>OZ030005.1:117472052-118072052 GCA_964023405.1 Apodemus agrarius | reverse complement strand
CTGCTTGTTGTCTGGCTTCATCTGTTTTAGAGGATGTGCACTGAAGTACATGAACTGTATCAACTGAGCAGAACACATTAACAAACTAAGCTGAACAAAACTGTACTGTATGAACTAAACTGATAGAACTGATTCATGTTTCTGGTCTGTCTGTACTGCTCTTAAGTAGCTTCTCTTTCCTGGGCTGTTCTCATGAGAGGTGGGAGTATCATATCTCTGACTTATTCTGTCAATGTTTTTCTGATTCCTCATGTTGACGACCCTGTCATTATTAGATGTCACTTTCAAACAGGGTTAATTCCTTCTACAGGCTATCTTTATCTTTATGGTTTGGGATTAAAGGCATGTCATTCAAGCTGTATTCCACAGAAGTAGAAGTTCTTTGGATATGAATCCTTGCCAGAGCAGATAGTTTGCCTTATTAAAATTTCTTTCCAAGAATGAGAAGGGATAAATAACATGATTGAAGAAGGAGGAAACCAACTGACTTGGCAGAAAGCAGAGACCTTTTGACAGAAAGGCCCCAGAATATGGGAGACATGTCAGAAAGCCACAGAGGAGAAATTTACCTGGGATGACACCCAGAGGAAATATCAATTTGGCTGGTCACCCCAAAAGACTTGGGAAACGCCAGAGCAGCATATGCATCTGAGACAACGAAGCACAAAATAAAAGCTCCATTGCATTTTCCTTTCCCCAACCTCTCCCATGTACCCTTCCCCACTCTCTCTCAAATTCATGTCCTTTTGTTTTAAAGTTTAGTAAATGCATGTATGTATTTGTATATACCTAGATATAACCTGTTGATTCCATAAGTTAGTTGTGTGACTGTTTCAGGGGTGCCTACTTGTCACTAGATTTCAAGCAGAAGAATAAATTCCAATGGAATAGAAGATCAAATACAACGAAAGTGTCTTAAACTCAAGTATTCCATTTATATCTGAATAAAATTCAAGCCTTTGGTGCTTAGAATAAAGATCATCATGCACAGATTCCCCAAAGATTCACTAACACTTTAAAAAAAAAAGAAAAAAAGAAAGAAAGTTCTTAGAGGCTTCATCCAGCAGCGTATTGGAAACAGATGCAGAGACCCACAGCCAAACATTACACAGAGCTCAGAGAGTCTCCTAGAAGAGTCAGGGAAAGGGTTGAGTAAACTGGATAAGTCAAGCATAGTATGAGAAGACCACAGATCCAACTAACCCAGACCCATAGGGGCTCACAGAGACTGAACCAACAACCAAAGAGCATGCATGATCTGTTCCTAGACCCCCTACACATGTAGCAGATGTGCAGCTTGGTCTTCATGTAGGTTCCCCAACAATTGGAGCAGGGGCTGTCTCTGTCTTGGACTCTGTTGCCTGCCTTTGGATACCTTTCCTCTAGCTAAGCTGCCTTGTCTGGCCTATGTGGGAGAGATATACTAATCCTGATGTGCCAGGGTGAGGTGGTACAGGAAGGGGACAATGGAAAAGGGGTTGGAAGAGTGGGATTGGAGAAGAGGGAGAGGGACTGCAATTGGAATGTAAAGTGAATAAATAAATAAATAAAGTTCTTTCTGAGGCAACAAATAGACTTATTTGAAGGACAGGGAAGATTTTGAGGCAGGAAGACAAAAGGAGGATTCACAAGGTTAATGTGAACAAAGATGTTGTTGCAGCCATGGAAAGGAGGCAATAGGTTAACAATCAGTTCAGAACAGAATTACTTTCAAATGTTTAGCAACTGCCTCAGGCTAAGCTGACATCCCTTCTGACCTGCACCATGGCCACACCCTCTCAGAGTCTTCCTCTCTCTTCCTTTGTTTTGTCTTCTACCAGAAAGGGCATTCCAGAGTCAGCATGGACCCTGCTTCCCTAGGTTAAAGATATATTCACCCCTGTTAGCAAATCAGTGATTCTATGGAAGGGGAAGTAGAGATTCTGCCCCAAGGGCAGCACTCAGCAGTGTGCACAGGCACTTTTGTACTCTAAGTCTCATAACTATGGGCAAGGAGTGGATTACTGCTGGGATACATATAGGGATATCTGATGAAGGTACTGCTAAAGACCCTGCTGTGCTCAGGACAGTCCTTTAAAGTAACACATCCTAGAGTCCAGATGTCACTGTTGCTGAGTTTGAGAAACCCAAGAAACAGTATTAAACCCAAATATCCTCAGTGTGATATCACTTCGGACAGACTGCTTTCTCTAGTGTTTCATTTAATTTTGAAGACCCCCTTTTCTTACCATGCCTTTGTACATGCTTTGTAAATGTTGGAATGACTTTCACCTACTTCTCTACCATGGGAATTTTTCTCTCCTTTTGTGTTAGTCTTTCATTGTGATAAATGCCCCGAAAGAAGAGGACAATTACGTAGATTCATGATTTCTGAGGTTCCAGTCCATAGTCTTGTGAGCCCATATTTCTGGGACTCAGATGAAATAGTAGTTCGTGGTGGAGGAAAGCTGTTCTCTTTGTGGTAGACAGAAAGCAGAGAGGGGTGTGGGAGGTGAGGTACAGCCCCTCTAGGGTGGACTTTTAATGATCTATTAGTTTTACTAGGCCTTACATCACAGTGATGCCATCATATTGTTAATATTATCAAAGAGGCCACTGATTAGGTCAGGGCTAGAAGGCTCTGTTCACTTTCCTAAAGTCCACCAGGAGCCCAGCAAGCCTTCAATATATATGAACTTTTCGGGGACACTTCATATACTATTCAGTTAGTCCTATTTTCCACAAGCAATGTTAATAGCTACCTTCCTTTGGAAAACTCTATCATAGGGTTTCTTTCTTTTTCCTCTTTTACATTATTACTTTAAAGATTGTGTTTTCCAGATTATAAAAATGCTTTGATTGAAATAAAATACAAAGCAGTGTGTATTCAAAGCTGTCTTTCTCTGCCCTCTCCCCTCTCCCTCCACATAGGAACAATTGAAAACCAATGCTGCATTCATCCTTTCTTAATTAAAACAACTCAATATATTTCTATAAGGTATGCATTGTATTTTAAACATATTTTCCCCAGTCCCATCCCAGACCTAACTCTTCCTTTTCTGAAATCTTCCTCCTCCTGTTTGCCCCTTTTGTTTCACCTAGATAATTTTATTTCTGCTTTCTTTTAATATACACACATATGACTGTACGTGAACTATAAATGAGAAAAAAACCAGACAGTATTTGTCTTGCTGAGACTGCCTTGATTTGCTTACTATGATATGATTGTCTGTTTTTCTGCAAGCAATGTGCCTCATCTTTGCTTCTGTGTATACAGATCACATTGCCCTTATCCATTCCTCTTGCTAGACACCTAGATAAGCTCCAGATAACACTACATTAATATTAATTATATAATGCCACATATCTCTATATTAATTCATTAACATTAATTAGCATTAATTAATCATTAATTAGCATAAGTAGCCTTGCATCTTAGCTTTTCCAAAAAGGTTAAATTGTTTTTGTTTTATGCTTATGCATGTGTGAGTGAGCCTAAGTGTATGACTGAGCACCATGTGCATGCAGATACCCTTAGGGGTCAGAAGAGGGAAGACAGCATTGGATTCCCACAAACCAGAGTTATGGCCAGTTGTAAACTGTCATGTGGGTGCTGGACCTGGGCCTCCTGCAAAGGTACTTAGTGCTGTTAACCATTCAGCAATCTCTTTAGCCTGGTGAAAATCAATAGACAAAAATGATAACATATCAGTTTTAACTGATATTAATTGACTTTACCTAGAGTCGGGTAGCATTCAGGACAAAATCTGATTTAAAGGTCCCCCTTCCAGTCATGCGTATGAAAAGTTTACAGTCAAAGAAAAGGAAGAAAGCTAGAAATGAGCTCTGAGACAGCCTAATGGGTGACCGCAGCTATTTGTCTTATTAAAACATGATTTACACATAGTTTCCTCACAAACATGGATACTTGTGATCAGCTGAAAGACAGCTATCCACTAGAAGCTCCAGCATCTTCAATGTCAAGTTACTGTTTTCTATATGCAGAGAAGCCTTTAAAATAGCACAATAAACAATTTTACACATAAGTAGGTATAAATTCATTATATTTTCTGATTTCTTTATGTTTTTATACACATATATCCATTATGATAGGCTAAGAAATATTTGGTGTTTATCTAGGATTCTAATACAGCACCTCTAAGGTCCCAGGACCCACATCAAATGGCTTACAACCAGGTGTACCTCTAGTTTCACAAAGTGAGAGTAAATCTGTGGCTCATAGTAAGCCCCCTTGAGTCCCAAGCATGGGAGTGGCTGCCCTGGGAACAACCATAGGATCACAAGAGTGCCACTGTCAGTCCCATCTCCAACAACCAGAAGGAAGGGAGATGGAATCTGAGGTCCAATGCCAACGTGCAGGGATTTAATCTATTATACCTATGCAGTGGGATATCCACACAAACAACAAAACACTTAAAGAACAAGGTACCACAGCTCCTAAATTGGTGACCATCTCCATATGTCTGGAGGATAGAGCACACAGACTCCTTCAACACAGAGACTGCTGCACTCTAAAGGTGCAGAGAGATCTTCTATCAATACTATATTCTTTTTACCTTTTATAATGTCTTTAAAATAAACTAGTTTTAGTAAGTGTAGGGAGCAGAACAGTGGTAAAGTGGTACATTCCCTCATCTACCAAAAGGTCATATGTCAATAAGAGGAAAACTAACCAACCTTTTTAATCAACATTCTACATGCACAGAAGGAACTTTCTAGATAAGAACTCAATGATCCAGGGTGAATTTCTTACTTTCATTTCTAGGTTTGATGACTTATGGACAGCCATGTAGAAATAATACAGGACAAAATGTGTCCAAGCTAGCACAGGAACAGGACTCAGGAACAGAATAGACTGAGTATGGAAACCCATAGCTCTGCCAGGCTCATCTGCAGGAACTTTCTGGAATGGAAGTCCTCGGTTCTGCAACTAAACAATCTAACCTAGGAGACTCAGAGAATTCCTTTTTGACTGGCTGTTACATGGAAGTGAAGACATTAACTTAGTACTTTTTTATGGTTTTGGACATACGTTTAGATTTCCATGATCCACTTTGGGAAAGAGAAACTCTGGTTTCTGTCACTCTCCTCAGGAGTGAAGGTTGGGAAAACATATTATAGCCAACGCCTTAACTTTTCCTTTTCCTTTGGAACTCAACATTAGTAAAATGTCCTTTCAGTTTGATGGACTGTCTCAGCAGTGAGGAGCTGGGGAGGAGCAGCTCAAACTCTGTAGCTAAGTCAGGCACAAGTGGGAGGCACCTTGGAGGCTGAGGAGAGGGGGCATGGCTTTGCAAGAATGAGCCCCAAGTCTGCAGGCTCTGTCAGTTTGGATAATTTCCCACAGGGTATAGCATCCATGAGGTCTATGACAGCTCAAGAGATGCATGACATGGGGGACTCTCACAGCCTCCATGTTACATGTGCAGCAATCAGAAGAGTGATTTTGCTTTGCTTTATAAAATGATCAGTGCACATATGAGTGGGCTAGTCTTTATTTTTTTCTTGCTTCTCTTCTAAATCCTAGAAGCAACTAACTTGTGTGTGACAATATTTTTGAATACTATAGATGTATTTTCAGAAAGATTTAACACATCTGAATGTGAGCAACAGTGTCCTGCCAGGTCCTAGACTAATAAAGTATGGCAAATACTAGCATTCATGTCTCTATGCACACAAGGTGACCAGCTGTCACATGACTCCTGTTGTCCGCAACTGTCCTGCCAACCAGATTGGACTGTGTCCTCAACCTGTGAGCCAAAATAATCCCTTCTTCCTTTGAGTTGCTGCTTGTCTGGTAGTTCGTCACAGTAACAAGTAAAACAGCTAACATGCTCTGCATGCTCTGCATGCTCTGCATGCTCTGCTTACAGAGCTGCTTGGTGCTTGCTCCGCCCCTCTGCATTTCTTCTATAAGCACACACACCCCCTTGCCTTTATCTGTGTAATGAAAATGTTATCTTATAAGCTATAACTCAACACTGGCAATAACTCAGAAAGCATTCTAACTACTATAGGGACAATTCATTATTTTAAAAGAGGCTGTAAAAATTTTCCTGTCCTGTGTTTGTCATTGGTATTGACTTTTGCCAGCCGCAGTGATATAAGTGTTCTGGTTTATACATATGTGTCCTGAGATGTTGGAGCCGTTATCATTGTGCATTCAATTCTCAGCAAAGTAGCTGGGTTGAGTGACAGGTGTGCTTTTAATTTCGAGAATTATTACTATTTTACTTTCCAATAGCTCTATTGAGATTTTACACTTCCTCCAGACACCAACTTTGCACTTAACGCCCACCAGGAGTAAGAGTTAATAATTTTATTTTTCCCACACTCTTAAGATCAAAATGACATTTTGTTCTTGCATTAATTTTACTTTTCTTGACTGTAAATGTGTCTGAACCCTAATTTATTCCATATAGAAAAATAAAATTTATGTAAGCTCACAGTGCTGAACATGGATATTCACAGCAATATTATTCAAGATAGCCAAAGATTAGGGAAAGAAAAAACCCTTACTGTTCATTAACTGAAAAACGGACAGACATATAGATAAAGTATAGATTAAAATATTAGAAAATAACCCAGGGTACCACCTGTACAATTTTTAGCATAAGGAAGTTTTGTGAATTGGAAGCCTTCGTTATTGTTTGAATAACCTACAAGCAAGTTGACTGAACATAATTTTATGCTGTATAATAACTTTAAACAAAATAAGAAAAATTCCCAAAAAATAAAATTTGGGAACAATTGTTGAGATGATATCAAAAGGATAAAAGTTTATAAAAATCAATAAACTATGACCAAGTGCTATTACAGAGGTTATTCACACAATAAAAGATTTGATAAAGCTGAGCTTGTCAGAGAAAGGCAAAGCCAAAAGACTTCAGGGGAGGGAGCGGGTACCAGGAGTTTCAGTTTACTACACAATTTGTGAATAGCTATTTTGAAAACTTAAATCAGCAAACATATAAACTGTCTCCCATTTAACACAAGTAAGTGTTAACACAAGGAGTGTGTACACAATGAAAGGAAGACACAGGGGATGGTAGAAATGCCACCACCAGCATCAGCAAGCTATTGACACTCCAGTGTAAACACAGCAATTAAGGAAGAGTTCGAGCCTCTAGATTAGCAACTGGATCTATGGGCAGGTAGACCCAACACAAGCACTGGCTACAAGGAATGCAGACTCATGGATATCTAAGGGAGACCTGCTCTTTTTTTTTTTTTTTAATGTGTATTGTGGGGGCAGGACAGAGGCGGGGTTAATCTGGAGGAATGTGGAGATGGGGTAGGGGCTGGGAAGAGTGGATGGTTAAAAACAGGTTGAAATATAATGTATAAGAAAAGAATGAAAGTTAAAAATAATAGATGGACAGACAGGGAACAGAATGCACACAATCCTAGTGCCTCATTCCCTCCTGTTGCCTATCTGTTGCCATGGATGCCCTTTAACCAAAACCAACTAAAAATTAAATAACCGGCAACCAAGTGCACAGAGATCAACATCCAGTGGTCAAGAATGAAACAGCACAGTGGAGAATGAGCCAACTTGATAAAGCAAACAAAAAGACTAGCCTCCCTTTGCCCCAGACTCTGATTCCCAGAAACCCACCATTACCCACCGTAATTAATTTGTAGCTCATAGCATCAGAACTTCTATTACTGCCATTTTTTGTCAGTTGTGAAAAAGGGTGTCAGGATGGCTTTGAACTAGTTATAAAGCCAAGGCAATCCCTGAATTCCTGAAGCCCTGTCTCTGCCTCTCAAGTGGTCTGCATCAACCACCATGCCCTGATATGTTAGAATGGTTTCTATGCAAAATTTTAGCATTAATGTTTTTTTCTAAGCTAATATATTTAATTTTTCTTTTGCAATTTAGTGGATTATTAAGACTGAAAATGGACAGCCAATAGTGGAAAAGAAAGGGATACAAATTAACATTCACAAGTGGAAAGACCCACAGATACCACAGACATAAAAAAAATCACATTCTGTATCAAACAGATGCAAATTAAAACAACAGCAAGATGTCATTATTCATCTTTTGAGTTGACAAGAATAAAGTCCCACATGGAACACCTCTTACTGCCATGTGCTAAGACTTACATCCACTGATGGAGGTGGTATAAATTGTTGTGCCCTTTCTCGGGGGTATGTTGACAAGATGTGTAGGAAGGTTTTTAAGCATTTATCTACTCTCCTCAAGGGATTTGACTCCTAGGAATTTATCCAAAGAAAATACTTATGAATGCAAGTGTGATGTTAGCGTTATTTACAATTGTGATAAATCACAACAACATAAATATTCACTGCAAATGCCTTGTGAAATAAATTATAATATGGCCATACAATGAAATATTATGAAGCCATTAAAATCATGTTGCAGAAGAATATTTAGTGGCACGAGATAATGCATATTGCATCCTGGTAAACAAAACGATCCAGAGTAAGCCAGGATGTATTGTACACCCTGGGACCTTAATTCGTTAAAAGATGAACTATCAGAGGGGGAAGATTGTAGGTGATTTTTATATCCTGTGTCTTTTTCTGTATTTCACACTTGGATATATTTTACTCTATTCATAAATTTCCTGAAGACAAGCAGAGCTATTTCACCAATCGATTCACATTCTATTTGGCTGTATGCAGAGACCATTTCTCTCTGAATTGGTAGTTATACTAAATTCCCAAATAAAATAACAAGATCCAATAATCTGAAGAGAGCATGCAAGTACTCGTTCACGAAGCACGGGCCCTGTGGAGAAGTTTCTTGGGTGATTTCTGTATTAATGTCGAAATAAGCAGGTGGCTCTTCCTTGACTCTGTATTCTGGAAGATAAAATTCAATCATGTCTTTGTACGGACTCCAGCCTCAGACTTAAGCATCTCTCTGAGCTGTGATTGCTGATTGGTGAGCCAGATCATCTTTGATGAATGGAAAAAGACTTGTGGAGAATTTGAAGGTGAAAACTAGGCTCTAAGTTTGTGGTATTGTGTTTGTAATATATAATATGATGTGGAAAGTAAGATCACATCTTCAAGGCTCCAAAGAGGAAGATAGTTGTATTTTAAACACTGAGATGATTATAGGTAGTCTGTATCCATATACCAGTTTTCTTTATAAGTATCAATTGGACAATTGGGATCACCACAGGAGAAAGGAAAAGAATGAGAACACAGCCCTGCTCAAGTTGAGATAGGCAAAGTCAGTTCAGTCTTTAGGAAAGATTTTCTACCTTAGAGAGCAATTCCTGCAATAATTTAGGATAGAGATCTGTCAAATGTAGTTCTTACTTTCCCCCACGTTGGTGCTATTCAGGGCTCTGAATTGGGAGACTGCACAGCAGACAGGGACTGTGACATTCTGGCTTTTCGATATGTGTGAACTGCACAAACAGTAGGACCAGGGGAGGGCTGGCATCATGTTTGATTCAATGTCTTCAGTTTCACCTTGGGAATTGTATAGACACAGAACATTGTCCATCACTTTAGAAGAACACGCAGTCTCACATTCCCGTCTTGAATAGTGAGTAAGTCCTGTAAAATCCAACCCATTTGGTTTACAGTTATGTGTGTGTGGATGGATGCATACAGCTCCATGACCAGCGGTACTGCCAAGCTACACGCCATCACCCTAACTTCTTCCTTTCACATTGTGTCTCCCCACTACTGTCCCCAGCACCAACATTTCTCTTTCTTTACAGACTTGTCTATTGCAGGTTTTTCCCTGTCCAATTACATTAGTGCAGAGGAGGTCTGTGATTGGACAGGGAAAAGGGGGTGGAGCTAAGAGTTGCAGAGAGAGGGAGCTTCCCAAGGGGGTGGCGGGAGAAGAACCATGGCTGCAGATGTGAACCCGCTTGGCAATTACCAGCCACAAATAACTAACTTTTCACAAGGTTAGAAATGTTGGGATAAGATGCATATGCAGCAGAGGATGGCCTTGTTGGACATCAAGGAGATGAGAGGCCCTTGGTCCTGAGAAGGCCAGATGCTCCAGTATAGGGGAATGCCAAGACAGGGAAGCAGGATTGGGTGGATTGGTGAGCAGGGTAAGGGCAGATGGGTTAGGGGATTTTCAAGGTGGAAACCAGGGAAGGGGACAACATTGGAAATGTAAATAAAGAATATATCAAAAGAAAGAAAGAAGGAAGAAAAGAAACGTTGTGATAAAGCTTTTATCATTATCAATTAGCTCTAAAATTATTGTATTGACATCTTATAAATTGTGATATTAATTATGTAATTGGACAGGAAAAATCCTGTAACACTTGTCTTTTCCAGATGTTATGTAAATGTAATCCAAAGGATTCCAGCCTTTGGTTTGGCTTCTTTCACTTGGCAGGATGAATTTGAAATTTATCTGGGATGTCACAGATATTACTAATTCGCTCCTTTTTATTGCTAAACAGCATTCCACTGGGTTAACTGACCATGGTTTATTTGTGCATTCATTTGTTGAAGGGTGTCTGGGTTGTTTCCAATTTGTGGCAGTCACATCTGAAGTCATTATTAACATTCTTATAGAGTTATTCTTTTTTGATGAACACAAATTTCCAGTGGAGTAATAGTTTTTGGAAATATAGAGCTGGGTCTGTTGACAGTTACTAGAAATGTATGAATAAAATACGTTCATGGGTTTTTTGTTTGTTTTTGTTAGTTTTTGCTTGTTTGGGGGTTTTGGTTTTTGGTTTTTGTTTTGTTGTTTTGATTTGTCTTTTTTATTAATATGTGTGCCATTTGTCTTTTTATCACCAAAATACGAGGGTACCATTTGTCCCTCTACTTGTAAGCATTGGATGTTGTCAATTAGTATTGTCTTTTGTCAACTACTTTGTCATTCTAGTAGGTATGAAGTGACATTTTATCTACATTCCTAATGACCAATGCCTTAGGGACTTTTTGTGCTTACATGCCATCCTTATGTCATCTTTAGTGGATGTATGTTACAGTGTTTTGTCACTTTGTGGGGGTGGGACTAAGACTGCAGTCTCCCTGTACAACACAAACTAACCTAGACCACAGTATTCAAAGTGTTGGATTATAGTACTGCCATACTCAGCCTTTCTTTATTGTTATATCTTTGGACTTTGTTTGTTTGTTTTATTACCATTGAATTTTGTAGGGGACAAATATGCACACACACACACACACACACACACACACACACAAATACACATATATAGCAAATATATAACCTGTAAATATCTTCTTTTCTCTGTGGCTGCTTTCTTCATTTTTCTTCCAATGTTATTTGAAGAAAGGAAAATTTAAATTTTGATTGTTTGTTGATGTAATTTGGAATAATTGAAAGATTAAAATAAATTAAGATACAATGATAAACATAAAGTGAAAGTGCATAGATAGTGTATTTCATTCAGAGTAATTGAAACAGACCCAATTTAGTTGCACTAACATCACACAAAGCTGATTTTAAGTTAGAAATTTTTTCAAGAAAACTGTGGGTGCAGCTCAGTGATAGAGAGCTTGCCTAGTAAATACTCGGCCATCTGCACTCCACAATACCATTTCAGGAGACAATGAGGGGCACTATATACTGATAAAATGACTAGCTAATTAGAACATCTAAGAATTATAAACATATATGCCACTTAATAGTAGAAGCCCCCAAATTTAAGAGATAGAATAATAGGGAGTGATTATTAATTGTGGTTACATGTCTTTGTAGAGTACTAATCCGAAACTGAGCGTGTCAATAGCTGTACATCTGTGTAAGTTTTCACATTCACTGGTTTGTACAGTTTAAATAGATGAATTGTATGGAATATAAGTTACATATCAACAAAGCTGTCAAAATCCTCTATGGCAATATCCTTTTTAATCATTTTGTAAGTATTATATTTATATAATCAGGATAGATCTGTTTATACTAATAAAGGATAGGACCGTTAAGTGATTTTTATAAAACTATATAGACTTCTAATTCAATGCAGTGTAACAACCATTCCATAGCATTTACATTGCATTAAGAAAAATAAACCTAGAGATGATTTAAACACACAGGAGGAATGCATAGGTTACCTGAATACACTGTGTTCTAGTTAAGGTTTTAATGTTGTAAACAGACATCATGACCAAGGCCACTCTTATAAGAACAGCATTTAGACCCCCTGCAGGCAGCGCCATCTTGTCTGCAGCATCCCATCCAGCAGGTAGCAGGTCAGCCATACGTAGCCAGCCTGCCAGGTGCTGAGACCCTGCCGGCAGAACCAGGTACCAGAGACAGCCCGAGTTTAAGACCTCCGGGGACGCAGGTCTGGGGCAGGAACTGCGCACAGCCTAGCAGTTTGGAGTTCAGCGGCCGTGCCTGAGCTCTGCGCTCGCAGGCCAGACCCCCGAACCCCCTGCAGGCAGCGCCATCTTGTCTGCAGCATCCCATCCAGCCGGTAGCGGATCAGCCAGACCTAGCCAACCCGTCAGGTGCTGAGACCCTGCCGGCAGAACCAGGTACCAGAGACAGCCCGAGTTTAAGACTTCCGGGGACGCAGGTCTGGGGCAGGAACTGCGCACAGCCTAGCGGTTTGAAGTTCAGCGGCCGTGCCTGAGCTCTGCGCTCGCAGGCCAGACCCCCGAACCCCCTGCAGGCAGCGCCATCTTGTCTGCAGCATCCCATCCAGCAGGTAGCAGGTCAGCCATACGTAGCCAGCCTGCCAGGTGCTGAGACCCTGCCGGCAGAACCAGGTACCAGAGACAGCCCGAGTTTAAGACCTCCGGGGACTCAGGTCGGGGGCAGGAACTGCGCACAGCCTAGCGGTTTGGAATACAGCGGCCGTGCCTGCGCTCTGTGCTCGCAGGTCAGACCCCAAACCCCCTGCAGGCAGCGCCATCTTGTCTGCAGCATCCCATCCAGCCGGTAGCAGGTCAGCCAGACCTAGCCAGCTTGCCAGGTGCTCAGACCCTGCCCACAGAACCAGGATAAGCAACAATTCTTGTTTATTAAGAAGAGTGAGGACCAGCTATAGCGGCAGGCCTCCATATTGCAACCAGGACACAGCTGGAAAGGTGCAGATAGAGACTCCGCCTGGGGCTAGAGCAGGGAGAGCTGCTAAGCTCTCGCCCACAGGCGGGCCCAGGCGCCTAGGATCTGCAGCACGTCCCTGCGAGCTTAGGCCGTGCACCGAGGCAACCGGCACCACCCAGCTCCCCAGGAGCCCGGACCAGCGATAGCGGCAGGCCTCCATACTGCAACCAGAACACAGCTGGAAAGGAACAGGTAGACAGATTCCATCAGGGGCTACCACGTGGGGGGATCTGCTAGGCTCTCGCTACTAGGCAGGCCCAGCAGCACCTGCCGAGGCTCTGCTGCACTCCCCCACACTTCCCGGAGACCTCAGGCCGTGCACAAAGTCAGTGGGTGGCAGCCAGCTCGTGATCCCGTTGAGCAGCAATCACGCATAACCACCAGTAGAGAAACAACAGGTAAGCCCAGCCTCATAGGAGATTCAAACACCAGCCAGTGACAACAAGGTCAACTAACACCAGAAATAACCAGATGGCAAAAGGTAAACGAAGGAATGTCACTAACAGAAATCAAGACAACATGACAGCATCTGAACCCAGTTCGCCAACAACAGGAAGCGCTGGATACCCCAAAACACCAGAAAAACAAGACTTGGATATAAAATCACTGGTCAGGATGCTGGTAGCTGAACACATAGAAAAATCTCGTAAAGAAATAGAAGAGAAAATGGATCAAAAGTTAGAAGCCTTTACAAGGCAAATACAAAAATCACTTCAAGAAATGCAGGAGAAGATGGATCAAAAAGAAGAAGACAATAAGGAGGAAAGACAAAAATCACTTAAAGAAATACAGAAGAACGTGGGCCAACAAGTAGAAGCTATGAAAGAGGAAGCACAAAAATCTATCAAAGAAATACATGAAAACACAATCAAGCAAGCGAAAGATCTGAGCACATCCATCCAGGCACTAAAAACAGAAGTAGAAACAACTAAGAAATCGCAGAGGGAGACAACATTGGAGATAGAAAACCTTGGGAAGAAATCAGGAGCCATAGATGCAAATATCAACAATAGAATACAAGAGATAGAAGACAGAATATCAGAAGCCGAAGATACCATAGGAACCATTGATTCAACAGTCAAAGAAAATACTAAATGCAAAAAGGCTGTAACCCAAAACATCCAGGAAATCCAGGACACAATGAGAAGACCAAACCTAAGGATTATAGGTATAGACGAGAATGAAGATGTACAAGTTAAAGGGCCAGCAAATATCTTCTACAAAATTATGGAAGAAAACTTCCCCAACCTAAAGAGAGAGATGCCCATGAATATACAAGAAGCATACAGAACCCCAAACAGACTGGATCAGAACAGAAATACATCCCGTCACATAATAATCAAAACTCCAAATGTAATAAACAAAGAAAGAATACTAAAGGCAGCAAGAGAAAAAGGCCAAGTAACTTATAAAGGAAGACCTATCAGAATAACACCAGACTTCTCACCTGAGACCATGAAAGCTAGAAGATCCTGGGCAGATATCATGCAAACTCTAAGAGAACACAAACTTCAGCCAAAACTACTTTACCCAGCAAAGCTCTCAATCACCATAGATGGAGACATCAAGGTATTCCATGACAAAACCAAATTTGCACGATATCTTTCCACAAATCCAGCTCTACAAAGGATAATAGGGGGAAAACACCAAGACAAGGACGGAAACTACACCCGGGAAGAAGCAAGATAGAAACCTCCTCTCATCAAACCCAAAAGAAGGTAACCTCTCGAATATAAAAAATAAATAAAATAAATAAATACAATTTCAAAAATGTCTGGAGGAAATAAATACTATTCCTTAATATCTCTTAACATCAATGGACTCAATTCCCCAATAAAAAGACATAGATTAACAGACTGGATACGGAAACAGGACCCTACATTTTGCTGCATACAGGAAACACATCTCAGTGTCAAAGACAAACACTGCCTTAGAGTAAAAGGCTGGAAGACAATTTTACAAGCAAACGGTCTCAGGAAACAAGCTGGAGTAGCCATTCTAATATCAGATAAAATTGACTTCCAACCTAAAATCATCAAAAGAGACTCAGAAGGTCACTTCTTGCTGGCCAAAGGAAAAATCCACCAAGAAGAGCTCTCAATACTGAACATCTATGCTCCAAATGCAAGGGCAGCCTCATTCGTAAAAGAAACCTTACTAAAGCTTAAAGCACACATTACACCTAACACAATAATTGTGGGTGACTTCAACACTCCACTCTCCTCAATGGACCGATCAGGAAAGCAGAAACTAAACAGGGACACAGCGAAACTAATTGAAACCCTGGACCAATTGGATTTAACAGATATATATAGGACATTTCATCCTAAAGCTAAAGAATATACCTTTTTCTCAGCTCCACATGGGACCTTCTCCAAAATAGACCATATAATTGGTCACAAGACAGATGTCAACAAATACAAGAAGATCGAGCTAATCCCATGCCTTCTATCAGATCACCATGGAGTAAGAGTGGTCTTCAATAACAACAAAAACAACAGAAAGCCCACATACACATGGAAACTGAACAATACTCTACTCAATGACACCTTGGTCAAGGAAGAAATAAAAAAAGAAATCAAAGACTTTTTAGAATTCAATGAAAATGAAGGTACAACCTACCCAAATCTATGGGACACAATGAAAGCAGTGCTAAGAGGAAAACTCATAGCTCTAAGTGCATCCAAAAAGAAACTGGAGAGAGCATATACTAGCAGCTTAATGGCACACCTTAAAGCCCTGGAAGAAAAACAAGTTAATTCACCCAGGAGGAGTAGAAGACAAGAAATCATCAAACTCAGGGCTGAAATCAATCAAATAGAAACAAAGAGAACCATACAAAGAATCAACAAGACCAGGAGCTGGTTCTTTGAGAAAATCAACAAGATAGATAAACCCTTAGCCAGACTAACCAAAGGACACAGAGACAGTATACAAATTAACAAAATTAGAAATGAAAAGGGAGACATAACAACAGAAACTGAGGAAATTCAAAACATCATCAGATCCTACTACAAAGGTCTATACTCAAAACAACTGGAGAACCTGGAGGAAATGGACAATTTCCTAGACAGATATCAAATACCAAAATTAAATCAGCATCAAGTAGATCAGCTAAATAGTCCCATAACCCCTAAAGAAATAGAAGGGGTTATAGAAAGCCTCCCAACCAAAAAAAGTACGGGACCAGATGGTTTTAGTGCAGAATTCTACCAGACCTTCAAAGAAGACTTAACACCAATACTCTCCAAACTATTCCACAAAATAGAGACAGAAGGGACACTGCCCAACTCATTCTTCGAAGCCACAATTACGCTAATACCTAAACCACAAAAAGATCCAACAAAGAAAGAGAACTACAGGCCAATTTCTCTTATGAATATAGATGCAAAAATACTAAATAAAATTCTTGCTAACCGAATCCAAGAGCACATCAAAACGATCATCCACCATGATCAAGTAGGCTTCATCCCAGGGATGCAGGGATGGTTCAATATACGGAAATCCATCAATGTAATCCACTACATAAACAAACTGAAAGAAAAAAAACACATGGTCATCTCATTAGATGCTGAAAAAGCATTCGACAAAATTCAGCATCCTTTCATGCTAAAAGTCTTGGAAAGAGCAGGAATTCAAGGCCCATACCTAAACATGGTAAAAGCAATCTACAGCAAACCAGTAGCCAACATCAAAATAAATGGAGAGAAACTTGAAGCATTCCCACTAAAATCAGGGACTAGACAAGGCTGCCCTCTCTCTCCATATCTTTTCAATATAGTACTTGAAGTTCTAGCAAGAGCAATTAGACAACATAAGGAAGTCAAAGGGATACAAATTGGAAAGGAAGAAGTGAAACTATCATTATTTGCAGATGATATGATAGTTTACCTAAGCGACCCAAAAAACTCCACCAGAGAACTTCTACAGCTGATAAACAACTTCAGCAAAGTGGCAGGTTATAAAATTAACTCAAGCAAGTCAGTGGCCTTCTTGTACTCAAAGGACAAGCAGGCAGAGAAAGAAATTAGGGAAATAACACCCTTCACAATAGCCACAAACAACATAAAGTATCTTGGCGTAACTCTAACCAAACAAGTGAAAGATCTGTACAACAGGAACTTCAAGTCCTTGAAGAAAGAAATCGAAGAAGACCTCAGAAGATGGAAAAATATTTCTTGCTCCTGGATTGGCAGGATCAATATAGTAAAAATGGCCATCTTGCCAAAAGCAATATACAGATTCAATGCGATCCCCATCAAAATCCCAACACAATTCTTCATAGATCTAGAAAGAGCAATTCTCAAATTCATCTGGAGCAACAAAAAACCCAGGATAGCTAAAACTATTCTCAACAATAAAAGGACTTCTGGGGGAATCAATATCCCTGACCTCAAGCAGTACTACAGAGCAATTGTGTTAAAAACTGCATGGTATTGGTATAGCAACAGGCAAGCAGATCAATGGAACAGGATTGAAGACCCAGAGGTTAACCCACAGACTTATGGTCACTTGATCTTTGATAAAGGAGCCACAACCATCCGGTGGAATAAAGATAGCCTTTTTAACAAATGGTGCTGGTTCAACTGGAAGTCAACATGCAGAAGAATGCGAATTGATCCAATCTTATCTCTTTGCACTAAGATCAACTCCAAGTGGATCAAGGACCTCCACATAAAACCAGACACACTGAAACTATTAGAAAAGAAACTTGGGAAGACCCTGGAGGACTTGGGCACAGGGGAAAAGTTCCTGAACAGAACACCAATAGCTTATGCTCTAAGATCAAGAATCGACAAATGGGACCTCATAAAATTACAAAGTTTCTGCAAAGCAAAGGACACTGTCAGAAGGACAAAGCGGCAACCAACAAAGTGGGAAAAGATCTTCACCAACTCCACATCCGACAGAGGGCTAATATCCAATATATACAAAGAACTCAAGAAGTTAGACCGCAAAGAACCAAATAACCCTATCAAAAAATGGGGCACAGAGCTAAACAAAGAATTTTCACCAGAAGAAATTCGGATGGCCGAGAAACACCTTAAAAGATGTTCAACATCATTAGTCATCAGGGAAATGCAAATCAAAACAACCCTGAGATTCCACCTCACACCAGTCAGAATGGCTAAGATTAAAAACTCAAGAGACAACAAGTGCTGGCGAGGATGTGGAGAAAGAGGAACACTCCTCCACTGTTGGTGGGATTGCAAAATGGTAAAACCGCTCTGGAAATCAGTTTGGCGGTTCCTCAGAAAATTGGGCATGTTACTTCCAGAGGACCCTGGCATACCACTCCTGGGCATATACCCAGAGGATTCCCCTGCATGCAATAAGGACACATGCTCCACTATGTTTATAGCAGCCTTGTTTATAATAGCCAGAAATTGGAAGCAGCCCAAATATCCCTCAAAGGAGGAATGGATACAGAAAATGTGGTATATTTATACAATGGAATACTACACAGCAATTAAAAATAATGAATTCATGCAATTTGTAGGTAAATGGTTAGACCTGGAAAATATCATCCTGAGTGAATTAACCCAATCACAAAAGAATGCACCTGAAATGCAATCACTGATAAGTGGATATTAATGAGCCCAGAAGCCCTAAATACTCAAGACACAAATAGCAAGACAAATGATTCCCAAGAAGAAGAAAGGAGAGGACCCTGGGCCTGTAAAGATTGCTTCCAGTTTAGTAAAGAAACCGAGGGGGGAGGGGGAATTATTGGGGAACAGATGGGGGGGAGAGGAACTATGGGAACTATGGTGGGTGGGAACTGGGAAAGGGGAAAGCCTTTGGAATGTAAACATAGAATATAGAAAATAAAATTAAAAAAAAAAAAAAAACAAAGAGAAAATCTCAGTAAAAAAAAAAAAAAAAAAAAAAAAAGAACAGCATTTAATTGGAGCTGGCTTACAGGTTCAGAAGTTCAGTCCAGTTTCATTAAGGCAGGAACATGGCAGCATCCAGGCAGGCAAGGAGGAGCTGAGAGTCCTGCATCTTCATCTGAAGGCTGTTAGCAGAATACTTACTTCCAAACAGCTAGAATGAGAGACTTATAACTGACACAGCGATATATCTACTCCAGCAGGGCCACACCTCCTAATAGTGTCACTCCCTCACCCAAGCATATACAAACCATCACCCACTGGTACATTTTATTAAAGGGACTTGAGCACAGAAGGTCTTGAGGATCCATAGGAGGAAAGGATTTTTGAATGTCAGATACATAGAATCACAGAGCCTTCTTCTTGATTTTGTAACTTCATCAGATACTCAGAAAACATAGAATTGGAAAAGCTATTAATTCACATGTCTAAGAACTATTTATCATTCAAAAAGTGTGAGAGTCTTAAATGGCTTGAGTTCAAGAAGAAACAAGAAACAGTAGTCTTCACTGAGTAGTCTCACCAAATAGAGATTAAAACTTCATACCCCATTTATTCACTTGAAGACTCCCAGGGGTCAGATAGAAAAAAATAAAGTCCCATAAATTCCCAATTATTCAAACTCCAACAATTTGGAATAAACACAAGAAAGAAATGCACAGTGAGTAAAGAGAAATTTAAATTTTATGAATATTAAATCAATACAATTCTGTTGACATGAATGATTTATCTCTGGAAAGAATAAAACAAGCTACACTGATGGACCTGAAATGCTCTTCTCAGCCAACAATAGTAACTTGGCTGTTGTGGGTAAATCCACTGGCATGTTGTTGTGAGAGCCAGGACTTAAATGATATTTTCAAACATTCCAGAGTCATGGTATGCATGAAGCTATGACATGAACAAAACACAAAATATTCTATTCAACTCAATATTGCAATGGGCATTCGTTTTTACTGTACTGTACTGTACTATAGTATATTACTATACCCTTCCATATTTCACTACATTGTACTATCTATACTGTATTATGTTGTCTCTGAACACTGTTTCTTTTTCTATGTTAAGACTCAATCTAAGGCCTCAAGCATGCTAGGCACATGCACAGCTAAGTGGTTACTATAACCAGTTCAGAAGAAATTAAAGAGACACATGAGTATTAATCAAAAATAAAGACATGGATACCTAAATTGATAAAAAATTTGTTTTTATTACAACAGGAAGAGATGACAGAATGTACTAAAGGAGATCTATCATAGACCTAAATTTTAGGAGAGCTGTTAAGATGCTCCAAGACAGTAGCTGGGGTGCAGCTAAGGGGTATGATGGTGGCTAGCATGCTCAAGGACTTGAATGTGCCTGTGCTTAGCATGCTTTAGTCCTTGGATATGCCTGTGCCTAGCGTGCTTGAGGTCTTAGATTAATTCTCAGCATAGTAAAAGAAACAGAGCTCAGAGACAACATAATACAATATAGGATAGTATAATGTAGTAAAGTAAGGAAGAGTATGGTAATGCCCTTCAGTACAGTATAATACAATACAGTATATATAATACAGTATAATATAGTACAATGTAATAAAATACAGTAGAATATAATACTGTATAATATAACCCAGAACAATATAATATACTATAGACTATAGTACAGTACAACATAATACACTATAATACACTATGCTATAGTACAGGATGAAATAATACCTAATTGTATAATACATTGAACAGGACAATACAATACAGGGTAGTACACTAAATACTATTCAGTCCAATAGAATACAATGCAATAGTAGAGACCTGGAATTCAAAAGAATGTGTTCTAAAACAGTAAAATTTTTCAAGTAAATCAATATTTATTTCTAAAATGTTAGCCAAGTTAAAAAGAGAGAGAGAGAGAGAGAGAGAGAGAGAGAGAGAGACTTTCTACAAAAGCTTTCATTAGAGTGACTAAATTTCCACCATGAGAATTTCTTTTTTGTTTATTTGGGTGTTTTTTGTTGTTGTTGTTGTTGTTTTTTGTTTTTTGTTTTTTGTTTTTTTGTTTTTTTGTTTTGCTTTTTCTTCTATAGTCTTTGTTTACATTCCAAATGATTTTCCCTTTTCTGGTTCCCTCCCCCCCCAAGTCCCATAAGACCTCTTCCCTCCGCTGAGAATTTCTTAAGCTCATGCACAAGGGTGGCCAGTAGATACCAATAAGTTGTCAAGGCATTGCAAGTCATATGTCACAAATATTGTTAACTAACCAGTAATAAATTGGAGTACAAAAATAACCAGTAAGGCATAGTGCCGTGAGAATAAAATAGATGGAAATGAGAAGGCATGCCTTGTCATGACTCTCAAGAGTCCACACCATCTTGAGAAATTAGTTGAATGAATCAGAAAATCTGCCAAATAGCACATCTGGGAAAATGGTCAACAATCTGCATGGCTGTGAGGCAAGAAGACTGTTCTCTGTAGAGATGAAATGTATCATTCTTGTGTCCACTTTCTATGAGAGGGCCATTATTCCCAGCACCTACCTTTGTGTAGGCTTCTTCTCTGCCAGTCTTTAGCATCTGACACATTATAACCTGAAGCTAGTGATCAATAAGACTCACAGAAAAAACTGGAATTGCATCACCCCCCCCCTCAAAAAATGTAGATATAATAGTATGTCGCAAACCCAAGCTTAAATACCTATCTTTCCCGGGGAAGAGCACACTGGTTAGATGTCTAATATCAAATGGTCATCCCTGCAAACATTCATACAAGTAACATTATATAGACTAAGATGGTTGTATATAGGAATACAGACACACACACACACACACACACACACACACACACACTGAAAAAGGAGGCCATGAATTTGAAAAAGAGAACTAAGAGGTTCATTGGAGGGTTTGGAGAGAGGAAAAGGGACAGGACAACTGTGTAATTATTTTATGATCTCAAGAGGCAGGGAATTTAACCATATTACAGTTAATAAATCAGCCAGAACCAAGAACTGTTGACAACCAAACCACATACCTTATAACCTTTTTCAACAACACAACTAGCCTTATACACAGAAGTCCCAACTATCTGACATCTGGAAATTTGAATCAAGACTTAAATCTGGGTAAACACCTGACTCCTGTCAATTTATCTGAGACATCCAAGCAAATGCATTCCCTGGAAAATGTGAGTAATTGGGACCTGGGGAGAAGTATGAACATCCAATTTCAGATCCTCAGCACCTACATAAAAGCTGAGTGTAGTGACAGATCCCTGTAACCCAGCACTGGAAGAAGGGAGGGATGGAGACAGGTGGATCTTAGAAGCTTGTTGGCCGCCCAGTCTAGCTGAAATAGCAAGCACCTTGAAGTTTCATTGAAAGAAAGACTGTCTCCATAAATATGGTGGAGAGTAATAAAGAAAGATACTTGAGGATGACCCCTGACCTACATGTGCATGCATGTACATACATACACACACACACACACACACACACACACCACCACCAAGGGTAAGGGGGGAGGAATGGAGAAAGAGACACACACAGAGAGAAAGACAGACACAGAGAGAGACAGAGACAGAGCGAGAGAGCATATGCATACATACCCATAAGCCTTCACACATGCCAAAAATATAGTGACTAAGGTGATTATCAAGAAGAATTGTATCAGTTGCTTGAACAGAGAGAGGTTCTGTCTAATGTTGACCATGCAATGATTGACTTTCAGTGTGTGTGGCTAGATCACATTGTGGGAAAGACTTCCTTACTGACTAAAAGGAAGTCATAGTCTCTTTTTTTTTAATTTTCTATAGTCTATGTTTACATTCCAAAGGTTTTCCCCTTTCCCAATTACCCCCCCACCATATGTCCCATAATTCCTCTCCCCCCCTGCTATTCCCCACTCATCCCCCCCACGATTTCTCTACTCTGGGTCTACAATACTGGATCCAATCTTTACAGGCCCAGGGTCCTCTCCCTTCTTCTTCTTGGGAGTCATTTGACTTGCTAATTGTGTCTTGAGTATTTAGGGCTTCTGGGCTCATTAATATCCACTTATCAGTGATTGCATTTCATGTGTATTCTTTTGTGATTGGGTTAGCTCACTTAGGATGATATTTTCCAGATCTAACCATTTACCTACAAATTGCATGAATTCATTATTTTTAATTGCTGAGTAGTACTCCATTGTATAAATATACCACATTTTCTGTATCCATTCCTCCTTTGAGGGATATCTGGGCTCCTTCCAATTTCTGGCTATTATAAACAAGGCTGCTAAAACATAGTGGAGCATGTGTCTTTATTGTATGCAGAGGAATCCTCTGGGTATATGTCCAGGAGTGGTATGCCAGGGTCCTCTGGAAGTGACATGCCCAATTTTCTGAGGAACCGCCACACTGATTTCCAGAGCGGTTTTACCATTTTGCAATCCCACCAACAGTGGAGGAGTGTTCCTCTTTCTCCACATCCTTGCCAGCACCTGTTGTCTCTTGAGTTTTTAATCTTAGCCATTCTGACTGGTGTGAGGTGGAATTTCAGGGTTGTTTTGATTTGCATTTCCTGGTGCTGAGCTATTCCTTCCAATGTCGAAGTTCTGAAATGATGGTTGTCATCAGGGGCTGAAGATGATGGTGTTGGCACAGGAGTGTCTACATATCATAGTGCATATAGAAGACCAGAAGACCACATAAAATGGGACATAGATGGAGACAAAGACAAAAACTGGCAATATTTTAAACGATTAAAGGGATCCAGAGGCTAGTTCAAGAGGGTTGAAGGAAGAGCAGAGCCAATAACAGTACATACCAACAAAAGGAGAAAGAGTGAAAAACATCAGCATTTTATAATTTGAATACCAGCAGTACCATTTCCTAGCTGCATATTCATTTTCCAAAATGGACTCATCACAACATATCATTAACTTCTTCCTGTTGTGACGCCTGAGAAATTACAGCAGCATTATAATTAATCTGGTAAGTGAATTTAATTTAGTTATTTTCAGTAAAATCTTCCTGTTAAAACTACATATTATCTGAAAGAAATTGCTATAAAGAGGAAAAATTGAAAGAATCCATGACTATTACTACAATGTTGTCAAATGCCTATGTCTTGGAGGTCTTGGGCCCTTTTGGGGGAAGGCACTGCTGCTACTGCTGCTGTTTCACTAAGTGGATGTGATTGTGCCCATCAAATTACCTTCTAAATGGTTATGTTTATGTCCATGGGTTGGTGTTTCTTTGAGCTTTGGATCAAGAAGCTTCTTTTGTTGTGGTCAGTGGGAACTGCAGAGACTCAAATGGAGAAAATGGTCAAAATATATGACTGTAGAATAGCTGTTTGAACAGGGGACACCAACATCATCCAATCCAAGGCCTGAGAAACATCATGAAAGATGGGATTAAAGGAATGCAAGTAGTAGAGGTATGGATGAGCAGTGGTGATCAGTGTGTACCGCTGTTGTTCAGAGATTCCTTGGCCTTTGTATTCTTGCATCCACAGCAGCTGGGATCACCTGCACAAGATTTGAACATGGGTAGGCCTATAAACATAGAAGAAGAGGTGCATGAAGCCTCACTGTTTTTTGAGGATCTATATTGTTGATGGGCTTGAGAGACACATTTTCTTCAGAGTTGTAGACACTGGTAAGGTGTAAATGCTCTTGTAGACAAGTTCTAATCCATCTTCCTGTAAGCAGTGGGTCCCAAAAGCAACAAATACACAAAGTAAGACAAGAGTCATGCTAGTTTGGAAGAAGAAACTGATTTGTCAGCTGTGGGTGGACCAGAGAAGTGGTAAAGATGACTAAAATGTATTATGTACCATATTAGTTATTGTTCCATTGATGTGACAAAACATCATCACTGAGATAACTAATGAAAGAAAATGTTTGTTTGGGCTTATGGTTTCGAAGGGTTGGAGTCTATGATAGAGGAACAAAGGAGTAGGGGTAGGGACAGCTGAGAGCTCACATCTTAATCACCAAACAGGAGGCAGAGAACACACTGGGAATGGTGGGAGACTTTTGAAGCTTCATGCCTGTTCCTTATGACACACCTCCTCCAAGTCACACATCCGAAGTCCAAACAGTTCCACTAATGAGACCAAGTATTCAAACATATGAGCCCAGGGAAACCATTCTCCTTCAAACCATCATAATCCACATGTATGAAAATAAAGTGAAATTTATTGATATAAATAATGTATGACAATAAGGCTTCAAAAGTAATAGATAATGACCCACTTCTCCTGATTTTGCAGCAAGGAAAGATGTTCTGTTTACACTGACACCCTGGTGTTGGTCACAGTTGAATTTTGCAGGTAGGGTCCCCACTCCTCTGCCCCACCCCTGTCCCATTAGGGATGTGTCCCTTGTAGTTCTTTCCATGCTGATACCTCTTTCCCACAAGCACAGATGCCACACATAGATCTGGTCTTTCCTTTCCCATGTACACATACTCTTCTGTATGTAATATAAAAACAACCAAACCATTGCTTAGTCTTCTCCAAGATATTTTCTGTATGCTACTTCTGCTTGGTTAGCAGACATGTGATACACCACAAGAGCTCTCAGGATTTTCTAAGTTAATGGACCTGTTTCTCTGGCCTCTCTGTAAATTGGATTAGTGCCTTTCATTTTCCATGTGGGGAACTACAATATAGAGGTCACTTTGCCCAAGGATATCCTTCCATCAAAAGGCAGAACCAAGTTAAGAACCAACAGCAGCCATGTGCCCATCTCTCCACTTCTGCATTCGGGAAACAGAGAATGTCACTATATAAAATAAACTGTGAAGTCTCCATTTCTGTGTGTTTCTGGAAGGGAATGTTTGTTAAGAGAGAAATTAGTTCCTTCATTCATATTTTCTTGGATGAGACTATATATAATCAGTCCTAGCAATGAAGGAATCCAGGCTGCAGAGCTGTGACTTTTATAGCCTCATTTCATTTAAGGGAAACATCTTTTTTGTTACTCCATCTGAAGTGATTAGGACATAACCTTTCAAACCTGAGAGGAAAAGGTCAATCTTAGCTGGAGCACAAAAAAGATTTCTGGATCTGGAGGGTCTATGTTACTTTGGTTGTCCCATAATTTTTCTGGTCTCGGTGGATTGGGAAATCCAGCCACTGTTCTCGGAATCCAATTACTCCAACAGATTAAACAAAGATTAACAAAGCTGTAAACAGAAGAATCTTTGCAGAAATCGATGGAGCACAGCAAAGCTCATATTTAACAAATGGAATCAAAGGAAGAGAGCTGATCGGTAGGTGACACAGGAGAAAAATGTCACATCATCATGATGAAGGTTAAGACGTAATTGAAATCAGTGTCATGGCACAATGTGTCCTGCAGTCTCTATATACTTTGGAACATACTTCTAATTTCATATCTGAACAATTCATTAGCCCAAAGCAGGCGCACTCTCAGGAGAGTGTTTTTATTATGTCACCTTTCCATGAGGTTTGAATTCAGTTAGATGGTGGCAAATGAGGTCATCTTTCAGCAAACAATATTATGATGGATTGTGCTCAAGCCCATTCTATTCCCATATCCTAGAGACTCGGGACCTGTAGCCCAGGCTGGGAGTCTACAGTGGTTATAGACATGGGCTTGGATGCCACAGTGAGGGCTTCAAGCTCCATTCTTCCACATACCAGTTGGGTAGCTTCAAATTAAGACATTCAATGGCTGTAGGTGGGTTACATCATTGCAGTTCTGGGAGTGAAACTGAGTGTTCTAGAAAGGGCTCATAATCCTAATCTCACTGCTTTCCTAATGTTCAGAAGCACATACAACACTAATAGTAGCTGGCAAGCACAACTCTGACTTCTAATTTCAGAGTTACCTATCTTCTTAAGAATATTATCACACACACACACACACACACACACACACACTCACACACATACACAGGGTCTGTAACTCTTTGAATAAAACATTTTGTACTTGTGCTTGTGCTTTGGGGATTTATCTGAGCTTGCTTTAACAGTGCTTCATTCTATTTTACCTAAGGAATAATCTTCAGCTGTTTTGTCACAAGGATATAAGTGTTTCCGGTCATCTCCCAAGAATTTTTGGTAGTTACTCTTAACCTCCAATGATCTTCTACTTTTTGTTCATGACCTTCCTGAGATAAATCTCTCAGAACTGTTTCATGTCCAAATCTTAAATGCCAGATCATTCTCTTATTTGACACTCAGGCAAATCCAATTTTTCAAGCTCATGGTGCAGCCTGCCTTTTCCTACTTTTCTTACTACAGAACACCTCTTTTAGAAAAAATTTCCTTTATATTCAGGCCTAAACATATTTTCTTCACTCAGATTTACACTAAACTTTTGAAGTAACAATTTTTTGAGATGTAATTCCCATACAATAATAATGATCTTTCTAGTGTCCTCATGCCTTGTTATAGTTAATCATACCTCACCCCTAAATATCTATGCTCTGATACAAAATACTATTCAACAACATTGATTATCATCAAAGCACAAATGAGTCTTGAAATCTGATGCTAAGTGAAAACTACCCACCCCAATCATACTCCCATACAATGTGCTCTATCTTTACTTTTGATATACTTGTGAGTTTCTCATACTTTTGATTAACTGAAAAGAGTAAATTCTAATTTATAACTATCTCTTCTGTGACATCTAATGGATGACTCGCATAACAGTAAGATACCGGCTAATTTAAAATCTACTGAGATGTTATAGAGCATATGAAACTAGCTATGCTCATTGCCTGTGGTAAAGAAAAGGTTCATGCCAAAGTGATGGCATATATCTTTTTTGACATCAAGACAGTTCTCTAGTTTTCTAGAGAGTCTACTTCATGGAAAACAGATGGAAAGGGGTCCCCTGTGTCCAATAGCAAAGCATACATCCTTCTTTCTTAAATTCTTCAGCAGATAGCTGTCTTTTACTGGGCTCTTACTATGTATCAGGTAATGTTGAATGCTTTCTGTTTTAAATCCCTCGAAGGTCTGTAGAGTGAATACTTTCACTATTTCCATGCTAATGGCAGGCAAAATGAATCTTACAGCATATAAGGGCACTGGGCCCAAGTTGCCTGGTCATTACACATAAAAATAGGTAGACAAATGCTTATCTCCCTAACCACCTACAGAAAGGTAAGAAAATAATAATATTAAATAAAAACACCTTTTCAGAACTGATATTCTATTAAAGGTTTACTTATGAAATAGTACAATGGTGGTTAATACATAAATAGCTCTTAGCAAGAGCTAAATATAACTCCAAGTGCTTTACAAATATTGATGATTTAATCTTCATGACAACTTTATGAGAGATGCTGTTATTATCTGTACTTTATAGATAGGTAAAATGAGACAGAAATTAAATATCTTTCCTGAAATCTTATTGCTGAAAAACAAGGGAGTTTGAATACAGACAGTCTAAACTGAATTATATTGCAGCATGTTCCATAAAACAATATATATTATCAGGGAGCCACACAGACCCTTTGTGTCTGAATATAACAAAGGGCATGGCTCAAATTAGGCACTGAATATTAGGGAAAGGCAAGTAGGTAAATGTTGTGAAAGAGACACACATCTATCTGGGGAGGGTGGTGATGGCTTCTTTGGGGAGATGTCTACAAGAAACTGTAGTACTTTCAGCCATGGGAAAGAGAATGCTGACTCTGGAAATAGAAGGCTTGGGTTCTGCACTTAGTTGTGGTACTGACTTGCTACTAACATAGGTTAGTTTGGCTCCTACTGTGGTTCATTCACTGGTTCAAGCCCTGGAGATGCATGAAAAAACTGTTCTCTGTTATTTGCAGAGTGGAGCCAAACAATAGTGTAATGATTCCGAGATGATGATGGTTCTGAGAAACCAGGTATGTGATGGAAAGAGACTAAAGTCAAGGTCACGTTAGATGAAAGTGATTCATAGGAAATTGCAGACACTAAGGGCCTCATAGTGGAGTAGAATTAGTTTGAGTCACACTCTATCAGGACATGCACACAGTTTCTCTTTTCTGAGCTTCACTATGATTTACAATACAGGGATTAAGCCAGAAATCCATGGTCTGTTATACTGATTCAGAGGTTTCAGTACAAGTTGACTGGCTTTATTGTTTCTGGTCCTGTTATAATGCAACAGTCCATCAATATAGGAGGATGACCTAGAGTAAAGCTACTCAGCGAGAAAGAGAGAGAGAGAGAGAGAGAGAGAGAGAGAGAGAGAGAGAGAGAGAGAGAGAGACCATGGGCACTGTACACAATCCTCTAACTAGAACTCACCTCAAGTTTTCCAATAGCACATTAAGTTTTTTTTTATTGGATATATTCTATATTTACAATTCATTTCCCTTTTTCTGGTTCCCCACCCCCAAAGGTCCCACATTAAGTTTTAAGGCTGTCATTATGCTATAAGCCTATCAGTGCATTGACCATTTTGTGAGATCAGAACTTTCATAATCTGAATACCTCCCAAAGGCTCCACCTTTGAATACTGCCACATTGGTGATAAAGCCTTCCTTGCATGAGTCTTTGGGGGAATAGTTCATATCCAAGTCATGGCACTAACAATTTTTGAGCTACTGCTATAGACTACTCTTTGGAATCATATCAGAATTTCACTCATACCTGGTGCTGTAAGATTAATTTGTAACTGGAGATTTTTTTATCTCAATTGGCTGTAGATCCAAGTAACATCTATGTGCTAAAAGCATCATAAAAATAAAATGGAATCTATTATTCAAATGTGATTCCATAATAGCTTCATTTTCTGAAATTGTTACATCACAATGAATTCCAGAACATCGAAAGAGATTTTAGATACCACATACACATGGGGGTGGGGGGCAGTGAGAATTTCAAGACAGAAATTCAAGAAATGCAAATGGGGACATAACAACAGACACTAAGGAACTCCAATGAATCATTAGGTCTTGCTTCAAAATCCTGTACTCCACAAAGTTGGAAAATCAAATGAAATAGATAATTGTCTTGCTAGATACCACTTTACCAAAGTTGAATCAAGGTCAGGTATACAAATTAAATAGTGGAAATAGAAACAGTTATTAAAAGTCTTCCAACCAAAAGAAAATGCCTAGGGCCAGATGGTTTTGTGCAAAATTCTACCAACCTTTTAAAGAGCTAATATAACACTCCTTAAACTATTCCACAAAATTGAAACTTGTTCTATAAGACAACACTCACCCTGATATTTAAACCAGAGACTCTACAAAAAAGAGAATTTCAGATCAAATTTCCCTTATGAACATTGATGCAAAAATACTCACTAAGATACAAACCAAACCCAAGAACGTATTAGAAACATCACTCATCGTGGTCAAGTAGGCTTTTTCCCAAGGATACAAGGATGGTTCAAGATCCAAAAATCCATCAACATAATCTACCCTATACATAAACCAAAAGGAAAAAAACATGATCATCTCATTAGATGCTAAAAAACATTTTGAGAAAATCCAACATGCCTTCATGTTGTAAGTCTTAAAGATGTCAGGAATATAAGATGCATACATAAACATAACAAAGGCAATTTACAGCAAGCCAGTAGCCAACATCAAATAAATGGAGAGAAACTTAAAGCAATTTTGCTAAAATGAGGGACAACACAAGGTTGACCATTCTGTTCATATCTACTGAGTATAATACTTGAAGTTCTAGCTAAAGTAGTAAGAAAACTAAAGGAGATCAAGGGGATATAAATTGGAAAGGAAGAAGTCAAAATACCTCTATTCATAAATACTTTCTAGGAGGTGGAAAAAAGGAAGAAATCAAAGAGGGCTGAGGGGTAGCAAATATATTTCCAATGATGCTTAATGTGCTATTGCATAAGAGATAGATATATAGGGGTTTGCTTAAATACATTGGCACATACACATGTTTTTCCTCCCTCCCTGTGTTTGTTTGTTCCTGGTGAAATGTCAAACTGACTGTACTGAACATAGTAAAGTGTATAGTTCAGTAGATTCAGGTTGCACTGAAATCCCTGGAACTTTTCCACCTAAAACATAGAACTTAACCCCTTAAAGACACATCTCCTACTCTCTTGCCACCACTATCATGAAGATTTCACCCTATATGTTCCTCTAGAAGTTCACTTAATACCTATAAGTGATGTCAAGTCAGAGACTAACTTTACTCCTTTGCACATGTGTACCCAGTTTTTCAAGATCATTTATTTCAGATACTGCATCTTTAGTGGACTCTTGTATGTTTAATAAAAACAGGTCAAATTTTCTTCTTACTTGAAATTCGTAGGCAATACGACTATTTGAAGATCATAACAAGACAACTGTCAACCTGCTAAGAAGAGAAATAAATTTGAGATGGCCCTCACGAATTCCAGCCAGCAGAGGATAGATTAGGTGATGTGTATGTCATAGTGTTTGAGGACAACTTGTAATTGCTTAATAATTTTGTTTGCAGAGAGGGTGGCAGAGTAGCAAACCAGAATTCTCCTGGGCAGTCCTGAGGCTATATCAGCCCATGAGCCATGCATAAAAATAAGAACATTGTTGAATATTTATTAGCATTATGCCACTGTCTTAAGTGTATTCACAGAAATTATTTCATTCTATCTCAACAATAGTTCTGAAGACTACTAAATAATATTCCATATGCTCTATTATAGAGGAAGCTAAAACTCAGAGGGGAGAATGATTATTCTGTAGTTAAAGAAACTACAAAGTTTCAGGAGCTGAATTCAAATAAGGTGTGTCTGGACTCAAAGCCATTACTCTCAAATATTATATTAAATGTTATGAATTTTATATCACTGTATTGAAACATAAGACTTTTGATTCAAAGGATTCTGTTTATCACTTCTTTTACAGGAGAATGCAGACATCCACAGTCCTGATTTAGAGTGTCCATTTACTTTGTGCATTAGCTATATATTTCATGAGCAAATAGTGATGAATTTTGTTTAAAACCTCCTTTTAATTTAGATGTTAACAAAATATAAATAGAATCACACTGAGACAATTCTCTTGGGACTTATTATATTTTATTTATATTGTGAATATTGACAACTTTCTCTTTATTGACTTCTCAGATGTCAATAAATAACTGACATTAAAATTATAATCTTAAGTAATATTTTAGCAATTATTTGGGAATTTTATAGAATATATTTATTCCTCTACCCTTGTTCCTCCAAGATATACTCTCATCTATCTACTTAGATGATCTCTCTCTCTCTCTCTCTCTCTCTCTCTCTCTCTCTTTCTCTCTTTCTTTCTCTCTCGTCTCCTCTCCTCTCCATTCCATTGAGTCTAGTTTGCATTGCATAACTACTCTTGGGCATGATACCTGTCCTGAAGTGTTACTATGACTGATGTGACAAGGGCCATGGCACTAAATAAACTGACTCTCTCTCTAAGAAGCCATCAAATGCCAATAGCTTCTTAGCTAGGTGTGGTACTTCTTGGTCATCCCTCTTCTTCCATCTTTGAAATTTATTAGGTTTGAGCTTCCTCAGGTCTTGTGCATGCCATTACAATCTCAGAGTATTCATAAAACATTGCTTCCTTGTAGTCTTATATCATCTCTGTCTCTTAGGATCTTTCTGTTACTCTTAGGTAATGATCCCTAAGCCTCAAGGAGAGGTATGTGATACATTCATTTATAGATAAATGCCGTAAAGTCTTTTATTTTCTGCAGTTTGGCCAATTATGAATCTCTGGGTTAATTATCATCTACTACAAGAACAAGCTTCTTTGATTAGGCTTAAACAAGGTACTGATCTATAAGTATACAACAAGTCATTAGGAATAGTTTTATGGCTATGTCCATTTAGTAGAATTGTAGCAGTAGATTCTCTCCTAGGATCTATCCAGCCACAAGTCTTGGACTTGTTGATATATGCTATATCTAGGTTCTTATCTCATGAGGTAGACTTTAATTCCAATCTGAAATAGAAACTCCTATGATGCTCATACCACTTTTAATGGTTTGAATATGCTTGGCCCAGGGAGTGGCACTATTAGAAGGTGTGACCTAGCTGGAGTGGGTGTGGCCTTATTGGAGGAAGTGGACATGGGCTGTAAGACTCTCATTCTAGCTCCTTGGAAATCAGTCTGCCCCCAGCTCTCTTTGAATCAGAGGTGGAAATCTCAGTTCCTCTAGTCCATGTCTGTCTGGACATTGCCATGTCACCTTGATGACAGTGGGCCGAACCTCTGAAGATGTGAGCCATCCCCAATTAAACATTGTCCTTTATAAGAGTTGCCTTGGTCATGGTTCTGTTCATAGCAGTAAAACCCTAAGACAACACTATTTCAGCAGTGAGCATATCTTGCTAGGCAAGTTGTTATTGCCGTTCCCAGAATTCATAGCTAGGTGACATGGATGAATTCCCCTGTAGTATGCATAGCATCTTCTAGATCTATGAAAAATAGTCAGTAGGGTAAAGCTTCCAGTTGAGCACTAGCTAGATTTCTCCATTCTCTATGACTCTAGAATGTTGCATTTTCAGTCAAGTTCTGTCAAGTTCAGGAGGGTAACCTAGAGCAATGACAGTAGCCTATAATGTTTTAGGGATCTAGGTATACAACTGGCCAACAAACCAAAGGAGGCAACTCATTCCTGGTATTCAGAGTTTTATTTGGTAGTATATTGGGGTATTTTCCTCTGACTATAGGGTAACATGCTTTAAATTATTTTTGTATGCATATACACATATATATTTAGGAAGATTATACAATAGTAGGTTTCCATGTGGCTTTTTTTGAAAGACATTTAATGTTGGATTTATCCTGATCTACCCTTCTTTTCCACCTCCACCCAATTTAATTCTTCCTATTCCATTCTAGCCTCCCAATAACAGTATAACCTATTATCTATAATCTATCTTTCCTTCCCTTGAGAGATTCTCATCCTCCCCCTTCACACCCTACTGGTTACTTAAACTCTATGGGTAATCCAAATGAAACACAAATATTTAAATGCTAAATGCTAACACCTACATACAAGAAAAAGCATGATTTTGCCTTTCTGAGTCTGGGTTACTTCAATTAGGATGATGTTTTCATCTCCATCCATTTATCTGAAAAAAAATCATAATTTAATTTTTCTTAATAGTTGAATAATGTGCAATTATGCAAATGTACCACATTTTCATTATCCATTCATCAGTTGATGGATATTTAGACTCTTTTCATTTCCTGGCTATTGTGAAGAGAAGAGCAACCAACTAGATGAACAAATATCTGTATAGGTAGATATAGAGTATGTATGCAAGAATAGTATAGCTGTATTATGTGATAGATCTATTTTTAACTTTTTGAGAAGACTTCACACTAATTTCCAAAGTGGCTGAACCAAGTAGAATTCTTATAAACAATGAATAAATGTTCTCCTTTCCCTCAGTCCTTGCCAGCATCTTTTTCCAGTTTTTTCCCCCCAGTCGTCCATTCTGAATGGAATACAATGAATTCTTAGAGGAGATTTTAATTTTCATTTCCTTGATGGCTAAGTGTACTGAACATTTAAAAAAATGTTTCTCAGCCATTTACATTTATAGTTTGAGAACTCTAGTTCTGTATACCATTTTTAAAAGCTATTTGTTTTTTACATGCTTTTTTTTTTTTTTTAGTTCTTTGTACATTTACAGATATTAAACCTGTATCAGATATATAGCAGGTAAAGATTTTTTTCTGGTTCTTCAAGCTGCCTCTTTCCTTAAATGATGGCAACCCTTGTTGTATAAATACCTTTAGGTTCATATAGTACTGTTTGTCAGTTTGTTTTAAAGCCTGAACTACCTGTGTCCTGTTTAGAAAGTCTTCTCCTGTGCTAATAAGTTTGTTTATTCCCTACTTTTTTCTCTATCAGATTTAGGGTATTGCATCTTCTCCTGAGGTCCTTAATCCATTTGGAGCTGAGTTTTGAACAGGAGGATGGATAAGAATCATTCTTCAAAATGCAGGCATGCAGTTTTACCAGCACTATCTGGTAAAGTTTCTGTCTTCTCTCCAGGGCACACTTTGTGTCTCTATCAGAAGTCAGGGGTCCACACTTAAGCATTTAGGTACAGGTCCTCCATTCTATTCCACTAACTAATGTGTCTCCATTTTATGCTAATATCATGCTATAACTATAATATGGCGTAAAATTAGAGATAGTGATATCTCCTTCAACAGTCCTTTTATAGTTCAGGATAATTTTGGCTGCCCAGATTATTTGTGTGTCTAAAAGAAGTTTATGGCTGTTTCTTTCGATTTCTGTGAAGAATTGTGTTGGAATTTTCTTGAATATTGAGTTAAAGTAGTAGAGTGCTTTAGATGGACAATTTCACAATATTAACACTACCAATCCATGAGCACTTGGGGCTTTCCATCTTCAGGTTCTTTTTATAATTCTTTCCTTAATGTCTAAAGGTTTTCCTTACACAAAACTTTTACTTCACTGGTTAGATTTATTCCAAGATATTTTTTGTCTTGTTTTGAAAATATTGTGAATGGGATTGTTTCTGTGATTTCTTTCTTGGTATGTTTGCAATTTGTATATAGAAAGACTACTGATTTTTGACTAATAATTATTCATAATGTTACTTTTCAAATTGCATGTGTATGTATGTATGTGTGTGGGGGGGTGATATATATGGTTACCCATGAAAGCCAGAATAGTGGATCAAACCCCATGAATTTGAGTTACAGGCCTCCCATCATGAGTGATGGGAACCAAATTTAAATTCAATGGAAGATCAGTAAGTACTCTTAACTAATAATTTTTTTCAGTCCTCAAATAGTTAGTATAAATTAAAAGGTTTTTTAAGAAGTCATTTATTTACTCATCACCAGTGTGTGAGCATTCACATTTTTCCAAGGACACACTATCCATAAATATCAAAGTATTCAAAATGTCCTTTGGTTATGTTCCTTTTTTAATACTTTATTATTTCTTTTTGTTTACATTCCAAAGGATTTTCCCTTTCCACTCCCCCCCTCACCATATGTCCCATAAGTCATCCCTCCCCATTCCCCAATCACCCCTCTCCCCACCATTTCTCTGTTCTGGTAATCTCCTACAAAATTGGATTCAGTCTTTTCCGGACCAGGGTCTTCTCTATCCTTTTTCATGGGAATCTTTTGCTTAGCTAATTGTGCCTTGAATATTCAGAGCTTCTGGGCTCATTAATATCCACTTATCAGTGATTGCAATTCATGTGTATTCTTTTGTGATTGGGTTAACTCACTTAGGATGATATTTTCCAGATCCAATCATTTGCCTACAAATTGCATGAATTCATTATTTTTAATTGCTGAGTAGTATTCCATTGTATAAATATACCACATTTTCTGTATCCATTCCTCCTTTGAGGGACATCTGGGCTCCTTCCAGCTCCTGGCTATTATAAATAAGGCTGCTATGAAAATAGTACAGCTTGTGTCTTTATTGCAGGCAGGGGAATCCTCTGGGTATATGCCCAGGAGTGTTATGACAGGGTCCTCTGGAAGGGACATGACCAATATTCTGAGGAACCGACATACTGATTTCCAGAGCAGTTGTACCATCTTGCAATCCCACCAACAATGGAGGAGTGTTCCTCTTTCTCCACATCCTCGACAGCACCTGTTGTCTCTTGAGTTTTTAATCTTAGCCATTCTGACTGGTGTGAGGTGGAATCTCAGGGTTGTTTTGATTTGCATTTCCCTGATGACTAATGATGTTGAACATCTCTTAAGGTGCTTCTCAGCCATCCAAATTTCTTCTGGTGAAAATACTTTATTTAGCTCTGTACCCCAATTTTAATAGGGTTATTTGGTTCTTTGGGGTCTAACTTCTTGAGTTCTTTGTATATATTGGATATTAGCCCTCTGTCAGATGTGGGGTTGGTGAAGATCTTTTCCCAATTAGTTGGTTGCCCTTTTGTCCTTCTGACAGTGTCTTTTGCCTTACAGAAACTTTATAATTTTATGAGGTCCCATTGGTAAATTCTTGATCTTAGAGCATAAGCTATTTGTGATCTGTTCAGGCACTTTCTCCCTGTGCCCATGTCCTCCAGGGTTTTCCCCAGTTTCTTTTCTATTAGTTTCATTGTGTCTGGTTTTATGTGGAGGTCCTTGATCCACTTGGAGTTGATCTTAGTACAAGGTTATAAGAGTGGGTCAATTTGCATTCTTCTGCATGTTGACCTCCAGTTGAGCCAGCACCATTTGTTGAAAAGGCTATCTTTTTTCCACTGGATGGCTGTAGCTCCTTTATCAAAGAACAAGTGACCATAAGTCTGTGGGTTCATTTCTGGATCTTCAATTCTATTCCACTGATCTACTTGCCTTTTGCTGTACCAATACCATGCAGTTTTTAACACAATTGCTCTGTAGTACTGCTTGAGGTCAGGGATATTGATTCCCCCCAGAAGTCCTTTTATTGTTGAGACTAGTTTTTGCTATCCTGGGTTTTTTGTTACTCCAGATGAATTTGAGAATTGCTCTTTCTAGATCTATGAAGAATTGATTTGGGATTTTGATGGGGATTGCATTGAATCTGTAGATTGCTCTTGGCAAGATGGCCATCTTTACTACATTGATCCTGCCAATCCAAGAGCATAAAATATTTTTCCGTCTTCTGAGGTCTTCTTCGATTTCTTTCTTCAAGGACTTGAAGTTCCTGTCATAAAGATCTTTCACTTGTTTGGTTAGAGTTACGCCAAGGTACTTTATGTTGTTTGTGCTATTGTGAAAGGTGTTATTTCCCTAACTTCTTTCTCAACCTGCTTGTCCTTTGAGTACAGAAAGGCAACTGATTAGCTTGAGTTGATTTATAACCAGTCACTTTGTTGAAGTTATTTATCAGCTGTAGAAGTTCTCTGGTGGAGTTTTTTGGGTCACTTACATATACTATCATATCATCTGCAAATAATGATAGTTTGACTTCTTTCTTTCCAATTTGTATCCCTTTGACTTCCTTATGTTGTCTAATCATTCTCGCTAGAATTTCAAGTACTATATTGAAAAGATATGGAGAGAAAGGGCAGCCTTGTCTAGTCCCTGATTTTAGTGGGATTGCTTCAAGTTTCTCTCCACTTAGTTTGATGTTGGCTACTGGTTTGCTGTATATTGCTTTTAGTATGTTTAGGTATGGGCCTTGAATTGCTGTTCTTTCCAGGACTTTTAGCATGAAAGGATGCCGAATTGTGTCAAATGCTTTTTCTGCATCTAATGAAATGACCATGTGTGTTTTTTTTTTTAGTATGTTTATATACTGGATTACATTGATGGATTTCTATATATTGAACCATCCCTGCATCCCTGGGATGAAGCCTCCTTGATCATGGTGAATGATCTTTTTGATGTGCTCTTGGATTCGGTTGGCAAGAATTTTATTTAGTATTTTTGCATCGATATTCATAAGGGAAATTGACCTGTAGTTCTCTTTCTTTGTTGGATCTTTGTATGGTTTTCGTATCAGCATAATTGTGGCTTCATAGGATGAGTTGGGCCATGTTGCTTCAGTTTCTATTTTGTGGAATAGTTTGAAGAGTATTGGTGCTAGGTCTTCTTTGAAGGCCTGATAGAATTCTGCACTAAAACCATCTGGTCTGGTACATTTTTGGTTGGGAGGCTTTGTATAACACCTTCTATTTCCTTAGGGGTTATGGGACTGTTTAGCTGATCTAATTGATCCTGATTTAATTTTAGTATTTGGTATCTGTCTAGGAAATTGTCCATTTCCTCCAGATTCTCCAGTTGTGTTGTGTATAGACTTTTGTAGTAGGATCTGATGATCTTTTGAATTTCCTCAGTCTCTTGTTATATCCCCCTTTTCATTTCTAATTTTGTTAATTTGAATACTGTCTCTGTGCCCATTGGTTAGTCTGGCTAAGGGTTTATCTATCTTGATGATTTTCTCAAAGAACCAGCTCCTGGTTTTGTTGATTCTTTGTATGGTTCTCTTTGTTTCTATTTGATTGATTTCAGTCCTCAGTTTGATGATTTTCTGTCTTCTACTCCTCCTGGGTGAATTAGCTTCATTTTGTTCCTGGGCTTTCAGGCGTCCCCTTAAGCTGCTAGTGTAAGCTTGCTCCTGTTTCTTTTTGGAGGCACTCAGGGCTATGAGTTTTCCTCTTAGCACTGCTTTCATTGTGTCCCAAACATTTGGATAGGTTGTACCTTCATTTTCATTGAATTCTAAAAAGTCTTTGATTTCTTTCTTTATTTCTTCCTTGACCAAGGTGTCATTGAGTAGAGTATTGTTCAGTTTCCATGTGTATGTGGACTTTCTGTTGTTTTTCTTGCTATTGAAGACCACTTTTACTCCATAGTGATCTGAAATGAGGCAAGGGATTAGATCAATCTTCTTGTATTTGTTGACATCTGTCTTGTGACCAATTATAAGATCGATTTTGGAGAAGGTACCATGTGGTGCTAAGAAAAAGGTATATTCTTTTGCTTTAGGATGCACTGTTCTATATATATCTGTTAAATCCAATTGGTCCAAAGCTTCAATTAGGTTCACTGTGTCCCTGTTTAGTTTCTGCTTTCCTGTTCAGTCCATTGAGGATAGTGGAGTGTTGAAATCATCCACAATTATTGTGTTAGGTGCAATGTGTGCTTTATGCCTTAGTAAATTTTCTTTCACGAATGAGGGTGCCCTTGCATTTGGAGCATAGATATTCAGTATTGAGAGTTCTTCTTGGTGCATTTTCCCTTTGACCAACAAGAAGTTACATTCCGTGTCTCTTTTGATGACTTTAGGTTGAAAGTCAATTTTATCCGATATTAGAGTGGCTAAGCCGGCTTGTTTCCTGTGACCATTTGCTTGTAAAATTGTCTTCCAGCCTTTTACTCTAAGGTAGTGTTTGTCTTTGACACTGAGATGTGTTTCCTGTATGCAGCAAATTGTAGGGTCCCGTTTCTGTATCTAGTCTGTTAGTCTATGTCTTTTTATTGGGGAATTGAGTCCATTGATGTTAAGAGATATTAAGGAATAGTAACTATTACTTCCTGACATTTTTGAAATTCTTTTTTATATTTGAGTAGTTATCTTCTTTTGTGTTTGATGAGAGGAGGTTTCTATCTTTCTTCTTCTGGGGTGTAGTTTCCCTCCTTGTGTTGGTGTTTTTCCCCTATTATCCTTTATAAGGCTGGGTTTGTGGAAAGATATCATGCAAATTTGGTTTTGTCATGGAATACCTTGGTTTCTCCATCTATGGTGATTGAGAGTTTTGCTGGGTATTGCAGTTTTGGCTGAAATTTGTGTTCTCTTAGAGTCTGCATGATATCTGCCCAGGATCTTCTAGCTTTTATGGTGTCTGGTGAGAAGTCTGGTGTAATTCTGATAGGTCTTCCTTTGTATGTTACTTGGCCTTTTTCTCTTACTGCCATTAATATTCTTTCTTTGTTTAGTACATTTGGGGTTTTGAGTATTATGTGACAGGAGGTATTTCTGTTCTGGTTCAGTCTGTTTGGAGTTCTGTAGGCTTCTTGTATATTCATGGGCATCTCTCTCTTTAGGTTGGGGAAGTTTTCTTCCATAATTTTGTAGAAGATATTTGCTGGCCCTTTAAGTTGTAAATCTTCCCTCTCATCTATACCTATAATCCTTAGGTTTGGTCTTCTCATTGTGTCCTGGATTTCTTGGATGTTTTGGGTTACAAGCTTTTTGCATTTTGCATTATCTTTGATTGTTGATTCCATGGTTCCTATGGTATCTTCGGCATCTGAGATTCTTTCTTCTATCTCTTGTATTCTATTGTTGATATTTGCATCTATGGCCCCTGATTTCTTCCCATGGTTTTCTATCTCCAAAGTTGTCTCCTTTTGAGATTTCTTAGTTTTTTCTACTTCTGTTTTTAGATCCTGGATGGTTTTGCTCAGATCTTTCCCTGGCTTGTTTGTAATTTCAAGTAATTCTTTAAGAGATTTTTGTGTTTCCTCTCTCATGACTACTACTTGTTGACCCATGTTCTCCTGTATTTCTTTAAGTGATTTTTATATTTCTCCCTTATTGGCTTCTGCTTTTTGATCCATATTCTCCTGAATTTCTTTAAGTGATTTTTGTGTTTGTCTTGTAAGGGCTTCTAACTTTTGATCAATTTTCTCCTGTATTTCTTTAAGAGATTTATCCATGTGTTCTGCTATCAGCATCCTGACCAGTGATTTTAGATCTATATCTTTATTTTCTGGTGTGTTGGGGTATCCGGGGCTTACTGCTGTCAGGGAACTGGGTTTGGATACTGCCATATTGCCTTGATTTCTGCTAGTAACGTTCCTAAGTTTGCCTTTTGCCATTGTTTATTTCTGGAGTTAGTTGGTCTTGTTATTACTGGTTGGTGTTTAAAGCTCCTGAGAGCCTGGCGTTTGGTGCTGCTGTCGCAGAGGGCGTCTGAGCTCTTGAGGTGGAGACCAGAAGGTTTCCACCACTGTGCCCCGAATTACCTCCTCAGCTCTGCTGGGCTGGATTCAAGTCTCCTCCCTGCTTTTCTCTGGATGCTTATTTGGCCTCCCGTGGTCTCCTCCTCGTTTGCCTGGTTAGTCTACCAGCTCCAAGATGATGGCGGGTCTCAGGGCTCTGTCTGACCACAGGAATCCCTGCAGGCCCGGGGCTTCTTGGCTGGGCTGCTGAAGCCTAGGCAGTGGCTCTTACAGTTGGCAGGGCTCCATCTGGTTGAGCTGTTCTCCCCAGGATAGTGTCTAACCGCTCTGTCTAACTGCTGGCTCTCTGTGGATCGAGAGCTCCCCCAGTTGGACTGCAGGGTCCAAGATGGTGCGGATCCTGGTCCTTGGGTCTCTGTCTATCTATGGGACCTCCTGCAGGTCAGACGTTTTCCCCTTGCCCAGGCAGCTGTAATGCTGCCCAGATCCCTGGTGAGGAAAGCACCCAGGCAGGCTATACCCTGGGAAATCCTTCACTCTGGTGCCCACTGTACCTTGCTAGGTTACCAGCTCCAAGATGGTGGCCGGTTTCAGGGCTCTGTCTGACCACCAATTAAAAGGTTTTTAAAATTAGTTTATTTCTTCTAACCATTTGTATTTTGAGAATTTTATGAATTTTGAGAATTTATGGTACCTGGAAAACCATATGGTGCTGTTTTTGCCCACAATGTATGACTTTTCCCTTAATGTAAGCCTTTGAAATTCTCTTAGAAAACTTAATCTTTATTATTGTTTTTTTTAAGTAGGACTATAAAAATATCCATAATCTTATCTTGGTCAAATAATGGACACAGGTCTAAGATAAACCCTACAGACTATCTTTTCTGGACCTCAGTAACTGATTAAAAGGAAAAAAATCTCCTTTAATTTGGTTCTTCTTCAAGGTAACAAGCCATGGACCTCCCCTTAGCTCCAACTGGATCCTTGCACTCTTCCAGAGACATCTCCTTTCTGACATTAACAACTTAATTTTGTACTCAAATATGCACATTGTATCAATCATTACAATAAATTTCTATTTCCTCCTTCAAGCCAGTCATGGTTGACTTTTGTTTCTAACAATTAAGGGATGGTAGCTGGAATAAGACCTAAATTTATGAGCTACTTATCCTTGCACTGTTCATAATGGTGAAAAATTAATGATATAAATGTCCTATGACATGAGAAGGGTTTAAATAAGCAAAGGCTTAATTAAACAAGGAAGCACTTAAATGGAAGATGCAGATTTATATGGATAGACTTGCAACACGTTTCTAACATACTGATAAAGAGACGAAGCAAGCTATCAAACATCATGTATAATATGACCTTTTACACAACATCATGACATCTCAGCATGACAACGGAGGTCAGTCCTAGGCAATGGGTGGTGAAGGTCATTCTGTCTCATGATTCTATCACCTTTTCTTAAGAGAAAAAAGTTTTGTTTTAATTTATGTTCACATATGAAAATAATAATTTTTCCCAGAGGAGTTTTTAAATCTGTTTTTAGGAATAAAAATATGAATCTCAAATATTCTGTTGCTGAGGGTTCCAGTAAGGAAACACAAATCTTTCATAGCACTAAATTTCTGTTCTATGTCATTTGTGGCTTGAGTGAGGAGTCAAGTTGAAATAATGGAAATTGAGACAAAAGAACCACTGGCTTAGAGAGTGGAGGAAACTATCACCCCATTTTCTTACAAATCAGATGATAGTCATTTAGCCTTTAAGAAGAGCTAGAAATTTATCCTAAGAAAAAGCATTGAGCTGAAGCTGTAAGAAACAACTGCTCACCTTGGTGCTATCAGTAATCAGCTGGTAATTATTAGATAAATCAATTAACTTTGCCTTAGTTGTACTTGCGATGCTATAACAAACCTCTTGGCCAAAATAAAAGAGGAGAAAGCTATCTTTATTCACCTTTTCAGAGAGTTTGTTCTGTCTTAGAGAGAACACTATGGTGCTGAAGTTCAGCTCATGCCAGCTGACCAAGAGTCAGAGAAGGGGAGAACTGTCTCATGTGATGTTGGCACCTACATTTAGGTGAATCTTTCTCACTCAGTCAATTCTTTCTGGAAGATTTTTCAGTTCCATGTTGAGATGTGCTTAAATCCCCTAGGTGGTTCTCATTCCACCTTGAGGAGGATAGCTGTAGTAGGTTCAGAGATCAGTGTATTTCCCAAGTTTAAGATGACTAGAAGCACTGAAGGCAAGACTTCTGCTTTTTAAATTGATAAAATGAGTGTTGGGTCTACCTTTGCACCAGATGAAAAGGACTTGTTGAAGATTATACTAGCAGAGAAGAAAGTAGGTCAAAGTTGAGAAGAAACAGAAAATCCTAACATCCTTTCAGCTGAATCCCAGTGATTTCTGAAACCATTAAAGTAATCAACCAATAAGCTTCCTCTGTAAGGTTTCATTCAGCCTGTTAGGTTAGATTACCCTGCTAGAAACTAGAGCAGCCTAGCTTATCTGATTTCCTTGTAGGCTGATAAACCTCTGGATCAAATAAAACTGTGTAATACTGTTTAACAAACCAAACCTATAAAAGCAAACCGACCTGCATAGAGAGTCACTATTTCACCCCAGTTCTCACACATACACCAAATATCTTAGATAAAATGTATTAGTATCAGCAGTTTAGGAAAAAGAATATGAGGTTTAATGGTATGAGTCTTCCCAAGATAAGGCAATAGATTGGCCTTAGCTTTAGTGAGAATGGGTTGGGTGTAATGGCCCATTTGGGGTTTAGCTGTTTTTCACAAGACTTGTTTCTGAGGGTAAGATTTAGTTCATGTCTGAATTTTACTTTGTGATGTGGTCTGATATTCATTTAGTTTTTAGTAAATGTGTTTGCTGTGCTCAGTGATGAATTCTTTATAAACAAGTGTGTGTGTGTGTGTGTGTGTGTGTGTGTGTGTGTAATAGAATCTGAAAGAGGCCACCATTGTCGATTTTGCTTTTCTTCACTAATAATGGTATAGGAATGTGGTATTATAGGGAGTTGAATTAGATTCCTCAGCTTCCATCACCTTAGATGTGGTTATATGACTAAGTTCTGAGCAATAGAATGTGAAATTATGGTGCCATTTAGCAACTTTCTTAAATACCAAGACTATTTCACCCTTTGCTCCTTATATCTTCATCAAATTCTCCATTGTGATACTTGGAAGTTGGGGTTGATGCTTGTAGTTCCAGCTGCCATCTTGGATTATGATGGAAGTAGAGTTTGCTGCCAGGAGGTTGTGTCCCTGAAGATTCTATGACATAGAAATGCCATGTCAGTCTTAGATGACCTTGTATTTGTTTGTTGCATGAGAAAATATACAAATATCATTAGAATAAATAAAAATTTTCACATAAAAACATCATACAGCAGTATTAACCATGCCCAAAGTCTGTACAACTCATTGAACTTTTATATAGTTAGGATAGCCATTCTAATGTTTTGAAAAATTACAAAGGATTTTACACTTTATTATTGATTATATGCTTATTCACTTATCTTCTACCAAAAATGAAAAAAAATTAACACATAGAGGTTGGCTTATTTTGCTCTATTTTTATTATGAAGCTCATAGCTCCAGCTTCCAGTTTGCAGTGTGGAGCAGTTTACTGTCATATCAGAAATTATTTGGAAGGCAGATACCTCTGAGTTCAAGTTTCATCATCCTTAACCATTGTAGATGTGATTTTAATGTGAATATTTTAGGCCCTCATGTTTTCAGATAGAAAAAATAAGTTAATTGCATATGGGTCATGACAATTATTAGATGTAATGTGTCTCTGAATCTGGTATCTACTGCATACTCAATGGAGGCTGCTCTGGATGTTGAGACAATACTGTCATACTTTCAATACGCATGTTTAAACAAACAACCATATCTCTTAGACAAGGCCTGATATTGAGTTGTAAAGGCAATTTATTATTCTTCCTGAAATACATGATGTGGTGATTACAATCTAATTTAATAAATGCATTTAGGAAAAGAAAGAAAAAAGGAATGCTTCCAGTGAGATATTTTCTTTTCTTCTGAGTAAAGATTCAGTAAAGGGCTGGCAAATGGTTCAATAGATAGTCACTTTTAGTGAAAGCCTGGCAACCTGTGTTCAATTCCTCAAACCCACATACAGTAGAAGAGTATTGTCTCCACAAAATTGCCCTCTGACCTCCACATGCATACCATGATATACATTCCCACGTATTATACACACTCTCTCACACAATATATAAATAGTTTTAAATTGGTAAAAAAAATAAGTAAAAACTGTAAAACCCAGTGAGTTATAGTTTGAAGACAGAAAAGAAGAAAGGAGCCAGAAGGGAGGAAAGGGGGTGGGAGGGAAGGAGGCAGGGAAGAGAAGGGAAAGAGTGGAGAGAGAAGAAAGGAAGCTGGTGCTGTGTTGCTCACAATTTCCATAATTGGGAATTCAAAATTTCTTCATGCCCAACTGACTCTACATCTGCAATGAGCATGTCATTATGACCACTCCCTCACTGACTCTACATCTGCAGTGAGCATGTCATTATGACCACTCCCTCACTGACTCTACATCTGCAGTGAGCATGTCATTATGACCACTCCCTCACTGACTCTACATCTGCAGTGAGCATGTCATTATGACCACTCCCTCACTGACTCTACATCTGCAGTGAGCATGTCATTATGACCACTCCCTCGCTGACTCTACATCTGCAGTGAGCATGTCATTATGACCACTCCCTCACTGACTCTACATCTGCAGTGAGCATGTCATTATGACCACTCTTCTATCTTTCAGCATTCATTTAGATTTGGAAATTTAGGAAGAAAATTAATTTCTGAACTAAAATAATGCCAGGGACACAAGGAATAACATTCAGAATTGAGAACTAATTTGGAGGTCAGATAGAAAAAAAATAAAATTATTTCTAGGAAAAGAAAGAAGCAGAGAATCACAAGTAGTTCTGATGGGAACAGCTAAGAAAATATTTTTCTTTTATTTTTTCTTTTTGTTAATATGTTATTTTGTTTACATTTCAAAAGTTGTCCCCCTTCCCAGTTTCCCCTGTTCAAGACCCTATCCTATACTCCATCCTTCTACCTCTATGAGGGAGCTCATCCACCCACTCACCCACTCCTGCCTCACCACCCTAGCATTCCTCTTTGCTGGGGCATCAAGCGTCCATAAGACAAAGGGCCTGTCCTCCCATTGATTCTAGATAAGGCAATCCTCTGCTAAACCTGTGGCTGGAACCATGGGTTCTCTCCATGTATAATCTTTGGTATGTATAATCTTTGGTTGGTAGTTTAGTCCCTGGGAGCTCTGGGGGTTTTGTTAGTTGATATTGTTGTTCTTCCTATGGGGTTGAAATGCCTTCAGCTCCTTCAGTTCTTCCTCTAACTCTTTCATTGGGATCCCCATGCTCAGTCCAAAAATCTTAACAGAGTTGTCTGAACTAGAAATAGGAGAAAGTATTAGTGTGGAGAAAATGAATAATTCCTGGGCATCAAAAATATGACATACTTGTTCTACAGACAATAGCTTTTGCATTGGGGGTTATGTTCAAAGTACCTACGAATGTATAATCTGGAGGTGCTTTGTAATAAAGGACTGGATATAATTCTCAGGATCTTACTTCATGTGAATAATTGATAAATGAAAACATGGTCAAGGAAGAAAGACCTGTTGATTAGGTGCTCAATATTTAAGGAGGGTGGTGAGGTCTTTTGTTAACTTCTTAGTATGTACAATTAAAGCATTTCAAAGTCTACTGGTCTTTCCTTAGCATTACTATAGATTTAATGAAATAAATTACCAATAGGGAACAAGGAATGAAAGAATTTGCTTGACATTAAAAGTCACGCTGTATAGAAACCATTAAAGAATCATAATACAGTGCTGTGTCATTCATAAATCTTCAAGGGATAGGAAAAGAAGTTATCTGCCTGTAGGCTAAGAAGGTCCTGAGAAAAATCCCTCATGACCTAAATAACTCAGCTGATTTTCTTGGCTCTGAGAAAACATGTTACGAAAGGTAAAAGGAAGACATTTCAGCTAGCAGTATGCACTGGATCCAGAGGAAACAGCCAATTGTGTTCTGTTTGCCAACACCCTCAGCTTATGCCTAGTGAAGTTTGTCAAGCTAATGACTTTTGCCAGTTGATAACATTACCTTAGGAAATGAATCAAAGATTAAGCTCTTGGAAATTTTCATACAAAGAAATACCTTAGAAATGTTTGTAAAACACACTTGTTTTATGAATGGGAGTGCAGCCCAGAGAAATCAAATGACATTTTCAAACTTACAAGGCTGGTTTAGTAAAGTACATTTGGATTAATGATTATCACTCTGGCTTTTCCATCTCACTTCTCTTTTTTTCCCCCATTCACCTTCCCTTTGTCCATTTAGTACTAGGGCCAGGTCATCTTGAAATGCCCTTTTATCTTTTACCTTTTGAAAAGCATGCTGGTGCCACTGTATCTGACCCAGAAGAATAGCTAATTTAGGGTCACATTCCCAGGGAAGAAACAAGCTAATTCTGTTCTAAAGAGATATAATCTTTGTATTGATTTGAACAGAAATATGAAGCATTCAACTTAAAATTTAGTACGGAACACACCCCTTTATAAATAGTCAATGGCTTCTTTGGATCCCCAAAATAGTAGAGAGACCTCTAAACAGAAAATTTGAAATAAAAAAAAAAAGATCTGATACATAGTAAGACTTAACAAGGAATGGGCAAAGGGAAGGTGAATGGGGGAAAAAAAGAGGAGATGGGAAAGCCAGAGTGATAATCATTAATCCAATTGTGAGAGGAGAAAAAGGAAAAGATAGTCCAAAATCAGAAAGAAGGTATATGGTGTGAAGAGTGCCTGCAGAAATCTGTCCAGATTCTATTGAGTTCTAGTACCATTCACAGGGGGAGATAGACTCAGAGAAGATAATGGCCAAGAGATACTCACTTTGGGGAAACTTTCTCTACTTCATAAGAGTGTTCTACCACCTGCCAGCTTTTAAGCTTTCTGCCCCTCATTGATCTGATCTAGACTTCTATTCAAATGACCACTTGCACACCATCATCATATTTCCTGATTAGAAAATGCATGTAATGTAATCACATTTCCCAGAAGCCAATGGACATCTTTCACCTAAAAGATTCATTATTCACGAAATGAGATTAAATACTCTCCAAATAAATCAACAAGATTTTATATATCAAGCAGGAAGAAGTTCAACTTTGGAAATGTACTTTAGGGTATTAAAGAATCTCCCATCCTATAATTGGCACTAAGCCTCATACTTAGAGCACATAACAAATGGATGGATGAATGAATGGATGAATGAATGAGCAATTTCATATTCAATCACTGATCATGCAACATTCTATGCTGAACACATTCTAGTCTCTACAGAGATATTAAGTACTTAAAGTTGATAAACAGAGGGAACCAGAGGAAGTTGCATATTTGAAGTTCCTAGGGCTTGAATCTTAGTCTTGTGGCAACAAGAAGATTAGAAGACTGTGGTATAAACATTCTGCTAGGTGATTATTATGCATGTTAAGGTTGATAATAATCATGTAATTCCTTGAGGTTGCCCCAATGTATGAAGCACACAGTCTCTGCTCTTATGTCATAGCAAGAAAATGAAATATTTAAGGGAGAGAGCAATCTTAGGCTAGCTTTTTTCCTTTGTGTTTCAGGTGGATCTTTCTGGATATTTAAATTGCCCAGACTCTCTAGAAAAGTCTGACTAGAAAATCAATGGCAAATTACATAGTTAGATATTTCCTCCAATGCATCATTCCTTCATTGTTTGTGTTTTTAAAATGACTCTACAAGAACTCCTAATGTCACTATAGTCACCAATAATTAGTGACTTTCTCTCTGTAAAGTTAGCGTTGTTTGGCCACACATCACAAGAAATCATCACACCACTGAAGGAAGACATTAACTCCTCATCATAACCCAAGTCTCTAAGAGGTTAAAAAGCTGTTCATGCCCATCTAGGGCTGAGAATGACAGAATTTCAGTCTAAATTTGGTCATAAACATTCATTAACAATGTCTATCTTCTGAAATCCACCAATTTTTTTTGTGTCTACCCCAGACCTCCTTGTTGCCTTGGTTGTCTGTTGTTATCTCCAGGGAACATTTGCCTCTTCAGGACTGATTGCTCCCTTGAGCTCCTTGTAAGTAAAAGCCATCTGGTTAAATTTGTAGAGGTTTATGTTCATGGAAGCTTAGAGGATGCTGCTGAAGACTAGCCCAATGCTAGTCAATCTGTCCATAGGGGGTATTGGCATGTACTTGGCCAGGTTGCCATGAGAATGAAATTAATGACATCAGAAATCTGGCATGTGTCTGGAATGATTGACAAGAATACACTCACTACTTTCACAATCGCTTAAACTGGACTTCTGTATGAGGATCAGAGCACTCTGCAGACACCAAGAACAAAAGGTCTGGGTTTGTAGAGTGCATCCCAATGGCATTTCAAGTGCATTAGGGATCATGGCCCTTCTGCCATCCATCTGCACTTCTACAGAGCACAGGGCTGTGAGAAGCAGACAACAGAGACTGAATGTCTTTGGGGTGAAAGACTTCTTCATGAGAAAGTACAAAGTCCATTCACACCCACTCTTTTATGTCCCTTATGATTCTGAAGTTGTTAACCCAGCAGTTTGAAGTTTGGACTGTGGAGTAGACTGGATTAAGCTCTATCACTACTCTTCCATTATTTAGGACAAGGGACTCACCCTCAGTTTTCTCATCAAGACATGAAAGTGATAAGGTAACTATGTTAGTGTGTCTAGTGAAATCTGTGCAATGCGTTCAGAACAGTGTGTAGTTCTTACAATGAAAGTCTCATTTGTCCTTGTTGCTATGATCTCTCCATTTTATATACAAGGGAGCTAAGTCTTCAGATATTCAAATAACTTAGCCATTGTCATGAAGCAAAGTGGTCAGGGCAAGCTGTCTTGGCCACAGAACCATATCCTTGGATATTTGTCCATGCTTTAAAATTTGGAGGTGAGGGGTATCTTATAGAAAGCTTGTCAAGTTAGAAGAGAACTTTTGCTACCTTAACGCTAAGCCTATAAGTTCTTCTTCCTCTCTCTGCTCATCACCCTCCTGGCACACACACACTCTCACACACACAGAAGCACATACGCACATACAGGTATGTCCGTGTGCACACACACACACACACACACACACACACACACACACACAAGTTGATCTTTTCTCGGTCCACCAGAGATAGGATGCTCCACTCCCATTGAGGAAATGACCTGTGGTAAACACCCATGGTCTCAACAGGGCTTTATTAAAAATTAAGTCGCAAATTATAACACTCACTGGGGAAGACTTGCTTTCCTCCCAATTACAGTTAATAGAAGAAAATTAATGTAGCAATTACTGTGTGTGCTCTTACCGCCCCTTGTAATATGTGCCGGGCCAGGGCTTCCATTTGATCACATGAGAACCAGAGCCTGGAGCTTAATAAAGTTTTGCTTTTTCTGTGTTTAAACTCCTGGGCCATAACTTACTTAAGAAACATACAAAAAGGAGATTATTTAACATTTTAGAGGTTCCCACAAGCCATAAATCATTTTCACACATGCCATATTTGTTGAAAAGGACAGAATACATTCAATTTTACAGTATATTAAACTTCATCTAATTTGAACGTAAGAACAGACCAGCAAAATAAATGACCAATTTCTGAAGCAGAAATTACCATTTGGTTGGTGCCATTACAGAGCTGCTGGTATTTTATCATGTTCTTAACATAATATTGCTTGTCTAGCGATGCATAGTTATAATGCTATTCCAAATTAGAAGGCGGGGAAAGAGAAGTGCACGCAGTTTTTTTTAATAGGCGTCATTTGTCAGATGTTATTCTGAGGGCTTTGTGTTGATGATAATATGCAGATTAAAGGAGAGGTACAAGGGGAGAGAGAAGCTGCTGCAGGGAAGAAAAGGGACCCACAGTGCTTGGCTGAACAGTGCCTTAGCTGTCCAGAAGAGAGAGGTGGCCAGGTGGCCTCAGCCCCTGGGCACAGATAACAGTAATTAATTTGCACTGAAGACTTCCAGGCAAAGGAAGATTGTGCTGTTCAACAGGAAGAAAAATGTCACCTAGCATCCCAATATGGGGTCTCTGCCTGCACAGTAACAATTGCAATAACCACACTGGCAGAGTGCCTTGTCATTTACAAAATGCCCTTACATCTATTATCAGTGGGTGTGCAAAGAAACTCCCAATTAAGCCTCTGTTAGAGAGGAGAGGAAAAGGCTTACAGGGAAAAGGGACTTTGTTGGAATGGTCAAAGCAAGAAGATGACCAGGTATCAATACACAGTTACATGAGTTATTCTATGTCCATTAATCCAGGTATTCATTCAAGATATAGTAACTGCAGACCAGAAGACAGCTCAGTGGGTTTGGCACACAGGCATAAGTTCTGGAATTCAGATTCCCAACACCCGTGTAAACACCAGACACCCAACATGTAATCCTGTCACTTGGGAGGCAGAGATAGGGGATCTCAGGAGCCAGCTGCTTAGCTAGATTAGCTGAATCATGAGTTAAAGGTTCAGCAAAAGAACTTGCTCAATATTTGGAGAGCTATGGAAGATCAAACATTCATGCATACAAATACATACATGCAAGCCTTACACTACACATGTACACATGTACATCAAGTCCTATGATTAATACAAATCTTGGATCCTGATGTTTTAGAAAACTAGTGGACAGGAAGGAGAGCTCATGGGTTACATGCAAGGATCCTGGAATTAAGTGACCCAGGCTTAAACCCCTGCTGACTCTTACATGCTGTGTGATCTGAAGTAAAATACTTAACTTCTCTGTGCCCTCCTTTTCTCTTACTTGTAGCAGCTGCAAGGTGAAGGAGGACTTGGTGAAAATTAAGTCAGTTAAGTTTCACTTCTGACAGTAACATCTAGCAGTTCCTGTCTACCCTCTGACCAGCCTGAAACCCCCACTCCCATCTCATCTCATCTGAATCTAATTACCATCATCTTTTACCTGAAGTTGTCTTGAGTCTCCTGCAGTTAATTCCACCTAGAAAAGCTCCAAGAAGCCCTCTAAAGATGAAATCAGATATTCCTGTCAATAGTTTCTCATGGCCACTCCAAAGTCCTCTCTAATGCTGCTCTCCATCAATTTAAAATGGTATTCTGTTCCAAAGTTTTCTATTTTAGTGTATATGTGGTAATCAATTGTACGAGAGCATCTGCATGTGTAAGAATATACATTTGTGTGCTTCTACAAATGGGGCCAGAGGTTAACATCAGGTATCTCTCTCCACTGCTCTCCTTTAATATTGAGGCAGGTGTCTCACTTGAACCCAGGACTCACTGACCCTGCTGGTCTAGCTCAGCCACTTGCTCCAGGGATTCTGTCTCTGCCTCCCTTTGTCCAGTAACTGAGATTATCAGCAGACTTCTATGCCCATATGAACTCTAGCCCTCACACTTGAATGACAAATAATTCACCCAATGAATGAGTTCCCCAGATCCTCATCTCTCATACTTCCTTTAGTAGATGCTTCTTTTGAAGATGCCATCCTCTTATTCTGAAGGTCTTCATATCTCAATTTAGGGATCCCATGCTCTGGGAAATACTCAGTAAGGTGACGGTACACATAGCTGGTGCATGGCCAAGGTATGCCAAGCAGAATCAGGGCTCTCCACAAGCCTCAGATTTATGCCCCATGTTCCATGGCTGTGGGACCAACCTCCCAGATCTCATAAATCACTGTGCTGCAATCTGGCTTCTGAGCTGTGGAGACTCCTAAGCTCATAGCACTTTGTAGAGAAGTTGCCAGAATTAGGCATAAATCTGCTTCTTGATTGAATAAGCAAACACCCCACTGCTTGAAATGATTTACTAAATTACAATGCACAGTGATAGACTCAGGCAATTCAGCCTGGGTCTGCTTAGCAACTGGAAAACTTCAGTAAAGCATGGATTACTTACTCTGTGTCTGCCCCTTTCTCATCTCACCTAGGAATTCTCTGCATCCATTTGCCCATTTCATAAACACACATAGAGCCCAGTACAGAACCAGGGTAGTTATTTGTATGTGAATTATTTTGTTTAAATTCAACTTATTCAATAATCCTAGGAAGTTGTTATCAGTTTTTTTCCCTGTTTTTCAGATGAAGGACTGGACTATCAGAGTGATGAAGAAGCCTAGTATTTTGCAGCTAACAGGTCGTAGAGCTCAGACTTATCCTTGAAATCTTCCACCAAATGAGCCCCCAACTCTGTTTATTAGAAGTAGACCATCTGTTATCATACTGTGAAGACACCAGGCCCTTTCACTGCCTCCTTAGATGTCTTTCTCTTCACCTACTCAGACAGGTTACAAAAAGTCACCATATCTACACACATCAATGACTTACTGTAACAGAAATATTTTTCTCTCTACTGCTTGCCCAGTATACGTGTTTAATGAAATGTAGCTCAAGATCTCTTAGCTACATGGTTGCTCAGACAATTAGGCTGGCAGACTCTGCCCTCATGTAGTGGGCCATTCAGAGCGTAGGATTCTTGGCCATCGAAGCAAGAGAAGAAGCTGAACAGAAGATTTAACATTGACAGATCAATGCCTTCTGTTGGAAGATACATCTGACCCTACTGCTCAAATGCTACTAAGTATGTCAGTGTTCCCAGATAGACACAAGGTAAGTATGTACAGTTTTGTGTGTGTCCTCATGGAACTCTTAGAGCTAACCCCTTTACAGCACCTCACTCGTGTCTCATTCATGTCTTCATTCATTCAACATAATTTCCTGAGTTGCTGTGATTCATGGGGGGGCAGTGGGCTATCAGAAATGCCAAGATGAACAAAAACACACCATCTTTTCAGTTGATAAGCGTTATGATTAGAAACACATCTATTAACCAAATAGGCATTTCAACAAATTAGAATTGTGTCAAGTTGTATGAAAGCAAGCAAATCATTCTCTGACAACCTGCAACAGAAGTGTGAATTAACCCTGGGACTTGGGAAAGCTTTGGTTTAAGTAAAGCTTTAGACTACAAGGAGCAAAACCCACCTCTAGCCAAATTAAACAGGAAGAGAATTTAATCAACGGATTTTGAGTAGCTTACACACTTGAAGCTACACAGTCCCTGGTTATTTCAATTTGTAGTCTGAGAAGAGTACGCTCTCCTTTCTAACTCCAAGATGCTTGGAGACAAAAGCATCAGGATTAGTTAGTTTTCAGGTAACACAAAAATAATGACTAGTGTCCATCATTGTTACTCTAAGAAACTTAATGGTAGCAGCTAACAAATGGTTTAGGAGCTAACAAAGAGAATAAGAAAGGGGACTCCTCTTAGTCTTCTCTTCTCTCACTTTAAAATAAGTCAGATTCATGAAAATATAGAGAAGATAATGTAAAGCCCACTTGCCCCACTGTACATCAACAGTTACCAACCGTGTTTTGTTTTGTCTATACTCCTAGTCATTCCCCTCTGCCTCTGCATTTGTATTACAGTTTTAAAGTCTAAGTTATCATGCAATTTTAAACATATTTCTGAACAGAGGAATGTATTTATGGAAATGTTCAACCTTGATGCCATGATCATATTAAAAATTATCAGTTATTATTTTATATCATCAAATATCATTATTTACACATCACTGGTTATCATAAAAACTGTAGTTTAGTGTAATGGAACAGAATCCAAATGAAGTGCAAACATTATGGCTGAACAATGTGTTTCTCATCTGCTAACAAGAAAGTCAGCACTCTAGCTTAATTCTTCCCAATAGGTAAGCTTGGACAGGAAATAAAACATCAACATATATATTCAGTCTTAGACATAGGCATATATACAGATGCCATCATACTACAAGTATGAACACAGTGATAGATACACAAACAGATATAGAGGTAGGGAAAAACTTGGATATAGTCACAGGCAGAAACATAGACATCTAGGATAAAACAGTCATGCTTTTTGATGGATTGCCCATTGTCTAAATATTACCAAATTATTCTTCTATCTCCTATATTTCCCATAAATTTGTGGTAGGTCCACACACTTAATTAAACTTGAGTTCAACTAATTAGCAAGAAAGTATCAGGAAACATGTTTTTCCATTAAAAATTTCCATTTGTGTTACGGTAATTTCCATTGGTTGTCAATGACTATATTCATTCCTGAAAATGTGCTATTAGCGTTATACTATTTTTTCTTTGTTCATTATCTGGGATGCAAAAGTATTGAGAGAAAGTGTATTGTTACTTTTCAGTAAATAGTTGCTATGATCAAAATCCAGTAAGAACCAACGTAAATAAGGAAAACTTTGCTTATGGCTCATGTATGGGAATACACTTTGCAATGGTAGAGAAGGCACAGCATCAGGCGAAGGAGATGGTTGTCCACATCTGGCAGGATAGGAAAGGAAAATCAGGGAGTCTGACATTCTGCTGACTTTCACCATTTACCCCCTTTTATTTAGCTCAGGACTTCAGTGCATGGGGCAATGCCACTGATATTTACAGTAGGTTTCCTTGCTCACATAATTGTCTTGGGAATGCCCTTGCTGATACACTTAAAGATGGGGCCTGCAAAATTTCCCAGATATGTATTAATTCAGTCAAGTTAACAGGGAAGAGAACTATCACAAAAAGTCAGGACAAACATCCCATTCTTTCTTTTATTTACAAGTTTTCAAAACAATAATTTGGTTTTCTGGCATGTTTCAACAGTCAACAGTCAATTTTCTTCTTACACTCATCATGCATGTGAGAACACTTTCATGATTTAATGCGTCTAGTGAGCATTCATAGTGATGTTTCGGCTGTTCTGGGGTTAGCCACTGGGAACTTAGCCAATGTTGGTCTCTTTGTCTCAGGCTTCAACTTAGGACTTCATCTGCAGTCTTCTAACTTCCTAAGGTAACCACACAAGTCTTCTACTTCGGCCCCTACCTCCCACATCCCTTTAACCATAGTTTGTAATTATTTGATGGAGAACTGATATCTGGAATTATGATGTGGATCCTAGATGATCATGGCTACTGAATTGCACACTCCTGTTAAGTCATTTCCGTGGGCTCTAGCCACACTGAATCCTTCTTTTCTTTTTCTTTTTTCCCCATATTCTTTGTTTACATTCCAAATGATTTTCCCTTTCCTGGTTCCCCTTCCCCATAAGTCCCATAAGCCCTCTTCCCTCCACCCATTCCCCAACAATCCCCTTCCAATTTTTCTGTCCTGGTAATCCCCTACAAGGCTGCATCAAGCCTTTCCAGGACCAGGGCCCTCTCCTTCATTTTTCCTGGGAATCATTTAATATGTTAATTGTGTCGGGTATTCAGAGCTTCTGGGCTAATATCCACTTATCAGTGACAGCATTTCATGTGTAGTCTTTTGTGATTGGGTTACCTCACTTAGGATCATATTTTCCAGTTCCAACCATTTGCCTAAAAATTTCATGAATTTATTGTTTTTAATTGCTGTGTAGTATTCCATTGAGTAAATATACCACATTTTCTATATAGATTCCTCCATCGAGGGACATCTAGGTTCTTTACAGCTTCTGGCTATTATAAACAAGGCTGCTATGAACATAGTGGAGTATGCGTCTTTATTGCATGCCGGGGAATCCTCTGGATATATTCCCAGGAGTGGTATAGCAGTGTCCTCCAAAAGTGTCATGCCCAGTTTTCTGAGGAACTGCTAGACTGATTTCCAGAGTTGTTGTACCAACTTGCATTCCCACCAGCAGTGGAGGAGTGTTCCTCTTTCTCTACATCCTCACCAATACCTGCTGACTCCTGAGTTTTTAATCTTAGCCATTCTGACTGGTGTGAGGTGAAATCTCAGGGTTGTTTTGATTTGCATTTCCCAAATGACTAATGATGCTGAACATTTCTTAAGGTGCTTCTCAGCCATTCCAAGTTCTTCAGGTGAAAATTCTTTGTTGAGCTCTGTTCCCCATTTTTAATAGGGTTATTTGGCTCTCTGGAGTCTAACTTCTTGAGTTCTTTGTATATATTGGATATTAGCCCTCTGTCAGATGTAGGGTTGCTGAAGATCTTTTCCAAATTTGTTGGTTGCCATTTTGTCCTTTTGACAGTGTCCTTTGCCTTACAGAAACTTTGTAATTTTATGAGGTACTGTTTGTCAATTCTTGATCTTAGAACATAAGCTATTAATGCTCTGTTCAGGCACTTTCCCCCTGTGCCCATGTCTTAAAGGGTCTTCCCCAGTTTCTTTTCTATTAGGTTCAGTGTGTCTGGTTTTATGTGGAGGTCCTTGATCCACTTGGAGTTGAGCTTAGTACAAGGAGTTAAGTATGGAGACACTATTGGGGGCCAGGATGGACCAAGATTTTTCTAAGAGGCCCTGATCAAAGGACAAAGAGAACTCCCCTTTTATGTCCCTGCCCAGAGGCAGACTTGGCTAGGTATTATCTGGGGATGGTGCCAGGAACTTGATGGACTTAAGGTTTTGGTTCCTAGGAAACCAGCTTTCCTTCTGAAAGGCTGTGGTTATCAGTCCTAAAGCAGTTGTGTCTGAGTTCTGTGTTCTCTTTGCTAATGTTATTTAATTGAGCTTTTTGGTGATATTAGCCCATCTTTCTCCCTGAAAAGAGTATATAAAAGCTGTACTTCTTAATATACTTACTTGGCATAAGTCATCAATGTATGGAACACCTCCTAGTCTTAGCTTTCTGTGTTCTGTATTTTCTCATCTCTGGTCTACCCGCCTTGACACTTTGCTCTTTGGGATTTTTATCTTGTGAGTTCAGTTCAAAAAACCAAACAGTAGTTCCATTCCTGAGTACTGTAACAGACGGATCTACAAGGCTTTAGTACAGTTAATTGAGAGTATGGTTGGCTGAAAGAAGAAAAAAAACTAGGAAATTTCTATAGAAAAGATAGTTTTGTGTCACAATGAGAGAAGGGGAGAAGCAAATCAAAGTTAAAAGGATAGGTGTCAAAATAAAGAATATATTTAGAAATGAGTTTTGTGGCACCTGCATATCCTTTGGGTGGGCTAGAATCAGAAAGATTACACACATACTATTTCAATACACAAAATATGGAATACTGGGGTCCTGGATTATAGCAGGAACCCATAAGGTATTTGAGAAGTTACTGGGAGCACTGTATAAGTACCTAGTGTATCTGATGATGGAACAATAGGAAAAGTCCAAGATTTCTGGCCAGTCTAGGGAACCCAAGCAAGAGCATCTATGTATGAAAAAGTAAGACTTTGTGAGGAATACAAAGAATTGGTTTGAGGATATGATCATTTTAAAAAGCTCACATGTATGTAAGTAGGATAAAATTAAACGTTTGAAGCTAGAATTAGCTAAAATGTGGAAGAATCTCATTATTCCTCTCAAATATCCCCACTCATTTTTAGGCAGCCAGACCAAACAAAAACATTTATGTTTTCTTGCCATTTCATTGAGTTATGGCTAAACATTATTAATCTGGTTGACATTAGGCTAATATTTTGTCCCCTTATTGGTGAACAAGCTATATTACATGTTGGCTACCTGGACTCTACTGCAGAGTTAAGTGACTCACAGTTACGTCATTTCTCATGGGTATTCATGTAAGAGACAGAGACCATGAAGACAGCACAGATGTCTAGATATCCACAGGGGGAGAGTAGTAATAAAAAATTGAGAAAACAGTGCATGCAAGGCTTCAATCAGATTCACAATAAACACAACTTATTCAGAGATGCAGAAGTTTGATTGTGTGATGAGTGACACCCCCAGAGATACTTATGAGCCCTGAATGACATCACTGCGAGCTCTATAGGGACAGCTGCTATAATACTTTCTTGATGTTGTAGAGAAACTTGTCTGAAGCTGGAACTTAGAACCTTGCATGGCTCCTTCAAACAACACCCTATAACACCCTCTAATACTCAGTGCCATGTACATAAATTTATATGCCCATAGATTAGTCACTTAAATGTAGAGAAAGGCGTTTTTATATATAAAGGACAATTAAAAGCAACAGTAGGAAGGGGTGCCAAAGCTGAAAGGCCTCACAAAAATGTGGAACACCGATAGTATAGTCATTTCAGCCAAAGTAGTAAAGAACTACTGCAGAAGTGTGCCTGACTGGCATGGTGCTCAACTTGAGGAGAGATACTTTTTGGAAGTCAGGAAACAATGCTTTAAAAAAGTGATATTTTCACATATAATGCTGACAACAGAAGACATACAGATAAAATGAGGACAATTACAATCACTACAACATTAGAGTATGTAGCTGGCCTGGAGCTCTCTGTTTAGACCAGGCTGGCCTTGAGGAGATCCGATTGACCCTGCCTCCCAAGCACCAGGATTAAGGATGTATACCATCACATCAATTCACAAAGCACCTAATACTAATATCCTGTGTGGATCTCAGCAAGCTAGCTACCTGAGTCCCATAGCCATGCGAGGGGCAGTTCCTGAATGAGGCCAGGCTAGGAGCATATGGATATCAGTGTAAATGAGCCCTAATTTGTAATCACAGAGGAATCAGACCTGGCTCTCCATGTACCTCCTTTTTGTCTTTACCTAAAATTTCATGTCTCTACCTGATTATTATTTTTCTGTCCTTTCTGTTTGTTTGTTTAACTTTTTATTGGTTCTTTGTGAGTTTTACATCATATACCTCAGTCCTGCTCATCTCCCTGTCCTCTCAGATCTACTCAGCCCTTATAGCCTTACACACACACACACACATACACACACACACACACACACACACACAGAGAGAGAGAGAGAGAGAGAGAGAGAGAGAGAGAGAGAGAGAGAGAGAGAGAGAAAGCATAGAAAACATCTTATCCTGGAAACTGTAGTGTGTTACAGTGTGCCCTAGAATATGCACCTCTGTCCCACATCTTCACTTGCAAATGCTCATTGCAATAAGCCATTGGTCTTTTTCTAGATCTCTGGCTTATGTGACACCATCAATATCAAATCCTTACTGAGCCTCCTCCCAGTTATCCTGTTGTTGCCCTAAGTCTTGGAGATCTTAAAGCTTTGTACCAGTAGGACTGGTCCTTTCATGAGTCCCAACTGTTTGCTAATGACATAGATTTGGAGATAGGCCAACTCAGAGCCCTGGATCTGGACCTGGGTGACAGTTAAGGTGGTCAACATGATGACTGGCTCTCCCTTATCTGCATCACCAGAACATCCTTTCAGCACTGCTCCAGCTAGGCCACTCAATGTTGCCATCTGCAGAAGGCAGGGTCAGCTCTTCTGGTCTCTTGTCCTTGGGGCCAGCTCACCCACACCCATGCCTCCAGGGAAAGCTCCACTGCATTGCCCAGGGGAGGTAGAGGACTTGAGCCCTGGAGTGCCCGTGAAAGGGCAGGGTTAGTTCTTCTCTTATGCCCTTGGAGGAAGCTCTCCCAACTACTGCAGGTGCTGAGGATAGAGAGCATTACCCTCACCCCCACCCCACCTCAGGACAGATGAATGATGGTGGTGCCAATTCTCTACTCCTCTCATGCTGGGGTCCTGCTCCTCATCTGTGCCTCTCCACCAGGGCCAGTTGTGCTGTGCTGCCCAGTCAAGGTACTGCCACTTCCCCACTTACTGCAGCCAGCAAGGAACGAGGCCAGCAAACCAGCTCTCATGATGCCAGGACCAGTTCTCCTTATGGCTTCAGGTGGTAAGGGGTAAGCAAGGGAGGGCATAACCCCTACATCTATGCCACCCCAAAACAGTGGAATGATAGGGCCCTTTGGGGGCGGTTCACCCACACCCCTGCCACCAGGGCCAGCTCTACTCTGCTACTTCAGCAAGATAAATGGTCTGCTCTCTAGAGTGCTGCCTCCAGTGAGAGGTGGGGACAGTTCCCCAGACCACTGCAGCTAGGGAGGGGTAGGGACATTCTGTACAGACCTTGGACATTCATGTGGTACCAAGCAGCTACCCTGACTAGGAATATCCCCATGATCTCTAGTGGTAATATGAGCCATGGACATCAACATTGACTTCTGTCACTGTGTAGCCCCAGACATGGCCCTCTGTGGCACCTTGGGCTAGAACTTCATTATGGCCCCAGGTAGCAAGACTGGCCACTCACAATAGGCTATTTCTCTCCACTCTTGAGTCTTTAGTTCTCTCTCTCCTCATAATGCTCAAACTGCCCTACTTCTCTTTCTCTCCCATCTGTCCACAACATGCTCACACTTCGTGGCAGCTCACATTGCAGGCTGGCCACATGGCATCCTGCAGCAAGTGGGTGTCCATGGCCCACCTGCCCCCAAAGGGCAGTCTGTGGGTGGCATGGCAGTCTACAGATCTCTGTCTTCCTCCTTCCAAGTTATACTGTCTGGATTGCATTTGATTTGGTTTGATTTTTATGTGTCCTAGGCATAGAACAGCTTTGCCACCAAGCCAAGCATCAAGCTAGGAGGAACAAAGCGCTGCCATCTACTCTGCCCCTGACTAATATAAGAACACCACCACCAACAAGTTATCTTTTTGCCTATTGCCAGGAATTGTGGTAGAAGTGGGCGCTCTCTGATTTTTTGTAATCCTAATGAACCTAATTAACCCTACAAGGGAAAGTTGAAATATAGACTTGGTTGGCATTAGCAACATGGAAAGGATAGCTAAACCCCTCTCTAGTTAACTCTTCATATCTAACACTTGATCTTTGTCTTCTATTTACGGAGTAAAAATCCAACAGTTCTCCTCATTAGCCCTCTGCTTGGTCGCTTGGTAATAATTGCTCCCTCCCAAGGCACTGACACTTTTGATTATCATTCAGACTTATCAATACTATCACGACAACACCATCCTATAACATCTTTGTTTTCATATCCTAAAGTTCTCAGAATAGCTACAGGCCCAGGGATGCTCAATAAACCCTTTCACACTGATAGCACGACTTTTGTTTTCATAGAATTTCTGTATATCTTGACAAGTCAGGTAAGCTGTGCCACGTGCATGTATAAATGTGTAAATGCAGGAAATTCACTGTTTGTCCAATGTCCTTCCATCTGGATTGAGTGCCTTCCCTTCTCTGAATTTTAACCAGGAACATGGACACTAGGCTGAGGCATTTCCATAAGTGCTCATGACACTGGACAAAGCCAATGTCACCCTCGGTCTTCATTCTGTTTTGCTACTTTATGTAATTTTTCTTGCCCCCTCTCAACCTCCCCGAGGCATTCTGATCATCCTTGCTCTGAGCTGAGTGGCAGTTTTGCCAGGCATCAGCTGGCTTTGCCGTCTGTGCCCCTGGGAGGCAAGTGATGGGGGTAGAGATTGGCCATCTCAGCCCAGAGAAGCTGTCAACATGTATCAAAAGCATCCAAGTAGTTTCCTCATGTCAGGCCAAGTGTCATCATAACAGTCAAATTGAGGCAAAAAGACAGACTTTGCCTAAAGAAGGTAAAAATATTCAAAGATTAGGCATGATCTGGTAGACATTGTAAGGAAGAAGAGAAGTGAACAATTTGTTCCAATAAAGAATTTAATGCATTATAGTACTGGGTTTGCCAACAGAATTAATACACTGCTGTCCTAGCTGTAAAGGTAAAAGAATGAGGTTCATACATTAATCTGTAGTTTCAACCCATATTGTCTTGATACCAAAGGCATAAGCATTTAGTTTTATACCTTCCTGCATTTTTTCCAGAGTCCTATCAGAAGGCAGCAGAGAATGCAATGGCTAGTTGTAGATCCAAGGTAGGTATTTCAACTGTCTGGACCAGAGGTAGGAGAGCTAGCCAACCTGAAGAAATAGTTGCCAAGAATTTAAGCACAGTCGTAATTCTCTACAGTGGCAGCTGAAAACTCAGGAGAAGCCTGAGATTCCTTCGAAGAAACAAATCTTTGCTATCTCTCTCCACGGCTACTGCAAGCCCCACACCCATTCTTTTCTTCTCTCTTGACAATATATAAGCTCTTCACTCTTCAGCCTGTCTCTTCCATCTGACGTCTCTTATCACAGTGGAAGTGATTGGTGGTGAATTTAAAACATGGGCATTATCCAATTTTTCCTTTACTTGAAATTCTCCACAAACTCCTCTGTCCTTTCTGAGCATAAGCCAGACCCTCACAGTGACACACAGCATGGTTAATTATCACCACTGCTACCTTCAACAACTTGCTCTGCTTCTATTTCCCCCGTGCCTGCCATGCAGAAAGCACTTAGTAAATGTTTGTTTAGTAAAGAAGTAAATGAGGCAGAAGTTTCTTGCAGGTCGGTATGTTAAAATTAATATACTTAACTGTTTCTAAAATTATTCTTAATGATCTGATTCCCAATTCCAACACATTTATGGGGTCCTTTGAGTGATGGTGGCATTCATGACTCTAAAGTATAAAATGGTAGGGGTGACCATATAGATATCCCATTTAAAAGAATGAGATGGGGCTATTCTTCCCATTCTGCTATCTTGGGAAAAGTGAATTACCATGAGATGAGATGAGTCTAGATGCTCAGGAACTGAGGATTCTCTCTACTAGGTAAGTGCAGCCTACAGCCAATATCCAACAATAAACTAAAGCTCTAGGCTTTATAATCATAAGGGATGACTGTGTTTTAACAAAGGCTGGACTGAGCGACATTGACTGCTGTCTGTCATACCCTCAGCTAGGTCATCAGCTAAGCCATGGTTGCTGTTGAGATTGTATATTAATACATCCGCATTGTCATCAGCCTCTGCACATGTAGTATGGGTTAGAAATAGGTTAACGTTTATGGTGTGAACAGTGATTGTTAATACTTGTCTATAAATGAACATCTTCAACAAACTACTTTCTCTCTAGCCCCTCCCCACCATACACACACAGTGAGAAAGAGGAGGTGGAAATAACGGGTGTCAGCATCAGAAATAGAAAGGAGGGGCTCTATAATTCTAAGATATTGTAAATTCAAGGAAATTATATAATCAAGATTCTGCTCCAGCTACCAGCTGCACTCCCCACTCCCCCCCCCCGCCCACCTCCTGCATCCTTGCAGCTGTCTGGACTAAGCAAGCTGAACCAGGTACCCGGGATATCCAGAATTTGGGATCACTGGGGACTCAAGGCTGCCAGGCAGCAATCTGGACAGAGCAGCAGTTCCTGGGGCCCAACCAGCGCCGATCAGGAAACCAGAAACTAAACAGGGACACAGTGAAACTAATTGAAGCTTTGGACCAATTGGATTTAACAGATTATATATATATATATAACATTTCGTCCCAAAGCGAAAGAATATACCTTTTTCTTAACACCGTCTGGTGCCTTCTCCTAAATCGATCATATAATTGGTCACAAGACAGATGTCAACAAATACAAGAAGATCGAACTAATCCTATGCCTCCTATCAGATCACTGTGGAGTAAAAGTGGTCTTCAATAACAACAAAAACAACAGAAAGCCCACATACACATGGAAACTGAACAATACTCTACTCAATGACACCTTGGTCAAGGAAGAAATAAAGAAATCAAAGACTTTTTAGAATTCAATGAAAATGAAGGTACAACCTATCCAAATCTATGAGACACAATGAAAGCAGTGCTAAGAGGAAAACTCATAGCCCGGAGTGCCTCCAAAAAGAAACTGGAGAGAGCATACACTAGCAGCTTAACTACACACCTGAAAGCCCTGGAACAAAAATAAGCTAATTCACCCAGGAGGAGTAGAAGACAGGAAATCATCAAAATAAGGGCTGAAATCAATCAAGTAGAAACAAAGCGAACCATACGAAGAATCAACAAAACCAGGAGCTGGTTCTTTGAGAAAATCAACAAGATAGATGAACCCTTAGCCAGACTAACCAATGGGTACAGAGACAGTATCCAAATTGACAAAATTAGAAATGAAAAGGGGGGGTATAACAACAGAAACTGAGGAAATCAAAAAACCATCAGATTCTACTAAAAAACCCTATACTTAACACAACTGGAGAATCTGGAGGAAATGGACAATTTCCTAGACAGATAGCAAATACCAAAATTAAATCAGGATCAATTAGATCAGCTAAACAGTCCCATAACCCCCTAGAGAAATAGAAGGGGTTATAGAAAGTCTCCCAACCAAATAAAGTACGGGACCAGATGGTTTTAGTGCAGAATTTTATCAGACTTTCAAAGAAGACCTAACACCAATACACTTCAAACTATTCTACAAAATAGAAACAGAAGGAACACTTCCCACCTAGTTGTATGAAGCCACAATTACCCTGATACCAAAACACAAAGATTCATCAAAGAAAGAGAACTACAGGCCAATTTCCCTTATGAATATCGATGCAAAAATACTAAATAAAATCCTTGCCAACCGAATCCAAGAGCACATCAAAATGATCATTCACCATGATCAAGTAGGCTTCATCCCAAGGATGCAGGGATGGTTCAATATATGAAAATCCATCAATGTAATCGACTACATAAACAAACTAAAAGAAAAAAACCACATGGTCATCGCATTAGATGCTGAAAAAGCATTTGACAAAATTCAGCATCCTTTCATGCTAAAAGTCCTGGAAGGAACAGGAATTCAAGGCCCATACCTAAACATAATAAAAGCGATATAAAGCAAACTAGTAGCAAACATCAAAATAAATGGAGAGAAACTTGAAGCAATCCCACTAAAATCAGGGACTAGACAAGGCTGCCTTCTCTCTCCATATCTTTCCAATATAGTACTTAAAGTTCTAGCGAGAACAATTAGACAACATAAGGAAGTCAAAGGGATACAAATTGGAAAGGAAGAAGTCAGGCTATCATTATCTGCATATGATATGATAGTATACTTAAATGACCCAAAAAACTCCACCAGAGAACTTCTACAGCTGATAAACAACTTCAGCAAAGTGGCTGGTTAAAAAATCAACTCAAGCAAATCAGTAGCCTTCTTATACTCAAAGGACAAGCAGGCTGAGAAAAAAGTTAGGGAAATAACACCCTTCACAATAGCCACAAAAAAATAAAGTATTTTGGCCTGACTCTAACCAAACAAGTGAAAGATCTGTATAACAAGAACTTCAAGTCTTTGAAGAAAGAAATCGAAGAAGACCTCAGGAGATGGAAAAATATTTCATCCTCTTGGATTGGCAGGATCAATGTAGTAAAGATGGCCATCTTGCCAAGAGCAATCTACAGATTCAATGCAATCCCCATCAAAATCCCAAATCAATTCTTCATAGATCTAGAAAGAACAATTCTTAAATTCATCTGGAGTAACAAAAAACCCAAGATAGCTTAAACTATTCTCAACAATGAAAGGACTTCTGGGGGAATCAATATCCTTGACCTCAAGCAGTACTACAGAGCAACTGTGTTAAAAACTGCATGGTATTGGTACAGCCACAAGCAAGTAGATCAATAGAATAGAATTGAAGACCCAGAAATGAACCCACAGACTCATGGTCACTTGATCTTTGATAAAGGAGCTACAAACATCCAGAGTAAAAAAGATAGCCTTTTCAACAAATGGTGCTGGTTCAACTGGAGGTCAACATGCAGAAGAATGCAAATTGACCCACTCTTATAACCTTGTACCAAGATCAACTCCAAGTGGATCAAGGACCTCCACATAAAGCCAGACACACTGAAACTAATAGAAAAGAAACTGGGGAAGACCCTGGAGGACATGGGCACAGGGGGAAAGTTCCTGAACAGAGCACCAATAGCTTATGCTCTAGGATCAAGAATTGATAAATGGGACCTCATAAAATTACAAAGTTTCTTTAAGACAAAGTACACTGTCAGAAGGACAAAATGGTAACCAACAAATTGGGAAAAGATCTTCACCAACCCCATATCCGACAGAGGGCTAATATCCGATATATACAAAGAACTCAAGAAGTTAGACCCCAAAGAACCAAATAACCCTATTAAAAATGGGGTACAGAGCTAAACAAAGATTTTTCATCAGAAGAAATTTGGATGGCTGAGAAACACCTTAAGAGATGTTCAACATCATTAGTCATCAGGGAAATGCAAATCAAAACAACCATGAGATTCTACCTCACACCAGTCAGAATGGCTAAGATTAAAAACTCAAGAGACAACAGGTGCTGGTGAAGATGTGGAGAAAGAGGAACACTCCTCCACTGTTGGTGGTATTGCAAGATGGTACAACTGCTCTGGATATCAGTGTGGCAGTTACTCAGAAAATTGGGCATGACACTTCCAGAAGACCCTGTTGTACCACTCCTGGGCATATACCCAGAGGATTCCCCTGCATGCAATAAAGACACATGCTCCAATATGTTCATAGCAGGATTATTTATAATAGCCAGAAGCTGGAGTGAGCCCAGATGTCCCTCAAAGGAGGAATGGATACAGAAAATGTGGTATATTCATACAATGGAATACTACTCAGCAATTAAAAATAATGAATTCATGCAATTTGTAGGCAAATCTGGAAAATATCGTCCTAAGTTAACTCAATCACAAAAGAATACACATGAAATGCAGTCACTGATAAGTGGACGTTAATGAGCCCAGAAGCTCTGAATACTCAAGGCACAGTTAGCAAATCAAAAGATTCCTGAAGAAGAAGAAAGGAGAGGCCACTGGTCCTGAAAAAACTGGTTCCTGTTTTTCAGGAGAGTATCAGAACAGAGAAAGGGTTGGGGGTGATTGGGGAATGGGCAGGGGGGGAAGGACTTATGGGACATATGGTGAGGAGGGAACTGGGAAAGGGGAAAGCCTTTGGAATGTAAACAAAGAATATAGAAAATTTAAAAAAAGATTCTGCTCCAGTTGAATTTTGCATGTGGAAAACTTTTCTGTTCACGTATCTACTCTTAAGGGGTAGATGTGATATAGACATTTCATTTAGGGCTGTACACTGCATAGCAAGCTCTATTTAAGTTTCTACTGGCATCCCTCTTGTCAAATCAAATCCTATGTCCAGTTAGATTCAAAGATGAAGTAATAGACTCTAATTTTTAAAAATTATAATTATTAATATATATTAATTGTGAGAATTAAAGATATTCCTATGAGTTCCTATGTGTGAATATATCACAGATTAATCATATCCACCCACCATCCTACCCTCTCTCTCCTCTTTGCTTTGTCCTCTACCTACCACTGCCAACCCAGTTTCTTCATGTCCTTCTCTCTCTTACTTTTAGTAGACCTATGTCTGAAAGGAAATGTGCTGGATTCACATATTAAGGGGTGCTGTGGATTGTTGTATGTTCTGTTCCCTCAAGAGTGTGTATTTAGGTGCAACCAGGTAAAATCTTAGTCAGCTAAGGCTAGAACCCATGATTGGGCAGTGGAAGGGAAGGCAGAGCTGAAAGTTTTAGAGAGGGGACAGAGAGACAGAGAAAGGAGTCAGAGACAGTGACAGGAAATACAAGATGGTACCTGAAGGAGAGGATGATGAGCCAGAACCACGTGGTCCTAGGAGCCATAAGTAATTGGGGATTTCTTAAATAGACAATTGAATAATGTAGGGCACCTTCATCCAATCTAGGTGTGCAGCTTGTATCTATATCAAATGAGTTTTGAGTTCTTTGTGTGGGCATTTTGGGGGGTTGAGAATTGACTGTTATAAATCTGGAATACAAACAGCAATCCACAACAAAGGGAGACTGAGAAAAAAGGGAATGTGTGTTACTCTCACCCTTATGGGGAGAATGATCCTGAGTACCATTCACTGGGATGTTCTGGCTAAACATCTGTGAAAGGAAGGAAGTCAGCTCCGTGAGCTACAGCTCGCCTCTTTCCCTTTCTGATTAACTGATCTCTCAAGTGAGACCTTCATTTATGATTCCTCCTCTTTCTCATTTCTTTTGCCTCTTTAATCCTTTTCAGATTTCATCATTTTGTCCATATAATTGTCCTCATTTGTTCATATCAATAGCAATATAATATATAGTTGGATTGGCCTCGTATATTTTACATTAAGAGTTCGAGGCCAGCCTGGTCTACAGAGTGAGTTCCAGGACAGTCAGGGCTACACAGAGAAACCCTGTCTCGAAAAACCAAAAAAAAAAAAGATTGCTTGGCTGGAAAGCAGCCATAGTGTTTTAGTTAACATCTACATAATGCTTACAGAAATCCAAGGCTCAGAACCATCATTCTAGATAATGTGTACAATGATGACTACATGAAATGTTAAATCATTCTTTGTGATGTTTCAAAATATGTACTTTCTCTGACACATCTTCAGTCTACAACTCTGGTGGCAACAATATGGGATTCCTCCTCTTTACCTTTCCTCTAGCTGAATGATTTGCTCATCCAGTTAAAAAAGAATTTTCTGATTCATGACCTTGTCTTGGGCTGGTAGACCTCACCTCTCTTTGTAGGAAAAGCATGTGATCAAATAATGCGAATACAGAGTAAGCAAAGCACTCTTCTTCCATCAGACTTCTAAAGCCCAGCTGAGGGAGAATTCAATCCTCCCTGAGGCAATTCCTCAAGGTGTGCAGGAAAAGTCTGCTTATCCTGGGTCAGGAAGATGGGGTCAGACATTCATCTGACTGAAAGTAAAAGTAGGCAAGGCATGGGTTTAGAGCAGCAGTTCTCAGCCTATGGGTTGCAACCCCCTTGGGGGATTAAATGACTCTTTCCCAGGGGTCGCTTAGACCTCAAAAACACAGATATTTACATTACAATTCATAACAGTAGCAAAATTACAGTCATGACGTAGCAATGAATTTATGGTTGGGGGAGTCACCACAACATGATGAACTGTAGTAAAGTGTCACAGCATTAGGACAGTTGAGAGCACTGGTTCAGAGACACAAAGGATCACTTGAAGGCTCTAGAAACAGCTCACTCCTCAGACTTCAAAGTCTGTCAGTGCAGGAATAGATAGGATGTGGAGTCTGTATTTCTGAAATATGGTAAACAAAAGAAAATGCTTTAATAAAGATTCCACTGCAGTTGAATTTTGCACAAGGAAAGTGTAAAATTTCAGTCTGGGCTTACCCTTTTCTACCACTGGATCTTTCAGTGAAACCTGTCAGGCTCTGAGATCAATATTTCTGTTTCTTCTCCTCAGCCTGTCTCCCAGCTCCTCTTATCAGGATTCTTCAAACAGGGCCAGTATCTTTCTTAGCTCACACCTGTCAGTGTTTGCAATGGAGGTAAGAGAAAACTGCAAAAATTGGGCAAAATATTCAGAGGTGCATTTCTCAGCTCTACATGTTCATACTGGGAAATATGTGTGTATATATGTGTGCAGGTGTGCATATGTGCACAAGTGAGAAACAAGGAGAAAGGGTCCTGACTTGGAACTGTCCTGATGGGTGACGTTTAGGGCAGGAAGTCCATTTAAAAATCATCTGCTTCTTTCTTGCCTATTGCAGGTAATGAAACAGTGACCCAGAGCTGTCAACATTTTTTCAGAGTTATAAGGCAATAATCACATTTGTAGAAAATGTGCAGTAATTATTAATAGCTGTTTCCAAATTGAACTACCAATTAGAAACTTCCTAGAGAAGCCCAAAATGTTTGCTATCTTCTTCTCAGACTGAGAACAAACATAATAGTTCCCAGAGAAAAGTCAAGGCTACCCAAGAGTGGGATAATAAGCAGGTTAAGAAAATGGTAATAATAGTTATTCATTATATCCAGGTCCAAATTTGGCCTCTGGGTCAATTAATTTTCCTTTCTGTGACAAAAATATTTGAGAAAACCAACATAAGGAAGATAAAGTTTCTTTGCAGCTCCTGGTTTCCCAGGTTGCTGTGCATGGTCAGTGGCCCTATCACTGTGGGCCTAGTCTGTGTTCAGTTGCCCCATTATTGTGGGCTAGCAGGGAGGTAGAGCATCATGATGGTGGGAGCACATGACAGTAGAGATTGATGTCAAGATGACTGCAAAGACAAGAGATTGGAGACACTGTGAATCTTTTAATGAATGCACTATTTATCTGCTTCTTTCAACTAAGCTCCTCCTCCTTGTTTCTGCCCTCCCCAAAGTTCCATCACACTAATCCAGGATTGAAATTTTTTATGGGTCAGACTCATAATCTAGTGACCTGCTAATGATTGAATCCATAAGCTGGGGACCATACTTTCAACACCTGAGTCTTTGAGGGGCTTTACTTTATATCCAAATGATAATATGAGTCTGTAATTGATAAAATGCAGATAAGAATCTATGGTAATCTGAATTGTCTGTGTAAACTATTTTTATAAAGATCCCTAGATATTTCCTCTGTTCAGACAAGTTTGAGAACCACAATACAGGAGAAAGGAGAGAGAGAGAGAGAGAGGGAGAGAGAGAGAGAGAGAGAGAGAGAGAGAGAGAGAAAGAGAGAGAGAGAGAAACTTAAGTCTGTGCTGGATTACAACTATTCTTCCTCTATTATTAATTCATACTTGGAAAAGGCAAAACAGGGATTCATTGTTCATCAAACTAATTCCAGGATTAATGGCTTTTGGCATGGCTGGATCTAAGAACTCTAAAGAATGTCATCTGCAATCTCTCTCCATCTCTCTGATCTCTGCTTTATTCTCAGATGTATACTTCCCTATCCTGGCAAAACTAGGCACTAATGGATTAGTGCTTGCACTGTCTTCTTAGCAACATTGGCAGAATGAGAATGATTCCATCCAAATTTTCAAGACCTATGTCAAACCATAGGACTACCCTTGAAGCACTTGCTACACAGGAAACTTTGATAAGCCATACCAAGAATCACATGGCCAGCCACAATCCTAATGTATGGTCCATATTGTGAAAAGAAATTGAGTAATCCCCAGAGGAAAATCCATGCCTTTTAGAACTTCAGGTTGAGATACAGATCAAGAAAATCACAAACCAATAGGTGTTCTCCATGGATAGATCCAAACAAAGATCCATAAAATTGGGGCTCAGACCTGAACCTGAGTTTTCTGAGTAGAAGTACAGTGTTTTCATGCTGTCTTCTCTTACTCTTAGGTAAGATCCTGGCCCAGACAACATTAGCATCAGGTATTCTATGAGCCATTGAAACTACCACTTTTGGGCCAGACAAATTCTGAAACTCTATCTCTGAAATTATAGCCACAGACAATTATACTCTTCCTTTATATCACAGAGCTACTCTTTTACCATTGTCCATTCTGTCTTAACAATGCAGTTTCAGTTAAATACTTTCTGGAATCCCTTGCAGCTATGCATAATAATATGACTATAAGCTAGCCAGTACTCAGCTCATTGATACCTACCTATTTACATTTCCTGTTTGCTGGGAGAAAGAAATAAATGGGACTAATGATTCTATTCATAAGCAGAAACTCTGTGATGATGGTGATAAAACCATCTTTTGAAGCTCTTGGCCACCTATATGTCCTATGCAGTTTGCAGGAAGAACTAAAACTATCCTTCATTCATATTGCACTAATTTGTGATTTGTGTATCAAATTAGTTTTAGAACACAGCCAATACAGCACTCATGTAATTTTCCCAAGGGGCCTGTTATTAAACCTTTCTGGCCCAATGGTCACCATTCTGGCATTTCCTGATTTTTCACATCATTGACACATTCCTTACCTAAGTTTATGAATAAAATCTCAGGACCCTGACTCTCTAGTTTCACTTTCTAAATGCCTAGCATGAGTGCCAAGGTCCCATAATGATCATACAGTGCTGGGATAGGTAACAGAATGTAGATATTTTATCTCCAACTTATTCCTGGAATATATTTGTAGATGATTCCTTGTTACTTCAAGAGAGAGTACTTCTAGGATCTATGATAGTATCTTTATGGCACAAAGACATTAGGGATCAGCCAGGCACACATAACCTCTCTGTATTCATCAGAAAGGAAAGTGAGACCCCCCCAACCCCACCACTAAAATAACTGGCTGATTTATCTAGAGATTTATCAATATTCTCTTCTGAGGTTTTTACATAGAGTAATGTAGATCAGGGGGGATTATTGGTAGAGATTAAATGGTCTGAAAACCAGAAGGGGAGGGAGAGGGAGCAGCAGGGGAGAGGGAGATAAATGGAGAAAGGGAGAAAGTGAATAAATGAGAGAAGATACCCTGAAAGATGGTCCATAATTTCTATCAGGTGCTTAAAAGGAGGTTTTGTCTTTTGTGTTCAAGACCAGTAATTATAATTATAATTCCCTGAATGGATGTGGTGGTACACTCAGGAGGCAGCTCTCTGTGAGTTCAAGTCCAGTCTGGTCTAAATTTCACTATGTACACCATTTAGGTAAACATAGTGAAACCCTGTCAGATAGATAGATAGATAGATAGATAGATAGATAGATAGATAGATAGATGGACAGACAGATAAAATTTCAAGTGTAAACTGTCATTTCTTTTTTTCTTCACCAGATCTTGAATTGGTAAATTATTCTCTTTCTGCTTCTGCTTTCTCATCTGAAAACTGGAGAATAGAGTATGTCCACTCCTCTGAGAACTAAGTAAGCTTACAGAAATAAAAGCAGTTCTACATCAGAAAGCACGGTTGTATTGCTTACTGGCTTACTGCCTAAAACATAGACTTTCTAGTGTGTTGTGGACCCTTAGAAAGAAGGAATTGATCCTTCACTAAGACAAAGCACTGGAAGGAACTACCACGAATGGGGGTCATTCTGCTTTGGGAGTCCTGGTCAGCTCCCAGAAGTTAGGAGTTATGATGAGCATTCAGAAGCATAAGCTACCATCCAGCTCCTTCTGCCTCAGATTTGGTCACTCTAGTCTGGGACTCCTTCAAACTCAATTCTTAGATTTTTATTTTACCAAACCAAATCTCTCAGATTATGTGAACATATTATAGATATTTATTGCTTTAAACATATAATTATGTAGAGCACTGAGCCTAGACACCATGAGTTTTTCTCATTTAAAGTCCCTGATCTTCAATGATCACATTTGTCAAATATTAATAGCAATCCCCAGTTCATGGAATCATTCTTTTTTTTTCTGAGAATGCTTACTGTACATATCCCATATTTCAGGCACCATCCTTGGCACTGGTGACATTACAGTGAAGGAGGATAACCCAGAAGGCCTGCCCCACAGTTATAGTGAAGAAAAATAAATCCCTGTGTGTAAAATGCCTTGTAAGTGATAGAGTCTGCTATGGGTGTCATCTCTGCTGCTTCTAGAGTTGCTACAGTCATAGTGACTGTCACTCCCACTATTGCTATTGGGCCTCCTTTAGCCACTGTCCAGAGTATCTGCTACTGTCACCACTACTACAGTCACTCTTATGACTGTGACACAGCTGGAAAGTTCACAAATTAGTATTTGAACCCAAGTCTGATTGTGTTTCAAAGTATTTGTTAGTGAGACAGAAATGGAGGTAAAATAAAATCCCAAAGTAGACTATCATTTACTATTTCCAGAGTAAATTCTTTAAGTCTTTAGTTTTTGTTTTTCCAGCATTGCAATTCTCCTCAGTTGGGTTGTATTCTAATCTAGACACTGGGTCCAAACAGTGATAAGTAAAGTATGCTTGCACTGGAAAGGGCAAAACTAAGGCCCTAGATCAAAAAAATCATCAAAGCAATAGCATTCAGGGTTAAGAAAGGCCTTCAAATCAGATTTCCATATGATGTTTGGGGACTAGAGATGGCAGACTGATGAATGCCAATCTGGATCATTTTAGCTTTTTCTATCTGAAGCTGAACATGCAATAATCTTTTCTGGAGGAAGATAGTAACCAGAGACTCCTTCAGAGAAATGGAGGCAGAACTTGGGTGATCATCACCAGCTCTGATTCTAGTCATTTTCTCACTGAGAAAAACACAGTCAGAAAAGGTAGGAGACTGAGCACCTACCCAGGAATATGTCTCCTCCTTAGACAGCAGACACATGACAATTCTTCTGTTTGTGTGCTCAATGAAGATTCACTCCAGGTTTGGACTGTACCCAGCTCTGGACAGTATGCTATGATCTCAGTGCTGTCCTGCTAGACCCACAGGAAATAGTTCCAAACACCCTAGTTTCTGGTGTCATCTGAGACCAGATTGTGAATGTCTTGTATGGCTGACTCCCGCATGGGGACCTATCTGTCGATAATCAGAGCTATCAAAGACATTTATTAAGAGAATTGAGGCCTGGATAGTGCTATGCTTGGCAAAGATCTTTCTTCCATGGTAAATGATAACTGGGTGAGAAAGTCCAGAGATTGTGGAGCTCAGACCTCAGCAAATGTATCTGTTTCAATATCTTGAAAAACAAGCAAGGTTAGATTACAAGAAAAAGAAAAAAAATCCAGTTTTCATTTATTCTGAGAAACAGCTAGAAACTGAAAAAAAAAAAGATTAAAAAACAAACCTCCCAAAAATCAAAAACATATCTTTGTTCTGTTTGTAACTGTTAGGTGGTAGGGGTGCAACTAAAACCAAGTACCAGATAGATAGCAACCAATAAGCACAGAAACTTTTCTTTTTTCCAGATAATTTGACTTTGTGACTAGCTTAATCCATAGGCTCAGACAGTGTTTTCAGAAATCTCAGCATTGGCATGTTTTCCTCTACATTAGACCTATTTTAGATGAACACTGACAAGATAGCTACTGGTATCTCCAGAGAGTTACTGCTTTCTTTAGAAGTCCATAGCCAGAGAGATTCTTTCCCCTTGTGTTCACAAAAGGCCTACCAGGTCTCAGTGTTCTGTAGAGATGGAAAAAACTGTTCCAAAAAGAAATGACTGTTAGATTTTAGTTTGGTTTGTGCTTACTTTGACTAGAAAAGAACACGGATCATAAAAAAAAAAATCAATAGTTGTACACTCTACTGATGACCAGACCCTGTTCTAAGTCAGTGGTTCTGAATCAAGGATGATTTTACTTTCCATCCCTGTCGAAACTTGCCATTGTCTGAAGACAATTTTTGTTGTTACAATTGGAAGACAATTGGAATGTAGATTGCTGTCTGTAAGCAGGTGAGGGCAGGTCAAAGATAAGGCTTGAACCTGTGATTGGGTATTGGAAAGGGAAGGTGGGCTGAGAGTTTCAGAGGGGGGACAAAAAGTGACAGAGAGGGAGAAGTTGACCAGAAGACAAGATGATACCTATAGGAGAGGAAGTTGAATCAGATCCACGTGGCTTGAAATAGCCATAGGTAGCTATAGATATCACAGAAGAGCAATAGAGTAATGTAGGGCAATTTGTCCAATCTAGGTGGGCAGCTTTTATCAATATCAATTGAGATTTGAGCTCTCTGTGTGGGCATTTTGAGGATTGAGAATTTACCGTTATAAATCTGACTGATAAATTATAAGCCTCTGGAGTTTTCTTTATATGGGGCTCTGGGTTTAGAGCCAGTCTTGGCAGACTAGCTGCAGGGGACTGATGACTAGGAATGTGAGCACAGTTCAGTAAGCAAACCATGGGAAACTGGGGCTGCTTGAGGGTAGCCAAGGGGGCAGGGAGACCGCTGTTGCCGTGAGTGGTCAGCGATAGCATGGATTGATTTTATTAATTACACACTACAGGTGAACCAGCACTTAGCATGGCATGCCCTCTAAGGACTCAACAGTGTACAATGTACAGTGCTATAGCTGAAACCACTAAGGTGCCCTCGACTTTCTCCATCAGGAAGGTGACAAGGCAAGGTCACTTGTCAATGCATTTGGCAATGCTATTAGATATTTAAGCTGCACACTCTCTGTCTTAGTCAGGGTTTCTATTCCTGCACAAACATCATGACCAAGGAGCAAGTTGGGGAGGAAAGGGTTTATTCAGCTTACACTTCCACATTGCTGTTCATCAACAAAGGAAGTCAGGACAGGAACTCACACAGGGTAGGAACTTGGAGGCAGGAGCTGATGTAGAGGTCATGGAGAGTTGCTGCTTACTGGCTTGCTTCCTCTGGCTTGCACAGCTTGCTTTCTTATAGAACCCAGGACTACCAACCCAGGGATGGTACCACCCACAATGGGCCCTCCCATCTGTCATCACTAGTTGAGAAAATACCTTATAGCTGAATCTCATGGAGACATTTCCTTTCTCTATAATAACTCCAGCTTATGTCAAGTTGACACATAAAACCAGCCAGTACAATTGACCCCTTGTCAACTTGACACACAAATACACCACTATTAAGCCTCAACCTTTACTTTCTTATTCATACTCAAGATCTAAATAACTTTAAAAGTCGCAGAGTCTTTACAAATTCATACATATTAAAATTTCAATCCCTTTAAAATATCTAATCTCTTTTGAAATTCAAAGTCTTTACAATTCCACGACTCTTAATTGTGGTCTCCACTAAAGTACTTTCTTATTTCAAAAGGGAAAAATATCAGGGCACAGTCACAATCAAAAGCAAAATAAAACTCTAATCATCAAATGTCTGGGATCCACTCATGATCTTCTGGGCTCCACCAAGGGCTTGGTCACTTCTCCAGCTCTGCCCACTTTAGCACACACCTTGTCTTCTATGCTCCAGCTGCCTGTACTCCATCCGCTGCTGGTGCTGTTCTTAGTGATCATCTCATGGTACTGGCATCTCCAAAACACTACTGTCTTCTGCTGCAACTGGACTGCACTTTCACAATGGCCTCTTATTGGCTCTTTTCATGGTGCTTCAAGGCGTCTCGCATGACCCCTTCAGTCCTGAGCCTTCAACTGCCACTGAGGCTGCACTTTTACCAATGGCATCACCTAGCCATCTTACAGTGCCAAGCATCAGCAGCTTCCCCTTCATGTTTCAAAACTAGTACCACCTAGGTGACTCTTATACATCATGGCTGGCTGCCTACATGAGGTACAACTATGGCTGCCTCTGGAACACAGCTTCTCTGTGCTCTCAGGAAACACCTCCCAGAAGATTTCATCTCCGCGATGCTGGTCTCTTCTTAATCACTTCTAATTTCTCAGCTCCAGCTAACCAGCATCAATTGTCCCAGTAATGCAAAAGTTTCACTTTAGTAGTTCTGGCATCTTATTAATCACAGTGGATTCTTCAGCTCTGGCTAACCGAAACCACAGAATCTTCATAATCAAAACAGCAATGACCCTGATAAGAGTCTTTAATCTTCCCTCTGAAATTTCACAAGCCAGGCCTCCATCATTTGCATTGTTCTCAACATTATCTCTAAAGCTCCTGCAGAACATCCCACAGAGCACTTAATATCCCAATGGCTTTTCTAGCTCAAAGTTCCAAAGTCCTTCTACAGTCCTCCCCAAAACACAGTCAGGTTGTCACAGGAATATTACACTCCCAGTGCCAGTTTCTTTCTTTCTTTCTTTCTTTCTTTCTTTCTTTCTTTCTTTCTTTCTTTCTTTCTTTTCTTTTCTTTCTTTCTTTCTTTCTTTCTTTCTTTCTTTCCTTCTTTTTTTCTTTCTTTCCTTCTTTTTTTCTTTCTTTCCTTCTCTCTCTCTCTCTCTCTCTCTCTCTCTCTCTCTCTCTCTCCCTCCCTCCCTCCCTCCCTCCCTATCTATCTATCTATCTATCTATCTATCTATCTATCTATCTATCTATCTATTTTATTAGCCAGGGTTCACTAGAGTCATAGAACTTATGGAATATCTCTCTAAATTGAGGGAATTTATTGTGGTGACTTTCTGTCTGTAATCCAGCTAATCCAACAATGGTCAGCTGTGAATGGGAAGTCCAAGAATCTAGTAGTTGATCAATCTCATGAGGCTAGATGTTTCAGCTAGTCTTCTGTAAAAGTAGGTTCCAACAGATGTGCTGGCAAGTAAATACAAGCAGGGGAAGAAGAGTGAATCTTCCTTCTTCCAATGTCCTTATGTAGGCCTCCAGCAGAAGGTGTGGCCCAGATTAAGATGTATACCATCACACCTAGATCTGGGACATTCATTTTTTTTTCCCAGGATGACCTCCAACTCAGAGATCTGATTGCCTCATTCTCCAGGGATTAAAGGCGTGTACTACCTTGCCTGGACCTAAACTTTTCTTGGCCACTGTGCCTCAAAATCTCCATGCCAAGATCCAGATCATAAACTTGTATCTTCCAGCTTCAAGATCTGGATCATAGGTGAGCCCTCCAATCTTGGAAAGTAGTTCATTCCAGATGTAGTCAACCTGACAACCAGGAACAGTTAATAATTTCCCCTTTCTGCCTCTATTCATAGAGATCCATGAAGAAGTGATTCCAGTCTACGGAATCATTGACACAACAATAACCTAAGTTTCATCTAGTCCTGACATCTGGTTATTCTAGAAATAGTTTTTTAAAAGGCCAGGGTGACATAGAAACAAAGGTCTAACAAGGAGACTCTTCAGGCTCAAGAAGAGTCTCACTCTTCTTGAGAAAAAAATCCACTCATTTTTCCCATCCATCTTCTTATCTAAGAAAAAAATTGCTAATCATTAAATTCTTAACAGATACTAAAGTAGGTATAAAACTAAAACAAATGTATACTATATAGAAAATGACATTTTGGTATATTGATAACATTATGTTAAAATATGCTCTGGAAGCACAGGGTACATACAGTCTTCTGAGTCCCCTGTGGGTTCAAGGAAGGAGTTCTTGGGAGCCATACTTAAGATGGGGGATGTGTAAGAGTTCTCTTGGAGGATTAAGGAGAGGTAGCTGCATGAATAATTGCTCTGAAGTGATCTAGAGCCAGCATCTTAAAGATCCTAAATCTGTATACCCTGGATGAGCTGGGGGCAGAGGTGGCTGGAGTTTCTGGGTCTCTCCAGGAGCTGCCTGGTGGAATTTAACTTCGGACTTGATCAATCTGCCTTGACATTTCTTTCTCTCCAAAAGTGAATAATTTCCTATTCACTTCTTGGGTGACACATTTTTCTCCAAAACCATGATCTATAAAATTACATGTCTCAAGAAGTGATTCTCTCAGAAGGCAAGAAGACATGTTCTGGGCCCAGGCTGGGAAATATGTGTTTCTGTCCTTTGCCAGGAGAGCTGGGCCAAGCCTAGACACCACTATTGCCAGAGACATTTGGGAGGTAATTGAGAGTGTGAAAGGCACTGGATTCTGGTAATGGATGAGATTACACCCCTGGTGTCTTCAGTATAAAAATAACACAGATGTCTAGGAAGAAGGTTAGGGTAACTATAACAGGGGTCTGCATATAACAGAATCCTACTACATCATAAAATACAGTTGATAAGTCAGATCTTCTTTTCTTCTCCAGCCTCAAGTTCAGCTACTGTTCATGAACACAGCTGTACAGAAATTATTTTGTTTCTTTGGATCCACAATATTGTTTCTTTTTGCATTTTTGTTATATGTGTGGTTTGCATCTGTGTGTACAGGCATGTGCACAAATGCTATGATCTTCATGTGGAAGTCAGAAGAAAACTTGCAAGAATTGTTTTCTTCCTTCCACCATGCAAGCCTGGGGGATTGCAAACTCAGATTCTCAGACTTGGTTACTAACTCATTGAGGCAACTTGCCAATCTAACATATTGTCTTTATTCCATACCTATTCAGGGAATATTGGAATATTCTTCTATGGCTTTAGAAGGCCAAGTGTACTGTATGCAAATGGGCTTTTTGGCACAACTTATCTTCTAAAAAAGCATGTTTTGCAGAATCATCCATGGAACTTTACTTATTCACAATTGTTTAAATTGTCCATGTAAGGCTGCTGGTATAGTTCAATAATAGAGCACTTACCTAGCACTGCTAAAGCCCTGGATTCTTTCCCAGAACTGAAAACAAACTATCCATCTCTACAGACAATGAATTCTATAACATTCTCTCTCTCTCTCTCTCTCTCTCTCTCTCTCTCTCTCTCTCTCTCTTTCTGTGTATGTGTGCGTGTGTGTCTATTACAGATACACACATACACACACACACACACACACACACACACACACACACACACACACTTCACTATAAAAGTAATCCAGATGGCTAGGAAGATTAGACTAACTATAATGGGGGCCTGAATATCACAGAATCTTTTTTTATGGAATATCATCTTCATTTACATTGCCAATGGTAAAACCTTTCCCCATTCCCCCCTCTCTAAAGACCCCCAACACTTCCTCCCACCCCCTGCCTCCACATATATGCCCCTCCCCCAACACATTCCCCCCTCCCCCCTCGGTTTCTCTTTGTTGGGGCCTCTATTGAGCCTTTACCTGACCATGGACCACTCCTCCCACTGATGCTCAACAAGGCTTTCCTCTGCCACATTTTTGGCAGGAACCATGTGTATCCATTGGTTGATGGTTCGGTCCATGGGAGTCTTGGGGAGTCTGGGTGGCTGAAGTCATTGTTCTTCCAATGGGGCTGTAAACCCCTTCAGCTTCTCTGGACCACCCTCTAGCTCCTACATAGGGGACCCCATACCCAGTCCAATAGTTGGTTGCTAGTTTCTGCCTCTGTCTTTGTAAGGCTCTGGCAGGGCTCCTCCAGAGACAACCATGGCATGCTCCTTTTGGTATATGCTTCTTGTCGTAGTGTCAGGGTTTAGTGACTGTTTATAGGATGAATCCCCAGGTAGGGCAGTCTATGGATGGCTTTTACTTCACTTTCTGCTCCACACATTGTCTCCCTTATTGTTCCTGTGAGTATTATGATTCCTTTCTCAGAGGAACCAAAGCACTCTCACTTAAGTCCTCCTTCTTAAACTTCCTGAGCTGGGTGAATTGTAACTTGTTTGTTTTGAGATTTTGGGCTAACATCCACTTATTAGTGAGTGCATACCATGTGCATTCTTTTGTGATTGGGTTACCTCGCTCAGGATGACACTTTCTAGTTCCATCCATTTGCCTAAAAATTTCATGAATTCATTGCTTCTAATGGCTGAATAGTACTCCATTGTGTATATATACCACATTTTTTGTATCCATTCCTCAGTTGAGAGACATCTGGGTTCTTTCCAGCTTCTTGCTATTATAAATAAGGTAGCTATGAACATAGTGGAGCATGTGTCCTTATTACATGTAGGAGCACCTTCTGGGTATATGCCCAGGAGTAGTATAGCTGGGTCCACAGGCAGTACTATGTCTAATTTTCTGAGGAATCGCCAAACTGATTTCCAGAGTGGTTTTACCACCTTGCAATCCCACCAACAATGGAGAAGTGTTCCTCTTTCCCCACGTCCTCTCCAGCATCTGCTGTCCCCTGAGTTTTTCATCTTAGCCATTCTGACCAGTGTAAGGTGGAATCTCAGTGTTGTTTTGATTTGCATTTCCCTGATAACTATGGATGCTGAACATTTCTTTAGGTGCTTTAGAGCCACTCGAGTTTCCTCAGTTGAGAATTCCCTGTTTAGCTCTGTACCACAGTTTTTAATAGGGTTATTTGATTCTCTGGAGAATAATTGCTTGAGTTCTTTGTATATATTGAATATTAGCCCTCTATTGGATGTAGGGTTAATAAAGATCTTTTCCCAATTTGTTGGTTGTCATTTTGTCCTATTGGCCATGTCCTTTGCCTTACAGAAGCTTTGCAATTTTATAAGGTCCCATTTGTCTATTCTTGTTCTTAGAGCATAAGCCATTGGTGTTCTGTTCAGGAACTTTCCCCCTGTGCCCATGTGTTCAAGATTAGTCCACACTTTGTCCTCTATAAGCTTCAGTGTGTCTGGTTTTATGTGTAGATCCTTGATCCACTTGGACTTGAGCTTTGTACAAGGAGATAAGAATAGGTCAATTTGCATTTTTCTGCATGCAGACCTCCAGTTGATCCAGCACCATTTGTTAAAAATGCTGTCTTTTTTCCACTGGATATTTTTAGGTCCAGTGGAGCTAAAATATTAAGTGACTGTACATGTATGGGTTCTTTTCTGGGTCTTCAATTCTATTCCATTGATCTTCCTGCCTGTCTGCATACCAATACCAACAGTTTTTATCACTACTGCTCTGTAGTAGCTTAAAGTCAGGAATGGTGATTCCCCCAGAAGATCTTTTGTAGTAGAGATTAGTTTTGCTATCCTGTTTTTTTCTTTTTTTTTTTTATTTCAGATGAATTTGAGACTTGCTCTGTCTAGATTTATGAAGAATTGATTTGGGATTTTGATGGGCATTGCATTGAATCTGTAGATTGCTTTTGGCAAGATGGCAACTTTTACTATATTGATCCTGCCAATCCATGAACATGGGATATCTTTCCATCTTCTGAGACTTTCTTCGATTTCTTTCTTCGGAGGCTTAAAGATATTGCCATATAGATCTTTCATTTGCTTCGTTAGGATCACACCTAGGTATGAATCATTATTTGGGACTATTGCCATTTCCCTAATTTCTTTCTCATCTTATTTATCCTTTGAGGAGAGGAAGGCTACTGATTTGCTTGAGTTAATTTTATATCCAGCCACTTTGCTGAAGTTGTTTATCAGCTTTAGGAGTTCACTGGTGGAAGCCTTAGGCTCGCTTAAGTATACTATCCAATCATCTGCAAATAGTGATAGTTTGACTTCTTCCTTTCCAATTTGTATACCTTTGACCACTTTTTGCTGCCTGATTGCCCTGGCTAGGACTTCAAGCACTATATTGAATAAGGAGGGAGTGGGCATCCTTGTCTGGTCCCCAATTTTAGTGGGATTGCTTCAAGTTTCTCTCCATTTAGTTTGATATTTTCTACCAGTTTGCAGTATATTGCTTTCACTATGTTTAGGTATGGGATTGGATTCTCAATCTCTCCAAGGCTTTTATCATGAAGAGATGCTGGATTTTATCAAAAGCCTTTTCAGCATCTAATGAAATGACCATGTGTTTTTTCCTTTAGTTTGTTTATGTAGTGGATTACATTGACAGATTTCCGTATATTAAACCATCCCTGCATCCCTGGGATGAAGCCTACCTGATTGTGGTGAATTATAGTTTTGATGCATTCTTGGATTGGGTTGACCAGGATTTTGTTCAATATTTTTGCTTCAATTTTCATGAGGGAGATTGGTCTGTTCTCCTTCTTTGCTTGGTCTTTGTTTGGTTTGGGTATAACTATTATTGTGGCTTCATAGAATGAGTTGGGTAGTATTGAGTTTCTATTTCATGGAAAATTTTGAAGAGTATCCTATTAACTCTTCTTTGAAGTTCTGATAGAATTCCCTGCTAAACCTCTCTGGTCCTTGGATTTTTTCTATATTCTTTGTTTACATTCCAAAGACTTTCCCCTTTCCCAGTTCCCCCCTCACCATATATCCCATAAGTCCTCTTCCCCCCAACCCATTCCACAATCGCCCCCACCAACCCTTTCTCTGTTCTGGTACTCTCTTGCAAAACTGGAACCAGTCTGGGACCAGTGTCCTCTCCTTCCTTCTTCTTGGGAATCTTTTGATTTGCTAATTATGCCTTGAGTATTCAGAGCTTCTGGGCTCATTAATATCCACTTATCAGTGATTGCAATTCATGTGTATTCTTTTGTGATTTAGATAACTCACTTAGGATGATAGTTTCCAGATCCATCCATTTGCCTACAAATTGATTGAATTCATTATTTTTAATTGCTTAGTAGTATTCCATTGTATAAATATACCACATTGTCTGTATCCATTCCTCTTTTGAGGGACATCTGGGCTCCTTCAATGACTGCTTCTATTTCCTGAGGGCTTATGGGACGATTTAGATGGTTTATCTGATCCTGTTTTAATGTTGGCACCTAGTATGTATCTAGAAAGTTGTCCATTTCATCCAGGTTTTCAAAGTTTATTGAGTATAAACTCTTGTAGTAGGATCTGATGATTTTTTGAATTTCCACAGTTTCTGTCATTATGTCTCCCAATATCACAGAATTTTAATATAACTTTCAAGATAGTCAGTAAGCCAGCTTCTCTTTTCTTCTCCAGTCTCAAATTCTACTACTGTTCATGACCCTAACCATGCAGAAATTATTTTGTTTCTTTAAGTCCACCATATTGTCTTGTTTTAAATTTTACTGTGTGTGCGTATGTGTGTATTATATATATATATATATATATATATATATATATATATATATATATATTATGTATTATGTATTATATATACTATGCATCTAGCATTAGTAAGTTAACTTAATATGTTTTAAATATTATTATATATTTTCACTGCATCTTTGTAAAATACATGCATGAATGGGTCAATGAAAGAATGAATGAAGATGTGAAAGAACTTTAATAGCTAACATAAGCCATGCTATCATCATTTTTTACAAGAAAAAACTTGAGTCAAACTTGGACTCACTCAAGAGTCAAGGTTTCTTGATTATATCTACTCCAACTATTTTCCCTACAATATTGCTTAATAGTTGCAAGAAAAGTATCCCCAGGGAATTATTGTGGAATTCAATTTAGAGTATCAAAGGGGTAAGCAGTATCTAAGAATGCAGAACTTTATTATTATAAAAAATGCAATGTGAAGATCCTAATATTACTGTGCTGTTTACCCAATCAGTCCACATGGAGTCTCACTGAAAACCAATCATCTTGCTCTCTGATTTGCTTGCTCTTTCTTTCTCTTGACTTTACCACTTCAGGTTTGTATCAAGCAGAAGCTTCAGAGCCTCTTCTACAAGGAAAATGTCTAAATGCCATCACTTCTCTTAGAAAAAGTCAATATACCCCAAGTATAAGACATATACAACATTTTAAATTTTTTCAGTGAACTAACCCTGACTTCATTTTATGTCAAGATATCTGGCTATATGACAGCAAAACATATTTATGTGGACCTTATTCCCAGGACAGAGGTAGCTGGAGTTGTATTCTTCATAATTTTCAGAGATACAAAACCAAGATATGCAGTGCTAACTCACTCAGCCTTTCCACCAAGAGATCTTCTGATAGTAAAAACTTCCTGATCCATCTAACTCCTAGTCTTCCCACCCAGATGGAAGCTCCCAGAACTCCTATATCCCCCAAGTACTGCACCATGGTTCTGACTGCTCAGTCACATGCCCTTGACCTTTCTTACCCCACATAAATGTGCAAGCACTCCAATATTCTTTTATAATAAGGACTCGCTCAGTCTGTTATGAAGACTAGGATACTTAATCTTCATTGTCAGTTGGACTCTTACAATCACCCAAATGTGTATCTGTGGGAGTTTTTAGAGAGTATTAGTGGAAGAGGAAAGAAACACCCTTTTCTTTGCCTCCAGATCTACTGACATATGAGAGTATACTACTGTGGCTGCAACAGTAAACTTCTGCTGTCATAACTTCCTTACTTTGATGCAATACCTACCCTGATGATTTTAACTAAAATAATCTTCTCCTCAAGTGAGTCTTTGTTGGGTATTTGGTCACAACAATGAAAGGAGTAGGGTAAAAGAGCTGAACTGTACAGACCTATAAGAGCCGATAGTAAAAGAATATGAGCAAAGTAATAGTTATTATCAGAGTAGAAACAACAAGAAAACCCCTGGCTAAGATAGAGAAAAGCTAATATGAACAGTAGCCCCTTTATTATGGATTCTTTGAGGGTAGTCAGTATATTTCTAGAAACACAGAGATACCCACAATCTTTATGTGGGTCTGGAACAGTCACAGCTATAATCCATACAGTAGATCAGATCTGATAACTGATGCAGTAAAACTGTCTCTTCTGGAAAAGGGCCTGAATAACTTTATCCTATCACTATCACAAAGAAGAGATATTTGGCCCTGTAGTTATGGCAATGGAATAAACATGAAAACAAAGCAACAGCTAGGACTATGTTAACAGAAATGGAGCTATTAACTCTCTTTAGTAGAATGGGTAGGTCACAGGAACTTCTCCTGAGATTGTAACCATCACACATGGTCATTGGAAGTGCTAGAACAGATGGGAAATAGGTTAACATAAGGCAGGGTGTCATATGGCAGCTTCTATGAAGTTATCACCCCTGATGGTGTAGGACTTCTTGGTGGTGGTTTTGGGGTCTTCTAAAACCTTGGAAGAAATCTAATAAACCAAACTCATTTATTCACTGAATCAGTATTGAATACAATTGTTTCTGTGGTCTGTCACTGGTACTCTTTTTGGAATGAACAGATGTCTGCCAATCTCCCCAGAGAAAGTATCACAATTTGATACCAAACATAAAGATAAACAGAAGCAAAAGTAAGTTTACAAGAAGCACTTTGGGGATCCTGCCAGGAGTAGTAAGATACACAGCGAAGACTGAATTACTGAGGGATGAGAGTTTGGGGGGCAGGGGAGGAAATCCTGACAGAAACACATTTTCTATGGGTTGAACTATCTGAAGGCAGGGTGTTTATGAGAGAGGGGAGGGAATAAAAAAAGTGAGGTTTTTTATCCCATGTGGTACAGAGTACCACATCTCCCTGATGAAAATGGGGGCACACTGAAAATGGTTGAAGGACTAGAGAATACATTGCAATCCCCAAGACTTGTGTATGTGGGATTAAATTTTTGGCAAGCCACTATCAAGTGGTTGTAATATATGCAAATGAAGTCATGTCCACTGCACAAAGGGGACTTGCCTTTATAAAGTGGGAATACAATGTTACAGTAGGAAAGGGACATGCAGGCTGCATCACCTGTGTTATCTCCTGATAAGAGAGAGTATGAGATGCAGGTACTGGCTTGTGGTTTCTTATGCCTTGGGTCAGGAAGAAAGTGTGCTAATTATATGTGTGTTAAAGATCCCCTCCCCATCATGTGAGCACTTGAACCTTATGAGAAGAGCCACAGTGGTGTGGAGAGGGGTGATGGAACAGCTGATAGAGGATAATCCTCAGGATCAACCTCTAATGCAGAAAAACATAAAGGGTGCTTCTGGGGCCTTAATTATTTCTTGATGCAGGAAACCACCAAGTATTCTCTTTCTGAACACCCTGAACTGGAAAGGACTTTAAAGTGAGTAGATCAAACAATGATAGACAGTGTTTTATGTCCAACCTGCCAGGGCAAATAAAAATGGATTAAGGCCCATTTTACAAGATTCAACCCATACTCAACACTGCTTGGGTAAACAAGAACCTGAGACTGTTGTATTAAAAGTTCCACTGTTTTATTAAAAGAACATAGCATTCCAATGGCACCTAATGAGATTGTGTCATACTCAGAGATCAGTTCCTTGGGAGAAGCTTCCCATTGTAGCATATGAGGACAAATCCAGAGACCAACCGACTGACATTACACAGAAAGTGACACCTTGAAACGCTCAGCCCCAAATCAGGTCTCTTTATCAAATCCATCCTATTAGGGTTCAGGGAATTCTGTAGAAGAAGAGAAAAGAGTGTAAGATCTAGAGTAGATGGAAGACACCAAGGAAATAAGACCCTCTAAATCAACAATACCAGTATATATATATATATATATATATATATATATATATATATATATACACACTCACAGAGACTGAGGCAGCATGTGCAGGACCTGAACATGTCTGCACTACATGGGGTCCTAGAGTTGAAAGGATAAGTGGACACATGTCCCAATAGCTAATTCAAAAGCTATTTCTAATTGAAAGCCTTTTGAAAATGAGAATTATTTTTCTCCAAGATGTCTCACTCAAGAAACAAACCACTCTTAACAGCAAGCTATGTGGTCTGCACAAGACGGAACACAGAGAAGGAACTCCATGGCATCTTTGGAGGTAGGTTCCTCGCCTCATAATGTTATGTCCTCTTCTCTTCTCTTCTCTTCTCTTCTCTTCTCTTCTCTTCTCTTCTCTTCTCTTCTCTTCTCTTCTCTTCTCTCCTCTCCTCTCCTCTCCTCTCCTCTCCTCTCCTTTCCTCTTCTCTCCTCTTCTTCTCTTTTCTCTTCTCTTCTCCTCTCTTTACCCAACAGTTTATTGCACATATATTATGGCCTCAAGTTTAGTATAATGTGATTTTGGAGTGTGCAAACAAGTGGGTTTCCCTGTCCATATGTTTCTTGTGCCTTTTCTTGGGCACTTTTCCTTCTATTTGTTTTATGTTATCCCAAGGTGTTACTTTTTGGTTTATTAGATTTTATGATTATCCCATAGAAACCTATTTATTTTCTGATGAGAGACAGAAAGGGAGTAGGGTAGATGCAGATGAGAGGGGATGTGGGAAGAAGCTGAGAGGAGTAGAGGGAGGGGAAACTCTAGTCAGAATATATTATGTGAGGAAAGAAAAAAAACTATTTTCAGTAAAATGGGTTTTTAAAAAATGTAGTCTAGTGGAGTCCACAGATTAAGTGGCCTCAGTGGCTTCGCTGAGCCATGTGATGGAGCCTGATCCTTAGGGGACTAGAGGATGCTTTGGCAGACATGAGTGACTTCAAATGCCATGTAAATCAGGTTTGTAAAGTGGTAAAGCAATTGAGAGAGGGCGCAGGGAAGCAGCTTAAGAGAGTGTCAGGATCAATCAAAGGCAAAAGTGGCTAGATTCTGTTGAGTCTGAATTTGTAAGCAGGGAAAAAAATGACGAAAAGCCTAACACTTTTGTGGTGAGCTTCTAGAAGGCTGTAAAGCTCGAGTGCACGTTGACAGGAGGGATGCAGGATGTGTGAGCGATTCCAACTGCACCTACAGCTATAGAAGAAGGAGAGCAACTCCTTAAGAAAGCAGCCAAGGATGCTCACAGGTAAGGGTCATTCAGACCAGCTGAAACTGGACATTGAGTTGTATATATGTTAACCCCTTAGTGATGTACAGAATGAATAAGGGTTTTAGTGGATGTCGAAGTCCAGGGTGCCTCATTTCATTGCAACCCCCCAAAGTGATGGGGCACAATGAGCAGGTATGGATATATCTAGGCACAGAATGATATAATTCAAAAAGATTAACTTTTCTTTGGGGCATGAACACTTAATCAACCTGGAGAGTATATGGTGGATATTTCTCTCCTGCAAGAAAGTATACTGGAGTGGAAACTGTTTCTATGTCCAGGGCTTTCTTTCAGCAGCCAGATATGACTGATGAGCAAATAGCAGCCCGGACTCTCGGATTCTGGAGAGAAGTGCAGCAATGGGAAGATGAAAGCTTGGCCCCACTTCCCACAGGCTCATGCTAGTCTGAGAAGTACTAGCTGGTCCTGGGAACTCACCAGGAATGGGGCTATGTGCTATGGTATTGGTTGATTAAATGAACGCCATGTGCCTGTCAAATTTCTTTTAATCATTTGTGTTTATATTCATAGATTGCCATTTTTTTCAGAGTTTGTGAAGGAAATCTTCATACAATAAGTGTTAGCTATTGGCAGAGTCTCATAACTAGTTAGGCAGGCAAAAATATGTGACCATTGCCATAAAGTAGAAGATCTATTCTTACAGAATACATATCACTCCCTGGAAGGCTGAGGAAATATCACTACAGAAGAGAATGGTGAGAAAGATACAAGGAACATTGAAAACCTGTGTGATATTGGAGGAAACTGACATCCTCTGGGTGTGGGCTCAACTTTAGCACAGATAACTTTTGGTCTGTAGTCATGTCAATAAGATAATGAAAATAATGCATCAATATTATAATTATGGTCACAGAGGTATCAGTGTTTCTTAGTAGAATGAGTAGGTCATAGGTTCCTTGAGTGGCATCCGAGCCACCACTCCATCCTGCCTTTCTTCTGTATATGAACTTGGAAGGTGCTAGAACACATATGACATAGAAAGTTACTGGAAGGCAGAGGTCCATAAGGTAGTTTCTATGAAGCCATCACTCACCCTAGTTAGGGATTTTTGATGATGCAGATGTCTTTGAGTCACTCACACCCTTGAAAGCAAAATCTTGTCCATGCTCCTGAAAGTGAGCCAAGTAATTTCATTGGTTCAGCAAGCTGAGCTTCAATGAAATAATTCCTGTGATCTGTCATTGGTAAGCTATCTGAGGTAAACAGACAATTGTTCACATGTCCTCAGGAAAAGTAACACAGCATTAGCTACATCCCACTTTCAGCTACCAGCATAATCCATTTCACGCACAGTAGTAATAATATCTTATGATGCTAAAGAACTTGGACTGGGTGATTCATTAATGTGTATTGGGTCAAACACATTCTCCTCAGTCTAATATTTAATGGCTTGCCCTTACATCTTCAAATACTAGTGTCCAGTCTGGTTCATCCTATCTAATTAGGCTAAGTTCCTTTATAACCAACTAATCTGTGTTCAATTTTGATGTCATAAACTTTGACATTCACATATTTTACATACATATCATATAAGAAATTAAAGTTCAATAAGGCTGAGTCACTTGTCCAAGATCATTAAGTCAGAATTGAAAGTCCAGATTTTTTTTTTTAAAGAACATAGGATCTATTTTAAGAAATATGAAGCTTGAAAGTATGTGAAAGATGGCCTTGCTCTGCACTCAGTTTCTCTTAACAATGAACAGTGTAGAAATGGGAAGGAAAGTGTAGGAACTTTCATACCCTGGGGAGTCTTAGATGCTATAGGATCTAGTTTAGGTGGCCTACTTCAAAGGGAGTGGGGATCCAAAAACAGCATCAAGATTATGCAGAACAGAGTCATTAATTGTACTTCTACAGTTTAGAAAAAAGTCTCACAACACTTTCTTGCCACATGAAAACACCAGTTGGGACACTGAGGAAAAATGAATTCATATGAAACAAGAACCCGAGAGTTCATCTGTGCATTTGTCTCTGCCTAGGTTGAGCTGTATCCCCAGGGTAGATAATGAATGGTACATGGTTACAATGTTCAATTGGTCCAAGTCAAGGGAGTTAACAGTTGATGTGTCTTACTCAACTCTCTTTCCCTATTGTGGTACTTTATGAAGTATATTTGTCAGATGATGTAGTTACATAGTGTTTGGATGATTTTGACAGAAATCATATTTTTCCTCAAAATGTATCATGCAATATAAAAAATAATGTTGAAATATTTTAATAGAAATATTATAGTTATCAGCTTATAAGGGCTGGAGAGATGGTTTTAGCTGTTCTTCCAGAGGCCCAGGTTTGATTTCCAGTAAACATATGGTAGCTCACAACTATTAGTAAATTCCAATTTTAGGGGATTCAACAGACTCTTTTCACCTCTATGGGAACCAAGCATACAAGTGATACACAAGTATACATGCAGGTAGCACACACACACACACACACACACACACACACACACACACACACAAATTAGGAACTTGTTATACTGGTTTTATTGCAAATCTCTTGACATATCATCCTTTCATCTTTCAATCTATTCATCAATCTATTGCTTGACATAGTGAAACTGACATTTCCAGTTCCCCTGTCTCATTGGCTAGCACTAGTAACTCTGTTTAGTAAAGATTATGCAAAACTGAAAAAGTCAAGGAAATTCAGAAGAGTTAGGGACCCAAAAGTCAGAGAAGCTACTCAGGAACTGCTCTCCAGTTCTTAGTGAATGACAAGCTCTACATAGAAAGAAAAAAATCAAAGACCTGTGGTTCTCAAAGATAGGATGTGTGCAGGTTGTAAAAGGGAACCAAACTTTCCTATCTGGGAGACAATTAAACAAATCAAAACAAAATGAGACAAAATTAAAAATAAATATTATACCAGATAACTTTAATTTGTGTAAATACCTTTGAAACCTTTTTGTTCTCATTTTTCATGAGTCCTTAGACAAAATTTACAAAACATATAATTAAGATTTTTAGGCACACAATTCAATAACATTCAGCCTGTAAACAGTTGTATGCAACCATCCGCTCTTGTCAGCTTCAAAACCCTCCCTTATCATCAATAAATCCCTCTCCCCTTCCCTTTGTAACTTCTTATATTCTTTCCCTCTTAGTGAATTAGCCTAAGGCTTCAATATTCAGAATATGCCACAAACTCTAAAAACTTAACAGCAAAAAGACAAATTGAACATTAAGAACAGACAGAGGAACAGGCATTTTTGGGAGAGGATAGACAACTGGACAGCAAGAACTTAAGGCATTCTGTGTCATTAGTCATTAAGGAAATGCACATTAAAACTGTGATGACATTTCACTTCACACCTGCGGCTTGCTGCCATGCCTCCCACCAGGGTGGACTCTTATCCCTCTGAAACCATAAGTCAAGAACAGTTAGTCATTGTAAAAGGTGCTTTTGTTCATATTTTACCACATTTTGGGGGGAAAGATATACAACTGGCCATCAAGAACTTGCAAAAGCATTCTGTGTCATTAGTCATTAAAGAAATGCACATTAAAAGCTGTGATGACATTCCACTGATGGCATTGGTATAAAACAGAAAATAACAAGTGCTTATGAGGATACAGTGACACAGAAACTTTTGTGCAACTGGAAATATGAAAGTGTAGGCACTTCAGTACATAGCACATGTGGTTTCTATGTAATCTCATGCATCTAATACCAAGTATATATCCAAGATGGAAAATATAAGTCTAGTAGCTTGAACACAGGCATTTAGAATGATATTCTTCATAGCAGACAAATGTAGAAGGAACCTGTGGTGGTTTAAGTGAGAAATGTCTCCCACAGGCTCAGGTATTTGAAGAGGTAGTCTCCACTTGGTGGCTTCATTTTGGAAAATGGTGAAGCCTTGCAGAGGAAGTACATCATTGGGGATATGGTATGGGAGTTTATAGACTCCCCCATTCCCAGTTTGCTCTCTTCTCTTTGTGTTTTTGATTGAAGATATGATTTCTCAGCACTGTGCTCCTGCTACCTTCCCTGCTGTTTGCTGCCATGCCTCCTACCATGATGGGCTTTTATCCCTCTGGACCCATAAGCCAAGATCAGTTATTCATTGTATAAGTTGCTTTTGCTCATAGTATTTTATCACAGCAACAGAATGGATGCATACCCGAAATGTCCATGTTTTCTTGGCTTCTTCTGTAACTGATATTTCAGTTCAAAGTAAGTTGTTCTAATGTAACTTTTAATTTTACATTATTTTGAAATAAAGTGCACATTTCCTTAGCAACTAAAGAAGACATAGTCACAGAGACCGAAGTACCAACCAAAGAACAATTAGGGGCTGAATCTAGAACCCCCTGACACACACACACACACACACACACACACACACACACACAGCAGATGTGCAGCTTGGTCTTCATGTGGGTTCCCTAACAATTAGAGTGAGGGCTGTCTCTGACTCTGTTGCCTGTCATTGGATTCCCTTCTCTTACTTGGATTGCCTAGTTGGGCCTCAGGGGAAGAGAACATGCTAGGACTAGATGTCTCAGGATGGGGTAGTATCCAAGGAGGATTTCCCTCCTTGGAAAGGAGGAGGAGGAGGAGGAGGAGGAGGAGGAGGAGGAGGAGGAGGAGGACGATGGGTCAGTTGGGGAAAGGATTTGTGAGGGCATGATTAGGAGGAGAAGAGGGAGGGAGGGCTTTGATTGAGATGTAATATGAATTTAAAAATTAAATTGTGGAAAGAGATGAAATGAATAAGTCATTGGTTCTTGTGAATCTTAGCTATGGCTCCAAGCAGTGAAACACATTGTACCTGTCTTCTTTTTAAGTTCATTCTTTACCATGCCTTATTCAATATGTTCCATCTACACAAGGTTCCCAGATCAATACAAGCTCAGGTCAATTCAGTATCCTTTGTACCTGTCAGGAATAGTTGTCTTGCTATTCCTTGGGGTTCTGCTCTTTAGCTCTTGACTTCAGTCTTAGTTCACTCATGAAATCAGGGAATTACTCTTTGCCTTTGCCATCCTCTGGGATTTCCATTCCTCCTCATTCTTGCTCATGCCATTACCTTCATATCCCTATATAAAACTTAACACTCTTTTCAAATCACTTGGTCATCTCCTTGTTTTGTTTTTATTGATTTGCTGTCTCTGTACATTGAAATGTGTGTTCCATGGGGGAAATGGACTCTTGTCACAGGTTATCCAGTGTCAGTCCAGCATACAACTGATTATCCTCTGTTAAACTAGAAAAGTATCTTCCTACTCTTCTGTGTCTATCCAAAGCTTGAGACTTATTTTACTAGTATAATGAAACACTGAAACAAAATAATTTTCTAAAGAAATGAGTTTTCTTTAACTCATGGTTTTGATGCTCAAAGTCAAAACATAGTTGTACCTCACAGTAGGTGATGGGAGAAGCAACTATAGTATTTTGAATATGCTTGGCCCAAGGAGTGTCAATATTAGGAGGTGTGGCCTTGTTGGAGTAGGTGTGGCCTTGTTGAAGGAAGTATGTCACTGTAGGGGTGGGCTTTGAGAGCTTCCTTCTAGCTTCCTGAGGATACCAGTCTTCTGTTTGCCTTGCCTTGGAAACAAGATGTAAAACTCTCAGCTACTCCAACATCATGCCTGTCTGGTCATCGCCATGCTTCCTACCTTGGTGATAATGGACTGAATCTCTGAACCTGAAAGCCAGACCCACTTAAATGTTGTCCTTTATAAGAGTTGCCTTGATCATAGTATCTGTTCACAACACTAAAACCCTAACTAAGACAGCAACTCTGAAAAGGAGAAATGCCACAGGCAAAGGTGTGATCCAATTAGCCTAAGGGATTTCTGTTCAGCTTCAGTTCTCAACACTGTCACACCAAAGACCAAGTTTTCTACACATGATCCCTGGATGATACAACCATATTTTAAGTATAGCAATTCTCAAAGAAGATGGCACTTTATTAGAGCCTTTAAAATTTTGTAGAAACAACCTGGAAAACAAGCAACTTAATTAAAATGGGCTGTAGATCTGAACAAGGAGTTCTTAAAAGAAGAACTACAAATGGCTATTAACATTTCTTGAAGTGTTCAAACATCATTAACTATCAGGGAGACACAAATTGAAATGACTTTGAGATTCCATCTCACCCTGGTAAGACTAAATGCTTTAATCCAGAAATGAAATGGCAGCAAATGTTGGTGGCAGTGTGGGGGAAAATGAACACTTGTTCATTCTTGGTGAGGGGGATAAGACTATATTGTTGGAGACAATACACACCTTGATGGACAGTTATATGGAAGCCAAGCTAGAACTTGGAAGCTCCTCCCTGCTGGCTAGATTTCATAATGCTGGCAAGTAATGTGCAGGCTGCTGGTGGGGGGTTGAGGGGTACCAGTATTCCCTACTTTCAAACACTATGGACTAAAATTCCAACCCAACAAGCAAGGTGTGCCCACTACTGCAATAATGAGACAAAGGTGATTGTGCCAACCAAGTGCCCTGTGATCAAGGCCTGTTCCACAGGAGCTATTTCAAGCATGGTATGCAGTGTTTCAAGCCCAGTCAAAATCCCATAGTTGGGGAGGAAATAGATCCTGGGAGGGGGCACTTATTACTTTTCTCTAACTTAACTGATATGTTATTAAGATGCATGTATACTTATACCCATAGAAAAACGCTACCTTCCGCCTTCATGGAACAATGTGGAGAGTCACATGGTTGATGTCTTCATAGGTCAAGCTGAGAAAAGGTGGACTAGATACTCTTAGAATCCCCAAACTTTCTAAGGTAAGATGGGTTTGATACCATTAAGAACCAGGGAAAATTCTAATATAAGGACGATATATCTGTATTTACATTTCAATCATATCCTGTCCGGTATGAAGGATGTAAGGCATCAGAGAAAAATATTTAAAGTTAGAAATTCAGGGAGTGATAATACCACAATATTAATAAAATATTCAAACCACACATTCCAATGTGCTTGAGGATTTATGTGGTCCAGGGAAGGAATTTAGAATAATTATCAAGACTCAATTACAGACAAATGAAGAGGCAGGTTGTAGGATAGAAGAAAAGAAAGTTGTTCAGTGTCTAAGCTTCATACTTGATGCACAGCATGAAGCAGTACATTCCAGTCTGGTCACCTCCATCTGGTAAAGGCAGAGCCGAGCTGTCCCAGGTCCATAGGAATCTGCTGGGTCTGTTATTCCAACTCAAAGGTGGCATCCACCTACTTGCTCAAAGAACACCCTCTTCCCTTGCCTCCTACACCGCATTAGCCACAATACCCTGCCAATTCTACCTCCCCTTGAGCTTCCTGAATCACCCACCTCTCAGTTTCTAACTGTTCCAGGAAGCCACAATCCTCAAACACCCAGACAGAACAACCGCCCCACCTTCTCCCTTGGCACACGGCAGAGTCATGATTTTGCTGCATTTCCAGCTTCTCTTTCCATAACTCTCGACCAGGATCTGAACAGTCTCTGGATTTAATTCTGCTTACTTCTCTCCAGATAACCTTCATTTGTAGTATTTTGATTTTGATATATCCACAGAATTTCAACTACAGGAAGTTGTAAAACCAATATATAGATATCTCCTCCTCATTTTGCACCCGTGATTTGTTTTACCCATTTGAATCCTATTTTGTGAATGCCTGTTGAAGGAATGAATACACAGATGTTTACCTCTAAGATGTATGTGTGTTTTCATTGTGGATTACTAAGAACAGCATTGCTCTCTTGCATAGTCAATACTAGAAGGGAATTTTGACAGGCTATATTTAAACATGTCCAACCAGTCTATGACTTTCAGTCTATGAATTTCTCTTTAAGCTACTTTGATTTCCCAGCCTTCGATGCAATGTGGGCTCTTGCACAGAATTCAGGTGCCATGACTTTTCACAGTCTGCACCAATCAAGAACATTCTTGCCTTTCTATGCCTTTTTGACTTTGACATATCTGAACATAGGTCCATAATTTTGCAGAATGCCCCTTAATTTGTGTGCTTAATATTCTTTTATGGTGAGATTTTGGCAAATGATTCTGGGATGAATTCCACAAAAGTTCTTTTAGGTTCCCAATGCTTCATGCTATCAAGAGGTCCATGATTCTGCCTTTCCCAGGCCTTGGGATGCTCATCTTTTTTGTTTGTTTGTTTGTTTGTTTTGAGACAGGGTTTCTTTATGTAACCCTGACTGTCCTGGAACTCACTCTGTAGACCAGGCTGGCCTCGAACTCAGAAATCTGCCTGCCTCTGCCTCCCAAGTGCTGGGATTACAGGTGTGCGCCACCACCACCTGGCAGGTGAGATGCTCATCAAGAATGAGCTGGCTAAAATGGTACCACAAGTTTGGTTAGAGTCACCCCAAGATACGTTATATTGGTTGTGGCTATTGTGAAGGGTGTCATCTCGCTAATTTCTTTCTCAGCCTGTTTATCCTTTGAGTATAGGAAGGCTATTGATTTGCTTGAGTTGCTTTTATGACCAGCCACTTTGCTGAAGTTGTTTATCAGCTGTAGAAGTTCTCTGGTGGAGTTTTTTGGGTCACTTAAGTATACTATCATATCATCTGAAAATAGTGATAGTTTGACTTCTTCCTTTCCAATCTGTATCCCTTTGACCTCCTTATGTTGTCTAATTGCTCTAGCTAGAACTTCAAGTACTATATTGAAAAGATATGGAGAGATGGGGCAGCCTTGTCTAGTCCCTGATTTTGATAGGATTGCTTCAAGTTTCTCTCCATTTAGTTTGATGTTGGCTCCTGGTTTGCTGTATATTGCTTTTACTATGTTTAGGTATGGGCCTTGAATTCCTGTTCTTTCCAAGACTTTTAGCATGAAAGGATGCTGAATTTTGTCAAAAGCTTTTTTAGCATCTAATGAAATGAACATGTGGTTTATTTTCCTTTGAGTTTGTTTATGTAGTGGATTGCATTCATGGATTTCCATATATTGAACCATCCCAGCATCTCTGGGATGAAGCCTACTTGATCATGGTGAATGATAATTTTGATTGAATTAAAGTTCCTGTAAGGCAAAGGACACTCACTGCCAATCAGACAAAATGACAACCAACAAATTTGGAAAAGATCTTCACCAACCCTTCATCTGACAGAGGGCTAATATCCAATATATACAAAGAACTCAAGAAGTTAGACTCCAGAGAGCCAAATAACCCTATTAAAAATGGGGTACAGAGCTGAAAAAATAATTTTCAACTGAAGAACTTCGAATGGCTGAGAAGCACCTTAAGAAATATTCAGCATCATTAGTCATTAGGGAAATGCAAATCAAAACAACCCTGAGATTTCACCTCACACCAGTCAGAATGGCTAAAATTAAAAACTCAAGAGACAGCAGATGCTGGCGAGGATGTGGAGAAAGAGGTACACTCCTCCACTGCTCATGGGAATGCAAGTTGGTACAACCACTCTGGAAATCAGTCTGGTGGTTCCTCAGAAAACTGGGCATGACACTTCCAGAGGATACTGCTATACCACTCCTGGGAATATACCCAGAGGATTCCCTGGCATGCAATAAAGACACATGCTCCACTGTGTTCATAGCAGCCTTATTTATAATAGCCAGAAGCTGGAAAGAACCCAGATGTCCCTCACTGGAGGAATGAATACAGAAAATGTGGTATATTTACACAATGGAATACTACTCAGCAATTTAAAACAACGAATTCATGAAATTCTTAGGCAAATTGTTGGAACTGGAAAATATCATGCTAAGTGAGATAACCCAATCACAAAAGAACACACATGGAATGCAGTCACTGATAAGCGGATATTAGCCCAGAAGCTCTGAATATCCAAGACATAATTCATATATTAAATCATTCCCAAGAAGAAGGAAGGAGAGGACCCTGGTCCTGGAAAAGCTTGATGCAGCGTTGTAGGGGATTACCAAGACAGAGAAGTGGGAGGGGGTTGATTGAAGAATGGGCAGAGGGAAGAGGGCTTACGCGACTTATGGGGAGGGGGCAACTGGGAAAGGAAAAATCATTTGGAATGTAAACAAAGAATATAGAAAAATTTAAAAAATATTACCACAAAGTTTCTCTCAGAAATTCTATCTTTCCAATTTTTAAGTATTGGTGCAGAGATAAGAAAAGCATGTGTTAGCTGGGCAGTGATGGTGCATGCCTTTAATCCCAGCACTTGAAAGGCAAAGGCAGATTTGAGTTCAAGGCCAGCCTGGTCTACAGAGGGTGTTCCAGGACAGCCAGGGCTACACAGAGAAACCCTGTCTCGAACCCCCACCCCCCAAAAAAAAAAAGAAAGGAAAGAAAAAGAAAAGAATAGCATGTGTTTTTAATATCCACCACTACCCTTCATGAAGATGTTCTTATTCCAGAATTTCTTTCATAACTGGAGTCCCTTTATAATGGAGAGCTATTCTGTATATCTATCAACTCCAAACAGAATACATCCATTGATTTTTATTTCATTTGACGGACTAGAATAATTTTGTACGAATAAATAATATTTATTTTCATGATTAAATTTCTTTGTTTTGGCTAGAGGTTGAACCTTAAAACTGGTTCCTATGTCTTTTCACAATGTCCTTCATCAACTTGAGCAAAAGTCCTTGTAAAAAGATAAGATAGTTCAGTCTAGACAGCCATACATCTTTCTAAAACAATTTTTTTATCCAGTATCACTGAATATTCTTTCATTGCCTGAGAAACAGGGATGCTGATTCATGATTCAGGACTTTGTTTATCTGGCTACCTGTTTTGCTGCTGCTGCTGCTGCTGCTGCTGCTGCTGCTGCTGCTGCTGCTGTTATTATTGTTGTTGTTGTTTTTGTTGTTGTGTGTTGCTTTGGTTTGTTTTCCACCCTGTTATATATAGTTAGAGTATAAGAAATTCTGTTGGTTAGACGAATTACAGGAAGTAGATTTCTCTGTGCCTTTAGGGAATATGAACAGGCACACAGGAGTTGCAATTAAAAAGAAGCTGGAGGTCTCCCACCCATGCAGCAAACACTTGGGGTCTGCTTGGCCTTTTGTCAGAGATGGTGTAGAGACAGCTTGTCCCAAGAGAAAGAAAGAATGGGCTGGAGAGCTTTTGAAGTTTCTTCTTATTCTGAAAACCCACAGTTCTACTATTCTACAATCATATCAGGAGAGAGGCCTTGCTAGTGTATCTGGAGTCAGGCTGGTGTGTTTGAAACCTTCTCCTCCAGTGTGTCCACTCATTCCCCAACATCACAGGGCTTCAAACAGGGCTTGCCCATCACAGAGTCTTCAGTTAGGGGGTCTTGATACATTCAGAAAGAACTCAGTTGCAGCAAGTTATTCTTTTTCAACACCAGAAGCACAGGAGGTCCATGGCTTCCAGCCCTGGTCCATAGCTTCCAATGCTGATGGCCCAGTCACTCACAGGAGTCAGGGTGGCACAGAGGAAAGGTAGCTAACCAGCTGCCTCTTCTGCCCAAACCATTCCTGCTGGCCCCCTCCCCCTTTTTTCACAAAAATTCCCCTTCCAGTCCTTGCTGTAAGTTCCAGGTGGGCACAGATACACATATTCATAATTTCAGCAATGAATTTGATCTCACATCTGCTAGATAAAATGTAGGGCTGGGGAAAGATGAGTATTTTAGCTTCACTACTCATTAGGTGTGGGGAATTCATAGTATTGCAACTCAGTCAATCAAGGCCTCTTCGTCTAGAAGGTGCTGGGGTAAAGCATGTGTGCAGGGGCTATGCTAAGGATGAGATGAGATCCTGGAGAGAAAATAGTTGGCAGAGGGCAGGGTCTGTACACAGCAAGTGCCAAATGTGTAAACATTAGTTGTTATATAAATGACACACAAAGGACAAGTAATGTATGCATTATGCCCCATATTGATTACAATATGTCACAACGTTGGTCACATGACAGCTCCCTGTGCCCTGCAGCACTTAAGCTCCCAGCATACTGACACATCCTTAGCAAGTGTTCTGATACATTGGTTAAAATGTAATCTAATGTGCAACAACCTATACTACAGAAATGTTTCCATTGTAGCAATACGATGCTTTTAATTAAACTTTCAGGTTGAAGACTGACAAATTATTCTTTTCATGTATCCTTTCCATTTACAAATTTGCATCTGAAAGGAGTTAATTGAAAAATACCTTTTTTTTCTATCTAGTTTCTAAAATATGAAAGTAGCTTAAAAGGCTGATTTTTTATTATTTATTTTACTACTGCTCTTTTGATTAGAAAAGTGCTTCTCAGCTTGCGTTTGCTCAGAGGACTATGGCAGTGATGGGATACTGTCCTGAAGAGGCAATGGCTGACATGACCAGTCTAATTTCTAAGCACTCTGACCTCTTCTATCTGTACACAGTGCCCTGTACAGTTCTCCGGACTCTTTATGAGTATGGGTTAGGTTCTGTGTGCTGGCACAGTTACCACACGCAGTTTAGGTTTGATTCACACTTCTCCATACCATTCCAGACCTGTGCTTCACCTCTGCTGACCACACCCATCATTCCATTCACCTCTGCCCCCTGAAAGAAAAACAAACAAACAAACAAAACATATTCCAAGCTCAAACTACTAGCAACATCTTGTCCAATTAGCAAAAGAGCTTAGATGTTCCATTTGAATATGTTGCAGTGATTAGGTGAATAGCCAAAAATAGTGGCAGACTTAAACCGAGAAACAGGGAAAAGACAGGTTTTCACTGTGGGTGGGACAGACATGCTAACTCAGCACATATCATGGCAGAAAGCCAGTGCCCCACATAAAGTAGACACATTAAAAAAAAAGCAATATGAGTATTATTATTAAATACAAACTAATTCTCAAGAAAACTAAAAAAAAAAAAAATGGAGGTAAAACATGGAGAAATCTGCTTTGCATTATAGACTATCCCTATCCCATTTTCCCCCTTAGAGATGGGGAAAGTCCCCTCCCCGTAGGTAGCAATCCACCCTGGTGCATGAAGTAACGGCAGGACTAAGCACATCCTCTCCCACTGAGGCTAGACATAGTAGCCCAGCTAAGGAAAAGTGATCCAAAGGCAGGCAGCAGAGTCAGGGACAACCCCCACTCCACTTGTTAGGGGACCCACATGAAGACCAAGCTGTGCATCTGCTACAAATATGTAGAGGGCATAGGTCCAGCCCATGAATGCTCTTTGATTAATGGTTCAGTCTCTGTGAGCCCCAGTGGGACCCGGTTATTTGACACTATAGGTCTTGTAGTGTCCTTGACTAAGAAGGCTCCCTCAATCCTTCTCCTCACTCTTCCACAATACTCCCTGAGTTCTGTCTAGTGTTTGGCTGTGGATCTTTACATCTGTTTCCATCCGCTGCTGGATGAAACCTCACAGAAGACAATTATGCTAGGCTCCTGTCTGCAATCATACCAGAATATCATTAATAGTGTCAGAGGTTGGCTCTTTCCAATGGGATGGGTCTCAAGGTGGGCAAGTCATTGGTTGACTATTCTCTCAACCTCTGCCCATCTTTATCCCTGCACATCTTGTAAGCAGGACAAATTTTGGGTCAGTTTTGTGGGTAGGTCAATGCCCCCTTCCTACACTGGAAGTGCTGCCTGGCTATAGGAGGTGGCCACTTAAGTCTATATTCCCAGCTGCTAGGAGTCTTACCTAGGGTTATCCCCACAGCCTCTCAGGAGCCTTCCCATACAAGATCTCTGTTTAGTCCCGGAAATGCCCCTTACACCGATTTCCAATGTCCCTCAACTGAAGAATGAATAAAGAAAATATAGTGTATTTACATAACAGAAAACTACTCAACATAAAAACATTGACAGGAAATTTTCAGGATAAAAGTAGAAAATATCATCCTGATTATGATAACCTAGATCCATAAAGATAAACATGGTATGTACTCACTTAGAAGTGGATATTAGCCATGAAGTACAGGATACCCATGCTAAACACAGACCCAAAGAGACTAAGTAACAAGGAGGGCTGAAGCAGGGATGATTGAATCTTACAAGGGAAAATAAAACAGACTTTGGAGGTGGATGGAGGGAAGGAAGTGTGTGGGAGAGGAGGTGGGAGGGGAACAGGAATGGGCATCAGGTGTGTGGGGGGAGGGAAGTTCTGGGAGAGAGAGAACAGAGTATCCCATCTTATCTACAATCTACATCTATCTTGATAAGATAACTGTAATTCAATTGCTTTTTCCATGCTCTGAGCAGTCAGGCTTGGGTGACACCGCCTCCCTCTCTATGCAACATTGTTAGACTGTAATTATGCCTTTGTATGTTTATCTCTTTCATTAAAGCATGAATGCCTCCTGGGCAGAATATATTGCTTGGTTTCCTCCATATTCCCAGTGAATCCAAGAAATAATATATAAGCAAAACAGATAATTGAGCAAATCCCAGGTTCTTGAGATTACAGAGAAGATAAATGGGGGATAGTAGGGCAAGGGCCAAGAAACATGAATGAGCTTCAAATGGGGAGGTAGAGGGAGGGTAGTCCAGGCACTGGGGGAGGAGACATAAATAACACCAGTGGCATTTGAAAAACCTGTGTGTGTGCATAGATGTGTGTATAATTTTATAAGCTTATTTTTAAAAATTATCACACACACATACACACACACACACAACTGCATTCACCTATGTGCATGCATGAATGCTTTTGATGGAGTTGCACCATATGTGGTGATAATGCTCCTTCCAAGAACCCTAGACTATCTAAACACAAACCCAGCCCGAGACACAGGAAACCTCTCTTTGCAATGGTTGGTCAGGGGAATCCATAGAACGTCCACAAATGTTCCAGGCTGTTGCCGTTGGCCTTGGTTGCTTCCCAGAACTTGAAGGTAAGAAGACCCTTTCACTAAACACACCACATACTCTGGACACAGGACTTGCAGAAATCGAGCTGGAACTGACCTGGATGTTTCCTTCCTGAGGACTAGCTTTCAGTATCCAAAGGTGCTATGCAAGTTGCCAACAGAGACAAACGATCAATATTCCCACTGAACTTTAAAGTCTATAAACTGCAATGATAAGTACTCTGGCAAGGTAGCCCTAACGGCACAATAGTCGAAATTTTATCTTAGGATTAACCAATAGCTGTATGGTCAAACTTAAGACCCACTCAATGGGAGGAAATTCACGTCTGGTATTGTAAGCCTTATCAACTACCTGTTGCTGAGAAAGTCAGAGCCCACCGAGGAAACCCCACTGGTGTACTTCCTAAGCCAATATAATTACCTTCTATACCATAAATACTAACACTTATACCCACAGATAAGTGTAGCTCTCATCCTTCATCAAGAAAGCTTCTTTTCACAGATGGAGACTACTGCAGAGATTCACAACTGGTTAAGGAACCATGGGGTGCCCGGCCTCAACTGATATATCTGCAAGATCTGCAATGATAAGTCTACATCTGTGCATCAGGAGAAATCATGGAACGGGGGATGAAAAGATAATGAGAACCAGATGAAAGGGGAACCGTCTGAAAGATAATGTCTTCTAGGCACAACAGGGGAGCTGCATCAGTGAAATTCTAACTTTATTGTTACCTAAACAATACTTACATAATGACAACACTAATCACCTTACCAACATATATTGGAGAAATTTCCCAAGACCTCACCCCCTTGTGAAGTGCTAGAGGTAGTGAGTGCTGAGAAAGGTGAAATCAGTTTTCTCCAAGAATCAGCTCCCTGGTAGGTTATCCAATGCCAAGGGGTCAGCTGTACACATGTACACAGGAGCAACACTAAGTGGGGTTGGTATGTTATGCATACTCACACCTGCAAGCACCCCCACCCCCACACATGCACACACACACACACACACACACACACACACACACATGAATTTTAAAGAGAATAAGAGGAGCACATGAACAGTTAATTGGTGGAAGGGTGTGGAAATGTAGATGCAATAGACATCTATGAAGTTTTCAATTTTTAAAAAGTAATTAAAAGACATAAGTAAGTAATCGATGATAGTAGATTAGCAACACACTAACACGGATGCTCTGAAGAACCAATTCATGGTTTTAGAAATGAACAGGAGAACAAGTAGAGTGAAAGCAAGCAAAAGGCCAGAAGGAATGGTTGAGTTAGAGGGTCTTCCTCGTGGAAACGATGCTCCTGCATAACGAGTGTCAATCAATTCAGATGAAGAGAATGAACCGAGGCCTAGGTATCCTCTAAAGCCCACTGCTATGCTCATGATACAGTGTAAGATCTTGGAACGGACAGAAAGATTTTGTTCAGAAAAAAGTAGGAGTTAATGCCTCCTAATGAAACAATCCCATATATCAAAAATGTTCAAAGATGAAAGGAGCTACCATAGAAAATTACATGAACTATATCAGGAAATTTTTTTCAAAGAAAAGGGAGGGGAGGATAAAGGTATGCACAGGGGCTGTTTTGTATTGTACCTCACTTAAAAACAAAACTTCTTCCATCCCTATCTGTATCCCCTTCATCTGCCCTTAACTCAATCTGAAGGGATTCAGAACAGCAAAGGGCACCATCATTCAAGTCAAGACATAGTTATAGTGCTCCACCTAAGACCCGAATCATAATGTTGAACAGGAGTAGAGAGAATGGACATCCTTGGTTGCTCCTGATTTGGGGTAAAGGCTTTGATGTTTTCTCTATTTGGTACAATGTTGGTGTGTGCTTAGTGTGCTTTGTCTTTATTGTGTTAAAATGTGCTCCCTCTGTTCTAGATTCTCCAGGACTTTTATAGTGAAAAGATGCTAAATTTTATCAGAGACCTTTTCTGCATCTAATGAGATGATCATGTGGTTTCTGTACTTGACTCTATTTATGTGGTGGATTTTATTCATTGATTTATATTATCCCTAAATCTCTGGGATGAAGAGGACACAATAATTGTGGATGACGTTTTTGACGTGCTCTTCAATTTATTTTGTAATTATTTTATTGACAGTTTATGCATTTATGTTCATTGGGCACTTGGCCTAATTCTTTGTTGTCTTTGCTGTTGTTTATCTGGTTTTAGTATTGGAATAATACTGACCTTAAAAGTGAATATTGAATGTTTGAAAAATTTGATGACTATTGATATTAGTTCTTTTTGGAGGTTTGATAAACTAGTACTAAACTAGTTAGTATGATACAATATGAAGTCATACAATTTGTAGGTAAATGGTTAGATCTGGAAACTATCATCCTAAGTGAGCTAACCCAATCACAAAAGAATACACATGAAATGCAATCACTGATAAGTGGATATTAATGAGCCCAGAAGCCCTAAATACTCAAGGCACAATTAGCAAGTCAAATGACTCCCAAGAAGAAGAAAGGAGAGGACCCTGGGCCTGTAAAGATTGGATCCAGTATTGTAGACCCAGAACAGAGAAATCGTGGGGGGGGGGGAATGAGTGGGGAATAGCAGGGGGGGAGAGGAATTATGGGACATATGGTGGGGGGTAACTGGGAAAGGGGAAAGCCTTTGTAATGTAAACATAGAATATAGAAAATAAAAATTTTAAAAAATGGAAGAATTTTAATTACTGCTTCTATCAAATAGGTTATTATGTGGCTATTTAAATTGTTTATCTTGATTTAAATTTGGTAGGTCATATAATACAAAAATTCATCTAACTCCTTAAGATTTTCCAGTATTGTGGAATACAAATTATTTTAAAACTACGTCCTTCTGACCCTCTGCCTGTTGTAACGGTTCTGTTTCAATCTTTAATTTCATTAATTTGGGGCTTTTCTCTCTTATTTTTGGTTAATTTAGCTCAAGGTCTGTTAATCCTATTAATCTTTTGTACAAATATTTGCTTGCTTCTTTGTGGGTTTGTTGTTTTTGTTTCTATATCATTGATTTTATCCATGATTTTGATTATTTTTTCTACTGTATAGTTTGGTGGGTGTTTTTGTTCATACCAAGGCCTCCAAGTGAATCATTAAGTTATTCATTACTGTTGTTGTAGGCACTTAGTGCTATAAACATCCCTTCATGTGTCCCATAGATTTTGGTGTCTTGTTTTTCCATTTTCTTTCGATTCTAAGAACTTTCAAATATCCTTCATAAATTCTACTTAACTGAACTATCACCCAATAGTGTGCTATTTACCTCTCATTTGTATATGTTTTATAGTTTTGATTGTTTTATTTTCAGGCTTTTTTCCACTGTGATCAGCTAGATTGTAGGATGTTATTTCAAATTTTCTCCATTTGTGAGATTTGCTTTGGGTCATAAAAATATGTAGTTAATTTTGGAGAATGTTTCATGGACTTCTAGGATGAAAGAATATTCCTTTGTATTTGGGCAGAATATTCTGTAGATGTTTATTAGGGTCATTTTATTTATGATGTTATTTAATGCCAATGTTTCTTCATTTAGATGTATTTGCATGACTTATTAGTGATGAGATTGAAAGCTGAAGTTAGCCAATTTCATTGTATTAGAATTAATATATGGCCTTTGGTCTAATATTTCTTTTATAAAATAAGGTATCAATGTATTTCGTGTGTATATAGTTTAGGATTATAATAATGTATTGTGGTGGTTTTGATTTAATGAATATGAAGTGACAGTCTTTATCTCTCCAGACTAATTCCAGTTTGAATTCCATTTTGTTGGGTACTAGAATTCCTGTGCTGCTTTTATCTTGGTAACCATTTGTTTAGAATATATTTTTCCATGCTTTTATTCTAAGTTGGTTCTGCTATTGATGGAAAGATGTGTTTCTTAGATGCAGAAAAAAATCTATTTTTAAAATCCAATCTGCTAGTCTGTATTTTTTAATAGGGGAATTGAGTTCATTGATACTGAGATAACATCAAAGATGTGTACTAATATCTGTCACTTTAGAATGTTGTGATATTTTCTTAAAACTCTTTTAATTTACTATTTCTGCATTGCTGTGCCCCCTTGAGTATGTTTATTGATTTCCTTGGATTGAAGTATTTCTTCCAGTATGGTCATAGAAATACATAGAGTTCTCAAGAGAAGAAATACAAATAAATGAAAAACATTTTTAAAAATTGTTCAATATCTACAACCATCAAGAAAATGTAAGTTAAAATTTCTTTGAGATTTCATCTTATTCTAGTGAGAATGACTCTGTTTTTTTAAAAAAGACAACAAAGGTTAACATAGTGTTAGGGAAGGTGGAATACTTATTCAGTGTTTGTGGGAGTGAAAACTGAGGCAGTCACTATGTAATTAGTATGAAGTTCCCTAAAAAATCTAGAAAATGATTTATAATCTAGCTATATTACTCTTGAGTATATTTACAAAAGATTCTGTATACTACTACAGAGTTAGGTGATCATCAATGTTCATTCCTGCTTTATTCACCCTAGTCAAGAAATGGAAATAATCTGGCTATCTACCAACTTATGAATGGACCATGAAAAAGTGTACCTTTACATAATGGAATATTATTCACCTATAAAGAAAAATGAACTTATCCAAACTGCCAGTTAATTAATGGAGCTTGAAATAGTCATTCTGAGTAAGGTAACCCAGCCCTTGGAAAGTAAATATCATATGTTGTCAGATGAAAATCTTTATATATGTGTCTTTAAATAGGAATAACCACAGAAGTCAGGAAACCAGTAAGGATCCACGGAGAGGGATTGGAGATGGAAGATATAGTAAGATGCATGAGATAGTATACAAGTAATATGTAAGGAATATTCTATTCCAGTGGGTAATAATGGAACAAAAGAGTAATTGGAGTAAGTTTTGGGAAGGCAGGTTGGAAGAGGGGTATAGAGAGACACTAAATTGGAAAATGATAATAGAAACGTTTTATTCTAGAAGGCTACTAAAGTAGATACATACCTAGACAGATATAGGTGTAGTAGTAAATAGTTAATCTGCTCTAAGCTACTGGCAGGCGTGTGAGAAGCTCTGCACCTGACCAAGAGCCCTGGATTTGAGAATGAAAACACACACACACTTTATATTTTAATATGCCTAATTTTCTCAATGTCTGGACACTTTCAAACCTCTCTGCAGCTAGCACATACTTCCCTCCAGTATTCCTTAGCTGAGTTAACATTTTCTAAATCTACATTTTATCTTTGCTGCCCTGTTTCCTTCTGGACAGCCCTCCCAAGGGACCACTTTTCCTTTGTACTTATATTTTGGCCCTCTTATCCTCCTGTTTCTTCATGCTGTGCATGGCCTGTTCTATGCTCCTCTCATAGAAGAAACTCTTCTTCCCTCCTCTGTGTTTCATGCCTAGGAAACCTAAAAGTCTGCCCAACCATTAGCTGCTGGAACTTGATTGATTGATCAAAAACCAATTGCAGACAGAGACCCTCAGCATCTAGGCATGTAGAGTCCCACGTGATTTTTGGGAGCTGAATTCAGATAAAGCATTAGAACCAATCCCTAACATATATACATTTGTGCATGTGTTTGTGCATTCATGTGCGCGCGCGCGCGCGCGCGCGCGCACACACACACACACACACACACACACACGCCAAATGACAATAAGGTTAGCATATGTAAGAGAGAGAGAATGAGAAACTAAGAGCTTAAATAGAGTTATTCTATATAAGGGGTCAATACATGTCTTAAGCACCATAACTTATAAAAATATATACCAGTGCTAGAAATGTGATATAGCTTTTGAAGTTGTTGATTAATAGGTTCCCATTGATCCCCAAACATTATAGCTATGGCAATGTGTCTTGGTTACTTTTCTATTGCTGTGATAAAACTCCATGACCAAAGCAACATATAGAATAAAGAATTTATTTGGGGCTTGATGTCACAAGGAATTAAAGCCTATGACCATCTTGGTGGGAAGAATCATAGCAAACAGACAAGTATAGCATTAGAGCAGTAACTGTGAGCTTATACCTTGATCCACAATCACAGTGCAGAGAGAGCTAACTGTAATTGATATGGGCTTTTGAATCCTCTAAGCCTGCCCTTCAGTGATTCCCCTCCTCCAACAAGACCCCACCTCCTAATCCTTCCCGATTTCACTAAATGGGGATGTAATATTTAAACTTATGAGCCTAGGAAATCATTTTCATTTAATCCACCACACTATTACCTTTTTGCTTATAAAACTTGAAAGTTGAATTATAAAATTTGGTAAAAGCAAGCTGGTATTGCTCAACTGGAATTCTCATTCCAGTTGGCTAATACATAGTACTAAAATGTGTGACAAACACTAGCAGGGGAGAAAGAGTAATCCTCAGTCTAAAGCACCTATAAACCCTGAAAGCTATAACATCTGGCAAGATATACCTACTGATGAAATAGTGGAATGAAAGTTATAGAAATATATGACCACATTCTCAGTGCATTTAAGTCGTTTTATATGTATGCCATACACAATATAGAAAAACCTAGGGCTTCATAAGTCATAGGTCCTAGGGGAGAATATACTGCCATTAGTTTACTAAATGGAAATCATATTAAACTAATTGTTGTTATGACCATAGATTGATACATCTCTCAAAATTTTGTTAGAGACATTTTTGGTTTTAGTATATGACTGTTAAGACAGAGATCCACAACTGTTCAAGGTGCCAAGAATAAAATATTTGGTGATAATCAACTCTAAATGGGTTGTCTATATCATATCCCCTTCTCCTAAAGCTCAGAAATCATTTACAAGAGGAGATGGAAAATTTTAAGAGCCACTGTTAGTAGGTGACTATAAGTACATTTTCCAGACACAACAAAACAGTTACATATATGAACTGACAGCCACTATGGCAGTATACATAAGACCTGCACAGAATCATTGCATACAGAGTCCCAGAATTGAAAGAGATATTGTCAGAAAGTTTCATCTATAGCTGAAGAGCTATTGGCAATTGATGAATACTGGAGGAGGGAGTCAGTTTTCTTCAAGTAGGCTGCCCCTCCTCTCGTAGAACACCTGACACCATCGTACTTAGTGGCAACACTATGTAGACATTTAGGCTTAATTATATGTAAACAACCATTGAAATTGGAAGCAAATAGAGGTGGTAATAAGGGGAGAATTTGGAGTTGAGAGAAAGGCAGGTGGACTTGATCAAAGCATATGCATGGAATTCTTAATCACTGAAAAATTAGGGTATGAAAATACATTATAATGAAATTAAAGAACACCAAAATATTACCAAGTTGACTCCAGCACCTCATTTAAAGGGTATGTCATTAATTACTAAGTAGGCCAAATTTACAGGTCTGGTTTTACAATTCAAATCTATTAATATGATGTATCACATTGGTAAATTAGAAAAGAAAAATCCAAATAACCCTATCAAAAAATGGGGTACAGAGCTAAACAAAGAATTTCCACCAGAAGAAATTCGGATGGCCGAGAGACACTTTAAGAGATGTTCAATATCATTAGTCATCAGGGAAATGCAAATCAAAACAACCCTGAGATTCCACCTCACACCAGTCAGAATGGCTAAAATTAAAAACTCAAGAGACAACAGGTGCTGGCGAGGATGTGGAGAAAGAGGAACGCTCCTCCACTGTTGGTGGTATTGCAAGATGGTACAACTGCTCTGGAAATCAGTCTGGCAGTTACTCAGAAAATTGGGCATGTCACTTCCAGAGGACCCTGGTATATAACTCCTGGGCATATACCCAGAGGATTCCCCTGCATGCAATAAAGACACATGCTCCACTATGTTCATAGCAGCCTTGTTTATAATAGCCAGAATTTGGAAGGAGCCCAGATATCCCTCAAAGAAGGAATGGATAAAGAAAACGTGCTATATATATATACAATGGAATATTACCCAGCAATTAAAAATAATGAATTCATGCAATTTGTAGGCAAATGGTTAGATCTGGAAAATATCATCCTAAGTGAGTTAACCCAATCACAATGCAATCACTGATAAGTGGATATTAATGAGCCCAGAAGCACTAAATACTTAAGGCACAATTAGCAAGTCAAATGATTCCCAAGAAGAAGAAAGGAGTGGACCCTGGCCTGAAAAGATTTGATCCAGTTTTATAGGAGAGTACCAGAACAGAGAAATGGGGGGGGTGATTGAGGAATAGTTGGGGGGAGAGAACTTATGGGATGTATGGTGGGGTGAACTGGGAAAGGGGAAAGCCTTTGGAATGTAAACAAAGAATATAGAATAAAAAAATGAAAAAAGAAGAAAAGAAAAATCTGAATAAATGAAATTATATACTATGTGATTAAATGTTAAGTCTCAGATTTTCATTTCTCCTCAAATACTACATATTTTTTTGAAAAATTAATAAAATGCTCAGTAAAGTCATTTTTGTAGAATAAGTTGATTCTAAAATCCAAGTCAAGGAACTAAAATATCCAAAATTTGCAAAAAGTATTAGAAGACTATTTGATGTTATGACTATGAAGCTATGCTACTAAAGATAATGAAATATCAAAAGAAAAATGAGCAAAATAATAATCACTGGCAGAAATTCTAACATTAGGCCCATGCATATGTGCTCAACTAGTTTTTGGCTAACTTGCAAACACAATACAATCAGGAAGAAGTGGTGAAGAGCTCACTGAATACTTAAGTGGGAGAAAGTGAGTATAGGTCCTACTGATGCCCACATACAAATAACTAGACTGTCACAGTATAAAGAGTAACAGATACAATTATTAAATCTCTTTTCTATCTTCTTTATTGCTTGACAGCTTCATTCATTCATACAAGAATTTTTAGTCATTTGCATCCCCCATTTCCATCTCTCATCTCCTTGTCTCCCCAGTGGGCACCCTTGTTTTCAAGATGTCTTCTTTCTACTTTTGTCTCTTTGTTTTTTGTATGCACCATTGAATTTAATTTTTGTTGTTTGCCTGAACTTAAGTTGGAAATTATTCATTGGAAGAAGGGCAATTTATATGTGGCTACACCATGACAGAATGTGACACCTCTCCTCCTACAATCTTTGATTGTCCATACTCATGGAGAGCTCTTGTGACCATTCTTCATCCATGATGTAATGGCTATATCATGTCCAGAAAACATCTTTCTGTTGCATGTTCTCCCATTCTCAGTTCTTGCATTCTTCGGGCTCTTTTTTGAGATCATTTTTCTTAAGGTATACTTGTGGCCTTGGAAAAGATTTTTAAATTTCACAAACAAAGCAGAAAGAGGAAAAGGAAAACCTCTTTGGGATCCTGAAACACAAATATGTCCTTAGCATAGCATGAGAAAAATCTCATTTCTGGCAGCAAAAGTTTGAAGGATTGTTTGTGTCAATCATTGATAGAAAAAATGTATCCACTAGAATTCTCAGAAAGCTGAAGATACATCAGAACTGCAGTGCAAATGGAGGTATATTCACATGTCTTCAAATAGAACGTGGGCCCAATAGAAAAGTTCCTTCCATTTTTCTTTTATTCCATTAAAGCACTCAATAAATTACTTGCAAACAGAATACAGACATATATCCAGAAGGTTATACCCTACAGCAAAGTTTGCTTTACTCCTGAAATACCTGGAAGGTTTAATATAAGCAAGCTAATAAATATAATATATAAACCATAGAAATGTACTTAAAGACAAAAATGGCATGATGATCTCTATAGATTAAAAAAAGATATATAAAATCCAACATACCTTCATCATCATCTAAAAGTCCTAGAGAATGTAGGGATAGAGGGGACAAACCTCAGCATCATAAAAGCTATAAACAAGAAACAATAGCCAACACTATCCTAAATGAGGAAGCTTAAAGCAAGCTCAGTGAAGTCAGAAATATGACAGGAAAGTCTGCTCTCCCCACTCCTTGTCATGGAAACAATGGAAACAGTGCCTGAAGCAATGAGGCAAGAGAAAGAAATTAAGGGGATATAAGTAGGGAAAGATGACAAACTACCCCTGTTTGCTGATGACATGATATTATATGTAGAGGGCTGTGAAGTGCCCTTAAAGATGGCACTGGTTTCTGCCTTCCTCCCCGCAGGTGGAGAGTGCCCTTTGAAACAAACAACTCCTTATTTGGCTTCGTGTGATCAGATGCTGTCCTTCTGCTTTGCCCACGTGTCCCTCAGGGATTGGCCAGCCTTTGGGATATAAGAGAGAGCAGGAGTCGAAGTAGGAGAGAGACGCCATTGTACAAGGTTCCTGATTAAACTGCTTGAAGAATATCGCTGGTGTTGTGTCCTTCCTTGAGGCTCGAGGTAGGGCGCGACAAGTGGTGACCCGTACGGGGAACTCTCTCCCCCGCTGACAGTGATCAGAACTTCTTGCAGTCAGGGCAGCGCTGGTAAGTAACCACAGTAAGTGGGGCAAACAGCCGCAGGAATAGGCAGCGGCCACGGGGGTAAGCGGTAAAGATCTTCATAAGGACAAAAAGAATCCTGAAAAACTGCTCTGAGAAGGACTTGCATTTGTCATCCCTCTGCTGGTCGGGTAGGGTTGCAACAAGTGGTGGCCCGTATTCTCAACCACTTTCCCTTCACAGGATAACGCAGTTCAGAACTCTTTGCACTCAGGGCAGCTGGCTGGTAAGTCCTGGGTAAGGGGGACCAATTCAAGTCTCCGGGAAGGAGCGATAAAGTCCTCAGGTAAGAGGCTATAAAGTCCTCGGTAAAGAGGCTAGAAAGGAAAAGCGAAAGTATGGGTAACTCTACTTCACATCCAAGTTTTGTGGCTCTAAAGGAGCTGTTAAAGGGAAAGAAATTAGAGTTGAAAAGGAGTATAAAGCAGTTGAAAAGGGTCAAGAAGCCCTAGAACAAGATTTGTTAAGAAGAAAGGAATAGTGGAAAAATGAGAAAAGGAAAATGGATTTCAAAACTCTCCTGGGGACAAGGGGAAACATGGAGATGTCCTGTTTCCTCTATGGACCCCAATGGAGATATTCTTAGTACTGGAACAAGTGCTCTTCCCTCTCTGTGTATTGTTTGACTTTGGTGCACCAATTTGTCCATGTGTGTCTGTTCTTGTTTTGTTGTCTGAATGACTGATGGCCTATGTTTCATGTTAAAAAAATGGTAAAAACTTTATTTGCTGGAGGTCCATCTCTTGATCCAGTTGGTTTACAAAGCAGAAGCTGATTTAAGTTGCTCTGCAATTAGCTAAGAGTCAAGCACAGCTGGAGAAAAGCTGCTTTTAAAAGGGCCAGCAGCTGCTCAAGTTCTAGGGCAAGTAGGCTAATGGTTATTTCTCCTTTTGGGAACAAAGTGCTTTTTCTCTTGAATTACAGCTAGAAAACAATTGTTTGGTTCAAATTTATAAGATTCATGTAGTTGTTTCATTTTTGGTTCTGATTGGTCTTAAAGGTATAAATATGTTTTGCATGTCTTGACTATAGAGTATTGGCGTATAAGTTATTGGGCATGATTAAAACTTATTACATTGGTAACAAAAAGAAAGTTTAAAACTGGTAACTCAGGGTTGGAGTTATCTTAAACGATAACACATGGCATGACCCAACCCAGGAAAAACAGGCCTTTAAAGATACTTGTACATTGGCATAATGTTTTGTGTAATTCTTATCCTAGAAATTAGACTTATAAGGGATAAGATTTAAAACAATGCCTCTTTAATGAGGTATTATAAGTTGTACTATCATGCATTCAAACATAAGAACTTGCAGACAAACTTTGTAATGTGAAAGTAACATGTTTGTCATTGATTTTTAAAGAGAATAAATTGTTTAAAATTGGGTTCTGCTTTCCAAATTTGTAGTTATGCTCTAATATTGCAAGAGAAAGAATAGTGGCTAACAACTGCCAGTGTACCATTGCCTGAAGTTTGGAGTTTGGTCTAAGGTTTACGATTCTTAACTCACTCATATTTTGTAATTAAGATGATTTCAAGAATAAGTTAAAAACAGCTGTGGCCAGTATAGGCCTGTTGCCACTTTTTCACAAGTTTATTGGATACAGTGGTAGAAGCAAAATTTAACCACCCAAGATTGAAAAGGAGATCTCAATGTGAATTTATTTGATATCAAACAGGTTCCTTTTGAATTGTTTCAAAAATGTGTTGATATGACTACTAAAAACAGCTAGTAGAATTTTTCTGGGAACCTTCAAATTTCAGGTTCCTTTTATTATTCGACCCTCGTAGAATGGGGTCCAGTTGCAGGCCAATGTTAGTGCCCACCTAAAAGGTGGCATAATGATCCTTAATCAAAGAATTGATTTGGTGCAGGAACAAGTTGATACCCTTTGGCAGGTGGCACAGCTAGGCTGCCAATGGAAGTATGCGGGCCTTTGTGCCACCAGTATTCAATATGAGAATTATACAAGAGCAGCAAATCTGTCTAAACAATTATTGAGTTATCACCTAGGAAATTTGACCGGCGAGTTCAAAGCACTGATGACTGATCTACGGGTTGCCATCATAACGGTGAATTCCACCCGAGTCGACTCTGGCTTTGCTACAGGGTTGTTTTCCTGGATTGCTGCCACCATGAATCATCTGAAAGAGTGTGCGGGCATGGGTGCTATGGCTGGGTTGTTAGTTCTGGTCTCCCTTGTTGGCCTGTGGTGCATTTGCAGAATGCGTTTTGCCTAGCAGCAATAGGCAGCTATGATCGTACAAGCCTTTAATGCCATTGAGGGAGGACAGTCCCCCCAATCGTGGCTTTCTGTCATGAAGATGGAGGCCATGTGACCCCCCAGTACCCTGGGGGAAGCCCTCCTGTGCTTTGGCTGTGACCTTGCTCACCTTACACAGAGAGTCATGAGGCAGCATGATTGCCCAGTGGCAGAGCAGGCATTCTTGACCAGGAGGGCTACAGACCAGAGGAGGGGTTAGTCAATGCCGGGTAAGATTCTCCTGAATGGGGGATAACCTAAGACAGGCACCCTCATGGTCGAGACCTGGAGAGGGGACAGTCAATGACGGGTAAGATCTCCCCGAGAAGGAGACGACCTAAGCCAGGTGCCTGCTCAGTCTTAATTAAACAAAAAGGGGGAACTGTAGAGGGCTGCGAAGTGCCGGGCCTTAAAGATGGCGCTGGTTTCCGCCTTCCTCCCCCCAGGGGGAGAGTGCCCTTTGAAACAAACAACTCCTTATTTGGCTTCGTGCGATCAGATGCTGTCCTTCTGCCTTGAAGTAGCCTATCTGCTTTGCCCACGTGTCCCTAAGGGATTGGCCAGCCTTTGGGATACAAGAGAGAACAGGGGTCGAAGTAGGAGAGAGATGCCATTGTACAAGGTTCCTGATTAAACTACTTAAAGAAGATCGCTGGTGTTGTGTTCTTCCTTGAGGCTCGAGGTTGGGCCTCGACAATTATATATTAGAGACTGCAAAAATTCTACCAGAAGATCTCAAGAAATGATTAAAAATCAACAATTTGGCAAAATACAGAATCAACTTGAACATTTAAATAGCTTTTCTTATTGTATATCAACAATAAACAAATAGATTTAAAGATCAGGGACACATTCTCATTTACATTAGTGCCAAAAAATACCTAGTCATAAAACTAACCAAGGGAACGAAAGAATTATATGATAAAAATCATTAACATCTGAAGAAAGATGGAAAGATGCTCATGGATAAGTAGAATTGATATTGTGAAAATGGTCACTATACGAAAATATATTTCTAGATTCAATGCAATCCCAATTAAAAATTCCATCTCATTCTTTATAAAAACAGGAAAAAACCTATCCTAAAATTCATATGGAGCACAAAAGATACTAGATTTCCAAAACAAACTTCAACCAAGGATCAATGCTGAAAGGATCACAATTTCAGATCTTAAGATCTATTATAAAGTTACATAAATAAAAACAATATGGTACTGGCATAAAAACAGACAGGCAAACCAATGAATCAAAACAGGAGACCCTAACATGAGTATTCATAATTTCAGCCATTTAATATTTAACAAATTTGAAAAATATGCTGAAAAAGAAAACATCTTTCAATGAATGCTGCCAGGGAAACCTGGGTGTCCATATGCAGAAGAATGGAATTAGAACTGCATCTATAACTTTGAATAAAACCTAACTCAAAATGGATAAGACTTAGATGGGAAGCCTGAAACACTGAAAGTGCTGGAAAAAAACATAGACAGTACCTACATGATGTAGATGTAGGAAAAGACCTTTGAATAGGACTCTATTTTTCCAAGAATTTAGTCTAGCAAATGACAAGTGAATTTCATAAAACAAAGGAGCTTCTCACTGCTAAAGAAACAATCAACTGGTTGAAGAGGAAACCCATTGAATGAGAAAGAATCTTTGTCAGCCATATATCTGACAAAGGACTAATATCCAGAATATTCAAAGAACAGAAAAAAAAAGTCAAAACAATAAAAGCCCCATTTCAAAGTATATGTGGGGCCTGAATAGATAGATATCAGAAGAAGAAAAAGCTGTCTAAGAAATATGTCAAAATGTTCATCATCCAAAGCAATTACAGAAATGCAAAACCAAACAACTTTGGCATTTTATCTTACCCCAGCCAGAATGCCAAAGATCAATGTAAAACACCTACAACAAATTCTAGAAAGGATGTGGGGAAGGGAGAACTTTCATTCATTATTGGTGATAGCAAACTTGTGTAATCAGCTTAGAGAAGTCTCAAAAAGCTAAAACATAAATCTATCACATGACCAAGTTATATCACTCCTTGACATATGTTCAAAGGACTGGATATCCTACTCTACCTATACTCAGTCATGTTCATTGTTGCTCTATTTACAAGGACTAGAAATGGAAAAAATTAAATGTCCTTTGACAAGTGGAAATGAATATGTGATACATATATACTATGGAATACCATACAGCTGTAAAGAAAAAAAATGAAATTATGAACTTTGCAGTTAAATGGGGGGAATAAGATCATTTTGGGTGAGATAACCCTAACAAAGGAAGACAAACATGGCATGTTTCCATTCACTGGTGGTTCCTGGACTCTACATCTTCAGATATGAACACATAGCCTGGAGTAACCTCACAAACCAGGAAAGTGAAATGGTACCATTGCCAGGATAAAGGGGTGAGGTTAGGGAGCAAAAGAGAGGGCAACAGTGAGGCTTAAGTAATCTGAGTAGGGAGAAGGGCAAAGGCAGGATGTGAGAGGTAAATACAGAAGAAGATGGGAAGAGCTTAACAGGACATGGCAGGGTACAAGAGATATGATCAGGAAAATGGAAGATGGGGCTCTGTGGGGAATAGAAGAGAGGGAAATAGGCAAAAAAAGAAACAGGTAAACAAAGTAACAACCTGAGTGGCCGAAAAGGCCAAAAGAAATCATACCATTAGATAGTTAATTGAAGTGGAATTTTCTGTCTGTGTTATGATTTATTGCTGAAGCAGACTCATGCAATGTTCTGAAGCAGATCTGTGAAAGGACACGTGATGTTTGGAGAGAGTATAAGTAGCACACAGCAAACAGTGATGATGGGCTTGCATAGCTAGCCATACCATTCTACATTGGTCTCCAACATCTTTGTCTTCACTTTGTTGAGATAGCCACGGCAGAGAACTTCTGGCAATGTAGCTGATCCCACTGACTTGTGCTGATTTTGTCAAAGGCCTGGCTGTTTCCAGTGGATCATGACACCACTGCTGACTCATGTTTGGTGACGCATTTTGAACTGGACTATTGGTATCCTGACAACATAGATTGGAATTGCCCCCCCCCCAAAGAACTACTTCTAAAAAGGTCTACATCTTCATTGTCTTATTACCCATCTTTTTTACCCCTACCTGTGGTTGGTGGCTAGAAGAGGAGGTCAAAGCATTTGAGAACCTATTTAAAGTAGGTTTTGAAAAAAATCAAGCCCACATTTATCCAAAATAAAAACAAACCAGTGAAATCCTTATATATAATTATGTATATAAATATACATATATCATTTTAATGATGTTTTTTCATCTGGGCTAACAATGATCCCACAAAACAAAACAAAACAAAACAAAACAAAACAAAACAAAACCAATACCAGATGTGAGAGTCCCTGTTTTGAGTTGTTGACCTGGGCTATTCAACAAACTTCCAAAATATAGAGCCAACTCTTGTCACCTTTGGTTAACTCTAAGTCTCTATTGCTGAAGACACCAGACACTTCAGAAACTAGTCCCAGAGAGCTACAACCTGGAACTGACCTTAATGCCTCTTCCCTAAGGACTAGCTTGCAAAAACCAAAAGGTACCATGCAAGCTTCCAAAGGAGAGAAGCAATGATGTCTATGAACCACATCAATGACACAACCATAAGAGTTCAGTGATGGTAACGATACCCATATGGTAGCCAACAGTTCTCTAATTACTTTCTAATTGGACTTAAGACCCACTCAACAAAATGGAAATCATGCCTGGTACAGGAAACCTAGCAAAATACTAAGTGCTAGTGAATTTGTGGATCTTGCAGAAGATCCTGCAACCACTGCTTTACAAAACCAGTATAACTAACAACCTAATAAACACTTGTCGTTATATCCGCAGGTAAGTGTAGTCTTCACTCTTTATCAAGAAAACTTTTCTTTACAATAGACAGAGACCATTACAGAAAACCACAACCAATGAAACTGTAGAGTTGTGGAGCCTAGTCTCAGTGGTTTGGGGAGCAATACAGAAGAGGGCCTGGAAATAGTGTAAGAGGAGTTTATTGTGAGATCATGTCTCCTAATAGTGCCAGAAGTTAGACCCATATGACTTTCCACGTGTGAATTGTGCAATAACAACACAAATGGACATGAAAGTGGACAGGAGAAAGCTCATGAGGCCTTAAACCTACACAAAGAACCATAGGCAACTGAATAAAGCTGGGAACACAAGGACCTTGCCAAGAAAGGAACAAATAAATTGGCTGTCCAGGGTCAAATATTCAGCCCTAAAAATATACATACTGGTAACATTATATAGACTGAACAAGTTATCCATAGGCGTGTGTGTGTGTGTGTGTGTGTGTGTGTGTGTGTGTGTTATAATATTAATTAGTGGAAAATGTCATATTTTTAAGGATAGCATGGAGGGGTATATGGGAAGGTTTGGAGAGGAAAGGGAAGAGAGAAATGTAATTATACTATAATCTGAAGAACAACAGAAAAAGGAAAAGAAAATAGAATTGGAACGTCTGCGATTAAGTATGGAGTTCAAAACTGATAATACCAAATAATCATCTGTTCAGTTCCATTCAGCCCAGTAAATACTTCAGTGTTCCAGGATAGCAGGAATGCCCTGTAAGACTTTATAATATAGTGGATGTGGGCTGGGCTGTGAGCCCCTGCGATTTACAGTGTTAACAGGGTGATACTGTGTGGTTTTTTTTCCTAATCTGGGATCAGCTGTAGTACTTCAAGTACCTCAAAGCTTTAAGGTAAGAACTAAGAACACTTGTCAGATTACTACTTTGATGCTTAAAGTCAGCTACAATGCACATATTTACACCAGAGGAATAGGCAAACTGCAAATGCAGATTCCTTTTGTTTCAGGAGAGCCTGCTAATGTTTGTAATAATCTAAATGAGACACCCTTGTTTCTATAGCTTTTGATATGGATACACTTGTGAAATGCACTTAACAATGGAGCTTTGCTTCTAGACCTGTCCTTATAGGTTCATTAGAAACTGGTTGATAAGAAGGGCCAGCAGTTTTCAGAGTGAACACAAATTTTTTTATGTTTCCATAATGGGACTGTTATAATCAACAGTGGGGACAGACTGAATGTAAACATGCAATGGGTACAATTTAATAAATATATGAATAAAGGAATATGTAGAGTATTACCAGAACCCAGGGATGTTTTAACTTGTAGATTGGAGGAGACAGACTGGGGAAATCTTTCTTTCTTTTACCTTTAGAATCCAATAGAGTTCTAAACATAGAAGATGCACGTGGATTTAAGTGAGAGAGACCAGAGACTTTGGCTATCACAGAGTAATCTTTTGATATTAGATAGTATGACATCTTTAAACATGTGTCAGATGTAATTTGTCATCTTTGATCACATTGAGAGCCCTGTTTCTGTCAGCTTGAACTGCATAGCTGATTTGTCTGTTATTACAGCTCTCTTCTCAAGACTTTAGAAATGGAGAGAAGAAACAAGATGAGTTTATATGGGACTTGTGGGTTGTACATGATTTCTACTTTCTTATCTCATTCCACAAGCAGAAACTTAAGGAGATATATGACTCCTCATTATTTATCTATCCATCAACAAAAATATTTGTTGTTTCCCATGACCAGGTACTATAATCCAACACACAGAAAATGTCTGGTGAACAAGACAAATATGGCATTTCTATTAACAGAGTATATTGATTTGAATTTACTCTTCATTCATTTCCTTATTTAATTATCATTTGGCAAGTAGAAAGGGAGCCTATATTGAGGGTGCTCATGCAATCTGAGAGATGACATCTACCTTTATGGCTGAAACATGAATAGTTAGTCAGTGGAACACATGACTAGCAAGCTTCAGGAGAACCTTATACAAGGCAGTGAGTCGAGAGGTTCAGTGCTGCCAGTGGACTGCGACAGGACAGCCCAGTACAGATCGGCAGCCAAGTGAGAATAACATATGGCTGGGGAGAACAGCTCTGGTGTGATTACAGGAATCATGCTAAGGATCTGGGTCATAATCCAAAAAGAATCAAGGATTTTAAGCAGAGTGTGACATGGCCCAATTTGTGTTTTAAAAAGCTCTCTATAAAGAAGGGGACTGTGAAAGGAGAGTTGCAATTATTTTTCTGTTTGTTTGGAGGAATGTGGGTAAAGTGGATCAGGTCAAAGATCAATTCTAACTAGGAGATTGCACATAGACACTCAGAGCTCTTGAAAAATAGGGATATGTGGGAACTAACTGGTCATAGCTATACCGGGAGACTGTGAAGTCTCTGCACTGTGACAACAAGCCATCAACTAGGAGATAGGAATGAATCTCAGAGAAAGACTCAACTAGAATGGTGAATTTCAGGGTTATCAGCAAGTAGATGATAGGACTGCGAAGGTGGGTGTAATTGTCACCCTATAGGTACTGGGAAAAGAGCACAATGAGAAGGGGAAAGCCATCTGAGTTAATGGTCAAGTAATTAAGATAAAAGATATTAGAGGAGCAGTCCAAGAAATATGTTGAGAAATATGGCAAAGCCAAAAAGAAAAATGTTTCCAGAAGGAGGAAGGAGGAAGGAGCAATCTCAAAGGAGTGAGACAGCAAGTTAGGCAAAGAGTTCAAAGTAGCTAGCCAGATGGAGTGTGCTGACTTTACAGCCACTGGTTGGGCTGAAAGATGTCAAGGTGATAAACAAAGCACACTGCTGGACTTATTTCCAGCAGTGATTAGATGGGGGCTCTGACCTCATCAATGGTTTATCCACTGACTGAGTTGAAATGGATAGACTGTTGGAAGGTGCTGTAAACTGTGAAAGGTGCAGCTTACTGGGAGGTATGCCTTGAGGCTATTCCTGTCCCCTTTTCCATTTCTTAACTCCCCTATCTTTTCCTCCCCTAAATCCTCCTAGACTTTCCTCCATCTGCCTCCCTCACACTCTCTCTCTCCCTTAACCTCTTTCTCCTTCCTTGCTGTTAGCCTCACACTTCCATGATACCCAACTTCTCCTGAAACAAAGCAATGCATCCCGCCAACCCTGGGCAGACATCTCTGAAACCATGAGCCAAAGTAAATATATCTTCCTTTAGGAAGTTCCCCTCAGGAATTTGTGACAGTGTTGAAACTTCTGACATTATGATCACAGAAGGAAACCTCAGCTTATTGAGTGCCAGAACCTCTGGAGTAGTGACTGTGGGTGAGGAGTCGGTCAAACTGTGAGGAGAGACATAGATGCACTGTGTTTTCCATGTTGTCTTCACTGTGTATGTGGCTATCAGGCTTTGCTTTCCATATAAAGTAACAGAGGCAAATGGGTCATCCATCAAATTCATTGCTTTTTCCAGGTTGGTTTTTGGTGATGTTTTTATTTAAAGAGAGATTTTTCAGTGATGACATGCATTTCAGAAATCCAAACCAAATAAGAAAAATCAGTCATTGAACACTTAGTCCATGTCCAGCGTTTGCTGGATCTGCTGGTTTGTTATCACATCTGCTCCTCACTATTCACTAGGAAATGGGTGAGCAGTTAGTTCCAATTGATGAGATGAAGAGATTTCAGGCTTTGGAAGAATACAGGACTTGCTTGAAGTCTGAAAGCCAGCAAGACAAAGAATAGGTTCAACTTGCAGATGGCTGACACCAAACCCAGGGCTCCAAAGTTCAAGTCCCAACTAGTCCTGGCTCATAAGAGGAAGCTGACATGTCATATCAAGAAATGTCATATCAAACCAGAAGTGGCAAGGAGCTACCCCAGGCCCCTGAGGTGCATTCCTTGTAAAAGGAGAATCTACGCATTTCTCAGGTGGGTGGGAAGGCCACGTTCATTTTGGAAAGCTCCACCCCACCTGCTGGCCTCTTATTGAAACCAACTGCTCCATTCATGAGAAATGATTATTTCTTATTTTTGCTGAAGGACCACCCCTGGCCACGAGAATAAGAACATTTCTTTCTGAGAGCACTCATATCTCCATAACACTCCTTTGGACCCCTTATTCTCATTGCATATAGATAACACATGCCTACCACCTTTACCCCCATCCAGCCTGCCATACAAATGTGTACTTAAGGGATCAGAGGAAGTTCTAAAGCTCAGAAGGAACTGTACGTTACAAAAGTTTATCATCTATTTTATAAAGATATAAGGGAGAGTATTTCAGAGGGTCCCAAACAAAGAAATGCAAAATATTAGAAATACTAATTACTCTAACCTCATCATTAAACATTATGTGCATGAATTAAATAGCCATAGGTTAATCGATAAACACATATAGCAAATAAGTGAATGACTAATGGGTGGCATGCACAGGCTAAGAGGAGAGGGTTTGCGAGGGGAGGAGCTGGTACCTTCCCTTCATTTTCTGCTCTCTCCTGCACAGCACTCAGTGCATGGAACACACATGGTAAAGATCCTCCAGCTAAATGAAGTATCTGCCAGTGGACCAGGGATGTTTACCAGGACCATCCAGAAAGGATATCAGCTGTGCTGCACCTTTTCCACTCATCTCAAGGATCCTAAAATTCTGGTATTAACCAGACATGAATCTCCTGAAAAACAGAATATCAGAGAGATGGAAAACAGGGTCTGGGCATGACATTGGGCTTAGGTCTAGGGATGGCCCTGGTGAGCCAGAGTCCATATGGCTGGGCTGCACTTTCAACCCCTGCTGTGGACCCTCGGCTGATGCAGTTTGCCTCTGCGCCAAAGGGATAGACATTTAAAGAAGAAGAAGAAGAAGAAGAAGAAGAAGAAGAAGAAGAAGAAGAAGAAGAAGAAGAAGAAGAAGAAGAAGAAATATATATATATATATATATATATTTGTCAAATCAGACTTGCTTGTCTTCAGTTAGGCTGGAATTGTGGGGTGGAATTACTAGGTACCCAAGTAGTTAGTATTCTTAGCTATTCTAGAATTCTCCCTAGCCTGCTTTCTGTACCCTCTGGCTCCCTCTGCAACTGTCCAGGCTCACAGGTATGGATGTTCCACTGGGAATCTCCTATAAACTTGTTCTTTCTTCTCCAATTCCATTGCTTAGCTTAAGGCTCTTGTTCCACAACTATACTTTTAACACAGCCCAGGACTGGTCATCTGCCACCAGGTCTTAAACTCTCATTTAATTGACAGATGTGATCCTTCTAAAATGGCAATCAGATTAGATTAGCCCTCTCATGGTATGCTTCAGTGACTCCCTACCTTCCTGAGGATGGCCTGCACATTCTTTGGAGAGGGAGTGGCATCCTCACAAGCTGCTTCCATCAGATCCTCCCACCTCCCTGCCCGCTGTTTCTCTGAGGCAGTCTTTTGCTTTGGCTATGAAATACTTTGTGTCTCCTCAGCACATATGGTAGAAAAATTTAAGCCACTATGTTCTCTAAAGAGACCATTTCCTCCACATAGAAAACCAGGCCTCTGAGGCAAAGTGCACTAATTTTTTTAAAGACTCAAAAAGGGTGTTTTTCCCTTTTTTTTAAAGTTATACTATAAACCTAAGATACTTAACTCACTTGCATTTAACAGATAGTCAGACATGATGTATTTAACTGAACCTACTTTTGGACTGTAGAAACAAGTCAGATTTGGGCCATTGCAGCCCAAGTTTGAGAATTTAGAATATGGTTCCATACGGGTCTCAATTAAATCTAAGCTACAAGGGACAGGGAAGATGGCTCAGTGGGTAAGACTGGGTTCTGGGATCTAAGCTCTGGTCCTCTAATAGTGGAATAAACACTCGTAAGCACTGAACAATCTCTCACCCTCTTAGCCCTATAGGACGATGTTTGCAAAGGGGAAGTACTTACTTACTGTGGCATACATCAAGTAAATAAGTATCTAACTGGAAATGCAAAGATCAGGAAATCTCCTTCTATTTACTCATTTGTATTTGTAGGCTAGAATTTTCCATATTGCTTTCTCTCTAGGTGCTGAGAATGGAAAGACTGGGATGTTTTCCTGACCAAGTGTTATGCAACAACTCTACCATGTCCTTTCATGTGTGAGCTAGATATGGACATGCCTATTCTTTAAATAAGAAAACCCAGGCAGGGAAGATTTAACCAGAAAGTAGCCCAGCATAGACTTTCCCCAAGTTCTGTCCAACTTCAAACTCTAACCGCCACCTCATACAGCCAGAGGCAGCAAGAGTAGTTCCTCCCACATGAATATTCCCCTAGCTGTTCTAGGTGGTCCCTGTATTCTTTTGCTAAGCTTCACGGGAGGTCCATTATGCAGATGTTGTTGCTTTGAAACATAAACAGTCAGTCTCTGTGGGACTGTTTATTATATAGTGCCTGTGCAGGCTAGAGAGAATCGAGACATAAAATCACTATTTCATGCAGAAAGACGTTGCCAAAGGGACAGAATTACTTACTATATTAATTCTATCCTTCAGCCCCTAGCTCATCTCTGCATAATGATTCAGTCACAGAATACATCTTTGGCAATGTCTGAGGACATTTCCACTATGAGTTGGTGTGGGGAAGAAGTTGAATAATCGAAGGCTTTTCATTCCATCCCCTTTTTCCTTTGACTCCTTTCTTCTTCTTTCTCCTTGCTGGTTCTTCAGCAATTCCACCCACCCCTCTGCTGATCCTTATTTCTTTTAACCTATGTTCCTTTCCTCAACTATTGACTTTAATGCCACTCTTATTTCCCCTTATCTTCCTCCAAAACTTATGTCTCCCTCCTTTCTTACATTTTGTCTTCCCATTGGCCATTTAATTTGACTTCTGCAATAGGGTACAGAGCTGCCTTGTAGAAATGCCACACGAATTTTATTTTATTTTATTTTATTTTATTTATTTTATTTTATTTTATTTTATTTTATTTTATTTTATTTTATTTTATTTTTTAGCTCTGTACCCCATTTTTAATAGGGTTTTTTCATCCTCTGGGGTCTAACTTCTTGAGTTCTTTGTATATATTGGATATTGGCCCTCTGTCAGGTGTAGGGTTGGTGAAGATCATTTCCCAATTTGTTGGTTGCTCCACACTAATTTTAAAATCAGAGAGGAGAGAGAGAGAGAGAGAGAGAGAGAGAGCTTCTTGGCTGTCATTTAACATCATCATATAGAGCTATTCTACAGTCACTTTCTATAATCAACACAAGGGATCCACATTTATGGCCGTCATTGAATAGTATAGTATCCCAGAGTTAGAGTGCAGAGGGGGGAGGTGCTAAGGAGGCAGAGAGCATTTCTTTATTCCTATGATTCATGAATCATTCTCAGTAGCCAAATCATAAAGGCAGGTATCATGGGCATTTCTACATCCACAAGACATTAAACTGCTTCATGAAATAAGTTCTTGAATATACATAGTAGTGAACGTGAAGCAGAGATGAGCAAAAAGCCAAAACCTTAGTATCTCAGAGTGAGCTGATATTTGCTGTCCCATTGCCTCGCTGGCCCACTTCAAAAGATTTATAGACTAATTGTGCCAGTTACACCGAGAGTTGTCACGTGAAAGAGGAATTTTTTCACAGCCTAGTATGATTGTGATTACCTAATACTGTTCTACAATTTCTCTTAAATTAAAGCATCTCTTACACTATGTGTTTAACACCTGGTGCGCTATCAACCACCTAGAGGGAGCGCAATACTTAACAGCTTCCATGTGATTGGAGCAAACACATCCATCTTAAAGATTAACAGGCAAATCAGAGAGGGAAACAATTTTCCCAATATTAGAAAGCTATGGACTTTAAATAGTACCCATAGCTATTGCAGAGCAGGGCATAAAGTGGTTGGGATCTACGCAAATGGCTATAGATATTTAGTGACTATTTTATTTTTGTCTTATATTTATTAGTTTTATGAGAACTTCATAGTATGCATTTTCATCATATCCACCCACTCCTCCAACTCCTTCAAGATCTCCCCTTCTGGACCCAGCCATGTTGCTCTCCTCTAAAAGAATCATAAGTACAGATGGTGCTGCCCGTATATCCCCCATCCTTTTCCTGGAGCATGAACAATGTCCCCACTCTGAAAGAAAGCTGAGTGTCCCTCTCCTAGCAACTACGGATTGCCAATAGTTCCATAGCCAGGGGTAAGACCTCTCTCCTCTCCATGCTAGCTAGGGTTTTGTGTGGTCTGAGTTTATGCAGGTCTTATGCATACTTTTGACTTGTATGTATTTGCAGGAGTAACTGCCCTGCTGTGTCTGGAAAATACTGCTTCCTTGTAGTCGTCTGCTACTTCTGGTTCTTACAATCTTTCCACCTCCTCTTGATCAATGATTCTTAGACCCTTGGGACTAAACAAGGTGGGATATATATATATATATGAGGCTTGAGAGACACACTTAAGGGTATAACAATAAGTCATTAGGACTTATCTTAATACCATGCCTATTTAACAGAGTAATAGTAGTAGCTTCTTGCCTTGGACCTATGACTTGTCTACTCATAGTTTCATGAACCCAATATCAATGCCAGGTATGAGTTTCAACTCGTGACATGGGATTTAAACTCAATCAGAAAATCATTGGTGATTCTCAAGATATTTGTGTCAATATTGCACTAACAGACATACTTTAACAGGACCCATATGTTTTAGTTTTCAGGGTTCACACAACACCTTACTGAAGTGAAAACTTAAGGGTTCTTTTGAAAGTCAGTTATATTGGTGGTGTTTTGCTAGGGCAAACAGGTGAAGGAACATTTCACTGAAGTGGACATAAGTGAAAGGCTAAGGCAGACTCATGAAGGAATGTTTTGCTGAAGCAGACACAGGTGAAAGGATGTTCTGCTAAATCAAGCACATGAAAGGACATGTGATGAAGGAGTCTTTGCTAATGATACACACCTATATTGGGCCATCTTACATTATGTAGTTGAGCTCCATTTGTTGGGACTCCATAGACAAACACACCAAAAAACATTGTGTGGTGTGCTGGTGGCTTCTTGTTGCTTCTGAGTACTTGGGCTGATTGGCAGAATGATGTCAGCTGAGACAGACTTACATTCTGAGCCAAGACGTGTAATGAGGCGAGACCCATAGAGGACACGTGATGTTTGGAGGGAGTATAAATAGAACTCAATAGAAAGTGACAGTGACAGAGGCTGAGCTTGACTTGCTGGTAGAACTAACTGTACAATGCTTGTTGGTCTCCTGTCTTCTCTGATCTTTGCTTCACTGAATGAGGCACAGCCAAGAACTGCTCCTGGAGTCCCTCCTGGTTCCTCTGGCTGACTTGTCTGATTTTTCTGCTAGGCTGTCCTCTGCTGTTATCCCAACACTACTGAAGAGGACTGCTGGGACATCTGTGAAGTGTTGGTCAGTAGATCAAGTTGCCATTGCTGACCTGTGAACTGACCTGCTAATTTCCTAACAATGCATATGGGATTTGCTCCAAAGAACCATTTCTAAACAGGCCCACTTCCTTTCTTTTCTACTACCTCTTGTGGGTGGCAGGCCATAAGGGAGGTTAAAGCATTTAGGAACCATCATTAAAAGTAGACTTTGAAAAAATTGAAGTTACACCTTATAATACTAGGAAAGCTAGCCAGTAAGGATAACGCTTCCAGGTGAGTAGCAGCTTGATTTCTCTGTATTTAATGACTCCCATATGTGAGGTCTTCAGCAATAGAGTTTGACCATCAATTTTTGGAGGGTAGCTATTAACATTGGCAATAACCTATAGTGTTTGGTAAAATATGGGGCCTCATATGGCACCTTATTCACCCAGGAATTTTATTTGTTCATCTACAGTTTCTAGTAGAGGCATTATTACTCATTATAGGGTAGTCCCATATGTATATGTATATATTTTAGGAAAGTTCTGTATTAGTGGTTTTCCATATAACTTTTTGTAAAAGTAGACCTGGAAAATAGACACCATGTTATTGTTTTGAAGAATATAATTTTTGAAATATTAACTCCTTTGGTTTATAAGTGTAAACAATTTCATATAAAAAGTCTAAAAATTTATATCTTAATAAAATGACACCAGCTTGTTTGGAACAAGTAGAAAATGCTAATAATGTGTGAGAAGAACATAAATAGTATATTATATAATACCTCGTGATAATATGGTAAGGCAAATGTATGCTAATGCAAATATAATGCAAATAATAGATTATAATATTATGATAGCATATGAAAATTGGCATAATAATAGAATATACTAATAAAAGTATCCCAATAGATTATAGTATTGTAATAATGAGAAGTGTATACTCATTAGGACAGTGTGAGAACCGGTTCTTGGTAATTTAATCAAAGAGAAAGGAAAGATATCTGAGCTTTAATATAATAAAAGGAATATATTCATCTGTTGGATTTACCTCCAGACTTGTGTCAGGACGCACATCCTGTTTCTCATCTCAGCCCTTGTATCCTCCTCATCTTATCATATACAACTTCCAGGCCTACTATGCATATGTAACTTATACATCGGGTTCTTGGAGAAGATGTGGGTAGATGCTAACGGCTTGCTGCTGTCAAGCCTAGATTAATCAGTGAGTTCAGAGAAGTGAGATCTTGTTTCTTAAAAAAAGGAATGACACCCACGGTTGTCCTTTGGCATTCACACATGACTACTTTAAATATTGTTTATTACTAAAGGAAAAATGTGTGTAGCATGGTATGTAGAAAGGTAAACTAACAAATGGACAAAATATGACTTTTTTTTTAAATGAAAGTGTCCTTGTGCATGGGAACCTCCTGTGAGATATTTAACATGTTTCACCTATCTCTTTGAGGAAGAAGACATTCTAGATTTTCCATAATTGTAGACACTTAAGATCAAGGGCTTTCACTTCCCAGCTCTTTAGTTTCCATTAGAAAGTTACTAAGAATGATGTTGTCAATACAACAACCCATCCTTATGCATATCACAAGTAATTAATCTATAATAGAAAGCCTGGTATTCAGGCAATGATCATTCTACAAAGCAGAATAAGAGAATAGAAATGTATTTTACATATGAAGGTGGCATTGGTGTGAGTAGCTTAATGAAGGTGATCAACCCACTTACTCAGAAAGGCAATTTTCAAGTCATAAGAAGAACAAAGGCCCTAGGAAAAATCATCCCCTCCCCAAACCTCAAACTTGTTCCGGTTGAAGTAGCATACAGTTTTCCCAGTCCCAAGCCACAAAGACAGGGCTCAAGGCTCAATTCTGTTTCTTTCCTGAGGTCATTGAGAGACGCTGACCAGAAAATTTCTGAGAACAGATTTTCCTAACTTCCCCTTGACTGCATTTGACCGCTATGTCTCAGCGGGGCTCCATGCTGTTTCAGGTGATGCTAAGCAGCATGGGAGCTCATCACTGGCGATTCTAATCAAACATTGGCCCCGGCCTTCACAGTCCCCACCCACTGAGTTTTCTGGTTATATGTTCAATGTCAGTTGCTGTATGACACAGTTTCATGAATCACCCACAGAGCTGTGTGACAGATATTGATGACTGTATGTAAGTGGAATTCAGGCAATCCTCTTGCTGAGCCTAGTCTTCCTTTCTGAACCCTCTTTGCTTTGGTGTGAACCATTGTTAGCACAGCTACCATCTGTTGAGAACGTGCCATACACAGACTGAAAAGCGCTATGGATGGACATGACCTAGCACATTTTCTGGGAAAAACATCTTTTTGTTTTCCTCCTCCTCCATCATTACAGTGATGGCCATTGTTCTGCTCTTAACTGGACACATCCTGGTATTTACTGCTGTGTCAGAAAAGGGGTGTTTCTAGCTCCCCACAGTGCTGGCTTTTGGAGTAGAATGGATCCATGCCCACCACTGCCTACTTAGACATTGACTTGCTTCTTCTTCATGAAGAATGCATGGGGGTAACACTGCAGATAATGTCGAAGGCCTCCAATTTTTGCTCTGAATCCCTATGTGTTGTTTGTTCTTCCATGCACATGTATAACTATGTATATATGTGTGTATACATATATGTATACATACATATACACACATACACATACACATGCACATGCACATACATATACATACACACAGAGACACACACAGAGACACACATAAATATGTGTGTATGCTGGACTTGCCTTGCCTCTTGCCTGTTGGAGGTTTGTGGTCCTAAGAAATGTTTCTTTCCTATCCAAATCAAGGCCATACAGCAAAATCACATGAAATGTTATAGCCATACTTCACCTCAAAACAGGAAGTTTGAAACTAGAGAACAAAACTAATTTTAATCAATATTACAAGGAGTTTTCCAGAAGTATCTCTATGGTCAGACTCTTCTGCCTAGGTGAACTATGCCCATAGCACCATTCAGAATCTAGGCTCACTAGCTAGCAAGTGCTTTGTCCAGTCTCTCAGGCACCCTGCACTTCACCCCAGAACCTCAGTGAAGCAAGTTCTAGGGTGCTGAGTGAATCAGTTGGTGGTTGGATTACGGTCCTTGAAACTTTGGTCATTAAGGGAGATTACTCATAGGTTGCTCCCCTTTCCTTCAGTTGACTTTATTTCTAAACCAATTAGTTCTTAATTTAAATAATCTGCACTTCTTAGAGACTAATAGGTTTGCTAGGAATGTATTATATATTGAATTATGTTCTTCTATAAGTCATATATTGGAGATTTATTATCCATATATAGCCCATATGTTTGAAGACAGGCTTCTAAAGAGATGGCTAACTTAGAATGGGACCTTTAAAGGCAATGTTTGAACACAATATCACCTGTGTCAAGAGGAGGAAGGGATAGCAGGGACATTGGAGGGGCTTACACCTGGTGCATGGCCACTTTCTCCCAGGGTGTTTCCAGGGTCATCCCTCTCTATGGCTTCTCCTACTCTCCACTTCTTACTAGGGTGTACTAATTATATGGGTCAGGAGCATCCATAAGGTCCTGTCTTAACTGAATCAGCTCTCTTGGAGGTATTATTGTTTTCCCCAATATAATATTTTTATTAATGGGGAATTTCATATGATGTGTACTGATCACACTAGCTTCCCAGTCCTCCCAAGTCCACGCCCTACCCTTCTAACCCCTCCCTATCCCCACAAATAAACTAAGTACAATTTGCATTGTCCATATACTCATTGGAGCATAGTTAAAATCCCTGTGGCCAATACTGCAAAGATAACTGAGTTGGATGACATCAGACACAGAGTGAGAGACATTGACAGCTTCTGCAAAAAGAAAAGAAGCAGTCTACATGAGAAGCCATTGACGAGGATCCTTAAGATTGTGATAAAGATGCTGACATGTGGCTATCACCCTTGCTGGTTTCTGGTGGAGGGGACAGGCGTTAAACACAGTCTCATTCTGTGGTATTGAAGGGTCAAGACAGCAATCAGGCCATTTGGTAATCTGGGGTAACACAATCCAACTCAGAATACTGACCTACAGAAAGCTATGGTGTGAGACACAGACATTGGCTTCCCTGGAGACTGTCCTAGTGGCACCACAAAATAGCCCGGGAGGCAAACACTGTGGTCTCCCATTTAAAGGTGAACAAACTGAGTCCTAGCAACTTGGAATCCAACCTTCCTTCTATGTGGAAAAGGGCTAAGTCTCTTTTCTGGCCATTTGCAGCTTTCAGTCTGAGCTATTTTTTGATAGAATTGGCCGAAATTGTGATCCTTAATGGGCCTTAGCTCTCAGACCTGTTGTGGCATGAGATAACCCGGACAGAGCACCCAGCAAAGTGCTCAGACCCAGCAAATGCACTCAACAGAGGGACAGTTTTCATCACAGTGATTATGTTTAAGCCTTGAAAACCTTAAGTGCATAAAAAGAGAGGCCATCAAATTGGTGATTTTATCATCTGGTTCTAGGGAGCTTAAGCCAATGCCAGGACAGTGGACTGGGGATGTTTTCACACACATTAGCAGCCCTGGGAAGGAAGCATTGCTATTATCCTCTGAGGTGCAAGATGGCCTTGCAGCTGCTAAAGCTGTGGGAGGCCAGAATGAAATGCAAATGCCTGGGCTGTGTGGGCTCAGCAGATGGCCTCTCTAATGCTCTTACCTCTACCCTCTCACCTCAGCCCTCTGGACTCCCAGGTTGCCCATCACAATGCTCTGTGTATTCACAACCCTGGAAATGACAAACCAACCTGAACTATTCTCCCAACCCCACCACAACACACACACACATACACACACACACACACACACACACACACACACACACACATCTTCACAATTATGCCCTCCTTTGGATATTTTGGTCAGATTTTTAGTCTCATAAGATCAGTCCTGTAGCTCTTCCCAATGGACCTCCACTAGGTTCCATGAGAAATTTGCTTATGATGGTCTGTTGTACAACTTATTTCTGGTGTTTTTTTAAATTTAAGTTTTTAAATGGAAGTAGCCTGGTTGCCTCCCAACCTTGCAATGAGGAAACTAAGGCCTACAGGAATTTTGCTACAGAGACTGGTACAGAGGCTTCTCAGAAAACTTAGAGAAGTGTATGGTCCAGCCATAGCATTGCTGGGAGTGTATCCATCAGGTTCTAAATGGGCAGTGCAGAGACACCTGTTCACACGTACTGCAAAGGTCTTCACAGGAGCTGAAGTGCCCATCAGCAGGTGAAAAAGGAAAATGTGCTACATAAGCACAATGGAGCTTTATGCAGCCATCAGGAAGACAATATCACACCAGTTGCAGGAAAATCAATAGAACTGGAGGTCATCCTGGCTGGGGAATAAACCAGCAAGGAAAAGGTCCCATGGTTTCTGTCATAAGTGAAGCCCAGATTTAAGAAGAAAACCATGACTGTGGAATGGTGATAGGAGAAAGGAAGAGACAGGATGGGGAGAAGGAGAGAAGGCAACACCAGGCATGAATGATATTAAAATAGATCCTGTCTTGCTTGGAAATGTCAACTAAGGAACAGAACAAGGATAGACTGACATCTGACTGCTTACTGTGAGCCAGTTCTCCCTGGGCTTGCAGGCCTAGCATGTGGCAACTAACCACTGGCCTGGCCTGGGGTATTCACTTTAAGCTTCTAGCTATTTTGACTAGTGAGGAACTGAATGCGTGTGCAGGCCAGTAGCACACCAGGTCAATTCATTTCCCATGCTTCCTGCAGATTAGAAACTTATTTTTTAAAATACTAATAGACTAATCATGAATCATTTATTGATTCAACAAAAACAAGACTGAGCATGAAGCTTTGCATCCACTGAGAATTCGGTATTTTTCTTGCCTTTCTATGAAGAGGATGTGGATGCTTAGCAATAAATATAACAAAAAAATGTCTATATAATATGTTAACATTGCTAACAACTTGAAGTGGAAACCGCAATCCCAGCCTTCCCAGGGGTGTGGAAAGTTGCTGTGGTTTCAAATGCAAGAGCAAGGCCTGGAAACAGGAAAGGCCCGAGGTTTGGGTGTCTGCAAGGAACATTACAGACAGAAGGCAGAGCATGGGGCCTGCCGACATGTCTGGGATGCGCCAGAAGCTCAGAATCTGTCCTATCAGAGAACAATAGTGGCTCATGGCAGTGGGTGAGAAGGTTGGTCAGGGGGCTGCCGTAAGAATGATTACTCCTGAGCTTGAGAAACAAAGGGAGCCCAGGAACAGCTTTCTGCCCAGTTTGTGAGGTGACATCCTCTTCATCAACATTATCCCTTAAATAGATGATTGGTTCTAGGGTTGCTTAGTTTAATTTTCAAAAAAATCCAGAATTCTCTATTTCTATATAAGTCTCTAATTACAAAACTAACAGTCAATTTTCCAGTTTTTTTGCATGTAGTGTGCCTTCCCTACTGTTTGCTTCTACAGATTTTTGACAGACTCAGGTGGGGACTTTGTATTGCCTCAGGTTGTCATGTGACTCCAATGCCAGAAGCAATGTCACATAGCTATGGGCCATTGTCTACTTCACTTGTGTTCAGACACAAGTTACCTTTTAGTCTTAGAATGACCTGTGTGGCTGGTTTCCCTCCTGAAACTGCTAGCCAGCCAAGGCCAAGGATGGAGCTTCCCTCTGCTTTAAACTGATTAGCACAAGGCTAGACACATGATAGGTTAGGATTTGTTTATTGAATAAATTGACAGTGGTAACTGTGTAGAGATTGTATATATATTATGGATAGTAAGGAAAATGGAGCAAAAATAAAACTTGTGTTAGAAGAATTTAAAGAAGTTATTTCTTCTGTGTTCTAAATTCCCCATAGTGTTGTTACATTGATTTTATAATTTTTAATGGAAGAAAATGTGATAAAAAATCAGCTGATTATAAAATTAACTCAAGCAAATCAGTAGCCTTCTTGTACTCAAAGGACAAGCTGGCTGAGAAAGAAGTTAGGGAAATAACACCCTTCACAATAGCCACAAACAACATAAAGTACCTTGGCGGAACTCTAACCAAACAAGCAAAAGATCTGTACAACAGGAACTTCAAGTCCTTGAAGAAAGAAATCGAAGAAGCCCTCAGAATATGGAAAAATATTTCTTGCTCCTGGATTGGCAGGATCAATATAGTAAAAATGGCCATCTTGCCAAAAGCAATATACAGATTCAATGCAATCCCCATCAAAATCCCAACTCAATTCTTCATAGATCTAGAAAGAGCAATTCTCAAATTCATCTGGAGCAACAAAAAACCCAGGATAGCTAAAACTATTCTCAACAATAAAAGGACTTCTGGGGGAATCAATATCCCTGACCTCAAGCAGTACTACAGAGCAATTGTGTTAAAAACTGCATGGTATTGGTACAGCAACAGGCAAGTAGATCAATGTAATAGGATTGAAGATGCAGAAATTAACCCACAGACTTATGGTCACTTGATCTTTGATAAAGGAGCCACAACCATCCAGTGGAATAAAGATAGTCTTTTCAACAAATGGTGCTGGTTCAACTGGAGGTCAACATGCAGAAGAATGCAAATTGACCCACTCTTATCTCTTTGCACTAAGATCAACTCCAAGTTGATCAAGGACCTCCACATAAAACCAGACACACTGAAACTATTAGAAAAGAAACTTGGGAAGACCCTGGAGGACATGGGCAGAGGGGGAAAGTTCCTGAACAGAACACCAATAGCTTATGCACTAAGATCAAGAATTGACAAATGGGACCTCATAAAATTACAAAGTTTCTGCAAGGCAAAGGACACTGTCAGAAGGACAAAACGGCAACCAAGAAAGTGGGAAAAGATCTTCACCAACCCCACATCTGACAGAGGACTAATATCCAATATATACAAAGAACTCAAGAAGTTAGACCGCAAAGAACCAAATAACCCTATCAAAAAATGGGGCACAGAGCTAAACAAAGAATTTTCACCAGAAGAAATTCAGATGGTCGAGAAACACCTTAAGAGATGTTCAACATCATTAGTCATCAGAGAAATGCAAATCAAAACAACCCTGAGATTCCACCTCACACCAGTCAGAATGGCTAAGATTAAAAACTCAAGAGACAGCAAGTGCTGGCGAGGATGTGGAGAAAGAGGAACACTCCTCCACTGTTGGTGGGATTGCAAAATGGTAAAACCGCTCTGGAAATCAGTTTGGCGGTTCCTCAGAAAATTGGGCATGTCACTTCCAGAGGACCCTGGCATACCACTCCTGGGCATATACCCAGAGGATTCCCCTGCATACAATAAAGACATATGCTCCACTATGTTTATAGCAGCCTTGTTTATAATAGCCAGAAATTGGAAGGAGCCCAAATATCCCTCAAAGGAGGAATGGATACAGAAAATGTGGTATATTTATACAATGGAATACTACTCAGCAATTAAAAATAATGAATTAATGCAATTTGTAGGTAAATGGTTAGACCTGGAAAATATCATCCTGAGTGAGTTAACCCAATCACAAAAGAATACACATGAAATGCAATCACTGATAAGTGGATATTAATGAGCCCAGAAGCCCTAAATACTCAAGGCACAATTAGCAAGTCAAATGATTCCCAAGAAGAAGAAAGGAGAGGACCCTGGGCCTGTAAAGATTGGATCCAGTTTTGTAGAGAAACTGTGGGGGAAGGGGGAATGATTGGGGAATAGTTGGGGGGGAGAGGAATTATGGGGCGTATGGTGGGGGGGGAATGGCAAAGGGGAAAGCCTTTGGAATGTAAACATAGAATATAGAAAATAAAAATTAAAAAAAATCAAATAAAGAACTAAAGATATATGAAAAAATCAATTAATCTTCCTGGCCTCTATTTTCATAGAAGTTTGCCCTGGGATCTAGCCCCTACTGGGGAAAATTCACTGCAGAGACATATTCACTGGCCCCCAGCATGTCACCACTGAAACCACAACCTTAGTGCTGATATGGGTGAATTGCTGAGGTGGGAATTCACAAGTTCTCACATGACCAGTAAAATCCAACCTCTTCCCACCCAAAGCCAGCTATCCCAAGCCAGAGAAGAACTGGGCCGCTTCTAAAGAAATAGAGCTAATATTTAAAGAACACTTGAGCCTTTGCACTGAGGATTAACATCTGGGAAGCAGAGTTTTAGTGAAGAAATAAGCAAATAACTGTGGCCTTAGAAATTTCAGGGGTTTGAATGAGAATGTTACCCATAGGCTCATTGGCCCCAGCTGATGCTGCTATTTGGAGAGGCTTAAAATGTGTATACTTTTTGCAGGAAGTATAACCTTGAGGACTGGCCATTTCTTTCTCTCTCTCTCTCTCTCTCTCTCTCTCTCTCTCTCTCTCTCTCTCTCTGCATGGTGCTTGTGGTTCACTATGTGAACACTGATACTCTGGCCACCATGCCTGCCACTTTCCCATTTTGATGGATTCTTATCCCTTTATAACTGTAAGCCCAAATAAACTTTCTTCTACAATTGCCTTGGTCATAGTGTTTTATAATTAAAGGATACTCCCATACCTCCCCTTGAATGCCACCAACCCCCCTCAAAACACACAACAAAAACCCAAAAAAAGTCATCTGATCCCAATTCTAGATACCCGGTGTTGCAAAAGAGCCAACAGATTCTACAGTTTCAAAAACAGTATATACAAGGAAAACAACTACTGTCTACTCTGCCGCTAATGAAGCCCCCTTCCCTACCCTTCCCTAACCTCACTAACCCAACCTGAAGTATATACTCTTCATTCTCCTGAACTCTGGTACTGTGTTGGTGGGTCCTGTAGATTGATCACAGTATAGACCTCAAGACACCACCTCTCAAGTGAAATAAAGCTACTCTAGATGTCAAGGTTGTCTAAATTCCCACAGTTTATTTCTTACTCCAGACATAATTTTTACTATCATATAACAGAAAAGCAACTAATGTACAGATCATGGAAGAGAATCCATGTGCCAGATGTAAGAGTGAACATCCAATTTCCAAATCTAGAGAATGCACGGTCAGTCACATGACACAGCAAACCCACATGGCATTCAGACACGTAGGAGGTCAGATGGGTGGTAAATCTCCTTGCCGTCTCCTTACAGCCTCACCTGTTGTCAAATAGTAAGAGTTGGGTATTTGTCCACGTGGCACACTGTGAGTCTGTGTGGCCTCAGACCCAGAACAGAAGTCAGGTTTAGAAGGCAAAGAAATTGTCCAGTTCTCACTGTCCTGAGGCTTAGAGACGGAACTAGTCCAGCTTGTGATGATGAGCATTGTCCTTAAGGCCCATGTTATCACTACTCCTGTTGTTTTGTAAAGGGGATAAGGGAGAAAAATGGTCTACCAAATGGAAAGTCACCCATCAACTTTGATGATGCCAAACTGCTTCTCTACCCTACCATCCACAGAGGAGTGCCATCTCCATAGTGTGCAGAAGACTGAAAGCAGGGTCCTAGTGGCCCCAAGCTCTTGCTGCCAGTGGTACTCTATTGACTGACTCAGAGTTGAAAGTTGAATGAAGGAAGCAGGAGACAGGTTGACCATCTCCTCTAGTTCTCTCTAAGCACAGGACAAAGCATGAAAAAGAAGAATGGCATCCTTCAGGGACAGTGACCCTATTTGCAAGTGTTGCTCAGTAGTTAAGATGTTCTTCTCATCGATCACATTGACTACCTTACTCACTTTGCAAATAACAAATGAGATAGAACAAAGAAATTGGTAGACAACCTCCAGCTCCCATGCATACCTTTTCTTAAGAGCCTGGAAGTATGGACCAAAACTTCCATTTAAATGAAATGAAGGAAAGTAGAGAGGTAAATCTACTGGGAATCAGATGCTAGGCTTAATGCATGGCATGAGAGCTGTCACTAGCTGAGAAATGCCCAGTTGCTCAGGAGTCCTGACTCCTGTTGTCTTCCTTAGCAATCTTCTCTATGAGATCATGAACATGAGTAACTAAAACTTACTGAGGTCAAATGACAACTATTAACTAAAGTTGGAGTCAGTCTACAAGCATAGAGGCTTCACTACAGAGTCTGCCCTGAACTCCAGCATCAGAACAGAGACATCCAACCCTTAGCCCTTCCTGCCTCTGCTTGATGCATGGGGGACTAAGGTTCCTTCACATTGCCAGTGAAAGCTGAGTATAGAGCACAGGCTACTCCCAGCCTACCAAAGTGCACAGGGAAAGTGTTTTACCTAGTGGTCATAAAAGTGGCCATTGCTTGTATGTGATGGGCAGGTAGTATCTCCACTTAAGATTATCTCACAGTTATATCTGCCCAAGGCATCATAATTGTGGATTATTATTTAACCCCAAACTCTATCCCACTACTAGAAAAGGAGGTAGGAAGAAGGCAAAGTTTGGTAAGTTGGTAGTGGAGAATGGCCAGGGATATGGTTAGAATCTTGGACTGCACATGGTAATAATCATACATTTCTTGAAGAATGTGAAACTTACTAGGGCTGGAGAGTCAACTCAGCAACTAAGTGCACTGGCTGCTCTTCCAGAGGACCTGGGTTTGATTACTAGCACCAATATGGCAGCTAACAAGCACCCGTAACTCTAGTCCCACAGGACCCAACACCTCTTCTGACTACCAAGGGAACCGTGTACATGTGGTATACAGATATACATAGGGGCAAAACTCTCCCCTGATGCAATATAATACAAATTAATTCTTAAAATTACAATATAATGGCTGTAACCTAGGTGGTATAAATGATAGGACGTTGACCCATATTTACAATGTTCCATGTGATTCTAATGTGTAGCATTGGTAGGGACACTTTGACTTGGAAAATGCAGCCTGAGCTGACAATTAGAATTAAGACCTTTCCCAAAAACACATTTATCTAAGACACCTGGGGCTTGACTGGGCAGTGACACTTGAAATGGAAACAATCTGCTATTATTTATACTGATTAATTCCATCTCTTCCTGCTATGTCTTGTCTTTAAGGAGCACTTGGGAGGAGGCTGGGAGGGGCCGACTTGCTGAGGTCAAATAGATGAGACAGGAACCAGAAATGGGCTCCTGTTGTTTGGTAAACACACCCAGTGCTTAATGGTGCCTAATGGTGCCTGTAATTGATGTCTAGAGTTATTTAAAAGTAAATTTACTAGAAAATAATTAGCAATTTTATAGTTCACTACTTTCTAATTTTGTGGATAACATTTTTTTCCAGTGGATGTATCAGACACCACAATAGGACATGTTGTGAAGTCACATGACCGAAGTGGAGGTGGCACATGGATCACATAAAGATATAAATATATTTTCTAAATGTTTCTCATCCAGATCATCAATTGGTACTTAAGTCCTTCCTTCCACCACTCTCTCCCACCTTGTTCCCACTGTCCCATTTGAATCTGCAATAAATCATCCTTAATCAACATCAAGGGAAGTTTGTGGAAAGGCAGCTTGAGGATGGCTTATCTTTGACCTTGGAGGTTTTAACCTCAGCAGTGGAAGTTGAGAGGAAAATTGTTTTCTCATTAGTACTGATACATCTTACCTTAATGAGCTTGTAAAAATATTCATTACAACACATTAACTCACTTCTCTTTCCACTCAGCTAGCCCAAAGCTGTGAGAAAAAAATGAATCATAGAAATGCACTAAAGAGTCTATGAAAGCTTTATGAAAGAATCCACTGGTGTGTCCATCTGGCCACATCCTCATGCTCAGAGAAAGGATTTGCTATTATTTTCAGACAAAGGATCCCACTGTCTTTTAAAACCCTGAGAAAGAGTGGCTACCTCTGTGCAAGGTGTATGTCATTTGGGGATGAGGAGCATCAGTGCTCTTGGAAGCTGCAACAAGTGTAGACTTTCAAGTTGGACATGGTGCACAGCTGTGACCCCAGTTCTGAAACATCTCTGTAGCATCAGAGGCCAGGCTGAGTTACAAAGTAAAGGCTTGTCTTCTAGTTCAGGAAAAGAAGGAAGGATGGAAAAATGGAGGTCTAAGGGCGGAGAAAGGAAGAGGGAAGAAAGAAAAGAAAGGATTCATATATCTGGTCCTGCCTCAACTATTGAAAAAGATTCTTCAGTGACCATATATTTGTTTTTTGAGGAGTTTTAAGACTCATATACAGTCTAGAATTTGAGATCTAAAGTCTTGTGGGGATTCTTATACAATGCTCAAGACATTATACAAGGGAAGATGTGCTTTGAAAATCAATTGGAAGGTACTGTTGAGAGCCTGGGTATTGCAGGTTCTGTTCATATTACTCATGGTGTCACCAAAGTACTGAGTTAGAGGCCCAGAGTGTTCAGTCTGGTGTTCCATCAGGATTCCTATATGATGTTGCTATACATTGGACTCTACAAGGCCTGCATATATCCTAGGGTGAGCTGGTGTGAGATTTGGTACTCCAGGAGACAAGAATGAAGTAGTGACCCATATCCCATCTGTATACATTCTAATTATATTCAGAAACAATACGATGGTATAGGACCATATGAAATAGTTTTATAAGTCACCTTTAGTGAAGGCTAAACAGATACACAATGGAAATATTGGAATGTCCTATGAAATCCAATCTTATTGTATTATTTTACTCTAATTTGAGATAGTATAGGAATTAATTCATTTCATAATCTAGCATAGTTCAATAATTTTCTTAAGGTACAGGTTATGTGGTCTAATGAAATAATATTGGGATGCATCTTTCTCTGGCCAAAAAACACTTTAATAGATCAAAAATCCAGTGAATACTTGAGCAGATGGCTAGGATAATGTTCTCTGAGTACATCCTAAGATTGCCCTTAGTCATACTATCTGGTGACCCATGGTGAGGGTCACCAGAGTGCAGCATAGCTTTATGTCAACTTATGTCAACTTTAGGACATAAAGACATTTAGTTTCAGTTGAAGTCCCCACCTCAGCTGGAGAAAATGACTCCATAAGAGTGTAGAGGTAAGACTGTAAGACATTTTCATAATTAGTCATTGATGGGAGATAGCCCAATCCATTGTGAGTGGGGCCGCCTCTGGGCTGGTGGTCCTGGGTTCTATACGAAAGCAGGTTGAGCAAGAGATAAGGAGCAAGCCAGGAGGCAGCACCCTTCCATGGTCTCTGCAGGAGTTCCTGCATCCAGGTTCCTGTCCTGCTTGAGTTCCTGCCTTCACTTTTGATGACGAACTATTAAACTGTGAGTGAAATAAACCATTGCCTTTTGCTTTTGGTCATGGTGTTTCATCACAGCAATAGTAACCTTCTCAGTGTGAATGCAGTGTAATGATGCCTTAATACTGTTGAAAGAGGAGATGTAAGAATAGGCTGGGTCACCCAAACACATTTAATTTTTCAAGAAATCTTTTAGCAAAAGTAGCCAATACCCCTTCTGCAGAGTGGATACCAGAAGCCCTGGCTGTGCATCACCATGCCATCCTTCCCAAAGACTTGCTTGACTTTGTTCTTCATTGTCTGAGATACAAATAGGCTAAAGGAAACTAGGCTGAGCCAGGAAACTTCACTGGGGTGGTAAATTAACTATTTGCCTTTTGTTTCTTCATCTACAGGGCGGGATTCACAACCTAAATCAGTGTCAAGTGACATTGGAGAGAGGATAAGAATCTATAACTTGCAAACTGCGAAGTTAAAGAATCAGTCCCAGTAATTCATCCATGACAGTCCAGCAATAGCTTAGCAATTCTCTTCCCTTCTGGGTCTCCATGGTGACAGACAGTAGCTGGCTAACTAGACTGGGAAAATGTCCCACTACATACTTCAGAAGAATATAAAATCTTCCTTATCCAAGTAAGGCCTTAAGATATCTTAAAGTGGGGAAGGGTTCAGATAGAGCCTGACTTGGGGTCTAAAGTCTGCCATCACTAGCTAGCCGTTACTAGCTGAGACACTAGAGTGACACACATCAGTACTGGTCTCAGTTTCCTCATCAGTAAAGTGGTGTGGTGTTAGTACCAACCCCACGGGGTGCATGAGCAACACCATGGAAAGTAGTCTATGTAAGGGTCTTTGTGTTTCTCCATTCATCTAATAAAGAATGGCCTAGAAAGACGATGCTCACTGAATAGCATCACTGATCTAGAAGCTTGGAACACCTGGAAAAGAGTGAAGGGAGTGAAAGCAGGCAGCAGAAAGAAGGAGGGTGACCTGAGCTTTATCATGACAGTGGACAATAAGAAAACCCATGAACAACGAGGCTGAATGTCACAAGGAGGGAGTGCAGGAGTAGATGAATGCTGACACTTTTTGGTGGCTAGGGGAGCCTTGGTAAATGGAAGTACTAAAGCAGAGTCCTGCTGCATGAGGCTCTATGCCATGGGGGATGTCTGGCATGGTACATTCCTGGTATAGGAAGCAACACCTGACTCTTGTTAAGTGCCCAATAGACATGACTTTACAAGCTGGTGATAGTTAATTTGACATAAAAGGGAAGTTCATTTTTTCCTAGCAGTGCTGAGCATAAAAGCCATGGGTCCATGCATGTTAGAAAACACTCTTCCAGATGCCACCCCAGCCTGGAGATGCCAATTTTATCCATGATAATGACATGATATAAGGAGCTTGATTGGGGTGTGGAGTCTTCAAATGGCTTGAGTAAAAGAAAGATGTCTTTTCTGGACCTTTGAGCTCACTTCTTGACTTGGGGATGGAAGGCCAGACTCCACTCAGCAAGGAAAGAAGGAAATTAAAAATATTCATCCCCTTTTGGGAATATCAGCAGCTCCACTATGTTTTTAAGTCTCAGCAGTAAGCTCTCCTTAGTTGACCCTCTCTGGAAGCAACCTTAAGGAAACACTAACCAATGTGTTTTCTTAAGCTGCTAGGTTACCTCCCAACCTAATCAAGTGGGTACCAATCATTAACCCTCACAGGAAATCCACTCTTCCAGCCATTTCTACTTCAGGACTTCTGACAGATTTCTCTATTTTTCTCCCAATACCCTTATACATTTCATTAGTATAGCTGCTTGTAGACAAGCTGACACCACTCCAAATGCCATAGGGGGAGAAAGGTCTTCTCTAAGAGCTCCACTGAAAGTACGTCGGATGAGAGTCAGTCAACAATGGCTGAAATGCAACCAAGGAGCAGAAAATGGGGTCAAAGGCAGATTTGAAACGTCTTTGCCAGGTATTCTCTTCTTTAACCCACATACTTACCCCACACCCACACCCCTAATTCCTCATTTGGTTTGATGTTTGCAGTTGCAGCTTCAGGGACTGGCATCTGTATCATACCTCTGAGGACAACCCCCCACCCCACCCCAACCTTGGCCCACATCAGAAAGAGTGACTCAGAGAAGCAGAATTAAATGAGCTCAAAGAACCTTGTAAAGCAGTTACACTAAGGATAGGATTAAGTCAGCCAGGTTATTTATTTATTGGAAAAGAAGTGTTGCTGCAGGGTAGAGCTTATAAGTACAACATGAAGCAAGAACCACATAGGCCATGACAACAAATCAGCCTGGCAGGGCCTGCTTGAGAAGTAGCCGAAATAGAGAGGAGTAAGGGACAGGCTGTAAAAACCCTCCTTAGCTAAGCAGAGAAGTTAAAATCATACAGGTGATGGGAAATCATGAAAACATGCTCTGTTGGTTTTCTCTATGTCTTCTTTTAGAATAATTTTTTTCCAATTCAGTGATTATTCCCCAATCTATAAGGACAGGGTTGTCTCAGCCTGGTCCCCAAGTATGAGTGACTTAGCCAGACTATGAACCCTCTAGATTGTCAGCCATTGTTGACTGACTCCCATCTGACATACTTTCAGTGGAGCTCTTAGAGAAGACATTTCTCCCCGTATGGCATTTGGAGTGGTGTCAGCTTGTCTACAAGCAGCTATAATAATGAAACGTGTAAGGGTATTGAGAAAAAAAGAGAGAGAGAAATCTGTCAGAAATCCTGAAGTAGAAATGACTGACTGGTGGATTTCCTGTGAGGGTTAATGATTGGTACCCACTTGATTAGGTTGGGAGATAACCTAGCAGGTTAATAAAACACATTGGTTAGTGTTTCCTTAAGGGTGCTTCCAGAGAGGGTCAACTAAGTAGAGCAGTAACCAAGTATGTGGACAATATCATCCCATAGGCTGGGTCAAGATGGAATGAGAGATAGAAACAGGAGAGATCTGGAGTGCAGGCATCCCTTCTCTCTGTTACTTGTCTGCTATGAGTTAAACAGTTGCCACTTCCACATGCTTTCTACCATGATGCTCTGCCTCAGAGTGGGCCTAGCATCAATGACACTGAGGACCACTGATTCTAAACCTTGACACTAAAATCCTAACTCAACACTCCATCTCTAAGTTGTTTATCTTGGGTAATTTTCACAATAACAAGTCTAAATAACACTTCTACAGCTATTATTAAATGATTAGATAAGAATTAAAACACAACCCACATATCAAATCATTCCCAAGAAGAAGGAAGGAGAGGGCCCAGGTCCTGGAAAGGCTTGATGCAGCATTGTAGGGGATTTCCAGGACAGAGGAGTGGGAGGGGGTTGATTGGGGGACTGGTGGAGAGAAAAGGACTTATGGGACTTATGGGGAGGGGGGAACCAGGAAAGGGAAAATCATTTGGAATGTAAACAAAGAATATAGAAAATTTAAAAAAAGAATTATACCTAAAGACAGCCATACTTTAGAAATCTGTTCCATGAGCCCATAAAGTCTCTTTAACCCTTGATCTTATTTAAGCTGTGTGGCCAATAGGCCTGGTTAACACAGGACTCATGAGTAGTTTCTCTAGTAAGTTCATTTTCCTAGATGCAGACTATCTTATGAATAGGACAGGAGTTAAACTAGTGAAATAATTTTGCTATGAAGAGACCTCAATGAACCACACCAGAAAAATGTTAGTTTTGAGGTTAAGTGGCCCTATGCATTTATCTGCTCAATCTGTCAGCCCCTAATGAGAGTAATAAGACATAGCTTGAACTTGACTCTGGTCCTATCTGTTTAAATTACATATAGACTGTCAGATAAGTAGAAGTTCAAGAATGACTATAGGGTTCCATATAGCTCTTCAAAAGCCTTTTAGTGTTGTTCTTCCCTGTATTCCCCCTTCTATCCTGCTCTCCATTCCACCTCCATGTTTAATCCTCCTATTCTAGTTCCCACTCTCTCTTTTAACACTATACCCTATTTCCCCACCTTATCTCCCACCCGAGGTCCCTTACTAATCTCTGTAGTTATTCAGATTGAAACAAACATATCTCAAAAGTTTAAAAGATTATCTAAACATATCTAAAGCTTAAGAGCTAACATCTACATATAAGAGTAATCTGGTAGTATTTGCCTTTTGGGGTCTAGGTTACCTCGATCAGGATGATTGTTTCTAGATCTATCCATTTACCTGCAACTTTCATATTTTCATTTTTCTTAACAGTTAAATAATATTTTGTTGTGTAAATGGACCACAATTTCATTAGCCATTCATCAGTTAATAGACATCTAAGCATGCATTAGACTTGAACAGGTCAAACTAGGCAAAACTTCAGCACTAAGAAGGAGAAACAGACACACCTAAATACAAAGTTATTTGTAATGGGAAATTGCTTGGAAAGGGAAAGTCTGTTTTCTTCAATGAAGTTTCACTTCATAGCTCAACCACCCTCCAGGGTCAGCCCCATGCCCAGGAGCAGTTGGCCAACAACTGCTTTGTGCACTTTCCTTTTTTTTTTTTTTTTAATATTTTTTTATTGATTTTTCCTTTATTTTCCTTTCTTTTCTTTTCTTTTTTAAGTTTATCTACTTTGATTTTTGTTTTTTGATATAGTTCATGGGAGTTGTAGCTTGAGAGAGAGAGACTGTGTGAGTAAGGATGCAGGAGGATCTGGGAGGAGATAGAGAGGGGAAAATGATCAAAGTGTATCATCTGAAAATATTTTAATAAAATATTTTAAGAGAATTCATATATGCATTGGACATAAGAGAGAGTATCTGCTCACTAAGATGGAGAACACTTGGAACAGGTTAGAATCAGTTAGAACATCTGAACCTTGGTATAGAAATACTAAGATTGAGGTGACTGATAATCCTTCAAGTAGAAAAGTCAAAGATTGTGATATGAAATCACAGACTGCAAGGGAGAGTCTGGGCTAAAGATGTTATACAAGCAGTTACCAGCATAGGGATGATATTTAAAACCAAGACAATGTATGAGGCCACCTGGGCTGAGTATACATAGGACTCAGCTCTGAACATGAATGAAACCTCGGAAGAGATTGGAGATGAGTCACCAGCAGTACAGAGAAATACAGAGAGGTGGCACATGGATGAGTGAAGTGCATGAAACTTATTAATGGCTATGTCCCAAACACAGCCAGGAAATACACAGGTTCTTTTCTTGATATGTGTCTTTAATTCAAGATAAGCCCTTGTGGGTTACTTACCTTAGCAAGAGCTGTTTATAATCTGGTGTTTAATGGAATTCAGGTAATTAAGAACATTTAACATATTGGTCCATAACTTTATGAGAAAATAACTTCCAACTTTGAAAAATATTGGATCCTCAAAATTGGAGAAGTCACTAGGGATATTGAAACTTCCATGTCTGAGGTGGTACTAAGAGGACAATAGATCCCAAGGTGCATCTTGAGATATGACTTTTCCTGGGGTAGATGGTAGAATTGGGAGGGTACAAAGACATAAACTGAAATGTAGAAGACAGAATGGTTTTTCTGTGTGTCTGAGTACAATTCTGCACTTTCCATGTATGCTTGATTCCCCTTCTCCTGAGTGCACAATAGTGATTAATATCATGAGGTCATGGCGACTTCTCAAGATACTGAATTCTAGTGTCCCTGCATTTTATTGGCTTCTAGTTCCTTAAGTGCCTGTGATTTGCAAAGATTGCTTATTAAGAAAACTAACAGCTCTCTTGCTTCTCTCTCTTGCCCTTGCTCTTGTCCCCTGTTTCCCCTGTTTCCCCTCTTTCCACGTGGTCATGGACAGCTCTCACCTCTCTACCTTTTCTTTCTCTCTTTACTTCTCTATCTCATTTCTCTTCCTACTTTTCTGTAATAAAGTTTCGGAACTATAGGAAGAAAGAAAGAAAGAAAGAAAGAAAGAAAGAAAGAAAGAAAGAAAGAAAGAAAGAAAGGAAGGAAGGAAGGAAAGTGAAAAAGAAAGAAAGTAAGAGAAAGAAAGAAAACTAACAAACAAAACAATCAAAAAACATATCATGTGTCTCAAACAGTGAATATTTCTTCTTAATGAAGAGTTGGAAATGAATTATGGTAGTGCACGATGCCACAAATTCAACACCAGACTGATCTACAGGCAAGCATGGGCTACCAGCTGAGACCCCAACAAGTTCAACACCAACATGATCTATATGCCACTTGAGCTACTGACTGAGACCCTGTCTCCAAATGGTGAGTGGGAAATAAATAACTTGAGTATTGATAGTTGAAGGTTTGTAGGAACAGTAGATTAAAGACATCACAATGATCCAGGTTCTTATCATCAGTCTGAGGCTAACATTCTCATGTGTACCCCATTTGTCTTTAAAGTCACAGCTATATCTCTGCATTTGACATCTCAACATCACTGAGAAGTAGAGGATTTTGATAATAAGTCAAAATTTCCCTTTGGTCACAGGCACTGTTTTAAATTTGATTTTAAAATATTATATTCTCAGAAGCTCAGAACTGGCCACTGCTGATAGATCATTGGCCACTGCTGAATCACATGTCTCCTGACAATGGGAGACTTAAGAAAGAACAATTGTTTACCTAAGTCTTGGCTCTTTCTTCAGAGTTAAGGAAAAGGTCTACTTCACTCACACATATTAGCACGCCTTAGCAAATGGTTCTATGGTCTAAGGAAGCAGAGACTGTTGGATAGGTATCTATCCTAGGAATTATAGCTATCAATGGCAGTTTGGAAGGAGACCTGTGACTTTTCTTTGAATCATGGGAGTAAATAAAATCACCCCATCCATCCACACAATAAGTAAACTGAATAGTCGTCTCCAACATTAAGTAAGAACAGGGCATGGAATGAGGTGAAATGGGAGAGGAGTCTGTGTAGGAGAGACAGGAAGGGAACAAAGGTGTGAGATGTGTGTTGAAGGAGGAGCTCTTTGTGGAACAAATGTCAAAAATGATCCAGTGCTGAGAGAATTCATATAGACGAGGGCCAAAAATAGATGATTTCCAAGGAATGTAGAGATGGCTGTCAGGAAAATACTTGTAAAAGCATGATGACTGGATCTCAGTGCCAAGCATTTACACTTGAAGCTGGGCATGGTGGCATGAACCAATTACCCAGGTGTTGGAGAATGAAAAACAGGAAGATCTCCAGTGCTTATTGGCTGGTCAGTCTAGCCAAATCAGTGAACTTCAAATTCAGTGGGAAACCCTTTTAAATAAGATGGAGAGCAAGTAAGGAAGATATTATACTGAGATCTCTGGTTTCCATGTACTCCCACATATGTACATGTACACATTTGCACACACATGTGACATACACATATAAATGTCCTCCATACTTTTGAGAGTGACATTAGTAAACACTTCAAATGCACAAAGGTTTCTGTGTAGTAAGCTGTCTTTGCACCTGTGGCCCCATCACAGAGGAAGCAGAACACCAAGATGTCAGAGTGTCGTGTCCGTTCAGTGAATGACATAGCAATAGTCTAATGAGAGCTGTAAAGGGATGTTCTGAACTTCCTCTGTGAAGCCAGGTCCCTTGTCCAAAGGCACAAAGGGAGGAGGATGCCGATTAGACAAGAATTCTTGCAGAGAAAAGAAAGTTTCTGAAACAAATACAAGGGACCTGGGAAAAAGAGCTGCTTGGGGACCAATGAAAGCAATGAATAGCAGAACAGAGGGCCTGCCTGAGGTTAGAAAAGAGAAATTTATAGAGACTTCACTCTGTATTTCTTCCCAGGAGCACCAGAGCAGTATAAATGCATGCTAGGATCCATCCAGGACTGGAACCAGTCTGTGAGCCTATGATTTAGACTCAGTCCTCAGGCAGAGTCCTGTGGCATAAACAGTTCCCATTTTATTTCTTCCTTTTTTCTTCCCTCTCAACAGGATGCTGAAGGGAATGAAAGCCCTTATTTCCCAAACCTGTTCTCCACACATTCTGAGAAGCAGGTTCTCCCCCCTGACGTCCTCTATAGACTCTTTCGTGGGGGATAAAAACTACAAAAATATTTTCTCCCTTAAATGACAGAAAAGAGGCTATCTCCTGCTCAATCAGAAAATGTTGCCTTTGATGGGCAAAAATCACAGCAGAATCTGCAGCCATCATCTGGAAGGTTCCCTGCTCTTTTCTCCCAGGATAGAACAAATCAAAGTGGTTGCTAAATATCACCTTTTCCTCAAGTTATCAGGAAAAAAAAAACCAAACCAAACCAAAGAAAGCAAAACAAAAAGCCCAGCGCTTGTTTTTGTAGCATTTATTGAAGATCTTGAATTCTTGTAAGGCTGTTCCTACGATCTTAAAAACAAACTGAAGTCAGAAACAGGTCCTGCAGATATTTCAGGGGAGGCATCCTTTGTTTCTAAGGCTCAGCTATGAAGAAGTGTTGAGTAAAGATGGGGCTGCAGTCTGCCTGCAGCAGGGTTGGAGAAGAGGACCCAGTCCTTCCTGCAAGCACCGAGGGAGAATGGTGGCTATGGATTGGCCTGTTTTTGACTCTATATGTCCGCAGCACAGGAAGCATCATGTTAAGTGAAATGACAGGGTCTAGGCCTCCCAAGAGCCATAATATGTCTTTTTCCCAACCTAACTCCAGCCTAATCCTGTGCCTTATTTCACTTTCTGTTGAACAGTTTGTGTTTCTTCCAGATTGGGAGGTGCAGAAAGAGAATATGCTTTCAGGAAAATCCCAGACACTATATACTAATCTTTTAGTTTTGAGACTAAAGGAAGGAGTCCAATGTCTTCTATAGCCCATGACACTTTCAGGCCAAATTTGAGGCTCTCTGCCTTTTGAGAAGTCATTGACCTCATGCTTGCTGGGCTTTTCTCATTCAGTCCCATACTGTGGGGACTTTGTTCTACTAAAGCTCTTGTGAACAGTGAACAGATCTTAAAACCTATTACAGTGGTAACACATGCATGCTTGTCAAATACATAGAGAACTACCCAATGAGAGGTTTCATAGCCCTGTGGTTTGGTCTAGCATCCATTACTATGAATGTGTCCCAATGTGTCATTATCTTTATCCAGGAACCAATCAATTAAACATGAGAAGAGCACGATCCTATTCACAATGGCAGTTCCTGCATCTATTGAGATGATCATGTGATTTTTTTTTGTCTTTATGTAGTTTGTTACATTTATTGACTTGCTTGTGTTGAACTATCTGTGCATTTCAGGGATTAAACTTGGTCATGGCGTTCTGACTCCAAGTGGGTGTAGAGATGGCAAGGAGCAGTGGAAAGCTCTATGTATAGTATGTCCAACAAAGCTTGTAGCTTTTGTGATCTGGGACCCATGCTGGGGTGAGATTTTGCTGATTCGGCTGTCTTCAAATGATTTCTACTTCTATAAGTAACCCCTCAGTCATACTTCTGTAAGTATCCCCAATCGACCCACTAGTTCTGCAAGTTAGATTTTTGTTTATACTTCTGTTTGTGGTCTGGTTAGGCTTCACATCACTACAGAATCTTGGGGACATTCCTTAAATTTCCAATCTACACTGTCCTCACCTTTAAAGATCAATTGTAAGCAGAAACAACAAATAAAGCCTGATTTGTGAAGCTTGCTATGTAACCTCTAAGCTATAGGATTAATATAAATCATATTCTCATACAACTGAAGATGTGTGATCATAATGGTTAATCTTTCTTGCCAACTTGATTGGATATGTAATTAATTAAGACACACTTCTTGGCAGCCACCCTGACAAGAAAGCCTGGGAAGAAAACCATCACTTTTGGTCTGCCTGCCTCGTCTCCCTGCTTGTGAGTACTTCTACTTGGTAGCTGCCACTGCAGCTGCTGTTCTTCACTGACATCAGAGCCCAGCTTCTCCAGTCTTCCAACATGGTTGGAAGACCAGCATCTCTCCAGGAATCCTCTGGGCATTTGATATCTTTGAATTCTGAGACATTCAGTCTCAAGGTCTGAGCCATATTTTCAGCCATTCTAAGATGCAGAAGACCAATTTGGGACTTGCAGCTTGAACTGTGAAAGCCAGTCTACTATCCTTTGTAATGTATGTCCATTCTGTTGGTTTCTTCCCCAAGAAAACCTTTACTGATATTGTGCATGTATTAGTCAATACTCTGTTGCTGTGACAGAACTCCTGAGAGAATCATCTAAGAGTGGAAAGACTCACTGTGGCTCCAAGCTTCAGTCCATGATCAGCTGACTCTATTGCTGGTAGGCCTCTGAAAATGCAGAAGCCCCATGCTAGTGGTTAGGGAAAGCTCCTTGGGTCACGGTAGGTATTCAAGAGAAGAAGAGGTGTGCTCATTCAGCTTCTACTTTCTGGTTTCCAACAGTTGCCAATGATAGCATTAAGTTGGGAATTCATCAATGAATTAAATTTATGAATGAATTCGAAGCCCTCACTATCCCTTACCTTTCATGCCCCATCTCAGAACATTGCACTTGGGGATAAGGCGTTAACAGATCCCTCTAGGGGAACATTTCACATCCTAACCATAACAGTGAATGTGTGTGCTTTAAGTTTGACCACGTATTGATTTCAGCACATTTCAGACAGCGAATTCCTATTGCTGTGATGTTTTCTTCTTGTATTTAGGTCAGTGAAGTAAAACTGCTGTAAGGAAAGAGAGTCATCTTGTAACCTTGCCCTTGGACAATGTCAAGGAAACTGGAAGAGAAAAGGTCTCCAGAAGAATTTATGTTACTTATTAATGTCCTGGTAGACACTGAAAGAAGATACACCATTTTCCCCCTTCTGGAGAATGTTTTTACCTTGATGATAAAGTTTCTGCACACATTTCCCTTTCTACTCCAAATCTCTGCCTAATAGCTTTCCTTAATTTCTGGATTATATAGATATTTACATTTTGTGTTATTCACATCTACTACTTTGTACTTTGGTATAACTCTGGAGTATAACAATCTTATGATTAGGGGGACAAGGGAAATGCTAAAGGGTGTTTCTCGATGCCATGAGTACTTGGAACTCTTTCCTTTCCTCTTGTTGGTTCTTTCCCATTTGATGTCTCTACTGACCTATTTTGTACCCTGCTACCACCACCCCTTCCTAGCAGTGTAAATATTTTCCTTTCTGCATTCCTCTCAACCTCCCTCCTGGGCTTGGTGTTTTGTCAAGGCAACCCAGCTTTACTGTTTCCCATATTTCTTTTTAAAGTGTTTTTATTATGATTTTATTCTATCTTTAAAAATATTTTCACCTGTGCCTATGCCTGTGTACCATTTGTATGTAGTGCCTACAGAGGCCAGAAGAGAGCAGGAGATTCCCCTGGAACTGGAGTTACAAGTGGTTGTGACTCACCATGTGGGTGCTAAGAAACAACCCCAGGTCCTCTGGAAGAGTTGCTGGAGAGTCATTTGTTAAACCTTTGCTTCCCCCAACTCTATTTCCTTTTGTTGTCATGTGATCACTCTATAAATTATGTAATGAAGTGAATGAAACACAATGAATCTAATGCCCTCTTGTTTTCCTGTATTCAAGGATTTCTGCTCATCTCTAATTATAGATTTACAGATTCTCCTGTATTTCCTCTTTGGATTCCATAAGATATACCTTATTACCTCATCACACTTCATGATTTTTAAGATGTGATTTCATGTTCTTCTTACCTGGAAATGACAGTTCCTCATTCTTATGAGATAACAGACATGTGACCTCATCCTTTCCCACCTTGAAACATATCAGTTGTTCTTAATTTCATACCCAAGTTTTCCACAAACTCTGTAGATCATTTATAATTTAGAAGCTAGAACATCAGACACTGAACTCTCAGCTTGGAATATCTTGCATTGATGTTGATGAGTCCTGGATCCTTGTGAAAACTAAAAAGCCTTTAATATGGATCAAGGAAAAAGCTAGAAAGAGGAAGGTGACTTTTCTAAGTGCAGAGTAAAAGGAGGTTTTACATTTGAATGTGTGAATTCAGCCAACTTAGTTCTGTTTATAAGGAGCTTTTTAAAACATTTCCTGTCCTGAGCTTTATGCAAATCAACCATGCTTCACTTTCTCTCAGCAGTTTCATGATTATTCAATGTGAGTAAAACAGTAGAATTAATTACTTAACAACACCATTTTAGAATGCCATGAAGGTATATTGTTCTGGAAGGGATATTGAGACACTATCCCCCTCTTCCTCCTCATCCTCCATCTTAGTGATTATCATCTTCATCCCCATCACCGTCTTCATCGTTACTCTGCAGCTTCAGCATCACCAGCATCACTATCATCACTGTCATTAGCATCAGCATCCTTCCTGTCAACAGCATATTTTATTATTTTCAGATGCCTCCCTGTCTATTACATCATTTTCATCTCCATGGAAACTTTGAGCAGTACTCAAGTGAAGATTAAATATACTTCTGTTATAGATATAAAAATTAAAGGTAAGTCTTTTTGGTAGTTCTTTTTATAGAATTCAGATATACACAGGGATAAAAGCCAGCTACCTGTTCCAACAGTGGAGAAGTTTTCCTTGGGAAGTAATAGGGTGGTATAATGGGAGAGGTCAAGGAAATCATCTGCAGAGGTTAGTTGAGGATACTCTTTAAGCTTGTATGGAACCCCATAAACAGCCATACTTCCACCAACATAATGATGCCCATTCACGAGCTAAAGCTATGTGAGTCTGCTGAATAATTTCCTTATGATTGTGCATGTGGGGTGTGTGTGTGTGTGTGTGTGTGTGTGTGTGTGTGTGTGTGCTGAGCTATGAACTGGTAAACTTAAACTGCAGTATCAAGGCTTTTGTATATTTCAGGTGTGCAAAGATACTTTCAAGCTGAGATGAACATGGTAGCAATTATAGTACAGTATTTGGAAGGATGAGTTCTTTTCTCATTTAGAACCACATGCAGTAACCGTGATCACTCATTCCAGGAAAGGGAGGGGAGCAGAGCATTAAATATAATTTATGCTTTGCTAATTGAAATCAAATAGCAAGTTCAATCTCCCTGGGAGTTGCCATGCTCATATTTAAATCAGGCAGAAGTATTATATCCTGACTCTATGTTGTCAAGTTGGTTTGGCTTTTCTGGATAGGTAATGATCCATTCATCAAACCTCCACACTAAGGGACCAGGCTCTGTCACTCACTCTGAGTGGAAGAGTCAAAGGAATAGTAACCACTGAAGAAATCAGACTATAAATATGTCAAATTTGCATTTATTTTAGGAATTAGGACTCTTCAAATATATTGCCAAATGGCAGGGGTTTTTGTTGTTGTTGGTAGTGGGGGGTGGTTGGTTGGTTTAGTTTTTTGTTTGTTTGTTTGTTTTGGTTCTGTTTTCTTTTCTTTCCTTTGCTTTGTTTTGTTTTAAATCCTCTTCCTCTGGAGGCTTAGTCTTCTGCTCTTTATTTATACAGAATGTCATATAAATGACTTAAGAGGGAAGGGGTTCCAGACTTATTTCACAAGGAAAATGCTATATTTACCACCTGTTAACCATTTTAAAATGAGTTTGTCATCTTTACATGGAATATTTATATAAGGACAAACACTTAGCAGCTCTTGTTTGAAAGCAGCAATTACAATGTGTGCCTTTTGGGCTTATGGTGACAGGCAGCCAGAGAAGAAGACTGAAGAGGTCTATCAGCACATGTCGAGAATGGGACAGGAGTGCAGGTTGGGAATGGCTTTTCTTAGCTTGTTAAAGAACATCTTCAGAGGTTTTCTAGAACCAGATACATTGTTCTTTGACAGAATTGTAGTATCTTCATAACCTAGCTGCCACTGAACTCTAAAACAGAACATATTTCTACAAGAATGATATAACTCTTCCTTGCAGGGTTCAAAAACCCTGGTACCACTTTCCTTGAAAGTAAATCTCATAAATCCGTGAGTGGGTTGAGCTCAAGGAAGAGAGCAGAAAGAAACATTAAGACTTTACTCAACTTCTAAATCCCAGTTTCCTTAAAAACATTGCGGAAATGGTCAGTACCACCAGAGATCTAGTCTGGAGCTCAGAAAGCCATGTGTCTGTCTGTCAGTCTTTCCTTCCTTCCTTGCTCCCTTCCTTCTTTCCCTCCCTCCCTTACCTTTTACCTCCCTCCTACCCTCCCTTTCTCCTCAGCTCTCTACCCCCTTCCTTCTCGCTCATATTTCCATTTTTCCCCTCTCTCTTCCCCTCCTCTTTTCCCCCTCCTATTTATGTATTGATTTATTTTTAGCAAGTGTCTCATTGGGTGACATAGACTGGCCTCAAAGCCAGGAGAGTGCCTCAGTCTCCCCGACTACTGTGATTACAGGTGTCTTCCACTATGCTAGGCTTTGGTCCATATGTCTCGTAAAAAATTCACAGGAGCAGCTAGGGCTGACACCTGCTCAGACTTTGTTCTGCTCACAGAGCAAGTCCTCACATCAGCTTCATGTAGTTCATCCTTCTACCCAGATGTGTACCCCTTTCCTTTTAAAATGTGAGCACTTATATTTTAATCTGTATCTTTGTTTACTTTGGCATATTTGTTGCCTTCAGCTCAACTTTTCTTATCTGTAAAAAAATTATTTGTGCAGCTGTTTCTGAATGTGGTTTATCAGTCTATGGCTCACAGCATGATGAAAATCTAGTACCTTTTCTCCAGTCATAGTGTTTGCATTTCTGAAAGAAATATCCTGCCTTGCACACAGAATCCCCCAAAGACTTAGGAAATTAGTCTATGTATTTCCTGCCATCCAGGGTAGGGGTATGGGTGGGCAAGAAGTGACCAATACAAACACACAATGAAAAACCATCAATCAGGTTGCATTAAGCTTTATAACAACACAGTTTCCATTTAGTGGGAGAAATGACAATTTAATAACAGCTGAACAGATTCAACTCTTCCCACTCATACACATTTCCAATTTTCCTACAATTCCTGGCTTTGGAGATCTGTGAAACAAGTGCTTTATGTCAAATGCTGTGTTTTAATTGAACCATACTAATGGGAAGGGACACTTTATTTGGCAGCCCTTGAAAAGGATGTCTGCAGACAGTCCTTGCCCTCCCCCACCCACTTCACACTGCAAAGTAGCAGCACTCTTGCTGATGGACCAATGAATGCCATCTCTGAGTAGAGAAAAAATGAACTATGAGGTGACCCTGAGGGGGCAGCAGCGAGACAAACAGAAAAACATTGGGTACTCCCTTCCTCTTTGCATCTGGAAGGGTGACTCTGAACAACTAACAAGCAAGCTCTGTCTTTGCCTCTAGGGCAGAACCTATCCCCTAGAGCATGCCCCAGGACCACCTAGGGACAAAGGTCTTTAGGTAAGGGGCCACCCACCAAGAGGCTGGGGTTTGCCTGATACCCACAGTTACAAGCATTCATCTTTGCCAACCTCAGGGCTCAAAACACAGATGCTATCCCCCTGTTGTGGGAGCATTCATGTAGGCCTGATCCCAGTGTAAGGATGTGTGCTGAGCTTCTATATAATTTAGAATGCTCATGAAGAGAGAGACCCACCTTGGATGGCTCTCAGATAGAAGGCTCTAGGGGTATAGGCTATTTTTTTGTTTTGTTTTATTTTATTTTATTTTATTTTATTTTTGGTGAAGAACATACGTGCATGCCTTTGCCTTCATATTGTGGGGAGGGAGGAAATCAAAGGGTTGTGGGATGAGGCCTTTGATGGGAAGGCTGGACAAGCCTTGGAGGGAGGATATTGCTCCCTTGGAGTCTTGGAGCTCTCAGTCACAAATAGCATTCTGGAGGGATGCCAGAGCAGAAGTTTCTGTACCAGGCTAGAATCCAGACTCCCAAGACTATATAGTAAGAGCTCCTGCAAAGTACACCTTCCTTCCTTCCTTCCTTCCTTCCTTCCTTCCTTCCTTCCTTCCTTCCTTTCTTACACTCAACATAGCATCTCTCTGTGACATTGGAAGATGTTTTACTGGTTTAACTATTAACTAGTAGAAGGTACTATTCATGGTGGATTTTAGTAGCTATCTGGTCAACCAGATACTGTTAGTTCCTCCACAGCTATGCCATGAAATCTATACCTCTGCCTAAGCCCACGACATTGGATGTAACCTGAATGAATCAGGTTGGCAATCTACTTGGTATTCCAGCATCGCTGACGCTTCTGGACCTTGGGGATTTGGGACTCTGCTAAAGAGTATCCTTGCTATTCATTAGCCGTCCCTCCATATCATCAGCCTCACTTATCACCCTCTTCCTGTTCCCACTGGAAATCTTGACCAGTCATTTGGTAAAACATCATGTTGAAGGGTTTGTAGAATTTTCGAAGTCTATGGATGACATCTGGGTCAATTCGGGGATGAGTCCGACCTTTGCTCTTGCCCAAACATCTTGGGGCACTGCTGTCTTCTGGCTTCTTCAAGCAGGGGAATCCCTTGGTTTTGTTGAAGTAAAAGTGCTTCTCAGTCACAACACGCTTGAGGCCTAGGAAATCCTGGACCTTGGCCATCTCCCCTGCGGGGTCCACTATGAGTCGCTCACCACTGACAAACAGGATCTGAGAAAGGGGAAAGTACTGCAGCCAGTTCTCCAGGTGCAGAGCATAGATCCCAATGCGAATGGCACTCCAAGAGGCATCAATCAGCCCCAGGGTCCGGTTTTTGAAGGCCAGTACCTCAAAGGTGGGGATCTCTGGCTTTTTTGACAGTGTCTGGGTGTAGTCAGAAATGGCCCTGGTCACTGGGTTTCGTACCACCACAATGAGTTTGATGTCCTTAGCCATAGAGTGGATGCGCTTGGGAGCCTCATTCGTCACAAAATAACTGGGTGTCTTCTCCATGGTTATCTGCCCATCCAATGTCTTAGGCATCACATTTCTAGAAGAACAAAGAAAGAGAAAATACAATGGTTATTACTATACCAAAGATATTTTAGTATCTGCACAAATTATATGCAACACACAGCCTAAGTAGGAGCCACCAAATAGAACAGATGTTCACTGGGCAGTTCTCTGTCTCTCTGTCCCAAATGTAGGCTTGACTGTATAATTATCAGAAAAGGCAGTGTAAGACTTACGCATTATTCCTTGGGATATTGTATGCCCAAATTTAAACTGCCTTCTACCTCTTACCAGTTGTATTTAACCTAGATATGCCTTTAATTTCCTTACATATTAGTTTTATAATCTCTGAAATGGAGGTAATGATAGCGACGACTTCACACTGTAGTATGAGGATTAAAGGAGATAATGTTTGAAAAGCATTTAGCATGGAATCTCATGTGTGCATGAGCTCAGTAAATTAAGGGTTTTATTATTATTGTAGTAGCTTTCAGGAAATGTTTGAGCTCAACAAGACCTCAAAGATTATCTAGTCCAGGGTTGGCAAATCCTCCCTGCCTCCTCTTTGTATGTGAGTCACATCTAAGAAGGATTTATAACCTTTAAATGGTTGTGGGAAAAAACCCAAATGATAGTAATAGCAGCACTGTATGATACATGAAAATTATGCAGAATTTATATTTCAGTGCTTGTAAATAAACCTTCATTGGGACACAGCCACATTTGCTCATTTACATATTGTTTATGTGCTGCATTTATACAATAAACAGTGAAATTGGTTGGTGCAACAGGTATGTGGCCCACAGAACGTAAAATATGCATTATTTTGCTTTTGAAGGGGGTTTTCTGAGCCCTAAGGTAGTCAAAAAAGTGTTGTATAAATGAAAACAAACAAACAAACAAATCTGAAGCCCAAAGATAAAGAATGAACAAAGACATAGGTAAGCTTTGCATCCTCAGAAAACTTAAGCATATCCACATGCCTCGACATCTTCAGTCACCTCAAGTTCCATTGAGGACGAAATGACATAGAATGTAGGCATAGGCCTGGTTCAACATACACAGTTTCTTCTTTCTTTGCCTCCAAATTTGCCCAGCAAACTTCTCATAGAACCTGCTCTAGCTGGGATCTTGAATACCCCAAGGTCCCCAGCCATATGGTAAAGGCTTTGTCTCCAGCCTGAGTAGGATGGTAGAGTCTTTAAGGGTGGAGCTTAGTGAGAGGTAGATAGGTCTTTGGAATCATGCCTTGAAGGGGCATATTAAGTGGCTGTCAACTTGGCTCGGGGGTTACAAGTACTTGCTGCTCTCACAGAGGACTGTGTTTGGTTGCCAGCATGTGTTTGCATGGTGGCTCACAACTATCTGAAACTTCAGTTCCAGAAGATCCAACAGCCTCTTCTAAACTCTGTAGACACTAGAAGTGCACAAACATACATGGAGGGAAAAGCACACATACATAAATGAAAAAGATCTAAAAACCATTAATTAAAGAGCATATTAAGTCCCCACCATCCCCTCTATCTTTTTCTCACTTTTATGGCCTGGCCATGCAGTGAACAGGTTTCCTCTACCATACACTACTCCCATAATGAACTGGGTTGCCAGGGACCCAAAACCAATGAGGCAAAGCAACCATGGATTAGAATCTCTGAAACCATAAGCCACAATAAACCTTTCTTTTTACTAAGTTGACTGTGGTAGGTGTCTGCCACAGTAATGAAAAGTTGCACACTAACACAGACCCCACACATGGTTCTTGTTTACCAATCTCTTTGATAAAAACACTTTCCATCACTGCCTCTACATTCCATGTTTACTTTTAGGGAGGGACTTTGATACCACACGTCCAGCCCAAAGCAGAGGGCCAATCAGTGACTAAAAATAAGGCTCAGGATATTATTATGCAGTCAGTATGCTATAGGCATATGGAGAGCAGTGCTAATTGAGGATAAACATGTTCAATTTCAATGCCTGATGGTACAGTGGGCCATCTGCCACCAGGTGCTCTATTAAATCCATTCACTTCTGTGTCCTAACCAAAGTGGTACATTCAGGATTACACAAGACCTCTTTGTTATGATGACATGCTTTTAAATGTCTCAGCTAATAAAACTTAATTCAGACGAAGATCCCTTAGCCTCTCCTACCATAATTAAATTTATTTACTATCACTTGCGTGGAGAAAGAATGAGTTCTTTTATCTCTAATTCACATGCTCTGTCAATAATTAATTGCTGCTGGGTTCTGAGCTTCCACAACAAGCCCCTTTATTAATCAAGAGGAATTTGCCTAGTAGAAAAATTTTCTAGAACTAGACCTTGTTAGAGTATACTGGTTGGGGAAGATGTAGTTTTTAGGTGAAAACCACAGGCATGGCCCTAAGTAAGCATGTTTGTTTGGGAATGGCATAGTCTACAATATTGACAGTGTGTGTGTGTGTGTGTGTGTGTGTGTGTGTGTTTCTATGTGCATCTCTGTGTGTGTGTGAGTGTGTGTGTGTATGTGTGTGTGTGTGTGTGTGTGAGTGTGTGTGTGTGTGTGTGTGTGTGTGTGTGTGCCAATGATCTCATTTGGAAGGGTGAGGGTAAGGAACAGCCTTTGAAAGTAGACCTGCCTAATCCAATAACCTCAAAAGGTCTGATGATCTTTGTTGTCTCAGTGAAACCCCTTACCCCATTCTCAGCCTCAATTTCTCACATAAAAGATGGAGCTAATAAAATTCTATGCTCAAAGGGCTGAAACGAAGACTAACTGTGATAATGCAGGTGGATGGCTCTAGAGAGCACCTCATGAATACCAGAATCTTATTTTCACTTAAGCCAGCTCTCTGGGATCGTTTTTTCAGAGCAATTCTTACAGAAGGGCAGAGGGGAAAACCTTACATTTGACTGAATGAAAAAGCCCAACTGAGGGTCTGATCTAGAATAAGGCCAATTCTTGATCTAGAGACTGGAGGCCAACAAGGAACATATCATATTACAAAACATTAAATAAATGTTGACAAAAGATGACGTCCTGAAAAATGTTAGTTTTGCATGTCTTCCCCCAGATTTTGGCCCCTGGCTTGCTCTTTTCCATGTCTGACTTGTTGCATTTTTCCTCAGTATGGAAGCAGCTATGTAACTCCTCCTCTCCATTCTTTTGCCTCACTCCATAGACCTCAGTGCTAACTTTGCATTAAGTCCCATTCAATTCATCTCCTCTGCCTAATAGACAGACTGTTAAGACCCGTGTGGATCTTAACAGAAGAGGAGTCTGGGTGGCTCTGATCATCTTGCTGCAGGTGAATGGGACAAGCATGTAATTCAAGTGCATTCCCACCACTTGGCATCCGTGGTAAGCAAGATTGGATCACTGATTTAAGATGGAACTGTTTCTTTGCCAGTGAAAAATCTCTACTAGATTCTCAAAATTCTACAAAATATCGGCTCTCCATCTTCTAAAACTCAGCCTTTCATTCATTCACTCATTTGCTCATTCATTTGAGTCACGAATGAGCAGCATCTACTAGTAGTATAATGGTCGTTAAGACAATGTTGGAGCATGCATCCTAGCACTTCTGCCAAAAAGAGTATTACAATGCCATATAATTATCTGTTTTTATCAACAGAGTAGGTATCATTACTTTTCTAGTTCCGTACAGAAGGAAACAGGAACAGCACCCAAGGTCTCACTCTCAAGGAAACTGTTGAATGTTTTGTCCAACAGTTAAGATATTCAGATGTTAATTAGTTGACTGTCAAGCTATTCATCTCTTCTCTGAATCTGAGGCCAGTCCTGGATAAGTTTTATTGTAATAAGTAATAAGTTTTGTTGCTCTTTCTCCTCCCCAGATCTCTCATGTGGGCCTCCGATCCAGCAACTGTTTCTACTGTGCTTCTCTCCCCTCCCTGTAACACTGTAGGAAGCAGGGCCTGGTGGTTTGCTCAGTCACCAAAGTATTTATTACAAACAATGGGACCTAAGTTTACCCCCCCCCCCCGTCTCAGGACCCACATTTTTAAAAACCTAGATGTGGTGGTACATGCTTAGATTTTTAGACTCTGGAGGCAAAGACAAGTGGAACTATGAGGCTTGCTAGTCAGCCAGCTTAGCCTGCTTGGAAAGTTCCAGGAGACTCAGTTTCAAAAACCAAGGGAGGTGGCACCAGAGGAAAGACAACCGAGGTTGACCCCTGCCCCCACATGCACAGGTGCACATTTGCATATACATAACACACTTGCATTCATACACACACACACACACACACACACACACAGCATACACATGCACAGAGAGAGGTGGAGGAGGGGGAGTGAGACTGAGATTGAGGCTAGTTGAGGCATTTCTTCTATCGCATATGACAAATTTCCACCTGGACTTAGAGTCTTATCCTTCCCACTTTCTTGAAGCTTTTTGCCCCTCAATTTCTCTTCTCTTTTATACTTTTTAATTAAGTTCTTCTCAGCTGGGTCTGACATTTCAATACGCCCATGTTCTCACATTGTGGCATGTGTGAGGAACAGGAGAAAGGCCAGAGATGCTGGAGGGAGTTAGAAAATGTAAGAGAGTTAGAAAATAAGGTCAGGAAAGATGGGTGGGGGACCAAATTCTAGGGAGCCTAACAGATCCGATGAAGGCATAAGGATTCTTTTGTATATGACAAGAATCCACTGAAGAGAGCGAAATAGGAGACTAGAGTGTGATTTACACTTAATTGTCTTTTCTGGCTAACTGGTGAGACCAGAGAAGACTGTGTGTTTCAATGGCAGCACACTCAGAAGCTATATCAAGGCTATAGATAGAAGTGGCAGCAGTCCATATAAATAAGCACCCATTATCCGTATGGATGGGTAGACTGAGGTAAAAGAGAGGTGTCCAGGAACACTGGCAGCAGCATAATGGACTGATGATCTAGTTATGAGAACAGTGTAAAACAAGTAGCTGTGGAGTGGAAGACAGCAATGCTGACTTTGAATATGGAACGTGGTATATCTGTTCCATACTCAGGTGGACCCAACTTGGGAGTCTGAAAGACACAGTCTGAAACCATGGTAGTCTGAACCCCAGAGAAAGACCTGGGTTGGAGATGAGCACTCATGTTCTATGTGCATATTCCCTCTGCTGGGAAACGAGCTCAATTTCTATAAGTCTATATTCTGCTAGTCACCAGCAGATACTCAGGCCTGCTCTTCATCTATGCATTGAATTCTCAAGCAGGAAAATATTTAAATGTTTGTTGTATCAAAAAGTTAATGTTCTCAAGGATTTTTACTAGTGCCTATTTTAGTTAACTGTATATTTTAGTTTTGGTACAGAGCTCCAGATTGAATTCAGGGAATTCAGGACCTTTCTTATGCTGAATAACTGCTCTACCTCATCTCAGCACCTTACTAACTCCTTTTAGCACCCCCTCCCCAGAGTCCTTGCATTACTGAGATTACAATAAATACCTAAAGTAGAGTGGAGTGAAGCTCAGCAGTAAAGGACAGGCTTAGCACATACCATGCACAAAACCCTTAATTTGTTCACTTACATAGAAAAACCAAACAAATATACAACCAAATAATTATAACAGAATTGGTTCCCAGGTCCTGCACAGCTAGTCTCAGTTTTCTATGATACAGAGCAATACTTTCCTGACCTGTGTTAGTGCTTAATATGGCAAATGTGACCATGTAATGCTCTTTGGTTAGTGTAGTCATTGAGTTATTATGGGAGTGATACACAAAAGAATACATGGTCCCTGAGGGGTTGGGCAAACTGGATGAAACTGGATCACATGCTCCTTCGGTTAGATTTTCCATGTATGGGTGTCAGCATGCCTGCATCATACTATCCCTGTCTGAAAAAGCATGCACTTCTCTGGACCGGATGGTAAGAAAACACCACATCTGGGCATCAAAGAACTCATTAACAATACCCAGGATGCTTAGAACAGCCATGACATCAGCATCAACATACAGTTCTGAAGTGAGGATCATTCCACCCAAGCTCTCAGCTGCTCTCATAGCACAAATGTTTATGGGATAACCCTAACTCTGACACCCTCCCCCTACACTTTGCTAAGCACAGGCCTACTGAATTCTAGTCACCAGAGTCCAGTGACAATAGTTGCCATAGCACCTTAAATCTGTTACTACAGAGGGTTGCCCACTCTGTGGTATGTTTCATGTGTGAGAGAAGACTGACTTCACTAAGCACAGTCAGACACAGGATGCTCTCATGTAGTCAAGAGCACAAAATCTAGAGGTCTGCTTGCCCAGTTCTCACTGGGTTATTAGTTGTATGATCTTGCATACATTACCTAACACTCGCACAGATATACCAACTTTCAAGTTTTCAAGTACGATAGTGCAAAATTGGTTCACATTCAGTAGAAACCATGCCTTGACTCTGGACTTATTACTGGGCTAACATTTGTGATATGCCTTGTGATGGTTTGTATGATTGGCACAGGAAGTGAACCTATTAGGAGGTATGGCCTTGTTGGAGTAGGTGTGTCATTGTGGGTGTGGGCTCAAAACCCTCACCCTAGTTGCCTGGAAGTCAGTCTTCCACTAGCAGCCTTCAGATGAAGAGAGAGAACTCTCAGCTCCTCCTGCCCCATATCTGCCTGGATGCTGCCATGTTTCTGCCTTGATGACAAGACTGAACCTCTGAGCCTGTAAGCCAGCCCCAATTAAATGTTGTCTTTTATAAAACTTGCATTGGTCATGGTGTCTGTTCACAGCAGTGAAACCCAAACTAAGACATGCCTCCACCCCAACTCTAGTTTGGTTGACTCAAGATCACAATAGGTTGCTTCAGCCTCCAAGTAGCTATGATTGCAGGTATGCATACTTTCCCACCTATACTATTTTCTCTTGAGGCTGAATCACAGTTTCTGTCCAACCACATAATCATGAAGATGAATGGCCAACACTCCACAGCATATCTGAGCATCAGTGGTGTTCAATGGGTCCAAAACTGGGAGTAGGACTCAGCTGGTAGGGCTTTTGCCTAGCCTGTAGTTTGATGCCCCAGTAATGGCACAAATAGTATGGTTGTGTTGTCCTAGCATTTGTCAAAAGGATCCAAAGTCCAAGGTCAGTTAGAGCTACCCAGCAAGTTTGAGGCCAGCTCTGAGGGCGTGTGAGCCTATCTAAAACACAATGCACAGTTGACTTCCAATATATTAAACTTATGATGAATTCATTGAGCATGTCCCCACTGTAGGTCCAGAAGTACCTGCAATCTCTCATTTCCATTATCTGGAGAGCAATCATTACATGAATAATTGGCTTTTCACAGGGATTTATTAAATGAGTTAACATCTAGTGAGTGATTCACATGGATTCTCTATACATTTGATGTTGATTTTTAAGAATCTCTTTTGAAGTTTGTACCCTTATAATCTCTTTAGAGATCAGAAAACTGAAGCCCGGCAAGACTGATTCGTTTGTTCACAGTCAAAAGAGGCAGAAGGCAAATTCTACTTTACATTCTGCCCAATATCAGAGTCTATCCTTTTGGTTACTTCTCCACAAGTGCCACATTGCAGAGGCTCAGCAAAGTGACCTGACTGTCCCAAAGTCACTGTGTTAGTAAGTGGCGAAGTAGAACTTTAAAATCAGACATTTTAAAATCCTTACATGACCAGGGAATGTGGCTTACTACTGCGAAGCACAGAACCCAGGCCAGAATCCCTAGAAATTCTTGTCAGATCAAGCTACATCATTCAATTTGTAATATCTCTCTCCAGGGCCTCCTCAACTGAAGCGAATGGACACCATCATGAACACTGAGGGAGAAAGCAGTCAACCATGTGAGCTATAAAGTGCCCATTCTCCCTGGCAGGGTCAGTGCGAAGCCTGCCTTTAGCGTCCCTGAATTGCAGGTGTGTGGGCACCTTACACTTCCCCAAATGCATTATCTAGTGGAATAAATGGTGCATAAATTAGCAATATTTTCTGAGCCTTCCTGATGAACTATAACCCACAAAAATGGTGGTTAAAACAAGGGCAGGAGGTGGGTTCAGCTCCTCTTCGGATAGGGAAGAAACACAGCTAACTGCCAGTGCAGCAACTGGGTCACATTACCCTGGTTTAACCTTACGGGCCCCTGAGACTCACTGAGCCCCTTATAAAGATAGAGAAAGCCGTGTTTCAGAGAGAAAAATTAATCTTACCCAATGATTCATGGGCCAGACATTGCCTTCCCCAAATATGTTGGGTCTTCACACCCAAGTTTATGAAAAAAGAAGTATGATCCCTTTGAAAACTACATTCCTATACAAATGATGGAGGAAATCTGCATGTCTGGGGACCACACTGCTCTAAGCTAGAAGCAAAAGGATGTTCTGGGCTACAGGTCTGAGTTAACAGTCAACTTACTAAATGAATTTAGGACACAAATGTTTCTTCATTAGACCCCCACTCTTGTACATAAAAAGGGATGTGTTTCAAGGTCACTTCTCATTAATTCAATGAAGTATCTGTTAGTGATTATTATACACAAGGGGTTAAGCACATGCTAGGGTAAAAAGCAGGTGTGGTCCCCGACATTCAAGTCACTACTTTACTAGAGAGGAAGCTGGGATGGACCATTTCTGTGCTCATTCCAGTGAGATGACTCTGTTCCTGCAACTCCTCTACCTTGCCATATGCTGTCACAGGAAAGAAGAAGAGGACAGAAAGCTGTGAGCTGGGCAGGAAATGGTTAAGATTATGATAAATGGAGTGTGACAAAAAAGGAAGTGGAAGGTGAGATACAATAATATACAAGGAAGGATCATAAAATAATAAGGAAAACACCCTGGGTCTAAATGTCATACAGTCTCAATACAGAAGAAAACAATAACCTCAGGTCTCAACCATGTTTCAGTTCTGAAGTTTGTGCCAAATTGGCCGAGATCTTTCAGGACTGGGAGGGTTATGATTCTTATTGAGGTGGTTTCCTTTGGGGTTTGGTTTTGTCTCCAAAAAACTACCTCAATGCGGTAGTGTGGTTAAGAATGGCTCCCATAGGCTCATATATTTGCATGCTTGGTTTCTAGTTTATTAGGAAAGATTAGAAGGTTTGGTATAACTTTAATTTTTTTTAAACCTATTTTTAATGATGGTTTTAAAATGTTTTAACCTCCTTTTTAGCCCACTACCCAACAGGGGTAATGGAAAAGAAAGGATATGGGGGTGGGGTAGGGTGGGACCTATTTAGAATGGTTCTTTGGAGCAACTTCGATCTAAAAAATTGTTGTCTAAAAAATTGACAGTTTAGTTTGTAGGTTAGCAACAACAGCTCAATCTGCTTGCAAATACTTTACAGATCCATCAGCAGTTCAGTTTTGTAGAGTTGAGAAAGCAAACAGTGGTAGCTCTACCTAAAAGAGACAGCCAGGCCTCAGCCTTGGCACAAATCAGCAGGAGGGATCAGCAGGAACCTGGAAGTGCTTGGCTGTGCCTCTCTCAGCAAAGTGAAGATCAGTGAAAACGTAAGACCAACAAACATTACATAGCTAGCTCTGTCTACAAGCCAAGCTTAACCTCTGCCACTGTCCATGGAGTCCTTTTATACTCCCTCCAAACAACACCTGTCTTCTATGGGTCTTGCCTCAACACAGGTCTTGCCTCAACAAAATCGACCAAAGAAAAAACAAACAAACAAACAAACAAACAAACAAAAACAAAAAACCCACAACAAGTAATAACCACCATAAGTTTTTTTGGTACTTATCTCTCTATAGAGTTCTGACAAATAGAGCTCAATTACACGGTGTAAGACAGACCAATACACATATGTTGTTAGCGAAAAATCCTTCACCACATGTTCTTTCATGTGCTTGCTTTAACAAAACATACTTTATCCTATTTTTGCTTCAGCTAAACGTTTCTTTACAGGTCTGCCTTAGCCTTTCACCTATGTCCACTTCAGCTAAATGTTCTTTCATGAGTTTGCCCCAGCAAAACATCATCTAACCTACTTTCCAAAGATTTCCACTTCAGTGTGGCCTTGTTGGAGTAGGTGTATATCCCTTGGCAGTGGGCTTTGAGATTTCAAAAGTCCACACCAGGCCCAGTCCCATTCTCTCTCTGCCTCTATTTTGCCAATGCAATGTAAGCTCTCAACTACTGCTCCATCTCTATGTCTGCCTATCACAATGCTTCCTACCAGGAAGATCATAGACTAACCCAGTGAAACTCTAAACCAGCCACCAATAAATGCCTTTCGTGTGTGTGTGTGTGTGTGTGTGTGTGTGTGTGTAAAATTTGGAAAAGAGGTGGGAATGCATCCCTAGTGCTGCCTCACCACCATTACTTGCACACATCCTCCTCATCAGAAAGGGTAGCCTGCCTGGATTTTCAAGAATCAAATGTTTATCTTCAGGGAAGGTAAACACTGCAGTGCTTCGTGATCTATAAAGATGAGGTACCCTGGGCACTGCCACTGAGCAGCTTGTGTGTCAGAAGCTGGGTCTACCTGGATTTCAAAATCAGTACTGTGTACAATGTCAGGTAGCACCCCTGATGTGATGGTTTGTATATGATTGGCCCAGGAAGTGAACCTATTAGGAGGTGTGGCTTTGTTGGAGTAGGTGTGTCACTGTGGGTGTGGACTTAAGACCCTCCCCCTGGCTGCCTGGAAGTCAGTCTTCCACTAGCCACCTTCAGATGAAGATGTAGAACTCTCAGCTCCTCCTGCACCATATCTGCCTGGATGCTGCCATGTTTCTGCCTTGATGACAATGGACTGAACCTCTGGGCCTGTAAGCCAGCCCCAATTAAATGTTCTTTTATAAAACTTGCATTGGTCATGGTGTCCGTTCACAGCAGTAAAACCTTAACTAAAACACCTGGCCACTGTCTTTTAGGTCATAGGCCCCTACAGACATGCTCACCACATGTGTTCATAGGTGTTGCCAAATTTTTCTTGGAAGTTTCAGTCACTCTTGTGATCTACTGGTCTAACCAAAATTCCTAGATTTGAATCTGCTCTGTGCCTTTCATTAGATGTAAGACCTTAGACAAGCTGTTTTGCTTATCTCTGCCTAGATTTTCTCAACTATAAACTGGAATAGTGATCATATGTATCTCATGCAGTTGTCTTTAAATGGAGGTAGTTCCTTTCGATTCAACTGTGTTCATCTACCTGAGGCTGGGATGTTTATAAAGAACAGAAGTTTATTGTGTGGCTCATTGTTCTGCAGGTAAAACTCTGAGGGCTAGCATCTGGCAGAGTGGCTTTCTGGCTGCTGGAATTCAAAGACAGCACAAAGCATCTATCTGCTATGCCTTAACTCTGAATAGTCCCCTACAAGGTCACGTTTTGAAGGTTTGTTCCCAGCTGGTGTCACGATTTTGATGGCCCGAGTAGCCTTTGGGAGGCAAAGCACAGTTGGTGGCAGTAGATCTTTGAGGAAAGTTGGAGCACAGCCCTAGTTTCTGGTCCCACTCTTTGCTTCCTGATCCAAGTGAAGTGAGGAGCTTCCAGTACATGCTGCCACCACCATGAAAACTCAACCATCCCTTCTGTGCCACGGTGAGCTGAAAGCTTCAGAAGCTGCAGGCCAAAAATAAATCTGTCCTCCCTTAAGTTATTTTTCTTTTTAAAAGTTATTTTGAAGGCAGCACACATACATATCACTAGGGGGAACACATATGTACATATGGCCTCTAGTCACTCTCACCTTTATAAAGCTACCAGAATTCAAACACAGGAGTTTACCTTGGTAACCTTTTTTAATCCCAAGCAATACCCAAAGGCCAACTTCTGAATATCATGGACAGATTCAGTTCTGATCTTTCTTAATATCTCAATTAAATTTCAAACCATGAACCCTGGAGGCACAGACACAAACGTTGTTCCAACCAGAGCAGCTGCTCTATTGGCAGACCTGCATAAAGCCTGTTTAAGTCTACATTACTATTATGAGTGCTGTCAACCTACTAAGACAATGTGTAGCATTCTAGAAGCTCCATTTTGGAATGCTAAGTATCTGAACTACTAAATGTCATGCCTAGATAGAGGACTATTAGCTGTGTGGTGCCAGGTCAAAGTCTTTACTAAGTGTGGCGTAGGAGAGGTGGATCCATCAATAGAGCCAGATCCCTCCTCTGTGGCTCTGCACAATGACCAATTAAGGGCTTCGCTATAAACAAGAACTATAGGTTCCAGTGAAAATATAATTTGAATTGGAATATAATTACCTCTCTTGAAACCTAAGGGCCAAGGAGTAATTTATTCATTTTGTATAAAATAGTATTGTTCACTATCACCAGACACCAAGCATTTAGTACACAATAATCTAGACAGTGTTCACAGACTGGATATGCATATATGAGTTATGCTAGGGATATGGGTCAGAACTATGAAGAGTCATGGAAATTGAAGATACTTGTGGACGCTTGAACTTGGACTATAGGCACATCTTTGCTGGTGAAGACAGAAGACTGTGGGAAGTCAGAGGTGTTGGGCTTCTTGTTCTTGGCATCAGACATACAGAGCTCCCTACCTTTCTGGATATAACATGGTGTTGGACAGTTTTTCCATGTCAACTTAACACAATCTAGAGTCACTTAAGAAGTGGGAACCCCAATTTGGAAAACAATAAATTATCTCATATGAACACACACATGTATACACAGACAACTTTTTAAATATATAGATTTATCCTCATTGACAAGCACTTCACTGTGGTGTATATATACCAAGGCAATACCAGAAATCCTTCTACTTGCTATGCTTGACTCCTAACCATCAGGAAAGCCTCACTCCTGGGCAGGGCTTAGGCACTACCCAGGGCTCATGCTTCATGCTGTACAAACGGTATGCATTGCTTGTGTTTTCCTGTCCACTAATCTTTCTCAGTGGGATGCTTGTCTTTGACATCAACAGACAGCCATGTGACAAAGACTTCTTAGTTCCATTCTATTTAGACAGCACATATGGCAGAGAGAGCTAAGGATTCCACAGTCTTTTGAAATGCATTTGTAAATGAGTCATCGCTGAATCTTTATCTTTAAAATGTTGTCCGTGTGTGCAGGTGCGTGTTCATATGAGATAGGTTATTGATTAACTTTGTACTCACTGTTTGGTGTTTGTGGGGTTGTAGACATTCCTTGCAATATATCTTAAATTTACAGGTAGAAAAACATGGCTTTAAACCCGAAATGCCTACAGCCTCAGTGTCTTCCCGACAGTAACCTTTCCTCTAGCCCAGTGGTTCTCAATCTTCCCAACGCTCTGACTCTTTAATACAGTTTCTTGTCTGACACCCCCATGATAAAATTATTTTCTTATCACTTCATAATCATAATTCTTCTCCTGTTATGAATAATAATGTAAATATCTGAAATGTAGGATATCCAATATATAACTCCTCTGAAAGGGTCATTTGACCTCCAAAGGGTCATAACCACAGGTTGAGAACCACTGTGGTCTAGCCCTTTGTCCTTTGTGCATGGACCTTCCTATCCAGATATCCTAAAAGAATCTGTTCCATTATTATGAATAGATTAGAGGGTGAAGCACATATCACCTGCCCCTGACTGGAGATCCCATCTGGAATGTACTTGTCTAATATTTTGCTTATGTACATTCAAAGAGTGCTTCTATGCAGAATCCTACACACTGACATCTAGCTGCAATCTTATTTCCTATCCTCAGGCTCAGCGTCTCAAAGGGCAAGTACAACAATTAAGCACTGATTACAGAGGTGCCAGCTTGTCTGCCCTGGCCCTTTGTGCTCACAGTTAACAGACAGTGAGTGGCAGGATGGCCTCCAGGTCTCTCCATCTCACCTCTTGCTTTCCTCTCAGCTGTGTGTCAGGCTGTCACTGCCTCAGGGATGCTGCCAGCCCTCCTTACCTCTCACCCACATCCTGATTATGTTCCAATCCCCATAGGCTCTTCCTAAGCATACCCACTGCCCTGATGAATGTCTAAGCCCTGCTCCCTCAAGCTGTATGGGTCCCCAACAAACCTCAACTTGGGAGGGAAGGAAGATGTGGCTGTTCGTGATGACAACTGTCAATATGCCAGGGTTTCATTCAAGTCTTGCCTTTTCTTGGTCTATATTTTGCTTTATTGCTCCTGCCTAATGGTTTCTCTTGTTTTTCAACTTAATTAGATGAAAAGATGCCTAGGGAATTAGTGAAGCAGACTTCTGGATGTTTCTATAAGAACGTTTCTAGAGATGATTAACTGAAATGGATGACAGGCTTTCAATGCAATTAGCATTGTCCCATAGGCAGAAGGTATTAAAAATGGCAGAATGTACCAGACATGAGAAGCTCTCTATTTAGTTGGCCCAGGCTTTCTAACAGGCTCCCAAAACATACAGTCTATTATTGTTGCCCTTGGCTACCCTCCAGATATGGAAGGTAAGTATTCCGGAGGACCCAGCCATACCACTCCTGGGCATATACCCAGAAGATTCTCCAGGATGCAATAAAGATACATGCTCCACTATGCTCATAGCAGCCTTATTTATAATAGCCAGAAGCTGAAAAGAGCCCAGATGTCCCTCAACGGAGGAATGGATACAAAAAATGTGGTATATTTACACAATGGAGTACTATTCAGCCATTAGAAAAAATGAATTCATTAAATTCTTAGAGAAGTGGATGGAGCTGGAGAACATCATACTAAGTGAGGTAACCCAGTCTCAAAAGAATACCCATGGTATCCACTCACTGATAAGTAGATATTAACCTAGACTCTTGGGACACCAAAGACACAATCCCCATATCAAATGATATCCGACAATAAGGAAGGAGTGGACACTGGTGCTGGAAAGGATCAAAACATCAGTGTAGGGGAATACAAGAACAGGGAAGTGGGAAGGGGTGGATGGGGGAACAGGGGGATGGAAAAGGGCATGTGAAACCTTTGGGGGATGGGGAACCAGAAAAAGGGAAATGAAATGTAAATATAGAACATATCCAATAAATAAATTTTAAAAAATGCCATATACTCCAGAAACATGGCCCAAAGGCTCCTAAACTGGACTGATCTGAACAGCCCTCCATGAGGACTAGCTTTCCTCGTGGTACTAGAACGGGCTATGCAAGTTTACAAGGATGGAAGAAAAACAACAGCCACACCAAGCTATCACACCCAGGAACCACATCAAAATAATATTAACCCTATAGGTGCAGTAGTGGTGATAACAACTTCTCTTTAATTGTACTTAAAACCCACTCAATAAGAGATATACCATGGCCAGTTCTGGAAACCTAGCTAACTACTTAGTGCTAGTGAAGTCATGATTATTAGGGAAGAATCTATAGTCACTATTTTATTAAACTAGCATAATCCCTAACTACAACCTAAAAACATTCATTTTTATACCCACAGATAAGTATAGTCTTCATCTCTCCTCTATGAATCTTCTTTTTGTAATAGAACTACAGAAAACTATAACCAGTCCCAATGGATGCATCTGTAAAACATTCCCATAACCTAAAGCCCAGGGAATATTTCAGAAAGGGGGCAGAAAGATTGTAAGAGCTAGAGGATCAGGAAGTTTGCTCTGCAATTGTATCTTCTAGTAGTATTAGGAGCTATACCAGTAAGTTCTCACCAACATGACTGCCTAAACATGAGCTGAATAAGAAAAAAAATAGACATGAGAAGTGGATAAGAAGAAAGCTCACAAGGCCTCAACCCAACATGAAGAACCACAGGCAACTGAGTACAAATGAGAATGGGAGAAGTGGCTTTCCCCTGGAAAGAACATAACAACTGATTGCCCAGTGCCTGAAACATACATACGACCCACATCATATATACTTGACAGGTTATATTTAGGAATACATATGTATTTGCAAATATATATATGCATGCAATAATAACTGATGAAAATAGGTCATGAATTTAAGAAGGGCAGGGAGGGGTACATGAGAGAGTTTGGAGGGAGAAAATAGAAGGGAGCAAGGGAAGGGAGAAATGCTATCTTTAAATTACAATCTTAAAATAAACAAGAAAAAGAGGAAACTGCCCACCCAGGTGTTCTTAAGCCCTGCTTTGTGAGCACCATCACCTGAGCACCGTGCGCCTCCAAGCCCTCCCTACCACTCCACACCAAACCCTCAGATACCATGTGTTGACATAGATTGATTTCTCTTTCTTTTCATTCTTGTTTATTGCATCAGGCTCTCACATATTCCTCTGGTTGGTCTCAAAGTTCGGAATCTCGCGTCTCGGCTTCCTAAGTAATGAGATTACAGATATGAGCCAGTGTCCTTAACTAATCTTTCTACTTTTTAAGTGCCAGGCATTTGCCAGTGACAGGGGTCTGACTACTTCAACCCACCTTTGTGGCCCCATATGCTCTTTAAGTTGATCTATACTGTATCAATTTTTTTAATTCATGGGTTGAAGCATGATAACCTGACAGATGTCTGCAATGTATCCACTCTAATCAGGTAGGTAAGTTCTACTGGCAGGCCCTTTGTAGTAGTTCCTCCACAGCAGCGTCTTCTCTGCTGGGATGATATCCCCCTTGCTCTTTCCACTAGGACTGGCTCTGCCATTGCTGTGTGAAGGACTATGGGAAAAGCACTTAACCACATCAAACCCCAATTTCTCATCAAATAAAACAAGGATGGACAGGAAGAGCAATCAGAAATGTTGTATACAATTAAGACACACTTCTCAGTATACCTCCAAGGAATTCACAGCTCACCACAAATGCATATCGTTGTTGCTTCTCCATAGGACTCCTATTTCTTCATTGTGTGCTCTCAGAGAATGACATGTTAAGACTCATGCTAATGGTGAGGTCATTTGATTTCTGCCTCCTTGCATCTTAAAAATGAATCTTGGCTTTTTTGTAAATAAGTTGTCTGTGTTTCTTCCATGTGGCCCAGGGTATCTAGTCAGTGAGACGGTTAATGTTCATTGAAAGCACTTGATGTTTTATCTGTGAAAGTGTTGCTGGGATCAGTCATGCCTGGCTATGGAAGCTTGTAAAATAAGTCAGGCAAGATGGAGGCACCTGTTTATATAAGTGACAGGTGTAAATGCTGCCGTGAAGCACAGGCATGCTTTGCCAGTAACTGTAGACTAGTTCTGGGGTTTGGTTACAACTAAGGCATAGGATGAATGCAACCTACAAGGCCCCATGTGGCTCCCAGCAGCCAGGGCAGTAGGGACAAGTCTCCTCCAAAATGCTCCTGCAAGAGTCTTCTCTGCTGTCCTTGAACTGTTTTCCTCAGAAGTTGCATCCCCAAATCAAGAGCTCTAGCATCAATGATGTAAAATACAATCATAAATTAATTAGTGTATCATACTGTGTCTGTATTTAGACCTGCCTTTCACAGCTTGAGGTGCATGAAATACTAAACAGATTTTTCAGCCAATCAATCTGATCATGTAACAGACGGAGAGATGACAGCTAGGAGAGAGATCAGTACAACCTAGAAAGATATGCATGAACATGTGCACTATGCTATGGAGAGTTTTATAATATCTAGTATTCATACATACAAATGAATGTATTAATGCTCTCTTGCTCTTTCAATAATTTATATTATCTTGTATTCACATTATATTACCTACCCCTTTTGGACATGGTCTCCTACCCCAAACAACCCATGAGACTTGTTCTCTTCTTCAAACCAGCCCCTTCTGCTCACACCATAGAAATTGTTCTCTGAAATGATTTCTCATGCTTGTTCATTTTCTTGGGCATCATTTTTCTGTCCTGAAACTCCAAGAAGCAAAGTGATTCGGCTCTTTTGTGTTCGGAGCTCCCAGAACTGTGAGTAGTGGCTGGAACCAGTCAGGTCTCCATAAATATATGTTGACTAACAGACTAAAGTCAAAAGGACAGTTAGGAAGATGGGAGGGAGAATGGAAGATAAGGAGCATGTGTTCACGCCCAGTATACTCTCCAATAGCAACATCTCCCACTACATCCCCCTCCCTCCCATCTCCATCCAAGTCCCATCTACCCCTGCCTTAGCCCTGGGTAAAAATGTCACCATCTCTTCATTTGTTCTACCCTAAACATGGTTCCATGACACTACCTTTCCTCACTCACCCTGTAGTATGCTCAATAAGTAACATCCAGGGAGTCTCTTGGCTGCCTTCGCTTTAGAGGCACACCCTATTTCAACTTCTCTCCTCCCATCATCCCTTAGGTGTCCCTTTACCCCATCACATCCTTAGCCTTTCTGCTCTGATAGCTTGTTCCCTTTGGTTCCATTTCTCAGTTAATGCCATTATCCATGTTGAGAAGGAATACGTTTTCAAAAGCTGGCACTGGCTGGGAAGGAGTTAGCGTTACACAGAAGGTACAGAGATGGCCTCAGGGGGTGGGGGACATGGCCCAGTGATAGAATACTTGCTTAGCATCGCAAAGCCCTGGGTTCTGGTCTCAGCACTGCCACAAATGCTGGAACTATCCACATTTCTCTAACTATTTTGCCTATAGGCTATTAGGTGTTTATTATTTAATTCTTAGAGTTTTAATTTTTCTATCATAAATTTCATGCTGAAAATAATAACAAATTTTACAGAGGATCAAATCAACTAATATGTATAACATCACATGAAAAACCTCCCTGTGTGTAAGTTATCAGTATAGCAACCTTGTACTTAAAATCTTCCTCACTATATTAAGATAAAATTTCAATTCCTTTCTTAATTTTCCTCAAGATCCTTTATGATATGTTCTTTAACTTCAAGACACTTTTCCCTTTTAAAACAGGTTTGCTTTATTTTTGTGTGTGGTGGGGTGGTGGTGGGGATATGACTGCAATGTTCACAGAGGTCAGGGGTATCAAATCCCCTGCAGCTGAGTTTACAGGTGGTTGTGGGCCACCTGATATGGGTGCTGGGAGCTGAGCTCTGGTCCTCTGGAAGAATAGCAAGTACTCTTAATTTCTGAGCATTTCTCCAGCCTCAAACCCTATTTTCAGCGTTCCAGCAGCACTGGCCTCTCTATACTTAGACACTCCGAATTCTTTTGTAGAGGAATTGGCAGCTGGCATGGTCTTGCATGCTTCCCTCCCTTCCCTTCCCTTCCCTTCCCTTCCCTTCCCTTCCCTTCCCTTCCCTTCCCTTCCCTTCCCTTCCCTTCCCTTCCCTTCCCTTCCCTTCCCTTCCCTTCCCTTCCCTTCCCTTCCCTTCCCTCCCTTTCTGCTTTCCTTTCTCCATTTTCTTCTTTTTTCTTTTTCCTTCCTTTCTTCTTCCCTCTTTTGTTTTGTGGCAGTTTCACTGTAGAGTCCTGGCTCACCTAATACTTACTATATAGCCCAAGATACCCCCAAATTCATGGTATCCCTCCAGTCTCAGCCTCCAGACAGGATTGGCTCTTTCCTTAGCCTGGACTAGTCATCCTCAGGTCTGTATATGATATATGACTGTCATCTCCTTTTCAATCATGTTTTTCCCATTAACACTGAACTTCGGCTTTCCAATATGGAAGCCACAGACATGTGTAACTATTTAAAGTTGAATTAGCTATAATGAAGGAATTCTCCATTGTGAGGAGCCACATTTCATTTGCCCAATAGAGAAACTAACTTCTTGCTACTTGCTGTTTTTGAGATGTGAATGTAGGACATTTTCTTTATTACAGAAAGTTCTATTTCATGGCACCTGTCTGGACTCTTGTGCTTCTTTGTCATCGAAATGCCAGTTAAAAGTCATCTCTAAGAAGTACTCTAATCACTAACACAGCACCTGCCCCAAGTCACACTTTTTCTCATTGTTCTGTTTAGTTTTTTTTATCCCACTCTGTTAATGGTCAAGATTTAGAATTATCTAACTAGACAATGGCTCATATATGACTGCTGATGCCTTCTTCCCAGTGTGAAATTAATCTCCACAATAGCAGAATGTTGTTTTGTTCATTGTTGATCTCTGCTACCAGCACATTATACATGCTTAATAAATTCATAACAGACAAATAAAGATTATAAACAAGTGATTCCTCGATAGACACATTCACATTTACACACACACACACACACACACACACACACACACACACACATCCTTCATTAACCCAAAGGAGCCAGTAACAAAGCAAGAGAAGCCATGGCAGGCCTAAGCTGGTGGAAAGCATCTCCCATCTCTCTGCTGCCATGTGATTAGAAGGCAGAGAACATGGAAGTAGGTCTGCTGGAGATGCTAATGTAATGTAATATAATCTCCCACCAGGGCATCAGATGAAGCAGAGGCAGAGTTAGGATGTGGAGAGATCTATACAGTGGGATTTGTATGTAAAGAAGGATCCTCCTAGCTTTTGGGAAGGCAACTGAAGGAAGAACTGATGCTGCAGTTAGAACTGAAGGTCAGCTCTAGATTCCATGCTGAAGGTCAGGTTGCAGATCAGAGGTAAAGTTAAGGACTGGGAACACACATGGGAGGTCAGTGCAGGACCTATCCTCCCTTCTAAACCTCTACCACCTCATCAGAGAGTATGCTTCAAAGAAAAGGAACAAAGCTGAATATGTTGGTTCAGTGGGAGTGGAGGTCTGCTGACTTCATCTCCGTACTCCTGCATCTGAAATCTGGAAATAATACCCTAGAATTGTCATTCAAGTGATTGCAACTCTGGCTGACCATTTAAAGTCCCTGGCCCTCACTCTGACTGAAATGATCTGTGATGGTACCTTACTGCTGATATTTGCTAAAAGTTTCTTTAGGGAACTCTAACATGTAGCCACAATCTAGAGACCCAGCTCTGCTGCTTATCTGAAAGACAAGAGACTATCACACAACTCCATGAATAGCTTGACTGATGGGTGGACACACAGGCACAAGTAAATGACTTGTTGCTTAACACATTCTGACAACAGTGATCATGTCACAGTCTCTATGTCTCATCTTAGTTGGATGTCACAACGAGTGTACTGAGATACTAGAAAATCTCTGTTATGAAGATGGAAGTAATCTCTCTCTCTCTCTCTCTCTCTCTCTCTCTCTCTCTCTCTCTCTCTCTCTCTCTCTCTCTCTCTCTGTTGGGCCCATATGCATGTAACAGTACATGTGCAAAAATGTGTGAGGACACAGGAGACTACAGGTCAACTTTGATTCTTTTTTCTGGACCCATCCACTTTGTGTTTTGAAACAAGAGTATTCTAACAGTCTGGAGCTTCATAGGCTATGCAGACTGGCCAGCAGGCCTCAGAGAAGCATCTTGCCCCATCTCTTCAGCACTAGGAATGTAAGTACACACTGTGACACTCTGCTTTTTCTATATGTGTTCTTGGGGTCTGAGTCAAATCTTCCTGCTGTATCACAAGCACTGAACCAAGTGAGCTATCTCTCTAGCTCAAGAAGTTGAACTCTCATGCAATGAATCATAGCAGTTGCATCTCATTCACACTGACAAAGTCTATTGCTTAGACATGAGTCTAGCTAGTGTGGACTCAATACTTGACTTTAATTTTATCATTTGGTTAAGTACAGCTACTTAAAAGAGAAGGTGAAGGGATAATGTATTGTATTCTTGTGTGGAAGCATCACCTGTCAATCAAAAGCTGATGTCCTATTAGCAAAAGGCAGGAAGTAGAAGGTGGGAATTCCAATAGAGAGATTAGAACTCTGGGATAGAGTCAGGTGTGGGAAGATTCAGCACCTGGACTCTGAGGAAGTTGGACTTATGAAACTGAAGAGAGGTAATCAACCCTGGGAACACACAGAATGGTTTAAACTAGTTAAGTAAGCTACCAGCTAATCCGAGAACAAGCCTAGCTAAAAGCCATAAACATTGTTAATAAATAACAATAAGGCTTTGCATTGTTTATTCAGGAACTGGGGTCTGGGTGGAAAAGCCTGTGGTTACAAGAAAGTGCATATTTCTACCTCAAGGGGAATAAAGACAATTTACATAGCAAACATACCTGAAAATATCTCTTGATTGTCCCAACTCTTGGTACACATCTCCTTGAGAATCCTCTGCCTAAGTGTAAATGTGAGTAGAGATGTGCACACTCAGCCTACCCACATCAGTTGTACCATTGGTGTAGTGGCCCATAACCATGTTTGGGAAGAATGTTTTCATGGCAAGTGACTATCCACTTCTACCTAGTTATCTTCTAGGGAACTCACCCCTATGTCCCTGCCTGCCCGTTCTTGCTGGTTTGCTGTTGCTGTGGTAGGGATGACAGAGAAGAAGGACACCCCCCACCCCAGCAATGTGTCATCTTTAGTCTTGCTTTAGTTCTCCAACTTGGTTGACAGTCCCTACTCACTCTTACCCCTTGCCAGCCCCTGTGGGTAAGCATGTTTTCTAGAAGACTTAGCCAAAACTCTGAGTTAGAACATGTTTGTTTCTCTGGTTCTAGGGAGAAAATATTTACTACTATCTCCAAGTGACTAGGTTAACCCAGGTTAACAGTTACTATAGGCTTTTTATAGAGTTGTTTTCTCCCTCCCACATCAGTCCCCACAAGCATCAGAAAACTATCTGGTACAGAAAGATATCTGATAAGGGGTGAAAGATACATCTATCTGTGGGTATAATGATAAGTATTTAGAATGCAGTTGGGAATTATATTGGGTTATATTGGGAATTATGATGATAGTAGGCTCTCCTCTAGGGTACTTGGCCTTGCCAACTATGGGTAGTGCGATAGGCTTATAGATCCAGGCACAAATTCCCTCATATTGAGTAGGCTTTACATTTAATTCATCAGTTGTTGGTTATCCTCAGGATATAAATGCCACTGTTTCTCCTTTTGGGGTATATTATTTTTCTGGTTTATAGGTGTTATAACTGGGTAGGACTATTGATTACATTTCTCTCAGTCCAGCTTGACAAGTATCTTTTTCCAGCAATTTGATATATCTACAATATAACACTTATACCAAAGGTTCGGTGAACATTATAGAAGAGGAGGTGGAAAGAATTTAAAAACCAGAAGAGCAGGGAATGTTCTGTATAAGACAGAGAAGCTGGACTCATGGACTCTCAGCAATATGGTTGCCTAAACAGGACCTAAGGATGACAGAACCAAATGTCATGCCAGGGTGGACGGAGAAAATCTCACAAGGCAATTAATTACTACTGAGAGAGGAAGATTCAATCTTCTTCAGAAACAAGATCATTGATAGGTTATCCTAAACAGTTAGCTTTAAACACACATACACATGAGCAACACTAGGTGAACTTTGAACTTGGCATGCTGTGAGTTTGTGTGTGTGTGTGTGTGTGTGTGTGTGTGTGTGTGTGTAACAATAATAATTAAACAGTAAAGGGGCATGGGTTTGAGACATGAGGAGTTGAAAGGGAAAATAACATAAATATTACACTCTTGTATGAAATAGTCAAAAATCAGCTGGGCGGTGGTGGCGCATGCCTTTGATCCCAGCACTTGGGAGGCAGAGGCAGGCAGATCTCTGAGTTCAAGGCCAGTTTGGTCTACAGAGTGAGTTCCAGGACAGCCAGGGCTAGAGAAACCCTGTCTTGAAAAGCCAAAAAACAAACAAACAAACAAACAAAAAACCAAAAAAACCCAAAAAACAAAAAATGAAATAGTCAAAAATCATTAAAATATAAATTGAGAAAAGCTCTATATGTTTGTACCAGAATAATGGCTGAACATTTCTCTACAGTGTCCTCTGTCTGCTGTAAACTTTCCTTTGAAATAAGTCCATATATCAATGTATGCTGCCCCAAAGAGGAATTCAGTCTATCCCTAGTACTGTACCTGTGTGTACGTGTGTGTGGTCATGCAGAAATTATGTAAAATGTATTATATTATTTGAGGTTTGTAATGCACATGAGCGTATCTTAATACTAGTAGTATATTTTTATGTATCATTTTTAAATTTGTGTTTATATTCAATAAGACTTCCTGAAGTCTTTCCAAATCAGTACACAGTCACTTGTAAATGAAAGTTGTGTTGCAACATTATGCAAACCACAGTATGTCTAGCCATTCTTTTGAAGAGCATCCTTTAATTTTAACCAATTTTCCATTACATTTCCAAAAGTAATGACCCTGCACATGCCTCTCTATTTGCTTTTCAGCATTTCTACAAGGTAGCTGTAGGAAAGTTGAATTACCACAGGGTAATTCAGGGCCACAGGGACTTCTGTCTCAATGTTTTTATGGAGTTTCTAACCTTTTGATATTGGAGAATAGAGTTGTCAAGTTCAAAGTTCATATCTGAGAACAACTGTGCATGTAATATGTATATATATGTGTGTATATATACATACACACATACATATGCATATATGTGTATATGTATATGTATGTATATATGATATATACATGCATATATGTACAGACATACATACATATTTAAAACAAACCATGTACCAATTTTGTACCATTTTGACACCATAGTGAAAACTTGGGTGTTTATGGCTTTTTGTTGGGTCACAGTCACAGCTCTCCTGCAGCACATGCAGCCTATAGACCAGAGGCTGGACAGTTCTACAAGTTTAACCGGTGCTATGATAAATTTTGTTCCCTGTCACATATTTGTCTCTTCACTGACCCATAAAGATGTAAAGACTTTCAACCTGCTTGTTTCTGCTAATGTTGGCTGACAGCCATCATTTGGGACTCATTCCTTTCCCGTTTCTCCATCAGCAGTATGCTTTTCTGTACTGGCTCCTGTGGTTCCCAGGCTGTCCCAACCCTTGACCCTTCTCAACAAAGGTGCATTTGCATTTCCTTGACTTCTCCCTGAGACTGTAAGTTCTGTAGAAAATGAGCCTAAACAGACTTATAGGAAAAGTTGGCATGGCTGGGCCAGATTAACCCCCTGCTTTCCCCAGATGTTGCCAGGAATGCCTAGGCTCCCAGAAGTTATTGAAACAGGTGGAGCTTCATGTGAGCTTTGGGCATTGAAAAATAATTGCCTGTGGGAAATAATGCAATTTGGCACAAATGTTCAGGAAGAGGAAAAGCAGAAAACTCAAAGGAAGGGTTTACTGGAAAGAATAAATATGAGCCCTTGGGGTCCAGCTCCACTTCAGGAGCCATGGGTTCCAATACTTGTCCCCTACTCTCTGCATCTAGGACCACAGGAACTTCTTATTTTTCAAGCCACAGTGGACTTTATCAAAGCTTGTCAAGTGACTGAAACACTCCAATGTGTTACAATTCTCCTCCATCCCTCCCACTGATTGTACCAACTCTTTTTCACAGCTTGCTTGATTCAAAGCCTCCTAAATACATCTTGAACACACACACACACACACACACACACACACACACACACACTCACCCAATTCATATGAATAAGTAAATATGCTTATATTTGCATATATAGCCTTCCCCTTGTATCCATGATAGATTCTTTATGGGACCTACATGGGCTTAAGGGCCTTATCTAAAGTGGTGAAGTACTTACAAATAACTGCCCATATTCTTCTATGTACTTTAAATCATCTCTGGATTACTTGTAACACATGCGACTGCCATGTAAATTGTTATACTGCATTGTTTCATAAGTAGTGACAAGGAAAAACAGCCTATATATCTTTATTATAGATGTATTTTCCCAACAGAACCTGCATATGGGAGGGTCTACTACTACTACTACTACTACTACTACTACTACTACTACTATTACTACTACTACTACTACTACTACTACTACTACACACACACACACACACACACACACACACACACACACATCCCAAAGTGAAATTTTGAGAATGCCATTCCACCCATTGCTATCTTGCCAGGTGAAATGTTGTAGGGGAGGCGGATGAGGCAGTGGGTGCCTGAGAGAAGAAAGAGCAGAAGGTATTCTGAAGAGCATCACACAGTAGGTGCTCTGAAGAGCATCACACAGTAGGCATTCTGAAGAGCATCACATTGGCCATTCCTAAATGGTCAAATCAAGTCATAGCTCTCAACCACACATCCATCCAGAGACAGAGAAACCTGAGCGCCGATACAGCTGGACCACTGCCTGGGGGAAAACACCGCTCTTCTGAAGAGTGTTCACCAACAGTATGTTGTATTTTAAACGACATACTGTTTAGCTTTGCTGTTTGGAAAAATGACATAATATTCTATTTAGTCTTTTGTAAACTTTCAAAGGTAAACAATCTGTAAATCCTATTTTTTCTGTTACATTTGGCTTTAGTTAATGCACTTGCTGCAAAGTAATCCTTTGTGTGGATTTATTTATTTATACATTCTTTCTGGTAAGAGACTCTCAAATAGTTTCTATATTGTTTCTTGGTGAACAATGTGGCTTTGTAGGATCCTGTTTATGCATTCATAAACCAGAGGTCTGTGACTTATGTAGGACACTATTCCAATTCTGAACAACAGGAAAATGTCAGTTAGGTTTTGAAAGTGTTTGTTGCAAGCCATATTCCCTTCACCGTTGTCCAAAGTTCATGTTGATATTCCTCTCTGTCACTTATTCTAACTTTCCCCAAATTAAAAAATTTAATGCCTTTAAATACATTATTATGTTGATCATCTGTGTCCTCTGACTCCTCATACACACACACACACACACACACACACACACACACACCCCCCACATCATTTCACCTCATAATGCAAGTGCCAAGAAAATCACTGTACTATATCGTTTGCTCTTTTCTCCTGGCCTATACTTTTAGTAGGAATTCTTTCTTTCTTCTGGGTGCTACTCCTTTCTCTGTCATTTAGATTACAAGTATCTTATCTCAGTTTGTAGTTTCATGTATCACTTTAGCTATGTATCTTTGGAGGTCAAAAGTTTTAATGTTACATGAGGTTAATTTATTGATCCTTTTTTTTTTCAGCTATAAGTTTTACAATCTTAGGAGAATAGACACACACTTGAACACGCTACCAATTGAACAAACTAAAGGAACTAATTGCCTCAAGGAGAAGCTGGTTTTAAGTAGAGGTAATAGTTCAAAGATTCTGAAGTGGTAGGAGGTGAGTCTGGCTGGAATGAATAAAGGGTGGTGGTGGGGGGTGACAGTAGGTGACCTTGTGAGACAGGCACGGTCCAGGGCTGAAATGTTTTTCTCAGGACAATGGAAAATCCCCAGCAGTTTTTAATCCTCAAAAAAAAAGTTAGGATATGAATTACAGTACCAAATCTGCGCATTGGAAAAGATTTTGCAGGGAAACATATAGAGAATGGTTACAGCAAGAAAAGCAGTGCTGGGGAAAGAAAGCCCCGTAGGCAGATTCTAGATGGATTGAGATGCTTTGTAGACATCCACAAGCTAGGTAAGCAGAAAATATATAAGCTGAAAGATGTGAGCTGTAGAAATATTTGGTCATTGACAAAACATGCAGGTGGTATGCACTGGGGTATGTGGGAATGAAAAAGGGTCCAAGGACTGAGCGCTGGGGCACTTCTACGTCCATCTCTACAATTTTATAATTATGCCTGGGAGAAGTAGGTTCTTTCAAGTGAACAGGGCTTTTCTTGCCCATCTGTGTGCTAATTCCTCCTTTCCCTTCAGGTCCCCAGTACCCTATGAGGAGCCAGTATATGCCCGTTGGCTCCCACTCTCCTCTCCCTCCACCCCAGATGAATTACTAGTCATAGTAAATGTTTGCTCTGGCTCATAAATGTACAATGCCTGCCACACAAACCTCAACTGCCTGTAATCGAGACTCACGCACACGTGGAAAAGACCGTGCGTGGAAGATATAAATGAAGCTGTCGCCTGAGGTTGCTGCAGGAAGCGGGCCACTGAAATGGAAATTGCATTCTGCATTTACTGCCTAAACAACCTGCCTCCCTTTGCTGCTGCCTCCCTGAAAGGTAGAGGGAATTAGCTGTAAATATTTTACAGTAGGTAATTTGGTAGAGTAAATCACAATGCATTTTGCCAGAGTCTGAACTGAATGAGTGTGCATATCTTCTCTTTCTAAGGGATTACTTGTAATGTCATCTTTTTAGTTTTACCCCTACACACACATACACACTCTCTGTGTGTGTCTGTGTGTTTTGTGTGTGTGTGTCTGTGTGTGTTAGAGAGAGAGAGAGAGAGAGAGAGAGAGAGAGAGAGAGAGAGAGGAAGGGAGAGAAAGAGGAGAGCAGGGGAGGGAGGGATAGAGGAGAGAGAGTTATATCTTTCTATCCTGTTATTCGGAGACTCTGGAAAGAGAAGGGGACAGTGGGTGGGGCGGGCTGGACAGATCAGTGCACTGCCTGAGCATATTTATCCATCCATGCACGAACCAATTTCTAATCGATCACTGTATGCCAGATACTTGCAAAGTCCTAGAACATAAAGATCAACGTGGCTAAGTAAGTTTCTGGCAGAGAGTTCACAGCTTATTTGGGAAGCCCCTGGAAATAACTAAAATTTACTCAGACCAAACATTTTCAATACTAAAATTTATTGAGACCCTATTTACATGACAGGTAATATCCCAAGAGATTTATAAGAATAAGTAAATTTAATCTTTATAATAATCTTCCAGGAGAAAATTATTTTATCCCCATATTCCAGTAGGGCAAATGAGCACCAGACAGTTGGGTGACTTATGCAAGGATTGTGAGTAGAACTACTGATGCCTCCTCAAGTGCCTTTGTACAGGTGAGCAAGCAGAGGAAGGTAGGTTCATTTTGATTAAGCACCTATTTCCTATGCTTTAGAGTACAGACTTGTTACTAGCCCATTCCTATGCGTAACAGCTACTTTAATTCTTAATTCTGCGAAGTGAGCTCCTGATTCCCATTTTCCAAGAAAAGTTGAGCTCAGAAAGCAGCTCAAATTATATGTCACCAAATTACCAAATTATATGTCACCAGGCTGGGATTTGAGCCAGAAGTATCAGAGTAAAAATACCAAGCTATTCTCAGAAGGCAAGGTGCTGAGAGCTGATGCAGACAGGAATATGTTCAAGGCACTGTGAGACCAAAAGAGATAATAAGAGTGTCCTCAGAGAGCAGGAGAACTGTGTGTGTGGTGGGGGTAGGGGCAGCTAGTACAGACAGGAAAAGAACATTTAAAATCAGCAAGAATGGGAATGGAGAGGCAACAGGACCACAGGTGACCAGCAAGCTATGTGAAGCACAGCTGTGTCTCTTCTTGATCTGCTCAAATTTTTGTACACAAGATGTGACAATTCATCTTGCTCTTGGCAGAGGAAGAGAGTAGGGAGGAAGTTAACCCAGGAAAAGTCAAAGGTCAATGGATTTAGGAATAGCTCCCAATAGATCTTTCTTCCTCCTCCTCTATGCTAAGCGACCAGCACATGGAGAGTATTTGGATTGATTTTTCTCCTCCTTAGAGTCTTGCTATGAATTTTAGAGGCCACTGAACTCTTGCAGTCAGTCCTCCATTCATTCTATCAGATATACTCATGGATGTCTAAAGGTTGCCAGGCATGCTACTCCATCCATGCTCTATTCTGATCAAAGCGTTGGCTTAAATTACATGGATATAGATGGAGCTCCTGTGAGTTACTGACTCCTGCTCTCCATCATTCTTGAATGTTCAGTTCTTGACCTCATCAACTTTTGCACATGGAATTTAGGCAATAACTTGCAAACACGTTCCCAATAAATGAAAAAGGCTTTTCCTGGCCCATTAGAAATAGTTCACTTGAATGATAAATGAGATAGCTCATAAGGAATTGCTCTTGAATGTGTCTGGAAGGGGCAGGAAATGGGACACTTCAGAGACAGGATGCAACAATGGATGAACAGTGTTGTTGGGGTTCTACTATGGGAAAGCATCAGATTCAGGGGGCACCTTTCTCATTTTATATTTTGTCCATTCATTATCTATCCCTTATTTTTTCTCATCCCCATTCTCCTTCTCTTACTCTTCTTTCCCAAAAGACAGACTCCTAGTAGAAAACGTTCATCTAGCTTACTCAGAATCCAACTGCACACACTCTCTAGATGATGTATAGTAGGACAACATCACAGGACACATGAATGGGGATGCAGGGAAGCTGAGGAAGACAGATAATATTCTAGAAGTGAGTGTCTGCCGTAAGAATCAGAGGAGAATGTGACTCGAACAAAGTGTGAGACTAGAGAAGGTAGGAGGAAAGGACAGGAAGTCATGGGTACCATACAGTCAATATCTTGCATGCCATCCTACAAATGAATCTTGCCCTTTTATTGTGAATGAGAAAGAACCACAGATGGATTGTGGCTCTCTCTCATCACCAGGCTCACACTCTTGGGTTCATTTTATTGCCTTGCAGAGTAGAGGATTTACATAACAAAGTCTGATGAAGGGTAGTCAGTTAGATGGCTGCTAAAATAATCAATGGGAGAGGTGATGGTGGAAACTGCTGACCCATGCAGGACTAGCAGGAGGGGCTGGATTCTGGGTGGGGTGTACAAAAAGGAAGAGCAAGAATGGCTCTGGTTCCCCCAGAGGACAAAAGAAAGACCCGAGCTGATGGGAGGAGCTGAGATATCAGTGGATAATTCATTCTAGGTGCTAACCCTGCTCCCAGGGAGAAATGTTGATGAGAGTTTTACAAATGAGAGCAACAGCTCTATACTTAGAAATGAATGGAAAATCTTAGTCTTAAAAACTGTTTATAAGAGTAAATGGAGGAGGGCAGGGTCCAGTGCACCACTCTGTGAGAACCTTACTGATGGAGCTTATACTGTTGTTAGGGGTACAATGTGGAGTTTCTCTATAAATGCTTACCTTCTGGCCCAAGGACAACCATTCCCCCCAAAATCGGCAGATGATGAACTATAAAGGCCACACAACAATGGGAAGTGATGCTAACTTGCAACATCTCTTTCCTGACTTGCCAGGAGTGGAGTCTCAGTCAATCAGGAACCAGATGGTTCTCAATGAATTTGACTGTCTTTGAGCTTCCACACACACTTTGCCAGAAGTACCTTTCAGAAACAGCCATGAAGACTTCAGGGTCTGGTTCTCTGGCTAAAGGCAGCTGCCAGAAATGCCCAGCACCACACTCATTGAAGTTAGGAGAGAGACTCTGCTCCTGGACCCCAGCTTCTATCCAAGGAAGAGGTTGTCAGGAAATGGACTTGATGGCTACCCATATCTGAGGCTTCTGCTCCAGGTAGGGAATTTGTAAAAGTTAGGCTGTGTGACTGAACTGGTCATTTGCAGGTCAAGAGGACTTGACTCTTGCTCATTTCTGCCTCTTCTACCTCCTCTGCCTCTGCCTCTGCCTCTGCCTCTGCCTCTGCCTCTGCCTCTGCCTCTGCCTCTGCATCCCCATTCTTCTGCTATGGACAGAAATCATTCCCAATGCAATCCCTTGTGGCTCTGGAATTCTGAGTGGTAGTATTTCTCAGACTGCAGGCTCACTCCATACAGGAAGGCTCTTGACTGGCACCCCAACACCGTCCATAGCTGTGAGATGTAATCATTTTCAGCGTCTAGGGCTCTCATCTCCCTGCTACAGATAATTCCCTCAGTGTGCCTAAATCTTGCTTGGAGATCCCATTTTAAGTTATTTTTATCTGTTTCCAGCATGTGTCTCCTATTTATTCCCTTTGCTCTTTGCCTACTCCATTTTTGGAGACTGGACAAGAATCAGCATGGAGAGAGGAGACAGGAGAGGAGTCTTTACCTACCTTTTTTTTAGGAGCTTCCAAAATTGCACCCATGGGTCATTTAATAAGTGGATCCAGCATGGAACAGTCATTTTGGTCACCTACCAAAAGATAGTCTCATCCTCTTATCCATTAGTCATCTCTGTTAATCAGGTCCAGAAGACAGGGCCATCATAGGCTTCCAGTGGATGTGATGGGATTCAGGATGGATTAGTGGCAGAAGGAGCTAGATTTCTACACTTCCAGTAAGAACATGGCTCCTGATAGACTTAGGTGTGGAGTTATTTCCTGAGATTTGAAACATTCTAGGAGAAAGGCTCATAGATTCAGGAAGTAAAAACTACAACTTAAGGGAAGCTAATGAAACTTAGGGAGCTCAGAAAGTTCCAAGATTCACAAGGTGTCTCCCAAAGGTGATAAAAGCAGTAAACAACTGCTGGAGACTGGGGCTTTCAGACTGGGAGGGCTGCCTGCATGCTGAGCAGGAGCTCCAGGGGCAAGTTGTCACATGCCAGGGCAGGCTTCCTACTGAGGCCCCTTTGAGTCACCCACTAACCTGTTATAACCTCACTGGGTCATGAAGCTAGACTAAGGCAGAGCCATCTCTTTGGTCATCAAGATCCCCTAGAAAATATATGTTTGTTTGTGCTCCTCAGAAGAAGCCATGTAGGAGAGAATGTTGAGTTCTACCAAAGATTTAAAGCCAAATGTCCAAAGAGGCAAGTCACTTAGTAACCTGATAAGGCCACTGACACACGTCCTTTCCTTATGAAAATAAATATAAATCCAATATGTATCTCTCTTAAAAGAAAAGTATTTTATAGCTCTTCAGAATCTAAATATCTTTAAAAGCCTCCCAAATCTAACTTTTTTCTTTCTAATGTATATGAGTATTGTCAAATTTGCACATTTTATGAAAATTATAGTTTCTCCACAGTGATGTGGTTAGTTTATTTTATCTTCTTTTAAACATTAAGGGGGTTTGAGTGACACTGGTAAATACCTAGTGTCACTAACTATTTTGACTTTATGCAAAGAAAGAAATTATTCTCTCTGTTTTCAGTGATGTGAACCAAAGCCAGGGCATCCTATGTGGCCAGCACGTACTCCACCCATGAGCTGTTCACACAGCTTAGCCAATAAGCTCTTAGGATTTTACTCTATTCCAAGCAATGTAAATAGAAGCTGTACTCAGAAAATGGTACATAAATGTCTGCTTTTTTTTAAACCCCTATGCTGTTTTTCAGAGATGAAAGACATAGATGAGGGAATGTGAGACACCAGAAAAAGTGAACTGTCAAATGATAATGGGCCAAAGTCATGGCTGGGCAAGGTGGTGCTGGGATTCACTAAGATGTGCGGAAGGGGTGTAGAGATTGTGGTTGTTCAATAAAAGCCTTATTTCTTGGGATCAAATAAAGGTAAGTGTGTCTTACAACACAGCCAGTGTGACTCCTGTCTTGTGAGTCCTATTACAAGTATATTCAACACACATTTTCTATCAAACTGTGTTGTCTATGTTGTAAACTCCAGAAGCAAACCTTCCCATTCATTAGAGAAGAATTATAATTCCTAGAAGAGAAACTGGAGTTGGCATCCTGTGGGCTTGTATTTGAACCAGATTCTCTATCCCACAAACAAATAAGTCAAAATAAGATTGGGAGAAGGAGCTTAACTCTTCCCGGGGACTTGGGTTTTCCTGCTGGACTCTAACTGAACTACATTCCCCAGATTCTTGTGGTTAGATGTATGGATGTGACTGAGTGCTAGCCACTCAAAATGAACTCAAGTAAAGAACTGCATCCCAAGCTTGCCCTAAAACATGTGCCCAGTCATGATTATTTATGTCCTTTCCACATCCCTGTGGTGGATGTTTGAGCCCAGAGCAATCTTGGAAACTTAAAATGTCAGAGCTTTGAATGTTTCCAGCTCCCTATCTCCTTGTGATGCAAAACTTTCTTCCCCTCGCTCAGTGACTGAAAAGTGCCTGGCTACCTCCATGAGTGAAAACTTAACTTCATTTTTCTGGGTAAATATTGGAGATTAAATCAAGGGCATTGTGCATGCTAAGCAGGTGCTCTATCCCTGAACTATCATTGCCCCAGCTTAAAACAAAACAAAAGAAACGCAAAACCCGACACCCAGTCAGTAAATATTTGTTTTTTTTCTTTTTTCACCTTCTATTCAATAAAGAAAATGGACAAATGAGATGAATCTGGAGAAGATAAGTCATTAAACAGTGTGCAGGTAGCCCTGATGCTCAGTGATTGACAGGAAAAAGAAAACACTGTGACAACAGACAATTTACATCTGCCCCCAGCCAAACTCCAGCAAGCTCCTTGGATGTGGCTGTACAATCCATTGAACAGCAGCAAATATGCTACAAAAAGAGGACTAGGAAGTCGCAGCCTTGAGCAAAAGTATAAAGGAGGACATAAAGGAGGCTAGCATGGTCAGCAGCACCCTGTTTAGGTGACTGACATTTAAATGGAGATCTACAAAAGAACACACACACACACACACACACACACACACACACACACACACGGAGAGAGGGGGTCAAAAGCTTTTTGAGAAATCAAGTAATGAATGTTTGGTCTTTAATTGTAGGAAACTTCGAAACAGCCAAGTGGGAATAGTATATGCAACCAGGAGGTACGTTTGACTATGTGGCAAAGGGCCCCAAGAGTTTAAATCTTATTAGAACATGCCTTCAAGAAAAGATGTAAAGTGGTCAGTTTCTTTAGCTTTTCCCTCAGTTTCTATGAGGAGATAGATGTGGGTGAGGCTGGGATCTGGCAGCCATTTAAGTGGGAGATGATTGTAACAGGGGACTTTGTAGAGGAGCTGTAGAGAAATGGGCTGAAAACACAAACTGGAATCAACAGAATCTGCCTACAGCCTCTCTGTGTGCATTGAGGGTCATGGACAAGAATCATGTGCAGGCTGTGTGCCTCAATCACTACACAGGCGCTGCCTTTACTTACAGAGCTGCCGACAGCTGTGAGGCTCAGCTCCTTTGTAGCCTCTGAGCCCAGTGGAATTAGAGAGACACTATCTCTAAGATGAGCCCATCTGCAAAATGGGGGTGATGATAACTTCCTTGACTACTCTGTCGGAGTATTAACACAATCATGGGGATCTCATGAGGTCATTTATAACAAGGAGAACACTAAAGAAGGAATCATAGAAAGAACAAAGCTCTATATGATGCCAGGTGGTAGTTCAAATAAATTTCTCCTAGGGCTGTACTAATGATTCTATTTCAGTTGAGGGAGATTTATAAGGCATGAAAATAATGCATTGGGGTTACTTTTGTGAGCCAAAGATTTCTCATTATTATACCTTTGCCTTATGGGTTCATAACAGGAAGAAGAGATGGTGCCCAGGAGTGACTCATAGAAACTGTTACCAAGAATCCTGACATAAAAACCTAAGGCACATAAGAAAGTCATCTTCAGAAGATCTAGGCAGTTGAGACAGAATCTGGTCTAGAGTTAGATTTGAGGGGGAATGGGGATCCTAGAGGGAGGGCCCTGTATAGTGTTTGTACAAGAATGTTTTTCATATACACCCCTGCTCTGTGATTTTAACCTTGAAGTCAGCATGCAGTGTGTAACAATAATCTTTCTACATAAAAGTGGAAATAACAATGACTTACTGGTATCATTGTTGCATGAGCTGAATAATATAGAGTCTAGAGTACCTTCCTTATGATCCTCAGGATGTCCCTTCTTCCTACTGGAATAGGTTTACTCCTTCTTCTACAGTCTCTAAACATGTTATATCCATTGACTTGTGTGTACATGTATTTGCTATATGCCAACCACATTACAATATTCACTCTTTGAGGAGGAGATATGTGTTGGATCTACTTGTTACTCCATTCCTAATAGCCAGAAGATCATTCTCTATCAGTGTACTGGCTGGTTTGTGTCAACTTGACACTGCCTGGAGTTATCACAGAGAAAGGAGCTTCAGTTGGGGAAGTACCTCCATGAGATTCAGCTGTGGGGCATTTTCTAAATTAGTGATCAAGGGGGTAGGGCTGCTTGTGAGTGGTACCATCTCTGGGCTGGTAGTCTTGGGTTCTATAAGAAAGCAAGCTGAGCAACCCAGGGACGCAAGCCAGTAAGAAACATCCTCCATGGCCTCTGCATCAGCTCCTTCTTCCTGGCCTGCTTGAGTTCCAGTCTTGACTTCCTTTAGTGATGAACAGCAATGTGGAAGTGTAAGCTTGCCTCCCCAACTTGCTTCTTGGTCATATTTGTGCAGGAATAGAAACCCTGACTAAAACAAGTAGCACATATTTGTTGCATAGATGGATGTATGTGTGGATAGATACATGGATGTACCAATGTGAATTTATTTTTTCTTTTGAATTTTTCTGTGTTAACTTCAGGAGCAGTGTTAACTCAGGTGTTGACCTAAACATTTGGTCTCACGTCCTGTCTTCAAAATTCAGTTCAGCCATATGCCTGGTGTTTGGCCTAAGAAGTTATTCACTCAATCTAAGTCTCTGTTTCTGCAATTATAAAATAAGGATGATGATAAGATCTACCTAAATGGGTATATGTGAGTTTAAGGATTCTATAGCCACTGGAAAGTTTTGTAGGTGCTGGTTGGAACAATCCCCAAACTGCAACTCTCTTTTAGTGTCCTGTGCCCTTTGGTCTTGGATCTCTACGTTGATCTTTAGTCTAAACCACTAGACCACATTAAGTTTTCAGTTTGTTCTCAGTAGTAAGGAATATTGACTCTGTTCCTCTGGCATCAATCAGTCCTGTAATCTGTTTACACATCTGTCTGTCTGTACATCAAAACTTCTATGTGTCTGTTCTGACCATTAACTCATGTGTTCATTCCTGCACTGAGCATTACTGAGCCTCCTGTGGATTTCATGTCATGTTCTAGAGAGACAGAGATTTCTGAGACAATATTCCCCTCTACAGGATCTACATTCAAGGTCTGGCATCTCTAACCTCACAGGCTGAGGGAATAATGGTGACTGTGCACATGACATGGCGAACATCACTGCTTATCTAGAGGCAGCTCTCGGAGACATTCTTAAAATTCTCACTTGCCTAAATTCATATTACATTTGTCCATCATGTAATGAGTGCTTCTTTCTCTACAGGTTGCTACACCTAATGCTTTGCTTAGGAACTCAGGGTTATAAGTAGAGTCAAGGATGGGTCAAAGATATAATCAAGAATAATCTTTCAGAGCTGAGTTCTAGAGGCTTCATATGTTCATGGCCTGAGTGCAGCCTGTAATGGTGTCATGGAGAAGACTCAGTTTGTCCTACAAAAAGGTGTGAGGAGTGTGTGAAGAGTCAGCGAGGACCACAGACCAGCCTTGCCGGCTTTTAGACAACACCTCTAGCACCTGCTGCTCTTCCATTTTTAAGTATAAAGTATGGTCATCCAGTTGAATTTTGATCTAATAGAAAAGAATTGAGCTACATTGTCCTCATAGTTATGTGGGTATTCTACATGGTATGTACACAGTGAATATATCTTAACAAAATCTATCTTAGAAAAGTGATCCTACTTATATTTAGTACCCTTCTTGAGAACCACATATGGGTGAAGTTCTTGGTAGAGTAAGAACTTAGTAACTTCTAACTTTCTATCCACTCCAAATATCCCTTGTTGGGGGGATTTCTGACCCTTTGAAAGGAAAACATAAATGCTTTGTTGCTGAGTTCATGCTAGTGATTGTTCAACATATGCTGTCTTACCCTGTATCTCTATCCAAAGCTCCATAGAATACTGCCTCCCTTTGGGCTTTCCCCACAAGTCCCTGGAACCATAAGTAGAGGGACGAGTAAGCATCATAGGGAATCTAATATATTGTAAAGCCAATGCACAAGGATATGAAAGATGAAAGATAATAACCAGTACTTCCTTGAAATGTAAGGGACAAGTAGCCAAGTTATCTGTTGTTTCAAAAGAGATGTGTATATCTGATCAGGTAAGATTTATACTCAGTTGCCCTTTAATCATGTGCCAGATTATTACTAGATGTCTTTAATGAAGCAATTGATTAATTCATCTAACAGCACATGTGATAATGTGCATTAATGTTACAGGCCCTTAATATTAATAACAAGGTAAACATCACAAGAAAGAAGATGCATCTTCTAATTCCTGAGCATGCCTCTCCTGGTGAAGGCTTGGTTATCTCGAAGGCAGTTTGACTAAAATGTCCAGTCACCTGCATGTAAGCACTGCTGTCTCTACCTCTAGTCCCCATTAGCAGTCTCAAACTTGAGTGTACCTAAGAGAAACGGGGTTGTATTAATAAAACCTCATAGACTGTAGTTCATGGGAAATTTAAAGAATTCTTGAGAGTAATGTTGATTATGTGCTGAGTTAGCATCCAGGGGTGACTTCTTTACCTACCCAAATTGAGTATCTGTTGTGTGAGCAAAGGGTCCCTGTGCTCTCATCTCCAGTCTGTGGGCTCCTCACCAGTCTCTCAATGCTCTTTCAGGGACACGGAGGCAAGAGTTTCCCAGCCTTTTCTGGCATTGTGCCATCTTTTCCCATAACTCAGTTTTAGCGAGTCTTTGTTGTTGCTTGGAGGCTCAGCATCCCCAAATTAAAATCTCTTCCGATTATTTATGATCACATGCCCTTTGGATGGCGGCACAAATCTTCTCCATGGCCCCCCGGGGTCTCCACAGGGAGACCTGCTGTGCGACAGCACAGGATTTGCAGGTCACCTTTATGAATCTGGTTACTTTTATGTGTTCGGCTCTTCGGGTCTTATCCGTTATCGAGAAGGATCTTATTCCTGTGAGAAATCTGGTGTACCCTTTCCACATTTCTTTGCAGAATAGAAGGAAATGATCCTGCAGGAAGCCCTGGATGCTTTATTTACAAGCATTTTGATGTCTTTTAGGCCCTACATCTTGGGAACTGCTAGCCAACATGGGCTCAGCTCAATGAATGATTAATGACTCTGAAGTCACAAACAAATGCACCTGAGAGATTGCAGGCAACTTACTCAATTCTTAATCTTCAAGTGGATATTGCACTATGGGCTGGATATATGGGTCCAATTCTAATCCTGTTATTCTAGTTGTGTGACCTCAGGAAAATTTCAACACTATCCTAAGTCAGTTTCCGGTGTTTTTTTTTTTTCCCACAAAGTAATTAACAATGTAATTATGAAAGTCACAGAGAGGGAAGAAATTGTTATTTTTTAAGGTTTTAAATGGATCTGCTACTCCAGATTACTTCATAACAGGCCTAGTAAAATGAAAATGGGTAAAAATTATGAAGGTAAGAATATTTTGTCTATTGTGAGTCTGATGGAGGAAATTTCCCCTCTGCATTTTCCCACGATACTCCCAGAGCCCTTCCGGAGAGAAGCCCTACCTGTCTATGGACAACAGAGAGGAATGGTTGCATAGTGTGGGGCTGAAGGGTGTTATCAGTCAGCCCTTTCTCCCTGTGATGGATACCTAAGCAAAAACATTCCCAGGAAGAAAGAGTAATTTCAGTTTACGGTTTCAAGCTCAGCTGATTCTGAGCTTCTGGGACTATGGTGAGATGGAGCATCAAGTCTGAGGGAGCACAGCCACTCAGAGCCTGGAGGTCAGGAAGCAGAGGCATAGTGGAGGAGGACAAGCCCACAGAGCTTCTTCCTCCTGCCTTTGTTCCATCGTGACCCTCTGCCTTTGGGGCCACTCACATTCATGGGATATGCTCCCTACTCAACTGCTAATCTGTGTTCCAACCACCTCTGGAGAGACTCTCACAGACACACCCTTAAGTGTGCTTTACTAGTCTAGGATTTTCTTAGGATTAGATATCATAAAGAATGAGCAGTCCCAACTCACTGATTTAAAAAAAAAAAAAAAAAGCTGTCTTCTGTCATCTCAGAAAACATAGAATTTAAAGACAAAAGACCAAATCACTGGTCTCAAACAACACAGTTTTCAATAGTAAATTAGCCCCCTAGGTAAAGTAAGACCAAACGTGGAAATATCAACTGCATTTAGCACACACAGAGCTTCTATCCTCTTTCCTCTGAGCATTCTCATCTTTTCATGCTCTTCAGACTCTGCATTGATATTTTGCCTGTGGTCACTTTTCCTACAGGTAACCTGAACATTCCCACCGCTGTACCAAACCTTCCACCTCTACCAGGCCCACACACACACACACAAAAAAAATGCTACATTTACTCACCATCAGCACTGATGGGGTATCAGGGATGTAAGCCATCTGCTCTCAGCTTGCATAGAGGGAAAAGCTCTACTCTGACACCCAGATTGAAGCTGCCATTCACAGTCTGCAGATGCAGATGGCCCTGTTTTCATTCATAGGGCTCATACATAAGTTGCTCCTTCATAGATACTTTCTCTGGGAGGCACTGGGGGAGGGGCTCAGCTACAGGCCTTCCAGGAAGCACAGTGGAGGTGGGAGCTCCGAATTTCCACTGTTAATCATGAGTCTGTATGTGCCCAGCCTAGGCCACCTGTGCCACAGTCATTGCAGGAACCATAGCACAAGCATTATGTGCTCTGAGAAAGCTCACAGCAACACAGTTTTGCTTCTGACCTTTGTCTCTTCTATACTAGGAGTAAATGGCTACCTATATTCTACAAAATTGGCTGTGTAGATTTTGATTTCTCTGGATTAAAATACAGTCTGCATGTCCCATTGAAATGGAATCAGTGGTCTTGCTGGATACTAAGATGGGAAAGAGAAACTTCATGCATCTGGAATCACAAGAAAATAAGGAGACTTGTTGGTTGCAAATTGAACAAGATTGTCCTACTTGTTAACATGCCAAGGGCAAATCAAACAAGGCAGAGTTTGACATATGGGCTGAACCTCCAGGTCATAGGCATAGGTTCTCACTGAGTAAATTCTCATGGGTACAATATCACACTGTAAGCATCTCCTTTGTCAGTCACAAAGGCTAAATGAGCAAGCACATTTGGAGACTTGTATCTTACATTTAAACAGTGGGAGCTCATAAGCCTTCTGTGTATCACAACCAGCCAACCAATATCACCACCAATCAACAGAACTAGCTATTGTAAACAACTAACTAGCATAGCCACCACAACAACTAGTCATTTCCAACAACAATCACAACCCATGTATCACTACCATACATCAATCCCAAAAAATCCACTGAGCCACCCACTTACCAAACCATATACCATTGCAGCCAACACCACAAACAACAGACATTGCCACATATGACATCTGTAATCACAACCATCTGTCTTCGCTGACTAACCCCTATAACCAATTAGACATTATCATAAAAGCAACCAAAGGTAGTCAACAACTAGCATAGCTACCAATATCATTATAAGCAACTATTAATACTAACAACCACTTCCACAACCAGCCACCAAATCGAAACAGTACCATGACAACCAATAACTAATATATCCAATAGATATTTTCATCTAAACTTACTATAGTCTAGGAAATGTGCCAAGTTCCTCCCATAGATTAAGCCTCATTACTTGACTCCAGCCTCTTAAAGTAAGCATTGATACGAAGGAGTAAAATGACAATCTGAAGAGAATTAGGAAGACATTGCAGAGCTGTAAGCTATGTGATCAGTGTAATCAAAACCATTGTGTTTTCAAGTCATAATTTGAACTACTTTTGAAAGAATGGGTTGAAAAGGGGCAAAGCCAGGAAGGAAAAGTTTGAGGTGGGAGTGTCACAAAACAAAGCTCTACACACACACAATCCAGACAGGAGCTGTTAGCTCAGTGTGAAATGGTCGAGATGATGAGAAACATACCATTCTGGAAGTACTGTTTAAGTCAGAAGACCTGCTCATTGCTTAGGTGATGGGAAACACAGAGCTCTAGAGGGGAAAGTCCTAAGGTCAGATGTGCTCAGTGACATGCCAGGTGTCCTTTTCTCCATTGGTAAGCCTTGGTTCTTCTAAACACAAAATCTCACTGCCAGCTTGTCTCTTAATGGGAAGATAAAGGCTCCTGGTGAGCAGGTGGCTCATTATTTACTTATCAGCACAGCTTGGGGCTTGCTCTAACCAAGTCAAGAAGATTGAATTCCTATTCATTGTAAGTAAATGCATCTGAGCCACTCAGAGGTGCCCACTCTGCATGGCCAGCAACATGCCTGCTGCTCTCTTTAATGGACAAATTATATAAATGAGAGTTCCTCCAGGGGTTTTGCAAGTAATGCCACCAGATTCTTAATCACACTACATTTTCAGGTGTCACACAGTAAACAGGTGGAAACTAGAACCCCAAAAGTGTTTAAAGAACAATTAATCAGCAATTCCACATTAGAGGATTAGAAAAAAAATTCTCTGGATGTCCAAGGTTACTTGCAAGAAATTTATCACTTAACAGTGACAGCCAGTGAACAGCGAACGGGGCACAGGCCACAGCCTGTCAGTGCCAATGTTACATCCGGGCTCATAAATGCAGATGCTGGTCATCCAACAAAATTAGGTATCAAAAAATTGAAAGGTTTAAGAGTACAGTTATGAAAGACGTTGTCGGAGATTAATTGTGGAGAGGAAAAAATGAAAGACGTAATCAATGTGTATTAAGGTGAAAGGGCTCTCTGCACTTCATCCATCCACCAAGGATTTCTTGCACACCGGCTAAGGGTCAAATCGTGTTCTAGATTCCTAGAAATCATACACAGTCTCTACCCTCTACCCAGGGATACTGACAATCTGGAAAGCAGGGCAGAATATAGCGGGATAAAAACATAAGCATACGATGCAAGCTCATGTGCTCTGAGGAACTATAAAATCAAAACATGAACAAGCCCCAAGAAAAAGACAGCGATGTGTCCATCAATACAGAAATGGCAACTCAATGATGATTGAGAGGACAGAGTAAAGAGCTGGGAGAATGCATTCCAGCCTGCCCTGGCTAAGTTCCATCTGATGCTCACACGGTGTCTTCTGCTAGCTCAACTCAAAGATGTCAATTTTAAGGGTCAGAGACATGAGCTCTTATGCTACACTTCTGCAGCTTAGAACTAGGAAAGCTTAGGTTTAAACAGACACTAGCTTGTCTTTAAATCAGATATGCTTTACTTTAAATTTACCTTATTTTAAAATGTGTAAATATTGGATGTAATTACATTTTCAAACAAAATATACATATACATATGTCTATACATACCCATACATATACATATACACATACACATACACATACACATACACATACACATACACATACACATACCCTTCCTTGATCTCTTTTCTAGATGTTCAGGTTTTATCCACATTTACAACAATATAGACAGACACATGTATGCATTGATGTCTAGGAATCCACATATGAGGAAGAGTGTGGTGTGTTTTGTCTTTCTGAGTCACTTTGCTTAATATACTACAGCTATGTTTTCAGTAGCCCCCAACTGCCACCCTGCAGCTTATATTCATTAGGTTTATGTCAGTTAGTCAGGAATTCAGTTCATGTCATAACTAGCCACAGACAGACAGGTCTTCCCTAAGAAACTGAGTCTCCAGAATGGACCAATAGCTCAGTTTGCTTTGCAAGAGCTAAGGCCTGAGTTTGATCACTAGAACCTACATAAAAAATGCAGGCAGGGTAGTACAGGCTTCAAATTTCAGCACTGGGGGAGGAAAGTTGGGGTGAGCCCTGCAGATTCTTGGGGCTTTCTGGTCCAATAGCCTAGCCTACCTGAGAAGCTCCAAACCAACAAAGGAGGGAGGAAGGGAGAAAGATTGGTGGACAATTCCTGAGGAAGAACACAGGGGTTTAGGGGTTACCCTGGCTCCTATGCATTTGTGTGCACATGCCCCCCACCCCTGTACCTTAGTTAAATCTATTCTCTCCTGTGTAAAACACACTTAATATAGTGTGACAAGAAAATCATGGCTATAAAAATAAACACCCAATACCTGCAAGATAGGAAAATGACTAAAAGCCCCACCACCCCCAAGTTACTCTCTGGTACTCAAGCCAAATATCAACCCCTTTCTGAGATTTTTCTGGATCCCTCATCTATGAACAAATCTCTCTCCATTTCATTTCCCAAATCACTACTAGAACCGTTGATTTGTCTTTAAATAAACCCATAAATTATGCTTTTCAGAGCACGAGACCTGGGGTTTTATATGGCTTCAGGGAGCTCTTTGATACACTGCAGAATTTTAATATGATGTACCTCTATGGTTAATACATGTTATATAATCTTAGGTGCCTTAAGGACTCCTCAGTACATAGTACACACACATTTCTGAAGAATATACAAGAACTGGGGCATACTCTATACAATCATTATCATAGATTCTGCTCTCTCCTAGAAAAGCAAGATAGAACCAAATGTGAATATTCCTCTGGGTACTGGAGGCATGTCTCCCATGGGTTTAACTGGAATGAACTAACTACCTTTCCAGTCTGTATGGGGCAGTCCAGCACCTGGGTGTCCTACAGCGCTTCCACTCTAATTAAGTAGCATGTCTTACAGGTTGAAGACACTGGCTTAGAGACAAATCAACACAGACTCAGCTCCCAACTGTGCTCATGTCTGCTGACCTTGGGCAAATCCCATGACTTCCTTCACCCTCAATTTTCTAGTGTATGATTCAGAGTTAATAACCACTTTTTTTCCCCCATAGGAGTCATTGAAATGATATTGAAATTAGTGCAGTGGGCTGTTCAAATAGCATTCAAGCAACAGCAGGCTCTCATTGTCTTTCTTTGTGTCCAGTGTGGTACAGGTAAACTTAATGCTGCTTTGATGTTTTCTTGTCCTCTGTGTTACTGCTGAATACGTACACGGGTATAGTAGTCACTTAATAAGTATTCTTCGAAATAACTTAGGGAGTCAGCTTCACTTTTACATCTACTATGTTGATTGTTCCCATACAGCCCCGAGTGACTATTACGGTCAGTATCCCAGGTTATGATGCTATTCCTGAGGTTATAATAAGGAGTAAATGGACTCTTCCAGAGTGACTTGGGGAGAGTCAGGATTTCTCTAGACCCTTGTCTTAAGCCTCATTTTATATAGATAGGTCCTTTCCAGAGGCCCTAGAATGTCCATATAAGTTACTTTTCGCATACCTGTGACCAAATACTTGGCAAAGATGACTTAAGAATTACTTATCTGCGTTCTCAGTTAGCTAGGGTGCCACCCTGAGGTTCTTGACCTTGCACATTTTGAGCAGGACCTCGTGGTACTGCAAGTGTGATTGTACAGCCAGGAAGTGTCCTGGGGGGGGGATGATATACACACAAAGCCCTGCCCACAATGACCTGCTTTTTATAGCTAGGCCCCTCTTTCTAAATAGACTATGACTTTTAAAACAGCACTCCCAGCTGGAAACATTCAAAACACAAGCCTTGAGGGGACATCTCAGATTCAAACCATTGCAATGCTAGAGTGAAGAGCCTATCAACATACAACTATCAAATGTGCTTATCTTGGAATCCATGCATTGTTCACAACTGCAAGCCATTGGAGGGAGGTGGGTAATATTCAGAGGCAGGGCCTGCAGGGAACATGAGAGAGTCATTAGCAGCCACGGACTCAAGGGATTCATAAAGAACAAAGAAACCTATGACAAACTCCACTCCTCTGGTTGGCAGAATAAAAACCTCTGAGACAGAGATGAGAATAGAAGCATGTTCCCTGTTCCAAATGGAAAGAAGCATTCAGTACTCCGATTCCTATAATCTTGCAAAACAAATAAGAGATTAGCTGAGGTATTGGATTTGAGGGTTGACTCCAGAAAGAAAAGCAAGAGGAAGGAGGACTGAAGAAGCCCCAGTCCCAGCAAAGAGGCCACTTTCGAAAGGCCCGGGCTGCATTGATAATGAGATATCTCTATAGAAAACTCATGGCTGTAGGCCCTGAAATCTCAGAGAAGCACTTGACAAATTAAGTCTGTTTGGCTTGGATAAGCAGAACCCTAGATAGGCATAATAACCACTTGCAGCCAGCTGAATTAGGGAATGTTCAGCAGGCACAGTTACTATGAAAGCTAGTCCATTTGAACCTGCCCAGAGTAAAAGAGTAAAGTTAGGCCAAGGGGAATTAGAGCACTAAGGCAAAGTCCCAACTTTCCAGGAAGCTATGTGTCTGAGACTAGGTCTTTCTGTCCATCCGCGCACCGTGTCTTGATCATGTCTCAGAACATTTGCACTTACCACTTCTCTATAATCTTCTTCACCCCAGATCCTTTAAGGTTTCTTGGGCTTATTTCATATACACATCCTGGAAGGAGGCCATAATGACTTCATTATATTTCTGACTTCTCTTATCTAAAGCACTTATTATAGGTGGAATTATTACCTTTATTTAGCTCACTGTTGATTGAAATTTAACTTACTCATACTAGACTTTATCTATAAACAATGCTAGCTCATCTATATCACAGATCAGCCAGGTGCTGCACATGACATTTTATTAAAGCCAACAATACATATCTGTTCTTATATTATCTGTGGCCAGTTTTACTTTTTACAGGCAGAGCACGTGTGCCAGAGACCTTAGGAGACCAAAGTCTAAACTCTTTATTTCCTGTCCCTTTTAAAAAATATGTTTAAGGACCCTTGGTTCATATTAGCATTGAAGTTTCTTTGCTTAAAGTATGGTATTGGCAAATAGACACAATGAAGGCTGGGAGAGAGAAGCAGCAAAGAACATTCTAAGCTGAACATCCCTTCTCTGAAATGTCTGTGACCAGAAATGCTGATGCTAATTAAACATACCTAATCTGAAAGTTCAAAATTGGAGGTGATCCCAAATTCTAAACTTCTAAAGATAGGTTTTATTTATCATTTGAGAATTTCCTCATATGAATAAATATGCAGTGTCTTTTATTCAAATCCCCCTCCTTCCTTTCTGTCCCACTTCTCCTTCCTAACCTAGTATGGTCTTCTAACCACTAGGTATGATCAGTGCTTAGAGAGTGTGCATGGGCTTCAGCCATGCCCCAGCACATGGGTGGCCCACCAAAGCTACAAGCCTGAAAAATACTGACTTTCCTACCAGGAGCTCCTCAGCTGTGGGTGAGGCTTTGGAAGAGGAGGCATAAAGACTACAAAATCCAAAAGTTTTTGAGCATTATGTTGAATTTTATACAGTTTCGGGTTTTGAGAGATTTCAGATTTTTGGATTATCCATGCTCAGAGTAAATGCGGACAATACTTGGGACGGTTGTAAGAGCTACAGATATATTCAAATTAATGCAACCTATTCAATTTGATACATTGAAAACCCCAAACATCCACTGTGTCTAGAAATGAAAGAAATGGCAGGCTTCTTTTCTATTTTCAAGTTGCTAAGAGCTGTGGGAGAAGGAATGACAAATAAACCACTGTGGTTTCTGTGTGGCCTGAGATCAGAGCAGAGAGGGAGAACACCACGGAGGACACAGGGATTCATCTTAGCCTTGAATATCATTAGCAGTGGCTTCCACATACTGCACATTTTCTTTGTGCTGGTAACTGCATAAACGCTCATGATATCCAGTCTTCACAGTACTTCCCTGTGGTGGATGCCTGTATCACAGTATTTATGCTATGGCAGGCATCAATCCTCAAACCCCAGTGTCTTAAAACAAAGACATTTTTCTTTCTTACATATCATGTGCAATGCATTTGGCGAGAAGCAAAGAGGTAGACTTAGGTTGCTCCATGAAGATCAGGCTGCAGGCTCTGGGATATTGGGCACCTGACCATCTGTCAAAGTTACCACTTAAACACAAAGCTGAAATTTTGTTACTCGATGGTAAAAGCAGAGAACAGCTTTTATACACTGTGACACATATCAGTTTGCACAAATGAGTCAGATGACCCCGCTTAACTTTTTAGAGCTTGAAATATACACAAAAACCATAACTCACATTAGATTGGTTCACCATAGAATTATTAATGCATCAGGAAACTTGCTGCAAAAAAGTTAGATAATGTACCCCAAATCACACCATAAGCCAAAATGGAATATTGGTTAGAAATACTGTGTACCTGATTTTTTCACCTGTTCCTTTTATAGTTCTAAAAGGACTATTTTAAAAAACATTTTGGAATTCTAAAAGGTAAATTATGGTTTCTTAGGAAGAGAAGGGAAAAGTTAGGGAGTGTCTAAATAAATTGCAAAGAAACAAGGGCAAGACTGTGAAGTGATCAAAGATAGAAGAGAATCATAGTCCCAATCACAGCCTAGAGAGCATGATTCCAGGAAGAACAGCTACTCACAGCCTAGAACGTGTGACTCCAGGAATAACAGCTACTCATGTCATGGTCTACAGATCTTGAGGCAATGTCAATGATAGACAAAATAAGATGCTCAGATCATTCCTTCACAGAGGCTATGCTCTACAGATTCCTGTAATGCTAGATCTGTTGTTTCTAGCTTCTTTTCCATTTCCAATTTTACAGGGTCTGGCTTGGCCAACAGTCCCTAAATTACTTGGTGCTCTCCATGTGGCTTCCAGGCCTTGACAGGCACTGCTTCCTCTACTCAGACATGCTTCTGATTTCTTTACCCAAACAAATCTTCCTTGTCCTTGGGGACTCAGTTGAAACATCACCCCTGCTTTGAGCCTCAGCAGAGGAGTGTCCTCTGAGGACCTTGTTGAACACTGTATTCGTCAGTGGTCACATTGTACAGGATTTGAGAAATCTCTGCTAATACAGGGGACCTTGATACTATTACCCACTCCTCAGCATCTCACAATGTCAGGCACATCTGAGATTTTCAACAGACATCTATGGAATGATGATGCTGGATGCCTGGAGTCTAGTTACTCTAATGATGTGTATCACCTAGGAATAGTTTCACATCAAAATTTGATTCAGTAGGGAAGGGATAGAGTCTGAGCTTATCTCAAATAAGTGTGTATTGGGTCGATAGACTTTTTTATTGGCAAGGATGGAAGAGATGCTGATAAGCCACCCACATATTCCTATATCACTGTTCCCACAGAAGCCAGCATAGCAGATGGAAACCATCAGTACCAGTGACTCCTCATTTGGGGTCTTTACCTGGTTGCTGGAGCCCAAGCAGAGGCAAGAGCAGAGAGCTAATATGCTAGGGTAAGCCACCAACCAAGGACCAAAGGCCTAGAGCGTCCCTAGGAGACCCTCCTCCACTCTTTCCGAGATGTCCCATGGCCCATGCTTCCACTGCCTCACTGAGATGTGTGTGTTTGATGACGTGCTTGCTCTTCTGCTCCTTTTCTTTCCGTCTCTCTCTCCCTCACTGGACTTTCTTGGGATCCATACCTAAAGATGCAGTCGGATCAGTGTTTTAGCAGAATCAGACTTAAATCAGCTGCTTAAGACTTTGGCCATCTGGTCTACCTGTCCTAGATTTTATCAGGTGACACATCCCTGCATTCATTCCACAAGCGCACATGGAGGAAAAGACAGGTCTCTCATGGGCAGTGGAGTCTGATTTTGTTCTATTCTGTATTTTAAGTCCCTTGCAGCTAAGAAGACAAAACCCAGAACTTTAGAAAATGTTGGTTGAAGAAAGCAGAAGGTGTTTTTCTTTCATGACTTCTTTTGACAGTTCCCTTAATTTGTTTGTTTGTTTGTTTTTGGCATTTTGAAGCCGGACCTCAATGTGTAACTCAGGCTGGGACCTCAATGTGTAACTCAGGCTGGTCTTGACTTTACAATCCTGTCTGCCTCTGGCCTGCCTCTGACTGCTAGAATTACAAACATGCTCAGCTTGATTCCAGCCTCTGAGCAGGGGGGGGGGGCAGACAGAGCCAGGGAGATGCACTCAGAAGAGCAAGGTGAGGAAGCTTTAAATTCTCTCCCTCCCAGTTTCCCAGCATGGTATTTGATTGTCCTCATCTTTAAAGCCAGACTAGCAACAGCACCCAGGTTTATGGTATTTGTAACGACAGTTAAGTGAAAACACATTATGTTACCTCAAAATATGGCTACCGCGGAATGTCACACAAAACATGGTTAACACAGAATGTCACACAAAACATGCCTAGCACTCAGATAGCAGATTCCCCTCTGTGGCTACCATCATTGGCTTCTTCTAATAAACCAGCTCAGCACTAAACCTTCATGGACCATCTGAAATCCAGTCTAGAACAGACACATGGCAGAGCTGAGACTTGTCCTCATGAGGAAGCTCTCTGGCACTCCTCCATATGATCTGCTTTGCATAAGATAGTAGACATTCTGGAATCAGACAGAGCCAGGGACAAATCCTAGTTTAGCCTTAGCCTGTTCATCTGTAGAGCTCTCCCCATTAAGTTGACGAGTAATAATTACACGGCGCCTATCAAATGACCAGCAGAGAAGAGTCCAGTGAGAGTTCAGTGCTACCCTTGCTGTCATTGCTGTGTTTATCACAAGGTCTATGCAAACAGCAAGGCTTTCCATTCGGCCAGCCTTGGCTCCTGAGCGAATCCACGCATGTCCTGTCCGGCTTCCCTACTTCCCCTCGACTGCCGGTTTCAAAAGAGATCTTCATTTTCAGAGGCTACATTTGATAAGTTTGTGAATTTGCATGCTGCCAAAAGCCCCCTGTGGCTCGTGTAAGTCCAGATTATTCTGTTTATTCCTTTAGTCACAGCTGTCGTTTATCATGCAGAGGCAACTCGTGTATTATGTCTCAGACTACCCAGGCTCCAGCTCAGGGCAGCCTTTGTCAACTATATCTGCCTGCCTCTGCCACCGACTGACATGTTGACGGCAGCACCTGCAGCTCTGGTTACTAGCAAAGGGGACTGAGACATTCCTGGGAGGGGGTCCTTCCTTTTCATCCTGCCAACAAGGAGGGCTGGTCCTATCCCTATCAATTTTCTGAATTGGTATCAACAGCTGCTTTCATCTTCATACAAGACAAACATAGTCGTTTTCCTGTTTTATTATTAACACACTCTGGCATAATTGCTTGGGCTCTCAACTGTGACCTGTTAGACAGTCACTCAGCTGTGGAATTTTCCAGGGGAATACAGCGCGATGGTTCAAGACAGCAATATGCATTTTCCCCTAACCGTATCTCTTTGTCTGTGAAGCCCTGAAGTCAAATCTCTTGTTGAATTTGCTTAAGCATCAATAAATAGTTGAATTTACACAGATTTAATGTCTTATAATCTTTCTGGTCTGGGGATCTATATTTAAGATATATCTGTGCGTCATCTCAGATATATCATATCCTGTTTAATGCTGAAAATAATTTTAATCTCTCTAAAGCACAATACTTTTGCATATTACTAAACCATAGCAGCCACGACTTTCTAAGAAGACTCAATAAACCTGCTGCTGCTAACTAACAAATATACAGTGCTAAGATCTGGGCCACATGCACAGGTCTGGGTTTTGTTTTGTTTTGTTTGGAGGCTTTTGCCTTATTAAAGCACTTATTTTTGCAATCGGTTTTATTTGGCTACTTGTTATTCCTGTAGGCGTCATTCCACCATCCAATGACATACACATACATGTTCATTTCTGAGGGTTAACAGAGGGCTTGGGATAATCATTCATTTAACCATATGTATGTGTATGTGTATGTATGTGTATATGTATATATATGTATATATATATATGTATATATATACATATATATATATATATATTCTGACACAATTGATGCAGGCGATAGGTATCTGTTGAGTTCTAGGAATGTGCCAGGCACTAGTATGGAACCTGGTTGCACAACAGCAAGCAAAACCAATGAAGTCCATGTTGTCCTGGAGTTGTTACGTATGGAGTAGACACACGCAGTTCTGTACCACCTGTCAGGAGGCAATGAATGCTCAGAATGAAACACTGAAGAACATGAGACTAAGGTGATGAGGTAGGTTTGAGATGGTACATGAGGTAGTCTACGGGAAACGAAAGTGGGCAGAAAACAAGGAGATCTCCAGTTACTTCTGGCTCTTGTCATAATGGTCCCTAGACTGTTGCAGTTTCTGTGACCATGCTAATTTACAACATTCTGTGCCTGTTCCTTCCCAAAGATGGCATCTATCTACTTCTTGCCTTAACTACAAGCTTCTTGTTGGTCACAGCAATGTCAAACCAAAGAGCTGTGAAAATTAAGGGGCAAAAGTTTACACCTTGCTTAAATTACCTTGCAGTTCCTGCTTTTATTCATCCTCTGAGAGGCCTGAGATGGCCATGATGTAAAGAAAATCTAGTGTGTACAAGGCCGAGGCACAGCTGTAAACACCCAGCACAGCAGATGACCAGATAGCAGAGTGTGGCCACAGGGATGTTCCTAGGGGAGAAGAGTGGGAGAAGCACTCCACCGAAGCAGGGGACAAGTAAGTATTCTTTTGGGATGGTTATGCAGCAGAAGCTAGCTGCTTCCCTTGTTCCCTACTCTGTATTTCCTCTATGCTCAAACACTGATGTGATTCCTCCCAGCTCTGTTCGATTCAGATGGGTGTCTTCACAGTACTGACGACTGGCAATCCTCATCATTATAACTGTTTAGTTTATGCCGATATCTGAGCCTGTCTGAATGAGGCATTTCAGGTACAGCTCCAAAGATGGTTAGTTTGCATCATGTCATTCCCTATAAGTACAACTTATATAATACACATAAGATACTACTATTAATAACATTATCAATTTATATATATTGTTATAAATTATTAGATAACAGTAATAATGTATTTAGTTAATAGTAATAAAACTTTAAATAATGAATTCTTTTTAGTAGTAATAAAAATCCATAGCAGCATGAATAATGGGTTTGTTCACAGCATCATGGGGTCTTTTGGGGATAGATCATATAAAATAATTAAGTCAAATTCTCATATCCAGACAGGCAAGAATCATGACATATCATTTCTCAGGAATTTCAATTCAATTTGTGATGCTATCCTAGGTATTCATAGAGTATTTGCAGGAGCCCACCTCTTAAAATGATGTGGGATCTTGACCAACTTGCAAAGAAGGCTAAACATGCCTTTTCTAGCCACAAAACTAGGAAATAACAGCTGGGAGAGGGGTTCAATCAAACAACTTTTCACAACACAAAATTTTAAGCAGAATTTTCATGGGCAGAGCTCAGGTAGAGAACTCTTCTAGAAACTGTGGGGAAACTAAGACTTCCTGTTTTTAGAGAGCAGGAAATAACACAGGAGTGTTAATCTATGTCCACAACCTGAAAGACACTTAGTAAGGAAACTTAAAGGCAGAGAAGGGATGGCTAAAATATTCAAATTAAACAACCAGACTGGAGACAATGAATGATAAGTAATGCAAGGCAGTAGGGATGTGCATTTCTGTGATGTCATCACAGTGGCCAAGCAGAACGCTAACATTTAAATACAGACATTGTCTTGCTAAGTCCTGTAATCTCAGATGTAGCAAAGGGATCAAGAATGAATGCAGTAAAATAGCTACTTGAAGGTAACAGAGGCTAGGACTAGCAGAAAACAAATGCAAATCCACGGTGTTTAACAGCTGTGCTGGTTCATCACCAGCTGGTCAACTAAAGGAGATCTACAATCACCTGGGAGTCAGGACTATGCACCTGCAGAATTCTCTTGATCAGACTAAGTGAGGTGAGAAACCCTGTCTACACTAAGTATAGGATTTGATCTCTTAGGGATGGAGAGCTGGTGCAGCTATTAAGAGCTCTATTGCTCTTGCAGAGGACCCAATTTTGGTTTCTACCAGCATGGTGGCTGACAACTGCCTGTAACTCCAGCTCCAGGAGATCCAATGTCTCTAGCCTCTATGGCAGCTTACACTCATGTGCCTATACCTACCCTCACAACCATTTGCATAGAAAAAAATATTCAATATAAGCACTAAGAAGGCAACTGCTATACTGTTTCTTGACTACAAATGTAGTATGACCAGTTCCCTCACACTCCTCATGCTGTAATAGATTCTAAGCTTGAATTGCGAGAAAAATGAATACTCCTTTTCTTAATTTACCTTTGTTGGGAATTTTACCACAGCAATAGAAGGGGAAGACAGCATCACAACCCCAAAGTAAGTTACTCTGTGACAGAATATCAGCAGAAGGTCCTGAATCCCACAGTGTATGCAATGCTTTCATGATTGTTTAGATGTTAACACTACAACCTAGAGAGTCAAAGCACTGAAAGCCTGAAAATTGAAATTGTATGTATGAGGCTTGAGTGTTATTTTAACTCTACACAAAGTCCAGGCTTGGCATTGGCATCAGTGTTGAGCAATGTCTCCGTGAGCTGGGGCTGTGCTTTGCATCTCGGCAACTGAGATGCTGACAAGAACTCTATCCAATGTACATTGCACAGAGCAATCCAAACCACAGAGGAAGGTCTTGATTCATGGCTGCTGGGTAAACAAATGAATAAACAATAATAGGAATCAGGGTATGGTTTCCTATTTGTCAGACTCTGTTCTATACTTTTGCAAGTAATACATATCATTTAAACTTCTGAGATAAACTGTAGTGTTTTCCTCCACATTAACCAGTTAGCATACTGCCTCTCAGGCACAAGATCAGAGTTACTCTCCTGTGGGCTCCACCTTAAAATTCTGAGTTTGTTTGTGCAATTTTGTGGAATTCAAAGGTTTGTACACACTAGATAATTTTTCTACCAGTGTGCTGTACCCTCGGCCTGCCATAAGTATATCTTTTCCAGCCTCAGAGCTCAAGAGATCATTAGCTTGATGCCTGGCATCAAGGCCGGTGGCCCACGGCTAGCACCACAGTTAGGACAAACATGGAAGCTTTCTAGAAGGCAGGTAGGTGAGGAAATGGGCTCCTTGTAGATTGGCTAAATTGCCGTTCTCTTCTGAAATCCAACAACTCTTTGTTATAGATTCCTGACTCATCTGCCGAGGAGTGGTCCTATATGAGATAATCGCCATGGTCTATGGGAGTTAAGACACAGTCTCAGAGAGGAAAGGCTCTACTCAAGGTCTCACACACTGGGGACAGCAGCTCTTCTAGCACAGATGTTTATACTCTACTCACACCACCTAGATCTAGTTTTATTTGATGTTTTTCCCTTGGCTCCCTCAAAATCTATAGATACCAAGATAGAGCTTTTTGGTTCAGAAGATAGAGGGTTATTTGCTGAAGTCATATATTTCCACCCACCCCATTTTGCATTCTAATGAATGCTCCAAATAAGTTTGCATATTTGTAAATATACTCCCATGATTCAACGATGGACAAGTGTGGTTCAGAACAGGAACAAGGGTGAATTAAATGAAAGCCCATAGTACAAGGTCCAGTGATGTTTGGGCCTGAGGAGAATAGGCTTTCTTCCCCACCCTTCTGGTCCCCTCCCTGGCATGTCCTACAGCTTTACACCTGAGCCTTGCTATTGTTTTTGGCTATGACTAATGAATGTACGTTTAAATAATCTTCTAATTATCCTGTAGCAGATGTGTCTTTATCACATCCTGCTTTCATTAGGAAAAGCATCAGATGCAAATAGTTTGTAGATGTCTTGTTATGGTTTCAATGAGAAATGTACCCTGCAGGTTTGTGTGTTCGAACACTTGGTCTCCTGCTGGGGGCCCTGTTCTGAGGGTTTGTGGGATATTAAGGAGGTGGGTTGCTAGGAGATATGCCTTATGGGTGGCAAGTCCAGTCCTGGTTTAGAACTCAAGCTGTTCTAAGGAGTAACAGGCAGTCACTGCACATTCCTGCCCTCAAGAGGCTGCCTTCTGCCATGCCTTCCATATCATGTATCCTCACAAACAATGAGGCAAACTAAATCTTCTCTCCCTTAAGTTGCTTCATGTTAGGTATTTAGTGGCAGCAATGAGAACAGTAACAAATATATACTTCCATTTCATAACTGTTAAGTATTTCATGATTCTTTGACTATAAGAAAAGCTTCAAGTGTGTGACTGCCCTGGGCCTGTTACAAACTATTATATCTCTAAGAATACAATACTTTCTTTCCCCTCTGGAGTGGGCTTTGGACTTAAATGCCTGACTCCCTGTTTTGAGTCTCCTGTGGAATTCTCTAACCCTCTGGCCCTTCAGGAGGCTCTCCTTTCTCCCTCCCCTCCCCTCCTCCCATGGATAAGTCTACAGTGGGCTGTTGCATGCAGCTCCCCTACACACCATGAAGAATCTTATCTCCTGGCTTTGAGGAGCTCTGTGGAGAGTTGCCCATGGGGCTTCATGCATAATTAATGACAATTCAGCTACACATGTTTTCTATTAGCAATTCAGGCTCTTTTAGGACTTTTAAAACATACTTTGCAATTCACCAAAATTCTAGGAGGCATTTAAATAAGAAAAATCCATAAAAGCACAGAATGTCTGTGGTTTCTGGAAGGAGGCTTTAATGAACAATTTCTCCCCAGAGGAGTAGTAACTGGGAAGCTTTGTGCTCAGCACCACAAGTTTCTCCAGATGAGTACAAGACTAAATCTCAGGACTCCTAAAAAACAATGTCAATGGAATAGCCTTTTTTTTTAAGTCCCAGGTTACCATAACAACCAAGATTCCAACATCATGTTGACTAACTGCAAAGTGATATGATCAGGAAGACCACAGTAGAGAACAAAAGTATCAGGTTGCTATAGAAACTGGATAAAGAAAAAATGGAGTTATTTCAATAGGGATGTTTTCTGTGAAAAAAAAAAAGTATAGGTAAAGCATTCTTCTAAGGTAAATGCTTGCCCTGATCTGATACATTTACCACCAGCTATCTCACCATTCTCTTCATTTGTCAGTGCTCAAAGACAGAAGCTATATCAGTTAGCTCTTGGTGCATAACAAACATCCTGAAAACTTTTGGAATGTAAGTAATTACCACTCCTCCCTAGTGTATGGGTTGACTGGGTTCAGGGTTTATTATCTGGGTTGTGTTCTTCTGGTTTGAGTTGGACTTACTGTGGTCTCTGTAGTCAGCTAGAAGGTTTCCTGGGGGCCCTGCTGTTGAGGATGTCTTCAGATGAGATTATCAGTCTTTGGCTATTGTGGCCTTGTATTCCCAGCAGACTACCTTGAACTTACTCTCAAGGGGGAACATAGATCCAGAAGGTCAAATCTCAGAAGACTTCCTGGACCCTAGTCTCAGAACCAACCATCTTATTTGTACAACATGTTGTTGATGAAAGCATGGCCTGACTAAGGCCTGCTTTGTAAGACAGGGAAATAGGTGCCATTTCTTTATGGAAGAGGCTGCAATACTGAATTGCAAAGAGTGTGGTTCCAAGCAAGAGTGGAGAATTGAAGTCATTTCTGTACATGATTTATCAGGAAGCTAACTTCTACCTGTAATATCTTCTTAATATCACACACAAAAAAGTTGGATGTGCAAAAGTCAAACAAATCCATCTAAATATTAAAAGGCATTTGGTGCCGAGAACAAAACAATATCCTAAAATGCCAAATTATAGCTCATGCATTAGATATGATTTTATGGTATATTTTTTCAGGGTTTTGCACTTATTCTATAATTTCCTTCCATTACCTCAAACAATGAACAGTGTTAAGTGACCACTTGAGCCTTGAAGGGCATACAATTGAGGTTATAGATGATTCTGCCTGAAATGGTGTTCATCAGTTGATGGAGAGAGGCTTAATGAAGTGATTAGGAGCATGGGCTTTGAAATCATGTGGACAGGATTCAAATCTCCTCTCAAGTTCTGGGTAAGTATGTAAATTACATAGATGCCTTCACTTCTATCCCTAGGAACTGAATATCCAAAGTGAAAGCAGAATATTCATGTAACATATGGATCTTAAGATCACTCTTAACAATCTCTCTGATGTCATAATGCACTACACATTGATGTTATAGTTAAGACTTGACAACTGTGTACCTTACAGCTGAAGGCACGTCCTGTGCAGTAAATAGGGTGCTTCATTCCCACATGAAGCCAAGCTAATCTTTGTTGAAAAAATTAGAATGGTGTCTGTCCCCAGCAAAGTGATTACACAGTATAAACTATGTGTGGGAAAATATTCACCTCTGGCTTACATGCAGAGGTGCAGAGAAGGACAAACACCCACTGTGTGTATTCTGGTAATATGCTTTGAGTATAAGGACATGAAAGCATTCTGAATTCTCTTGGATAAAGTTTTAAGCAAGGAGAACTAACCCTGCTTTGTTACTGGCTAGTGACATCATCTATTTTTTATGGTATTTCATGATCACCTCAGTCATGGAAGACTATGACTTCTGCCCATTTTCTTGGAGATGCAACTGGGTACCAGTAAAGCAACAAAAATTGAATGAAGTTGCACCAAAACATCTTTGTCTACAGAGAGGGAGGGATGGATGATTCTACTGTATTAGTGATTGGAGCTGTGTGTTAAAGGAAGGGACTTCTGCGTCTGATCCTGCACTTCTTTCCAGAAAAAGCTTAGGAACAAGTTGGTTGGAAGTAGTTTTGGGTTCATTAGAAGTCCCATTTGTTCAGAAAGTATGAAGATTTTTCTCTAGATTGCATGCTTGTTTCGGGAGGCTTGGAAGTATTTTTAAGAGGGATTATGAAAGATAGTTTACTCTTCTTGGCCACCCTGTGGTTGTAACAAGCTGCCCCATCCCTCTACTTATAACTCCATGTGTTGGCATCGAATTCCCTACCTGGTCAAACTGCTAAGGCCCACATGTCACCACCAGTCTGCACCATTGGTCCATGGCACAGACCCTGATGCCAATGTTTACTATATAAAATCCCCATAGGAATTTGTTCAGACATAGACCTGGTATCCAAACAACAGTTGTCTCTAATGTCTCAGGCTGCAAAGTGATGTCCCCTTTTTTGTCATAGACTTGAGAACAGAGTCTCTATCTAAGAGAAATGAGCAATCATTTGAGTTTTGCAGAGTATTTACAAGGAGAACCGTATAAAGGAGTACCTTTAATATGCACTTCTGCAGGGACATTCTGTTTCCTGGTAATTAGCATTTCCTGTGTCACAACCCTGAGTTCCACTGGCATTGAGTTTCCCTTTTCTGGTACCAGTAGGATAAGTGCCCTGAGGAATCCATTCAGGCCTTGTTGCAGACCCTCCAAACATGTACTCTCCAAACCTCTGTGTCATTCTACCTAAAGGGATAGACATTTGCTTTGTCAAGTACAGGAACTGTCGATAATGGTCTTTTGTCTTGTTTGGCTCTTTTCTCACAGAACTAAGGAGAAAGGTGCATGAAAGGTGCAGGCACCTGATCTCTAATTTTCTTCTATCTGGATTACATCAAGATTGCAAGGCGTGGGAGTTACTTCCTATTGATTTTGGTCTCCTGTGACTATATTTGTATGTAAAGCTCCAAAAAATCAAAGTTCTTAGTAAGTGGGCACAATTCTGCCCCCTCCTTTCCATATCTCTTGCGTTGTTACATATTCTGTGCTGCCTGTCCAACATAATTTTGCATGCATTTTAATTAGATCTCAGTGTTATGTTGCCAGTTGACATTTTACCAGATAGATAAGAAAGCATGACTGCACCCATGCCTGCTCTAGCCTTTCAATGCTCTGATGACGCCCTTTGCAAAGAGTTCCCTAGTACCTGACTCCTGTCTGATCATCTGTGGCCCTTTCACACCTCACCTTAATCTAGTCCGAGGGTCACTGCTCTTCTCTCTCACCCTTGCCTCTATGAGGATATCCACAGTTCTCACCTGGTTCTTTCACACGAGGCACAGTCTTGCCTTTGGGTCTTTGCTAATGTTTATCCCAATACCCAATCTGCCCCTACTCCTCCCTCCATGCCAAAACACCTTCCTGAATATTAAGACAATGCAAGGTGTGTTCTAGCTGTTGATTAAAAATAGTCTACATTCGGAAACCAAGTTTAGTTTAGAAGCCAAAATGTACGTCCTCTCCTCAAAGTGCAGGTGACTTAGATAGAAGGGATACACAAGGCATGACTGGATGAGCAGTGGCTTGTTGCTGTGGATTAGGTTAGAGCTACCTGGATACCACCAAATAACATGTCTGGGTACTTTACACTCACCGGTTTACATTAGTCCCTTTGCTTCCTATGATTTATATAAGAAACTTAACCAATGTCATATGATTAAAAGCCATTATGTCTTGAAAGTATACCATGTTAGTGCTTTAACTTAGCTTCTCTGGCTGTGTAGAGGATGCTAATTGGTTAATTGTCAACAAAAAGGTTCTGATTTACAGTAGTTGCCAGGTCTGTGGAATTCTCAAGATCCATCACTGACATCTAAACAATGATCTCTATCCCCAGGTCATTTGCCTGGATTTTTCCTGCAGAAGACAAGCTATGACAGGTGACTTCCAGCACCATTTCCAACTCCAGCTAACGTGGTGTCATGAATATTAAACCTTTGCTGTTTTTATTTGTTTTATCTTACTATAAGGCTATTTCTGGTCTCATCTCAAACTGGGTGATGTAGGTGGCCAAGATGGGAGCATGACAAATACCCTTAGATCTAGCACTATAAGAGGCAAACAGACTACACAAAAACCCTGGAAAAGGTTAAGATAGCTAAAAGAAGGGCTCATGATAGAAACAAGAGTATCCCAACAGCATATAGTGCATAGTAAGAAAGAAGATTTTAATGCTAATGCAATTGTCATCACTGGAATCTGCTACACCGCACCTATTTAAAGCTCAGTGCAACTATCCTGTCCCCAAGGACAAAACAAAATGGGTAGAATAAAGCAGCTCTTCATTTGACTTATAGTGACCAAGAAGCTACAAACATATATGTAAATGGAAAAATGTCAACGATTAATAAGATTTAGTCATCATGACAAGAACTACAAAAAGTCTAATACCCATTTCAGAGATAAGAAGAAAAAGATCCCAAGGATGTTAAAGAGCTCTGGTCGTGGAACTGACTTGAATCCATTTCATATCATGGTCCCTTTCCTAAGCATTCCAAATTGGACCTAACAAATTCACCTGGATCTGGATTTGAGAAAAGTTGGCTCTGAAACATACACTTCACAGTTAACCAATAGGAGCAGGTGCTCCATTTTTTAGCCTACCCACTCCATCATCAAGCCCAGAAGGTAAATCACATGTCCTATCTTTGCCAAAATCTTTGTCCTACCGGGCTGAAAATAATCTGTTGCTGCTGAACACATGACCTGAGCCAGTCCAATCAGGGAATTTCAAGAATTTTGTTGAGAAAAACTAGGAAGGAGAAAGAAAGAAGAGATGGAGGTCGCATTTCTGTACCCAATTAGACCAACGGGTAAGAAAACCTGAGACCAAAGCTGTTGGCTGCCTTTAGCCTTCCCCAATCAGAAGAGACCAGAGGATGAACATGGAGATTTTAGCCCCATGTTGAAATGAAAACTGAGAAATAGATCCTGATGACAATATTTGAGACCCCAAGTCAAGCTCCTTGAAGCTAGGATAATAGGTTCTTTTCATATTCCTAAGCCTATAAACTCTTACCCAAGTATACACACTAAGCCAGGTTTTCTGTCATTTATAAATACTACTTGAATTTTGGAAAAGCAACAAAATTAGATGAATGAAAAGTTCTTCAGTATCTGGTCAGGACTCTTACATCTGGTCCTGATTATGCCCTGATCCTGGCAGGTCATCAAGTTAGTGGGTTGAGGTCAGAGAGAGCTAGGAGAAGAAAGATGTGGAAGTAGATGAGACCCAGTGTAATTTCCAGTGACTCTGTGTTGCACACTAGACAGTGTCACACCAGCAGCAAGCAGGCGTTGGGTAATGAAGGATCTGCTGGTATAAAAAGACTGTGTGGTTTCCGTCATGCACAGCTAATTCATTAGTGCTCTTTGTGGCAGCACACAGTCATCTGGCTGTAGTCATCTGTGGAAATAATTTAATCAGACTTAAAAGAAAGAAAGAAAATCTTTGACAAGTTTCCATTTCAAAAGCTGCTCAGAGACACTGCATCTCCATGGAACTGGAGATGGGTGTGTGTGTGTGCATTTTTCCATGACCAGAGAATCTGTTTTGGAAGCCAGGAACAGAGGAGAAATAAACAGGCTTTTCAGAGGGTAGGGACACATAATGATCCATGTTCCTTAAGGATCAAAGAGACAGTGTTTGTCCTATGGAACATCTTCATAAAAGACAGAGTACTCATTGCAGAGTGGAAAGCCCAGAAGTATGAACAGCAGTGAATTCCTCCAGTTAATGAGGTTGTTAGAAAGCATACAGACTCTGATGGGAATCGCCAGACAATTGGTAACTAACTGATCAGATAATTAACTAAAGTCAAGCTGATCAATTGCAAAGTAGAGTTTGAGGCTACCCTGTTCTCTTGAGCATTTTAAGACCAAAGAGAATTGAAAGCTGTTGCTTTCTTCCTCAGTATGGTATCTGATAGAAATCAGAACACACTACCAATGCTCAGTCACTGTGTGAGTCTTGAGGAGCAGGAGAGCCGCGTTGAAGCACAATTCCAATCTCTGGGATGACATATCTAGAGGGACTTTCAGATACTTCTACTTTTTTCTCAAGTCCTGAACTCAATAGAATGCCATTTCGCTCTGAGACCAACCAGCAGGACTGAGCCAATCTGGGGCCTTTGACATTTTTAAACACCAAGAAAGTGTTTAGCTTGTTGTTCCTAAAAGTCTGGAAGACACTATACCCGACTTGGCTGAAATTGTTTAACTCTCCCATTTGCACTCTCTTCCCCAATTCCCTGGCTGGGATATGCCTAAGTCACACTCTCTTTCCTGTGCACCGTGAGGAAAACCTGTAACTTCTGATAAATATCTGAATATCTTCCTGGTATCACAAACTTCTTTCTTTGAGATCTCAACTTATCTTAACTCAGAACCACTGTGGGGATTTCTCAGCCATTGCATTTGGGATGACCCTAGCCAGTGCTTGAAACAGATGAACCAGTATCAATGCTAAAATTGATTAGTAAAGGAGACTAAGAGAAAGTAAGCAGAGGGCAGTCCAGATACACCAGTGATCTGTGGACTGCAAGCCCTGAGTTATGTAAGAGCAAAATCAAGAAGCTATCAGGAATCCATAAAGCTTGGGAAACAACATCTGCTACAGAACTGTAGTGGGCACCAGCATGGTGGGAAAGTTTCCTGTTTACATGCCAATGGTATTCTTCATACTAGCCCCAGATATCCCTAAAGTTCCAAAACATCTAGCTTGATTGTCAATGAATTAAGGAAAGAAAAAGGCTAATGAATCCATTGTATCTGACCCAATTTCCTGTCCTGTGCACATTTTTCCAACACTGGTATCTAAAGATACCTTGCCCAGCCCCCACACCTTAGTCTGCTGCTAAGTGTGAAAGGAGCCTTGGCAGGATGGTGCACACCATTAGTTCCAATACTCAGGTGAAAGGCATAGATCTCTGTGAGTAAGAAGACAGTCTACTCAATGTAGTGAGGTCCAGGCTGGCCAGGGCTACATAGTGAGACACCATCTCACATATAAGGCATGGTTTTCAAAAAGAGTGACGACATAGTCTGTAAACAGAAATAGGCTTCAAAGCAAAGCACATCTCACACTCTGTGGTGAGTGCTCCAGAAAATGAGGGAAGGAGGGAGATTGGGAGGGAAAACAGAAGAGAGGGTCTGGAAGACACAAAGAAAGAGAAGAAAAGGAACAGTCTGAAGAGCCCAATGCTAGCCATCTTGGATTTCTGAGCCTGTCATTTTGGCCAGACCTCAGGTTGCCTTTACATACTGCAGCTGTCTCAGCAAGCATTCCAGGAGTCTGGCTTCTCCTTCAGCCTTGAATTTGAGCCTTAATATTTCTTTGCGTGCTTGACTCAGACTCAGACTATTCTCCACACCACACTCTCAACCTCCATAAGGAAGACCCAATCTCCAGGGCTTCTCATCTACCTAGGTATTCAGAGGTAGAATATCCTCCTACCCCTGTACATAAAGCTTAAATTAGGATAAGATAACGCACGGGGGCCCAGTGGACCAAGCTCCATAACACCTACTCCTTGGCATGACTGCCAGAACACTGTGGTCCAGCAAGTGCCTACATACTAACCCCATTCATTCCTCTTACTTCTCTAGACCTCAGTTTCCCCATCTGTACCCAAAAGGAACTGAGTGGTATTCTCTAAATTTGCTCCCAAACCCAGTGTCCCAGACTTACTTGATTTTGTGTTGACTAAAGCAGAGACAATGATAGCAGGCAAATAGTTTTCAGTCTTCCTGGACAGAGTCACCTCTACACTGGGGGAGGAATGGATACAGCAGGAGAGCAGTGGTTCTTCAGTGCTGCCGAGGGGCCCAGATATGACAGACAGGAAAGCATCCCATAATTACAAAGCAGGAGAGAGCACCATCCATTAAGTCCTTTTAAAGCCACCACCACATAGCTGCCTGCCCCCTGCCGTGCCTGTGAGCTGTGTCACCCCTGCTTTTCAGGGCCAAGGAGTTCTCTCACGCTGGCTTCTTTCGCTCCTTCATGTCACTGCCCTGACCCAAAGCCCACATTTAAGCTAACCAAAAAGCCTGCAGGAAGCAATGCAATCTAAAAATATTACCATCACTTGGGTCCTGATTTCTTTTTCTCCTTTTGACAAATGGAAACTCCCCAGGGGTTGTTCTGAGCCAATGCTCAGATAGCACTGAAATCACAGGCCCTTGTACTGCCACTAACTCGGCCCCTGTCCCTGGTAGATGAGGAAATTGGACACTAGAAAGGATGTCTGAAATCACACATCCACAATTACAGAGGGCAGAGGGCATCTATAATGAAGCGCTCATAATGGAGCCACTTTCTTAGGAGCAACCTGTGTCACCTCTCACTGTGTGGTTAAATTATGATGATTCCATGAGGGCCTGGTTAACGTCCCCTGCTTTGAGAGGATGTCCTAAATGATCCTAAGACTATATCATAATTATCTCTTCTATCATCTGGGATAATCTGTACCTTTCTTTCTGGCTTTTTCTTTTGGAATTCTTAATATTCCCTTTTGTATATTTCTCCTCTTTACACAGAGAGAAACAAGTGCAGAACCCTCAGCTTCCAAGACACAGAGTGAGTTATTTAACCTCCCAGAGCTTTAGTTTACCCACTAAGGGGATTATACCATTGACACAGGTCGTGTGTGATTATGAATATGTGACTCAACACTTTATGTCTAGTGATAATTAAAAATATATTGCATAATACTATTAATGATACTGATATTGACCTTGTCATCTCGGGTATAGCTGTGTAACAGGAAATGGTGAATTCTTGTTAGCTAATTTCAACTGCCAACTCAATGAGACCTAGAATTATCTGGGAAATAGACTACTGAGCATCAGGATGGGGACTATCTTGATGAGCTAATTAAGGTGCAAAGACATGCCCACTCTGAGCTTATATGCTGGTCTGTATAAACAGGAGAAGGCGAGCTGAGCACTGGCCTCTATTGCCCCCAGCTTCCTCATGGTGGATGCAATGTGACCAACTATTTCAAGTTCCTGATGCTATCTATGTCTTCCTGATATGATGGTCAGTACCTGGAACTGTGAGGAAAATAGACCCTTTCTCCCTTAAGTTGCTTTGATCAGAGTATTTTATCCCAGCAACAGAAAAGGTAACTAAGACAGCATTATTCTGTCACTATAGAAATCATAAAGAAGCAAAACTAAGCATTCTAAGGCAGTATGCATAGTGAAGCAGATGCCTTCATTCACTTTAGGTTTATTCACAATAGCCAGGATATGGAACCAACCTACAAAGAAAATGTGTTTATAGACAAAATGGAGTTTTATTCAACGTTAAGAATAAAATCATGTAATGTGCTGGAAGGTGGATGGAACCAGAAGTTATATGGATTATATGTAAGGTTTTGTTTTTTTTTTAAGCACTAAATTCTAAAGGAAAACTAAAATATGTTTTTATATGTTTTTCTTCATATATAGAACTGAAGCTTTCAAAAGTCTTCAAAATTAAAAAGGGGATTATGTGGGAAGATCATGGATTCTTAATAGAAATGGAGAGAGGGGGCAAGCAGCAGAGGTCAGAAAGGGCATGTGTACAGAAAAGGACAGTACAAATGCAAAAATCTTGTAATGAAACTCATCATTTATACTCTAAAGAGCATCTGTTAAAACCTAAATAAAGATACTAGCGAGTGGTCAAAATCATCTCTGTCCTGGATCTTTCCTGGGAGCACAATGGTACCCTTCTTGTCTCCTTCTTAGGGGGATGGGCAGGGTAAGCCTGAGGGAAAGTGTTAACCAGAAAACAGTGGAAAAGCTTGACAACACTAAACAGTTTGTTAATGGTGGGTCACAAACAGGGTAGGTGCTGGAGAGGAGGCCCCACCCCTCACCTGCTTTACCCTCCTGCATGTCTCAGCTTTGATGCCACAGGAGGCCTGAGTTCCCCATGCTTGCTTCTGGAGTCGTTGCTGTTCCTAAGCATGTGACAGGAGCTTGGAAAGGTAGAGTGATTTTCAAATGTCATCTTCTTCATATTCATAGCAGACAAAGGGGCCCAAGGAAAAGTTGCATTTCCCAACCTCAGAGCCAGAACTTTAGGCTGGGACAGCAGGTCCATCCCATACCTTCCCCTTTGAAGGCTGAAGGTAGCTTTGCTGCTTGGAGCCTCCATCTCAGCCTGAATGATACATGTTAATGAGCAAATGGTCAACCCATCTCACTCATGAGAGGAGAACTGGGAGGTGGCAGACCAACTCTGGTTCCTGCTCATAGGAACATAGGAGCCTAAGACCTAGGGCTTGAGCCAGGTGGCCCGTCTGGTGAGTACTTCAGTTTTTCCATTAAACATCATGAAATTCTAAAGCACCTAACTTCATATACTAAGTGAGAGGAGCAGGATCAACATGGCTTGACAAAGAGACTTTCAGAAAGTCAGAATTCTCCATTGCAGACCAGAAATGGTCTAAAGAGAATGAGCCCCAGAATGGAAGCAAAGAGCACAGAAAGCAAAGACTACAGGCAGACCAGGGTGCTGCTCAGATGCAGGATTCAGTGGGGACTGTGACAAAGCACCTGTCTTGTGTGAGATGGGCTGCAGACACAGGCCCTGGCTGATTGTCATCATGAGGGAGACAGCTTCTCTCTGGCATAGCTGCTGAGAGATTCAGAGTACACAAGGAATCCAGATATTATGCTTAAAACAAACATATACACAATCTCCCAAGTTTTAAATGTTCATAAAGGAGAAGAGACTGCAGAGGAGAGAGGATGGACCAAAGAAAAGTAGGAAGGAAGGAAGGAAGGAAGGAAGGAAGGAAGGAAGGAAGGAAGGAAGGAAGGAGACAGGGAGGGAGGGAGGGAAAAAGGGACGAAGTGAGAAAGGGAGGGAAGGAGAAACGAAGGGAGGGGAAGAGCTGATGGAGCCAGCAAAAAGAAAATACATGTAACATCAGGGATGTGGAGGCTGAGGAAAGAAGAGAACCGAGCACTATGCCAACTATTCTGGCCTGTGTACTGAAAGCTCCTTGCCAACCCACACAATACTATCCTCTTTTGGACCATCAAGTTTCTCCTTTCCAAGCCCACCTGCTTCCTGTTTCTGGCCCAGCTACATGGACCATCCACACTTCTCCATGCCAGCACATTCAAACCTACTGCTTTCTCTCCAGCAGCTCTCAGGGTGCAGGCTTCACAGACAGGCTCTTTGAGGTGGCAAACCGCTCAGATCATGTCTTGCTGCACAGTTAGATCTTCAAAGGTCCTCTGCTCTAAAATACACTGGCCCATTATCTACCCATCACCTCTGCCCATCCCTGAGTTTAACATGTTTACCTGTTGTTGGGACTTTTACTTTTTTTCCTCTCATATCTCCCGCAGTTTCGGGGCAGCTCAGGAAAGATTTGTCAGCTAAGGCTTGACACATCACAAAATTTTCCTCATCTGTGGTGGTAGGAGATAGTGAGCAGGACCAAGGGTCACACAAAATCCTTTCCTTTACAGTCCTCATAAGTATATACTGATGAATCCTCTGCTCAGTAGCTCTGTATAGATGGAAGAGAGAAAATGAAGAAGGGAGAGAGAAAGGGTGGGAGGAGAGGAGGAAGAAATAAAGAGAGGGGGGAGAGGGAGAGGGAGAGAGAGGAATGGAGGCAGAGAAAACAGATGGATGGTAGAAGAAGATAAAGAGGATCACATGAGAGGTAAAGAGGTCAGAAGACTTAGCAGGAGATTGAGCTGCACTGTATCCTGTAATGGACATTACTTTGTGCCCAGAGCTACCTGGGTCCCCTCCCAATTGCCCTATTCTAATCTGTGGTCTTGGTCACATCATTTAATGCCTTTAAGCTTCCTTTTTTCACATTGACATCATGGGGCATGATCTGTAGCATAAAAGATTCACCCTTTGAGACCAGAATTGGCTTCACTGGCCCTGGGAAGCTGTGCTCCTCCTAATCAGGAAAGCTGGGGGATCCAGCTGGGCCACCCCTGTGCAGAGAGCCAATGGGGATATACATCTGGCTCCAGTACTTGTCACTGCTAGAGATCTGCAGGGTAATTAAAGGCACAGCAGGCAGGTGTCATTAACTTGTTAACCTGAAGGTTTTCCCTCACCTTCACCACTAGAGGAGAGACTACAAATGTGTCAGATGAATCACATCTAAACTTAGATGGTTTTCTTTCAATTATTCTGCCAGGAGCTCTGCACATTTGTTGAGCTTGGGCTTGTTATTAAAATTCAGGACTGAATCATATTAATCCACAATATATCTTCTTACCTCAGTGTATCAGATGGTGGTGGTGTCTTTAAAACTTACTGCACCCCAGTGGAAATTTTTGACCTTCTTGATCATTCCGTTCATCCAAACTCTCCAACAAAGAGACATTTTTTTAAAACATTTTTAACATTTTTTTTTAACATTTCCAGCTAAACTACTCAAGCTAAGCAATTAGGTTTTCTGAGCAGAAACATTACCTTTTCCATGCTGCGAAGGGCCATAAAGGCCAGGTTCTCTGAGTCAGGACCTTAGGAATACTGAACGGAAGGCTCAGAGTCACAGTGATGAACATACACCTAGAATAATCTGCAGGACACATGCATACACATCATTTGTTACTAGGGCAATCAGTGTGAGTTTCTGAGTACCCAGTACCTGAAGACTGGGGTCAAGAGTACTGAGTTTGTAAGTGTTGCTGTTGGGAGTCCCATGCAAGTCTTTGACCTCCTAAGTGAAACTCTGTTTGTCTTGACCCATTTAGCATGACTATGTAGCATGCTGTACAGTACCTGATACATGGAATGCAATCTCTCCTTATTGACAACTGTTTTGTTTCTAAAAATCTATCAGAACTTATATCACTATATACATCATACAAAATGATATGTATGCATCTGTAAAATAGATTCATATCATTATCTACCTCATATGTAGATATAGATGTGTTCAATTCTGCTCAGAGTGAGAATAAAGGCAGATCCGTCTCACTAATGGATGATTTCAGGTTAGGAGAACATATGTAAATGCACTCGTGTGTGTGTGTGTGTGTGTGTGTGTGTGTGTGTGTGTCTGTGCATGCGCGCATGCACACACATGTGTATGTATGTGTGAACACCTGAACATGTACACATAAATAAAATACAAGTATACAATACAAATGGTAAGAAGTGGAAAGGAGTACTGGGGAGAGAGGTTTAAGTGGGGACATGGATGGGATAGCTAGCAGAGCAGGACAGAAACTGGAGGAGAGATAACTAATGCTATGGATGTTTGAAAAGAACTCATGGAAACATGATATTTTATATAATTCATATATATTTCATATAAAAGAGTTTAGTTGGAGTTAACTTAACACAGGGACCTTCACATTGACAAATTAAAAAAAGCCCAGTGAAAGGTGTCAGCTATCTCACCGTGAGCTGTTAATCATGAGAGTTCCCGAAGCCCCTAAAAAATGCAGGGTATTACTATTGTTTTTGGCTACCCACCGTAACTTCCTAGAAAAAGCTTATTGCTGAAGACATCACACACTTTGGCCACTAGACACGAAGAAATCAAGTTGGTATTAAGAGCGAAAAATCCTCTCTGCTGGCTAGCTTTCACAGTAGCAGAGGGTTAAATGAAGGCTGGTGGGTGAGAAAAGTCCTCAACAGCCTTTCCCAGCTGTGAGTGCTGTGAGTCATAGTAACAGGTAGCCTATGGTAATGGATAGATAGCCTATAGTAACAGATAACCTTCTTCCTATTAGGTTCAGGAACCATGGAAGGAGATGGGACAAAAAGTTAGTATGAGCAGAGGTTAGTGAGGACCAGGAAAATTAGTGTCTTCTGGACATGACACTACCACTCCATCAATGAACTTAGAGCAACTGCAGTTGCCTGTTCAAAGTCAAACCAGTCAACTTTGCAGCATGGATAGAAGAGGGGCTCACAAACCTCCACCTTAGCTGAGGAGCTATTGATAGTTGATGGCTTCTAGGGGAGCGAGAGTTAGTTTTCTTTTAGAATGTGATCTTGGGTAGGCAACTGTGTTCCAGTAGATGGCCCCCCTCCTTAAGTGTATAAGCATCATAAGCTGAAGTCAATGAGTTACAAAATACAAAGAAAGAAAGGTACAAATTGTGAGGAGGGTGGAGGTAAGGAATGGATGTAGAGAGAGCTATGGGGAGAAGCATGAGATGAATGTGATCAAAATCTATTATATACATGTATAAAATTCTCCAAAATCAATAAATAGTATATTTAAGAAATAATAACACTGGGCAGTGGTGGCACATGCTTTTAATCCCAGCACTTGAAAGGCAAAGGCAGGCAGATTTCTGAGTTTGAGGCTTTCTGGTCTACAGAGTTCCAGGACAGCCAGGGCTATACAGAGAAACCCTGTCTTGAAAAAAACAAATAATAATAATAATAATAATAATAATAATAATAAAAACACAAATTTATTGAAATCTAGATACCATTTATTTTCCAAGGCTCCTTCCTATCTATCCTCTTTCCTTTATAGGGAGAAGTAAATGGCAGAGAGAGGGGGAGCCATATTTTGACCATCTCACATTCTTGATGATGAACTGAAATGAAATTCGTCAAAGTGAACTTCTCACTGTAGAATAGTGCTGATCACATTCTCAGTGATGAGTGCTCCACACAGGGAAATAGTGGCCCAGTGGGAGGACTGAGTCCCACTTCCACCGAGTGATATCTAGAGTAACAAGGCAGGAGCTCTAGTCTCTGTCTCTAGCCTTTCTCGTGTTGCTTTGAGAACGTGAAATTAATTCCAACTTCTTGTAAGCTAAAATGTGCCCACTCAGAATTCCTGCCTTAAAATCTGGACTCCCTTTCACCTTAGTATCTCAGAATGGGACTGTAGCTGAAGATGATGCACTTGAAGAAGTATTAAATTAAAATGATGCCATTGGAGTGAAACCTAGAGCTGTCTTATTTGTGTCCTTATAAGATATCAGGACAGAGGGAAGATGTGGTGATGGTCAAGAAAAAGAATGTTATCAAGAAGTGGGAAGAACTCAAGAAGTTAGACCCCAAAGAACAAAATAACCCTATTAAAAATGGGGTACAGAGCTAAACAAAGAATTTTCACCAGAAGAAATTTGGATGGCTGAGAAGCACCTTAAGACATGTTCAACATCATTAATCATCAGGGAAATGCAAATCAAAACAACCCTGAGATTCTATCTCATACCAGTCAGAATGGCTAAGATTAAAAACTCAGGTGACAACAGGTGCTGGTAAGGATGTAGAGAAAGAGGAACACTCCTCCACTGTGAGTGGGAGTGCAAGATGGTACAACCACTCTGGAAATCAGTCTGGCAGTTCCTCAGAAAATTGGGCATGAAACTTCTAGAGGACCCTGTCGTACCACTCCTGGGCATATACCCAGAGGATTCCCCTGCATGCAATAAAGACACATGCTCTACTATGTTCATAGCAGCCTTATTTATAATAGCCAGAAGTTGGAAGGAGCCCAGATGTCCCTCAAAGGAGGAATGGATGCAGAAAATGTGGTATATTTATACAATGGAATACTACTCAGCAATTAAAAATAATGAATTCATGCAATTTGTAGGCAAATTGTTGGATCTGGAAAATATCATCTTAAGTGAGTTAACCCAATCACAAAAGAATACACATGAAATGCAATCACTGATAAGTGGATATTAATGAGCCCAGAAGCTCTGAATACTCAAGGCACAATTAGCAAATCAAAAGATTCCCAAGACGAAGGAAGGAGAGGACCCTGGTCCTGAAAAGACTGGATCCAGTTTTGTAGGAGAGTACCAGAACAGAGAAATGGTGGGGGAGTGTGTGATTGGGGAATGGGTGGGGGTAAGAAGACTTATGGGACATATGGTGAGGGGGGAACTGGGAAAGGGGAAAGCCTTTGGAATGTAAACAAAGAATATAGAAAATAAAAAATAAAAAATAAAGAAGTGGGAAACCATTCTGCCTATACCTAGACCCAGAATGTCCAATACTAAGATTGAAAGAAAATAAAGATGTATTGAGTCCCCCACAGTGTGGCTTAATGTGGCATCTTTAGGAGATCATTAAGTGATGCTTTACAAATTTCTCACAAGTCCACAACCCTCATGCTGCCCAGGCGATTCCCTCATATGCAGTTCAGTCAGATGCAAAACCCTTCTTTAGATATCATACTTCATCTATGATACATGATGTAATCATCCACATGAATGTAATCCTGCCAATAAATGTCATCTCTGTCCCTGCTGCTTGTCATTCACCATGGAACCACTACTTTTAACCTTTTAGTTCTCCCCATGTGCTTTTGAGCACAAAGCCTGCATTAGTGAGCATTTTGTGCTAAAAACGAAATGCTTGAGGCAAGTTGACTAATAAAGAAAACAGGTTTATTCATCTCCCCATTGTGTAGATTTAAGGGCAAGGTTTCAGAATGAGGTTATCTATAAGGGCTGAATTGTATCCTGATAAGAGGACAGGAAACAGGAAGCCAAAGATGTTGGTGGGATGAAGAACAACCAAGATTTGTTCATGTTATAGTTCAATAAAGGGATCCTCCCCAAGACTAGATGACCCAAACTGAACTGAATAGACATCCGAGGCAGTGTACTGTGGCTGAGAGCTGGTGGCTTAGGAGGTGAGACCCGTGCTTATATTATGCTCTGTTTGCTAGCTGTATGACCCAAAGTGCCTCCAAAAGCCACCTGAGATTCTGTCCTCTCACCTAAAAATCAGTTAATGACAGCACTTTGCAAGACCATCTTAAGGATCAAAGTGAAAACAGAGACTTATAGGGCTGTATGTTGGTTGTCAAAAACATTGGTTCTTTTGGATCTGATGTCCCACTGAAACCATGGTCTTATACCAAGCAGTGGTAGAAAGGTTCCTCGCAGCCTGTGAGAGTTCTGTGATAAGGCTGCTCATCTCCTTCATTTTTCTACCCACTGAGTCAGTAATTTCTATTCTCATGTAAGCCTGCAGTGCCCAGTTGTGGAATACAGCTGCCATGTGGACTCTTTAGGTCAGAAAGAACAAAAAAAGGAAAATCAGGGCAACTGTAGTTTTCCACACTATTCTAGTAAGAAAGAAAGAATGATCAGGAATCAATTTAGAGAAGACTTCAGAGTGAGTTCAATCAGTGAAATTTGGCTTAGAAACCTAGTATTTATGCCATGTAGGACAAATGATAGGAACTCATTTTTTTTTGAAACAGGATTTCTCTGGGTAGAGCTGGCTGTCCTGTAACTCACTATGTAGACCAGGTTGGCCTCAAACTTAGAAATCTGCCTGCTTCTGCCTCCCAAGTGCTGGGATTACAGGCATGTGCCACCACTGCCTGATGGAACTCAATTTTCTAATCTGTCCAAAAGGGATACTCAGACTATCTCAACCTCACAGAGGGATTATGGTGACTATGCATATAATGGGCCTTAGAATCGTGGGTTGTGCCCTAGTAAGCACATCATGCCTAGGAGATTGACTCTGATGTATACACACAGGCATAAACAAACATACAAACTACAGATATGATCTCTTGGAAACTTAAAAACTCCATACTACCTAAAAGTCTAATATGCAAACAGTATGGATTAGTGGGTCTCTGTAATATAAGAAATGATGTAATACTTTCCAGAAATACCACATAGGCAATAGTGATGAATATAAACAGCCTAATGCAGACGAACAGCTTGGCAAGGATGCTTTTTATCTTCCTGTAAGTCCAGCTCAGTCTTGAACACAAGGGAAACCCTACATCTTGAAGGCCACATGGGGCAACTGTATAGAGGACATCATCTGATAAGAAACAAGCACAGCCCTGAAGGAATATATTTCGTGGCCTTACTCAAGCCCCCCCAAACTGTAAAGTAGTGAAATAAAAAGTAAAGCTGAATTGATCAAATAGGTAACTAAGCTGGGAACACAGATGTTTGAAATAAGCATGATTATATGACTAAATAGTAAAGAAAAACAAGGTAATTTAATTAGGCATAAAAGTGGTCAAGGGGAATGTAACATTCAACACACAAAATATAATTATTGAGAGAATATTAAAATAGCCAATTCTAGAATGATTGCTGTCCTAAACAGGCACCAGAATACAGGAATAACATCAAGATCTGTTACTAGTAGCATAGGTGTGATAACATCATCCTCTGGTCTCATACTCTGGCATGGACAATGCTGGAGATCACCCTGTGTTAAGCAGCTCCCATCACCAGGACAGGACACCTAAGGCACGAAACCAGTGCTGTCAGACTTCTATTTTGGCTCCTGTATCCACAGGTTTCAAACTACATCCAAATGGCCCCATTGTTCTGAACCTTTGAAGGGGATTCATCAAGGCAGTAATGCTCCAGGCAGATGTGAGGCAAAGAGACAAAGGAACAATGGGAGAATTCCCCTCTATGGCATCTTTCAATGGCAGCTTTCTCCAACCAGGCCTCATCTTAGTCAGGTTTCCTCCACTTCCCTACAGCAGGGTCACCTTTCCACAGAGCTCTGCATAGGATCTAAGACACAACACGGTTGACACATGGGGCAGAGAATGTACACCGGCAAGCTTGCTAATTTTCCTTCTTTCTATGTTCTTTAAATTCTAGAACTATGTTTATCTGAGTCTATTTTCTCAAAACTTGAAATCCCCCTATCCCTGAGGACGAAGTATATGATATAGTATTTGTTCTTTTAGAGCAAAACAAAACAAGAACAACAAAGCAAAAACAAACCAAAGAAAAGCAAACATAAAACCAACACCCTTTAATCATTTTTCTGGTCAAACAAGTTTGAGCAAGATTATTTTAATATTTTAACTAGAACAGAAATGCCTCAGAACTTCATTGCTGAAATGTAGCCAAATTTTGAAGAAGCGATGTGTTGCATTTCCAAGAGCAGAGTAGGTAGGAGGGCAGGTCTCCTGACACTTTCAACAGGATGATGACCCCATTTCTCCCATGGCAGCATCTGACATCTCACAGACATGCCTGAGAAATGCCAAGGCAGGTCCAACCAAATGCCACCATGGTGATATGTCAGGCTCTATAGATGGCTTCTAGACATATCACCATCAGTTTTTAAGGCAGGTTCATATGCAAGTTACACACTCATGTGGGCTGTTGGTGCGTTTCACCAAAAATGAGGTTAAGTGGACTATCTCCAACCTCATGAAAGTGCATTAAGACTCACTAACTCGCTGGGCAACTAACCTGCCCTGGCATTAAATACCTTATTTTACCTTATCCTGACACTCTGTGTCATTGGGGACAGGATAAGGCAAACCCTGAGTCCTGCTTTCCTGAAGATGTAGGTGCCACGCTGAAGGGATGATTTGTCCCTACTATATTGTAAGATCACATCTACCTGCATCCTCTGCTTCTTCCCAGATGTGAGAATCGTCCCAACCTGGAAACCAGAACATCCAGCCACACCTCTGAGGCTAGTCTCTCACAATGCTGGAATATATGTGGATCCTCAGATTGTCCATTCTCAGTTGAACATCTCTTTCTGGTTCCTGGCCCATGTCTATGATGGCAGCCTACAGAGAGTACATGGGCCATCTCCACTGTATACCATTTGTGGATACTGGACCTTATCTCTCGCTTTCTCTCCCTACTTGCAGAATGGTTGCTTGGCTGCTTCTTGCAGTGCCTTGATGTGAGGTATAAGGTATTGCATGTATTACTGGGTGCCATGTGAAGCACAGCCCCAGCATTCTAAGAGAAATAACAGATACCCCAGGGCCAGACTGCCTGAGCTGGAATCTCAGTGCCATTAGTTACCAGCTGTAATTATGGAACTATACATTAAAATGCCTTGTGCCTCAGTTTCCTAATCTGTAAAGAAGGGTCAGTTGTGGACTGTGGAGGACCCAAGTTGCAGTAGCAAAACTGTCTAGCAGGTTTTTTTTTTTACAATAGTTCAGACAGTCAGTAAGGGACTGGACCGAGGCTGTGGTGGGCAAGGTGAACATATGGAGGCAGAATTGCAAAATTCTTTAAGAGGTCAGACAGTGTGATCCTGTGACCAATTAGCCATGGTGGTTACAAAATGTAGAGGAGTGAGATGAAAGGAAAACACGTAAAGTGGGGGTTCAGAGGGACTGCCTGGGTGGCAGGGTGGGTGGCTTTCAAAGGAGTCCTCTATACAGTTAAAGTACATGGAGACATGGGCATAACCAGAATTAATATATGCATGTACAAAACTGTCAAAGAAGAAGAAGATAGTTTTAAAACTTCTACAGGGTTGTCTTAGTCAAGGTTTCTATTCCTGCACAAACTTTATGGCCAAGAAGCAAGTTGGGAAGGAAAGGGTTTATTGAGCTTATACTTCCACACAGCTGTACATTACCAAAGGAAGTCAGAACTGGAACTCAAGCACGTCAGGAAGCAGGAGCTGATGCAGAGGCCATGGAGGGATGGTCCTTACTGGCTTGCTTCCCCTGGCTTGTTCAGTCTGCTCTCTTATAGAACCCAAAAATACCAGCCCAGAGATGGTACCACCCACAAGGGGCCATCTCCCTTTGATCACTAATTGAGAAAATGCCTCTCATGGAGGCACTTCCCCAACTGAAGCCCCGTTCTCTGTGATAACTCCAGCCTGTGTCAAGTTGACACACAAAACCAGCCAGTACAAGGGTGAATGGCTCACCTACTGTGCAAGCAGGAGGACCTGGATTTGGATGCTCAGACCCGTGTAAAGCAGGGCATTGTGGCATGTACCTGTAATCCCAGTTCTCCTGTGGCAAGATGAAAGGTGGAGATAGGAGACTCCCTAGAGGTTTGCAGGCCACAGCCACGAACAAGCACACCCGTCTCAAATAAGATGTGAGGCAAAGACCAACATCTGGCTGTACTCTTGCATCCACACATGTACCATGTATGCATGTATCCAAATTTACGTAATAACACCACCTGCATGAGCATATGACTTATACATACATACTCACAGACACAGTTTATTTTAAAAAACAAAGTGTCCTACTATGTTAAGTATGTGTCTCTTTGTTCTCACCACTGTGCTGTGGCTACAGCCCTCCATTCTATCCAGGGTTTAACACCTGGGACCTCACCTTTCAGCTCACAATGTATATCATCCCTATAATACAACACAGTCAGTCTCAAAGGAGCCAAGCAACTTGCTTGAAATCACACAGCACTAGATCTAAGGCAAGAACTTCAAACTTCTGGAAGAATTGTAGGAGCCAGAGGAGTTGAGGACACTATGAAAGCATGACCCACAGTATCAACTAAGCAGGACTAAGAAAGACTCACAGAAATTGAGGCAGCAATCACAGAGCCTGCAAGAGTCTGTTCTAGGTCGTCTGCAAATATATTATGTTGTTAGTTTGGTGTTTTTATGTGACTCCTAACAGGGGGAGTGGAGGTGTCTTTGATTCTTTTGACTGCTCTTGGGACTCTTTTCCTCCTATGGGATTGTCTCATCCAGTCCTGGTTTGAAGACTGTGCCTAGTCTTATTGAAACTTATTATGGTTATGCTGTGTTTGCCTGATATCCTTGGGAAGCCTGCTCTCTTCTAAAATGAACCTGAGATGATGTGCATGTGAGAGAGAGAGCAAGGGCGAGGAAGGGAAGTGGAGGGAGGGTGAAACTAGTTGGGATGCATTGTCTGAGAGAATAAAGAAAAAAACCCTCCCACCACAGTTTTGCAGTATTCCACACTGGTTCTCAAATACATTCTTCCCATGAGGCATTCTTGATTTCATCATCTATGCAAACTGCCTGCAAATCTGCAAATCAGAAATATCCCTAATTCTTCCACATCAGTCCATCTTGAACACTGCTTCGTGTGATCTAGCCCTAGCTGGTGTGGGATGTTTCAGCAGACCGCACCGTTTCTTACAGGAGCTCTGCTAATCGATGTGTGCACATTTTGTTTGCACAGTGTGGTGTCTGTGTCTAATTACAATGTTGGAAGTTCCTTCAGGCGCCGACAGATATGTATACAGATATTAGGAACATGCAGAACACCACTTTAACATAAAGGTGCTGTGCTTCCAAAAGAATAGCAACATTTTAACACTTTGGGATGATCTGTCTTGCTGATAGCTAACTAAAATTGAGAAAGGGCATTAGAAAGCTGTAAATAATGTTCAATACTAATATTATAGGCTACCTGGGAAAGGGGACATGGTGTGAAATTATAGTGTCAAAACACAGGAGAAGGCTAAAGGTCTAAATCACTCTAAATATTGATTTGACTCAATTATACAATTCAGGGTCTTACTACTGCAGAAGTGGGGTATTTCCCAAGGAAAACCATGATAGTAGAATCTAAGAAAAAGGGGGGGGAGAAAGGTCATACGGCTGATGTACATGAGTCAAGGTTCACTTTCATCTTTGGGGAAATTATTTCCACTGTCCCCTCCCCACAAACAACAGAACGAAATCTATAAATAATGGTTCTCCCAATGTAGCCATCCCAGCTGGATAATGCTAAAATGCTTTTAGGATGGAAGCAGTAAATAAATTCAACTGTTAAGATGCATTTGGATGTGATCCTGAGGCAGTAGTCTGGTAATCACCACAGCATCACAACTGAGACTATTAGATTCAGACAACAGAGAAATAATGGATGTTAAAGAGGTCTAGAAACAGCACTGATTGCATTCACCCACCACGGAGCTTTCAGGCTGGCGACAGGAGTGCAGAGGTTCCACTTTGTAGCTACTGAAGAACACACTCGCACGCAAGCACACACACACACACACACACACACATACACACACACCCCTGATAAATGCCAACCCTGGTTTCATTATGTGGTGGTCAAACAGTCATTTTCTCAATGTTGTGAAACCTGTGGAGACTCTGGCCTTTGCCTACTTTCAAAGTTGAAAAGGAGAAATGGCTTCATTCTCTGACAGCGTTCAGAGGCATTGGGTTTACTGCCTGTGCCTCAAAGGCTTCAGAACTATAAAAGGAGGATCCTGGAACAGAAGGCAGGCCAGGACACACAGCATGTCTTTCTGTGATCTTAGGATTTTTGAGTGGGTGCCAGTGCTGTTTTACTAGCCAAGTCTTTACTTGCCAAGAACACCATGCTTCTGTGTCTGAGTGATTCTCAAGTGTGGTCCATGAAATCCCCAACGTCACAACCATCTGCTGAGAATGCAGACTTCCAGGGCCAGACCACTGGGGCTCACTGTCTTGACGTAAGGCAGGACTTTTCACCCACTGCCTTTGGACAATTACTTCATCAGGGACTATGGCTTGACAGCAACAAATGTTAAATTCTCACTTGTTCTGAGGCAGACTATCAATCAGTATTTAGCCCCAGCTGGCCTTGAACCTATAATTCTCCTGCCTCAGAATTCCCAAGAACAGGGATTAGGTATCTCCATACTTGTCAAATGCACCTTCTGAAATATGTCACTATAGGTTTTTGCTCAGGGTCAGCAAACTCAAGTCCATAGATGAAATTCAGATATCACTTGTTTCTGTAAACAGATGTTTATTGTAACATGGCCTCAGCCACTTACTATGTCTGTGTTTCAAAAGTTAGAGTTGATGTCACAGAGACCATGTCTAAGTCTATTTTCTATGGGTGAGAACAGCAGACCCCACACTTGAGAAGGAGGGCCCACAGTTCTAGTCTAGGATTAATGACTTCCTCTGCTGATGGCTCCTTGCTTCCCAAGTCCCAAGATGGATCTGGGTATCACACAATGAGGAAAAAGAAGCCCGTTAACCCTTCCAATGTCCCCCTTTCAACACCACAGTCAGATAAAATGGCCAGCCTATTTTTACTTTAATGCTTTGATTTTTTGGAAGGGACAAACCAATTTCAACAAGAGAAGTTTACATGGGCTGCAAAATCTGAAATATTACTCTCACCTTTGACAGAAAATGTGTGCTCACCTCTGATGTGTGGCTGTGGTTTTCAGTCAGATCTACTCATCCAGATCCCCTAGAGTTCTTGACTTGCTTTGTCAATGCAATTTCCCCATTCCCATTCCTAGAGAATATGAATGAGTTGGCCTGTGGGAGTGCTGGGACACAGACATCTTTGGAAAGGCCACCCAAGTGACTGCAATGTGCATCCAGGATGTACACCTTTGCTGTTCTTGCCTAGTACCAAGGTGAAACCTTTTCTCAAAACTTTCACCTCCTAACACTGAGCTTCTTGGGAAACTCTTATCATTTAGACAGCAGTTGCTTATCTGTATGACAGATAGATCAATACAGAGCTTAGGGATAGTATGAAGATTGGAATAACGCATGCACACTTCCCACAATAGGTCTTAGTATACAGAAAGCATTGACAACCTATGTAAGCACAATGGGTAATAGCGTGCTTGGCTCCGGTTACACAATCAGGTAGACATCCATTAAGCACCAGCTGTGTGCTGTAGAAGGGGGCACAAGATAAATAAGATGTGATTAGCTCCTCAAAGGAACTCACAGCTCAGTCAGAAAAAATAGCACATAAAAATATATTGACAGCAAAAGGAGAGAAAAATATGCTTCCCTTAAATATGGTCAGATGTGTTGAAGAGGAGAATATAACTCTGATAAACATACACAGGCCTGTTCAATGTCAGTAATAATCAGAGAAATAGAAGATAAAATTCTAATGAAACATTTTCTCCCTGCAAGTAGGTAAGCATCAAAACAGTTTAGAATAATCCACTTCCATGGTCTTTTAGAGAACCAACTGTTACTCCAAAATCTATACACTTTCCAAATCCTCTGCTTCTTGTTTAGGAACTGAGTCAGGTGGCAAGAGATGGTAAGAATACTAAAGGAACAAGCCGTGAGGCATGCCTGCAGCACTGAGCACCAGCCAAATGCTCATGACATGGTAGAGGGGGAACCGAGTCACCCTGCAATTCAATGCAAGTCAATGCTCAAGGGTTCGTGTTTTTGTTTTTAAATGAGGACTCTGTGTGGATATATAATAAACAATTTCCCATAGAAACCTTCAGAGAAGCTAAAAAATATCAGAAAATATAACAACACGTATGTGATAAAGCTCACTGCCAAGCTTAACATTTTTATTTCCTATGTATGCATGTGAATTCCTTCTGAGATAGGATTACCTCTGGGAAGAAAAGAGTAGGATAAAGATCTCTTGCTTTGTGTGTGTGTGTGTGTGTGTGTGTGTGTGTGTGTGTGTGTGAATGTAAATGCATGCACAGAGTTCTCATGACCATTCCCAAAGAAAAACATATCCAGGTCAATAATATAATATAGTGACCATCCTTACAGAAGTTTTGCACATTGTAATGACAGAAATAAAGAGAGTACAGAATTATGGAGAGAGATGGAAGAAAATTATGCTAAAGAGCTAATGAAGCATTGAGCTAGACCTTGAAAAACGCGCTACTGGAGAAGATGATTACACCATCATGCATGAACAGTGCCTTAAGCAGAGGCTCACAGTCATAAAATAGATGCACACTTCAATTTCTGAAACTAAATATGGATGCCCTACCTTGGACACAGGACTGTTATTAATATTGGCAGATCAGAAATAGGTGCACATGCTGGAGCTATAGGCTCATGTGCTAGAGCCATACATCTATGCACTGTTGTTATACACCACTGTGACAGAGATACAAAGAGAACAGCCCAACAGATACTGGTATCAGTGCTCTGCCTTCAGGGTGACTCCATCCTAGTTGGTTTAGATGAACAATCTATGAATGTAGAGAAGGAGTCATTGTGATGATGAGGTTGCTGGGGAGATTAGTACAGGAAAAGGAAGAAAAGAGTCGATGGAGATGGGTCTCCCCTGTCATACTGGGGTCATTAGGGTCATCTAAGAAGGCTTCGCTGGTGGAAAGCCAAAGAAATGTTGAGAACTAACCACAAGGACCATCAGGGGAAGGGCAGCCCATACTTGAAACCTTGTATGAAGTACAAATGGAAATTCAAAACAGTGGAAAAGTGAGCAAGGAAGCAAACAAACAAGCAAACAAACAACAAGGCAAGCAGATGAAATAGCCCACCCTACCCTGGGAGACTGAATATGAGCCAATAAGCTTATGTTTAAGCAAGATTCAAAACTAAGGCTGAATCCCAGGTCAAATTGCATTTCAACTGGAGAAGGAATTACAAACCAGATGGTTTCTGAGCAGAGAGAAGCCAGTGGAGGTTTGAGATGGTAAAACCTTGCCAAATCTTTTTAGATGAATCCTTCTCCATACTTGGTTAGCTTTGCAAGCTGGTATACTATAGCAGCAGGGGCTATATTAGGGATTTGTCTCTCCAGTTAGCATGAATTTAATGGGTCTGTAATAAACTTATTAAAATACTGACCCTACTTAGGTGAGGCTTACTCCTAATACCTACCCAGCCTCCCAGGATCTCATAAGTGGAAGCCCTAATGATAGAATGATAGCACATATCAATTTCTCCTGTGTTCATAACAGCTCTGTGTTAGTTTTCCTCCACTGCAGTCTACAGGCCGTCTCTGGGAGCTAACTACTTCCAGATCCAAGGTTTGGTCTTTTACATAGGGACAAGAATATAGAAATGGATGGTCTTAAAATATACCTATGAAGGCAGAATTATAGCAGGGTATTGGGTTTAGCTGCATATTGGAGAGGAGGTACCTTTTTGCAGTATAAGAAAGAGATGACATGCAAAGAGACCATCTGGGGACTATGTGATAAATTGAAGGTCCCACTAAGGACATTGCCTAGAGGAAAAGAAGAGAAGCAAGTAGATTCAAATGACTAAAAGTGAAAATCACCTGTTGTTATTGAATTTGACAAAGGAGACTGAGAGTAAAGGAGGTAAAGACATCATGTCAATGCCTATGTTTTGGGCAATGGAGCAGATAATGGTGACTTTACCAGTAGAAGCAACTCCAATAAACAGCAAACTTTACAGATAGGAACTTTTAAAAAGTGTTTCAGTCTGGAAAGGAGTATAGGGAAAGGGCTGTCTGCATAACTATAGAGCACTAGAATGTCTAGACTGGAGATGTTGCTTGGCTAGACTCCTTACAGGTAGCATGCAAAACCAAACATGTGCATAATATCAGTGGGAGAAGAATACAAACCCACAGAAAGAGTCAATAATTGCCACCTCTCTGCTTCTTTGACAACTGTCTCCTATTTACAGTTGTGGGGTTAAGTTTCTTGCCTCTCAAGATGTTCCCACCCATATCTTGTTCCTAGTCAACCCCAGTTTCATCACTGCTAGCTTTGGAAGAGTGTATTTTCAGTTTGTCAAATATTTTTCATTGAAAAAATATATCAGGGTATCATATGGGTCATAAAAGAAATGCAAGTAAATGCTGTGACTAGTTTTATTTGCTTTCTAATATCTTTCAGTGTGGAAAGAGCAGACATCTGGAATCCAAAACCTTATACTCTGTGCTGGTGACACTCTTCATTCAATACCATGTCATGGAAAAGCAACCCTAAGGAGGTTTCCCACCAGGACAGAAATGGATGGACATGTGGTGCAAGACAGAATAACCTGAAAGTCATGTATGATGGGTTCAAGGTGAGGTCAGCACAGATGCTGGGTAAGGAGAAGAGAAAGCTAGCATATCTGTTGTACCATCAGATATAAGAAGCATCTGTCATTTCTACCCTGTCTGTTCTTGGGCTAGCATGGGATGGGTACACAGCTGAGGCAGGTAGCTGTGGTGCCAGACTCTCTAAAGGATGGTGAATATGGGGATCAATGGTCAGCTTTGCTTTGTGGATGTAGATGATGTCATTTGGGTATCTGTGCACATTTCCCTTAAATTCCATTGTATTGCTGTACTTTTGCATGTAGTATTAACCACGATGCTAGGTATGGTCTACCTCTAGCCCATCCTTCTCTAGCTTTTCCTTTTTCCCCAGGCATGTACAGAAGCCAGAACCAAACACCACAGGGACTTAAGAAATACTTGCTGCATCATTCTTGGGTATATATAGGTACACAGTAGGAAGAGTCAAAGTCAGCATGCAATAAAGTTAGCCACACACCAAATTCTTAGCAGTAAAACATACAACAGCCAAGTTATGGAATAATCCTAGATGCCTATTGTTAGAAGGAAGGATTAAGACAATGTGCTATGGGGCTGGAGAGATGGCTCAGCAGTTAAGAGCACTGACCAATTTTCCAGAGGTCCCGAGTTCAATTCCCAGCAACTACATGGTAGCTCACAACCAACTGTAATGGGATCGATGCCCTCTTCTGGTGTGTCTGAAGAGAGTGACACTGTATTCAGATACATTAAATAAATAAATCTTTAAAAAAAAGAAAAAAGAAAATGTGTTGTGCATACACAGTGCAATATTTACAACTTCCTTAAGAAGAAAACCATATACAGAACTGGAGATTGTTAAGCCAAATAAGCCAGACCTAGAGCAACAAATACTTTCTGTCCTATGTAAGTACTCTTGATATTTTTAAAGATGAAAGAAGAATAAGAAGCAGGAAAGAGGGGAGATGAGAGAGAGAGCAATGAGGTGTATACAACTAAAGTGCATAGTATATATGCATGTGTGAAAATGCCATAATGCATCCCATTAGTTTGTACAAATCATATATACTACTTTAAAGCTTCATTTTAATTGTGTGTGTGTCTGTTTGTGTTTATGCCGTGTGTGTGCCTGTGTCCTCAGAGGCCCTAGAGCCACAGTTATAGATGGTTTTGAGCCACCTAATATGGGTGATGGGGACCACACTTGGTCCTTTGCCAGAACAGCAAATGCTCTTAACCACTGTGCCATTTCTTCAGCCTAACATGTGCTCATTTAAAGGGGTTTTACAAAATGGGAAAAGAAATCAAGGGGAAGTAATTCTACCATTTATTATTTCACTAGTTTGTTTTCTTAAGATGCCCTAAACCTGAAATGGAAGTCAGAACTCTGGACTCTGAAGGCTGGAGAGTAAGAGAATATTGGCTCTGCAGTATGCTCTCACCAGCCCTTTACTTACTAAAAATATTTATTATGTATTTGTGTATATTTATACATTTGTGTGTGTTTGCATGTTTATACATCTTTCCGTGTTTGTGTATGTTTATATGCCTTTATGTATGTTTATATATCTTTGTGTGTGTTCGTGAATGTTTATATGCCTTTATGTATGTTTATATATCTTTGTGTGTGTTGGTGAATGTTTATATATCTTTATGTGTGGTTGTGTATGTTTATACATCTCTGTGTGTGCATGTTTGCTTCCCTGAGACAGGCCAGAAGCCACACTGATGCATTCTCTAAGCAATCATTCTTCCTTTGGGTGTTTTAATTTAGGTCAGTTTGTTTCTCTCTGCTTGATTAAGCTCTAACATTGCTTCATCAAAATAAATATGTGAGTGTGTGTGCAGGTGTATAGATGCACATGCACACAGAATCCAGTAGCTGTCAGGGGTCCTCTATAACCCTCTGCCTATTCTTTGGTGGCAGGGTTATGTTTTTTTTCTTTTTTACTTTGTGTGTGTATCTGCCTCTGTAAATGTGTTTCTTGTACAATTTTTCTTTTCTTTTTTAAAAATTATGCTGGTCTTGTGTTTTATTTCCTCTTGGTTTCTGAAGAGGAAGAAAAAGAAGGCATGGGGTTGGGTGGATATAGATGTGGAGAGGAGAGGAGAGGGGAAACTATGCACAGAATATATTGTATGAAAAAGCATATAATTTCAATTTAATACAATGACTTTCCTTTTCAGTGTTCCTAGCACTGTGCAGCCAAAGCTGTTGAGTGATGTGCAGATACCTTCTTCCTGTGGGGTGATCCATGGCTGGTCTTCCCACTTCTGCTCCTATTCATCTTTGTTGCATAAAAGCCCTCTTCTTAATTCCAGTGCTATGCCTGGGAAGGCATCCTGGTTAGAGCAAAGCCCTTGGCTGGTTCCACAGAGAGCACAGTAATATATCCACAGCCATCTCTTGAACCAGCCTTTGCTGTGTGGGTGCCTGTATCCATGCTACACTCTTGACTTGTTAGTGCTGAATGCTGAAACTGTCCTGCCCTTCACAGATGTTTCTGCATCCCCTGTGAGCTAGCATTCTGAGGGATGCAGGGATGAAAAAGGAAGAAAACACTTCTGCTCTTACAGAACTGTTCTTTAATAGAGGATGTATTCTCTTAAATGCATTCCATTATCCCTATTATTACAACAGAGAATAAGGTTTACAGAATGCTCATAACTTGGGATCTCGCACAACCCCGAGGTAGAAAATGTAAAATTCAAGTCCAGGATTTAGGACCAAAGCCCAAGTTCTACTGAAGCATACCTCTCCCAGCTGAAAGCACATCTCACTAACAGGATTCTTATGATTTAGAAAGCAAAACTCTAATGAATATGAAACTAGTAGCTAGATCAGCATAGCCAGTGAGTTCCAAGGGGTGGCTGTTATAACCTGTTATAACCAGCTCTAAAGAACTTTAATTCAATCCACTGAAGTGAGTGAAAGAAAGCAAAAAATGAACATGATTATAGTTTACATATTAGGGTGCCTACTATGTGTCAGGAATGGCTTCAGCTGCCTTGTTTGTTTGTTTGTTTGTTTATTAACATAGATCTGAGGATACAAGAACTGTTATAACTGTTTCAGTTTTATCTGTGAACAGACTCTGGGATTCTTGAACTTTCTCAAAGTGTCAGGGCTCGGAAGGGCAGGGCTGGGACATGTTTGGCTGTTATCCCAGCCTTAGACCCACTAATTGCATAAAGATGAGACAAAATCCACTGCATATTAAAATTGGAAGCCTGGACATCTAGTGTCAGTGGGGCCATGCTGTCCTGCCACCTGCTCACATGTCTCAGTACATAAAGATGCAAAAGTCACCGAATTTATTTTTCATGGCTGGATAGAGAACAGGTATCATCCTTGGCAAAGAGGACAATATGTGCAGAGGTGTGGGTAAGAAAGAAAGAACACACCCTGTGTCTTAGGGTTTCTATTGCTGCAATAAAACACGACCTAAAAGCAAGTTGGGAGGAAAGGGTTTATTCAGTTTGCATGTTGCTATTCATCACTAAACGAAGTCAGCATAAGAAGTCACACATGGCAGGAACCTGGAGGTAGAAGCTGATGTAGAGACTGTGGAGGGGTGCTGCTAACTGCTTGTTCCCCATGGCTTGTTCAGCCAGCTTTCTTATAGAACCCAGGACCACATGTCAGGGATAGTGCCACCCAAAATAGGCTGGGCCATCCTCCCTTACAGCTGGATCTTATGGAAATATTTCTCAATTAAGGTTCCCTCCTTTGAGATAACTCTAGTTTACATGTCAAATTGAAATATGATTAGTCAGCACACTGGCTCCCCATGAAACAAACTTGATGGCCTTTTACTTAGTTTGACACTAGATATGGAAATATTATTCTCCTGACCAGAAAGCAGTCTCTCTTTCTGGTCAATTCCTTTGAGCAGCACCCTGTTTTCTCTCCAGGGACAACTTAGCAGCTCTGTGACAGAACTGCAATGCAAATTGAAAATGTTGGGATTCTGTTTAAAATCATGAAGAGGAATTAGCAAGATGAGCCAGTCAGTAAAGTGTTTGCTGTGACAGCTTGAAACGCCATAGTTGTGTCCCCAGCACTCACATAAAAGCCAGGTGCTGCAGTCACCCTTATAATACCGAGGCTGTGTGGGCGGAGGCAGGAGACTTCCTGATGCTCACAGGTTCAGTGAGAGATCCTATCTCAGGATAAGGAAGAAGTTATTCACGTTGGTCTTTGGCCTTCACACATCTACACAGGTGAACTTGCACACACATAGATTTGTGAACTCATAGAAACACATACATAAAAATATGAATAATTTTAGAATCATCAGAGCAGATGGAGAGGAAGGGTTTTCAGATCTTAGTGTCCTGGACATCTATACAGATTGTGTACTCATGGGACAAGTCCCACCCCCTTGCATTGTGAGACTGTCACATCCCAGACCTTATTTTCTCTTCCTGATCATTCTGGGAAATCAATTATCATGGCCAATCCTTAGAGAGAGGGTGAAGGATGTTTCACTTCTGTTCTCAGAATCAGTGAGTAACTAGCAGGATGAGAATAATCATAAAATGAATGTTAGCAGTTACATGGAGTCATAGAACCCAGACCTACCTATTCTGAGACTACAGTCCAGGTTCTTGCTGGGCTGCTGGGCTGCTGGGCTGCCTCCTGACTCCTTCTCAGTGCCCTGCAGATCTTGGGGAGGTTTGTGCCCACATTATCTAATATGGCTCTGACCAATTAAGTTTTTTCCCAGAACTGAAACCAATATGTTATGACTATCTCCAAAAACACTAAAGAAGATGTCACAAGAAGATGGTGAGCATCTCAGACTTCTTAACAAAGTCACCCACATCCCCAGATTGATGTAGGTGCTGGGCATTGTGCTACACTCAAAAAACAGATTGAGAAGACTGTGGCTTTGAGGACAGACTCATTCTTTTAAGGGAAGAAGGTCCTGTATGTGGTTAGCATTTTTAAAATGAGGTAGGTTAACCCATACCTCAAGCAGGATCTTTACAGTTTAGCCTTTACCAAAGAGCAAGAAAACCATCCATTCTCCAGGGCGTTTCTTTCCTGGATGGTTGGAGACAATACAACACCACATTCTTAGTTTTTAAAAGTACTCAATTGGATTGTCCATTGCTGAATTTAGACTAGTGTGGACTTCAGCAAGTAGTGAAGATCTTGGGGGATTCTATTTCTTTATCTTTCGAATCAGGACAAACAGTAGAATTTGGATCTTTTATTATCTGGCCAAATAGACTCATAGGGATTTCTTATGAATGAGATTTTGTGAATGAGTAATGCTTAGCACTGGTTTGGTTTTGTTTTGCTTTGTTTTTCAAGGAATGAAACACATTATACTTCTAAGTTTTAATTCCAAGTGCCTTATAGTGGGACTGTGCTGGCAAGTTGTTGTTGTCATTGTTATTGTTTCTTATCTATTTGCCACAAGCCAGGGCCATCTAGGAAGAGAGAACCTTAACTAAGAAAATGCATCCCTAGGATTTGGCCTGTGTAGAACTATAGAGCATTTTCTTCATTAATGCCTGATGTAGCAGGGCCCAACTAACTGTGGAAGTCTTGGGGTGTATAAGAAAGCAGGCTAATAAGCCATACCCCTGCCTGGCCTCTGATTCAGGCTTAAGTTTTTGCCCTGATTTCACTCAGTGACAGACTGTAAAATATAGAATGAAGTAAACATTTTCATCCCCAAGTTGCTTTGGTTATGGCCTTTATCACACCAGTAGAAAACAAATGAGGACTGAGCAAAACACACACACACACACACCATGGCATGCATGTGCAGCAATGTTATGAACAAAGAAGTTTCCCGTACCAGGATCACAAGGATAACAGACTCATAGGTCTACTACATATCACATGGCATTCTTCATATGTTTAACCTACACATGCAGACAGATGGAAGATATTCCATAGCTATTATTTAAGTGTCTCTTTGTGTCCATCAGCTGCCAATTTGACACAGCCTAGTCACCTGTGAGGAAAAAAAACCTATTAGGAAACAATCAGAATGAGCCCATTTCTCGTGCCATGGGTTTACAGAGCAAAGGGTATTAAACTCAATTCCAAAGAATGGCCAGGAACAGAGACTGGCATGGTGGCTCCCAAGAATGACTCCCTAGCATTGCTGACCAAAAAGCACTAGAAAATGATCCCATGTTTTGCTTTTTTGTATTTTTATGAGACTGATTGGACAGCATTAGGTCTGAATGGCTCTGGCTAATATCAATGCATCTAGTCCATGATCATCAGGTAAAAGGAGCCTTGGTGGAAAACTGACATATCACCATAGCAGAAGAGAGAGACAGGCACAATCAGACTATTGGAGATACCTCTGGAGCCCGTGAATGTGCCACTCTTAGAGCTCCCCTGCCTCCTAAACATTTGTCCAGAGAACCATAACAGAGTGCTCTCAAAGAGTAAGGTGATGGAATAAGTGCTTTCTTTTTCCTGGCCCCTAATGTGGTGTGACTAAACCCTAGTACATTAGCTTTTGGAATCAAAGAACTGGTCCAAGTTATCTCTCACTGTAAGGAGAAACTAAGGATGTTCCTACGTCTTCTGTTCCTTGGAAAACAAAAGTCCAGGTTAGCATCCAATCTGACCACAATCAATAACCGGTTGTAAGAGAAGAGCCAATCCTAGCCCTTAACTCCTCCCCAAATAGTTGAACTTATTATCGTGCCCCACTGCTAGTTAGTAAGGAACTGATGGCAAATCACAAGCCATTCACAGGTTCTCACACTTGAAGCCTCCCAGCTATACTGGGACCATAGCTCATATACAAGCAGATAATGTTGATGGAGGGTTTTTTTTGGGGGGGGCAGTTACTGTGATTGCAGCTTATAGATGTCAATCATTCTGTAAAGTGTCTTTTCAGAGAACAGTGTCATGTTCTGAAAAGCAGTTTTGATGACCAGCATGGGATTCTCTATGAGAATGAAATGTTAAGAGTACTAGATTGAAGAGACCTGCCTGGCAACCCAGCTTACCAGCAGGATGGATCTTGCAGTGAGATGGTGTCAGAGTACTTCCTGTTGGAAAAACTTGACCTTTCACCTTAAAAGTAGCACAACTACTTTTGTATGAAAGGGATCTTAGGAATATAAATTTTCTTCTCTGTCAGTGTATAAAAGAGTAAGTAGCCCGTGCCTGCATAATCGGGAGACAGGAAGGATTAAGGTAAAAAGGAAAGGTGAAAGCTCAACTGTGATTAGCTTCTGTACAACTAGGGTAGACACAGAGGATCAGAGAATAAAGAGAGGGCATGCTGCTCAGGCAAGCTCCCAGCTGGCTTTGCAACTCTGAGCAGGTCACTTTGATTGAGTAGCCTTTGATTCATTTACCAAACATGGAGCCTCGGCACTTAAGTCCCAGCTTAGAGTGAATTGTGCTTTGTCAGCTTGGGTGAAGATGAGGCTACACAAAGCTTCACTAATGATCAGTTCAACGTGCTTTGCCTAGCACAAAGTGTATTAATCCAAGACTTGTTTTACATATAGAAACACAACTAAAATAAAGCCATTCTAAGTTACCCTTCCTACCTGGGACTTTTGCTTCAGGGTTCTAAAAGGAAGATAGGCTATGCTATTAGGACACAGTATAACAGCAACTAATGGCTAGTTATAATACGTAGAGACTAATGGAGACCCTACTGCATCTCTGCATGTCTTAAGTTGCAGGCATTATAAACATCACCCATAGTACAAAGGACTGACAGTAAAGGAACATTTTCAGATGAGATTAGCAAGACTCAAGTGTCTTTAGGCCACACAGTCTGCTAAGCAACAAAGTCAGGATATAAAGGTATCAAAAGTCTGGCTGTAAACTTCAAGTTCATTTGATTCCATGACAACACATCTATCAGAAAGTCATAGATAGATAAGAACTAGGAGGCATAGCTCCTTTATACACATTGGTTTGCAAAATCTCATTTGTCTTTCCATCCATTTTCACATAATTCCCCATGTCAAACACTATATCCAATGCTTGAATGCATATTTGTGTGTGAACCTGTGCATTTATGTTTTACTGTGTGTGTGTGTGTGTGTGTGTGTGTGTGTGTGTGTGTGTATGGAAAGGTGTAACTGTAAGTCTGGCCTACAGCTATAATTAAGTTTTATGAAGAAGTGGCAAATGGTATATCAATATTACATAATTTGTATCAATTTATGAGAAAAGCTGTAGGGTATCAGTGTTTTTGCCTTTGAGTATATCTCTGTACCCTGCACCACAAGCATGCCTGGTGCCCTCCTAGAGATAAAAAGGCATGGTATACTCAGGAACTGGAGATGCAGATGGTTGTAAGCTGATATGTGGGTGCTGGAAACTGGATCCTGGTCCTCTGGAAGAGCAGCCTTAATAACTAAGCCATCTCTCCACCCCAGGAAAGCCATAATTTAAATACACAGAGAAATACATGAGAAGAGCCATCAGGTACAGAAAAAGGGTAAAAACATCAAATGGACTACATATTGATGTGATTGATTACTTAAAATGTATTTTATTGGAATAGACAGTGGTAACCAAAAAATGGGCCTGCTTATTGACTGAAGCCAAACAACACATGCATGCCATAGAAGAGATCTGAATTACCACCTGTCTCTATATAACCTGCAGAACAACCTCTATTCCCACGGCCAAGGATTGTCTTCATGCTATAGCAGGAAAGTAAGTATCCTCTGGCTTGCACATCCTACCTTCTTTACTACCTGGACCTTCAGTGTTGCTGGCTCTTGACTTAGATGAAGGGGATTATAAAGATACCCATCCCAGTTTTGAGTGATTCCCCTCCATGTAAAGGATAAGGAGTAAGCCAGCAGAATCTGATGAATGAATCACCCATACAAAATTCCAGTAAGACTCGCATCAGAAGTGTTTCAAAGTCCTCTTCACAGGGACGGTACCCCATGTCTTTTGTGTGAATTTCTGAGCACCCCCAAAGCTCCATGGTGCAATGGGTCTCTGTATTACACAAAGATTCCTATAAATATAAACGTTTTAGTATTTCTAGTATATTTGGCACCATTATGGTAGAGGACTCACTCATGTAAATGACATGTAGTGGTTAGATAGAAGCATGTCTGTAAAGAAGACTGTGTTTAGAATGACAAGGAGTGTTTTATTTTGCTTAGATTTTATTTTGCTAAGTTTTCTAGGCAGGCCTTGAATGTATGATTCTCCTACCTCACCCTGAGGAGTAGCTATGGTTACAAGACACTTGCAGGCCTGTAACTCCAGGCCCAGCTGAGACCCATTTCTAGCAGCTCACAGCTGTCATTGTCATTGATGTGACCTCTGGGCCATAGTTTCAGCATGAACCCTCTTAAATGTTGCATTTGGGGTTCCAAACACGATTGCCCAGAAAAGCAGCACTAGCATCCAGCACCTTGAACCTCAGAGAAATATAATTTCAACAACCATTCTAGGAGCCCTCTTGATGATCCTCTCAAATTCTTAACTACAGAAGTCTGGCTCTCACTGTCCAAGGCTCTCACTGTCCATCCTTCTTGAATATTGAATGTTTGTCTCATTGGCATTGCTGTGAGCTATTCTTAGTGCATTCTCTGGGCACAGGGAATACAGTAAGACATGTCAACTACCCTTAGCACATCTACCATTCTGAGTACCCCGCAGGAAGCAGCACTTCTTTAAACAGACACAGGAGTTTCAGCTTCTCCTTGCGCTGCATGGTTTTAAAAAAAATAAGCTACTCAGGTTATGGTCAAGCAAAAGAGAACTGTACTTTGATTTAGCTCTAGCCATCCCTTTGATCCTACTGGCAAGTGTCAAGGTTGACTGCCATGCTGCTCGTCAGCTTGGACACTCCCTCCCAAGAGTTCACCAGCTCTGGGCTTTAGAAATTCATGGTTTTTGAAAGACAAGATCATACAAGCCAGAAGTATTTGGGGGTAGTTGCGGGAAGAACTCAGAAACCCCTCAGCTGTTATCTAGAGCATCAGAAGTATTCTGACAGTTTCAAAATGGGCATTAAATCACTCATGGGAAGGAGGTAAGGTGGGTGTCATCAGTGGAGAAGTAGGTCAACAGCTGGCGATGGCAGTGAGTGTGGGATGGGAGTCAGAATGAGAACCATAAATCTTGATTATTCTCTATCTCAGTTAATTTGAACTGAATGCCTTGGACAGGGATGGACTTTGCATCTCACTGAAAATTAGAAAAAGCTTGATTACATGTATAAACTGGTATAAATAGCTATTAATAAATGTTAATGTCCAAAAAATTGTAACCATGGAGGTACAAAAGCTACATTCTACAGATCTATGGGGTGATATATATATATATAAAGTGGTATCCTTGTTCTCCAGAAAGCAGAGACCCACTTCATCTCCATGTTTTTATTCTAGTTCCAGTAAATGTCGATCATTCTGTTGCCAGAATGCTAGCTGCTCTTATAATGAAGGCAATTAGAACAGCCAGCCCTCCTGATTCTGATTGCCCTCCTGTTAAAATTAGGCACCCTATAGAAAAATGGAAATGCAGAGTCGTTACCATAAAGCAATAATAAAGTAAACCATTCAATTACAAATGAAAAAAGTGCCTGGATTAATAAGAATATTGTATGCTTAAGAGTATTAAAATACAAGCATATTACCATTTTGCATACATAATAAATGAAGTTAGAGGCCAGAGTGATTGGGACATAAAAATATTAAATGGTGGTACCATTTCTCATAAGCTAATTCTATTGTGCTTGGGGCCTAGGAAGGGAGAGATGCCTGTGCATCACAGACTCCAGGGTATCCATGTCACTGTGGATATAGAGATGGATAGCAAGTGAGAGCAGGAATGAGTCATGGGCAGAATCTGTTTGCAGAATGGGAATATGATGATTCCCACCCTTCTTTAGGAGGCTTGAAGAGTCATGAGCTTGGAAACAGGAACAGAAAGGTAATTGAGGTACAATAAAATGAAGACTGCAATGTGGTATAATGATAGGAGCTAGGGGCCCAAACCAAGTGAAGGTGGACAGGACGGGTGACCCAGGGCTGTGTGGCTATTCTAAAACAACCACTGAATGCTCAGCTCTAGATAGATGGATATTGTTTGTCTGTTAGAACAGTTGATGTCTGTGTACAGTCTCCCTACTTTTGAAGCTCAGTGAGACTCATCCACAATGGGAGGATCTGACATGCCTTCCAGCCATTATTGTGGTTCTTTGCATTGAGCCAAATAATCCAGGATAGACTCAGGCCACTGTCTTTCTTTGAATTCATCTGGCTGTACTATGCTAGAAAATGGCATAGCTGACTAGAACTCAGTTTCACAGTGTCATCTGGGCTGTGAGCACTTAAGGGCAGCCACAATGTCTTATACTACATATCTTGCCCCTAGAGCTCAGCACCCTGGAAGCAGTTGAGAAATTATATGGGGAGTGGCTTTAGGCCTGAGCTAATGTGTACTTTTGACATGAGCATGGCCATGTGCAACTCTTTGAATGATAATGGCCCTCATAGACTCATATATTTGAATATTTGGTTCCCAGTTGGTGGACTGTGTAGGAAGGACGAGGAGGCATGGCCTTGTTGGAGGAGGTGCGTGTAATAAACACATTGAGCTTTTGGAGTGCTGTAGCTTCTCCATCCAAAAGCCCAGACCACCAATCCCAGATTTGTTTGTACATGTGCCTGTGTATCTTTCCTTTCTTCATTATCTCTCTACCCCAGTTAGGTCAGTCACTAGAGTTGTGTAAGAGCACAGCAAAACTTCCTGTTGAATGACTAATCAATGGAACAATGAATGTGTTGAATGACTGAATGAATGGAACACTGAATGCGAGTGCTCTGAGTCCTCACCATCTCCTTCCTTCTTAGTATTCTGAACTCCATTTCCCCATTTCAATCTTCTCCCTGATGACCAAGATGTAAACACTGTGTCCTCAGTCCTGTCCTTGCTTAACTGTTTTTTTTTTTAATCAATTCTGCATAATCACTGTTCATTGTAGCCTTACCATGCAGGGTTAAGTCTAGGTCTGGACACTGCTAACAGAGACTAAAACAGCATGAGTGCTCTCTCAAGGAGTATCCATACTAGAGGAATTGAGTATCAGTGAGTAAAAAACATGGACTGCGCCATGTAGGAATTTCCTCCATATTGAGACAATACATTTCCAGGGAGGCTTGTTAAAAGTCAGGAGCAGAGACTGAAGGAAAGGCCACCCAGAGACTGCTTTACCTGGGGATTCATCCTATAAAGAGTCACCAAACTCCAACATTATTATGGACAACAAGAACTGCATACCGAAAGGAGCCTGTTATGGTTGTATCTGGAGAGGCCATGCCAGAGCCTTACACATACAGAGGCAGATGCTGGCAGCCTACCATTGGACTGAACATGAGGTCCCCAATAGAGGAGTTGGAGGGCAGACTTTTGGAGCTGAAGGGGTTTACAGCCCCATTGGAAGAACAATGTTGTCGGCCACCCAGATGCCCCAGGACTACCAGGGACTAAACCATCAACCAAGGGGTACACACATAGTTCCAGCTGAAAGTGTGGCAGAGGAATGCCTTCTCAGGCATCAGTGGGAAGAGAGGTCCTTAGTCCTGTGAAGGCTCAATAGATGCCCCAACAAAGGGAAATCGAGGGGGGGAGGTGGGAGTGGGTCCGGTGGAGGGGCATTTACTTAGAGGAAGGGGATGGGAGGAGGGGTTGGGGGTTTTCCGGGAGGAGGGAAACCAGGAAAGGTTTTAGCATATGAAATGTAAATGAATAAAATTTTTTAAAAAAAAGAGTCAGCACTTGGGAGGCAGAGGCAGAGGCAGGCAAATCTTTGAGTTTGAGCCCAGCCTGGTCTACAGAGTGAGTTAAACAAAAAGACTCAGGAGATAAACAACTCAGAAGTCTTAAGAAGTCCTTGAAACATACAAGATTCACAAGTTCCACCCTGAGGTTATACACTGAGTAACAACTGCTAGAGAAAGAAGACTCACTGACCTATTGAGCTGCATGCAAGTCATGCAGTGAGGAATAGGCGTGTGGCTTTTGTGAGTGGCTACACATGCTGGGGTGAACTTTTTAGAGACTTGGCTAGCTACCTACCTTTGAGCCATCTATGTTCCTATTCCCTTATCCATACTCCTTTAAGTCATTCTAATAATCTCACTGGTGCAATGAGCTAGACTTTTGTGCCATACTTGTGCTGAATAAGTATTTGTTCACATCTCCCCAGAAAAAGTTACAGAGTGTAACATGATAATGCTTCTTCTGAAGATGTGTGTAATGGAAATAGAGCTGCCTAGGCCCTTTGTAGCCCAGATCATAAGATGTCCAACAGTGAGTTTTTCATAAGGTTGGATTTTGGTTTTATTTTGATCTGATTTTAACTGTGTCCTGGCTTTTTTTTTTTGACATGTGAAATATGGAAATTATTTTTTTTAATTTCACACAGGAGCTCCCAGTTAAGAGACTTTGGGATTTTAAAGACACTTTGGAATTTTGAAGGGATTTGAGGTATTTTGGAGAGGCTTTAGAAATTTTAGAGTGGCTTTGAACTTTGAATAAGACCTTGGGTGTTTCAAAGAGATTGTACTTTTAAAGTACCTGAATTTTTTAACACTGTGGAACTTTTAAAAGTTGGAATGTGTTTTATATTGGTATATTGATACGGATACTGATATAAGACCTTGGAGATAAACAAGAAAAAAATGTTACAGTTTAATAGCAATGTATTGGTGTGTCAAGTTGACAAATAGTCAAATGTCATGGTTACTTTGTCAACTTGACAATCTAGACTCATTTGCAAAGATGGACTTTATATTGAGAAAATGCCTCCATAAGATTGGTCTCTGGGGCTCCACCCAGCAGCTGATTCAGAGATACACACAGCCAAACAGTGGATGGAGCTTGGGGACTCTTGTGGAAGAATAGGAGGAAGGATTGTCGGTCTCAAAGAGGATAAGAACTCCACAGGAATATCAACAGAATCAACTAACCTGGACCCTTGGGTCTCTCAGAGACTGAACCACCAGCCAAAGAACATACACAGGCCTTCCCACATAAATGTAGCAGATGTGCAGCTTGGTCTACATGTGGGACCCAAGCAATTGGAACAGGGCTATCCCAAAAACAGTTGCCGGTCTGTGGGTTATGTTCTTCTAGCTGGGCTGCCTAGTCTGGACTCAGTGGGAGAGTAAGTACCTAGCTTCGAAGAGACTTGAAGGGTGCCAGGGTGAAGGGATACCCAAGGATATTCCCCACCTCCTCAGAAGAGGAGGGGAGGGAAAGATGGAGGAAGGATTGTGGGAAGAGGTGAACAGAAGAGCAATGGATAGGATATAAATTGAATGAGTAAAAAATAACATTAAATTAAAAAAAGAAAAGAATCATGAATATCCAGGAGAAGATATCTATTTTTTACTTGAATATAAATGAATATATTTTTTTCTCAAGTAAAAAATATTAATTAAAATAAAAGATTAGTCTCTGGGAAATTCTACCAGACATTTTCTTCATTGGTGCTTTATGTGGGAGGGTCTAGCTCACGGTGGGCTGTGGCAACATTGGACAGATGTTCCTGAATTATGTAAGAAAGCCAGATGAGTAAGCCATGAGGAGTAAGCCACCAAGCAGCACTCCTCCATCCATGACCTCTGCTTCAGTTCCGGCTTCCAGTTTTCTGCCTTGAGTTCCTGCTCTGACTTCCATCAGTGATAGAGTTTGACCTGAGAATCATAAGCTATTATAGACATTTTACTCAACAAGTAGTTTTTGGTTATGCCATTTTAACAATGCAACACAAACCCTAAGCTGACTTCGGAATCTAAGACATCAGTGTCTTGAACTTTGAATTTGTTAGTCGGCATGATTTATATCTATTCTCATCTACCATTGCATCATAACTGCTTGTGGAAAAGGGTTACACAGGATGATAGTCAAGAGGTGTTTACAACATGCACTCACCAGTACACAGAGAGCAACGCTGTGGGTAACTTCATAGTGAGCCCAGGTCCTCCATATACTCCTTTGTTTATGTGGTGGTCAAGTATGGTGAGCTATTGTTACAACATGGGAAATGGTGATTATGGAACTTTTTCATTCATTCATTCAGTCACTCACTCATCCATCCATTCAGTATTCATATAGTGCCTACATGAACTCAATGAAACATTGTAAAAGATAAGGCTTCTCATGAAGTTCACATTCTACTTGGATGGTGAACACCCATATTATTTCTGGAGAATAAGTGTCACCCAAGAAAATAAAGCAGCACAAAGATAGAGAATCTGACCATGAGAGTGGGTGCTATCTCCCAGAGATGCTAAGAACATCTCTTAAAAAGGGTCCTGAAGTGCAAACATACTTTGTATGCTACAGGGACAGAAAACATGGTCATCAAGAATCTAATTAAAAGAAACTGGTGACCCCAGTATTTGCTGCTTAAATGGAGTTGAAATATCTATTATGTGACTCACTATAAAGCACATTGAATGTCACTGGAAAAGCATTCTTAGAATAATAGTGGTAGAATTCTATGTGTTTTTCTATATATTTTGCAATAACTTCTCTACTTGATCCTCACAACAACTTCTTGAGGTAGATAATGTCTTCACCATATTTACAGATGAAAATTAAGGCAAGCACATCATGTAAATCACCACAATTCAAACTGCTGTTGAGTAGCAATACCCAAAAGAGTAACTGGGGCACTCATCTCCTGAGGACCCTTGTCCTTAACCCTTTACTTACACTGACCATGGGAAGAACAATGGCTCCTGCTCATTGAGAAGAGTCTTATTTCTCACTGGTGTAATCAAATGTCTGAAATAACTTACAGGGGGAAAGGTTCATTTTGCTTCACGGTTTCAGACATTTTAGTGTGTGGCTGATGACTCTGCTTTGGACCCATGGTGCACATGGTAAGGTAGACACATCAGGGCAGCAGAGGCCTCTGATGGAGAGAAAGGGCTATCCTGGTAAGTGGGGAAACAGGAGTTGGAACCAGTGACTATATATACCCTTCACAAAACATATTCTAATTAGCTTCCTCCAATAAGGGCCTACCTCCTAATAGCCCACCACCTATGAACTCATCCCTGGACTGAGCTATTGGTGAGGTTAGGAGCCTTAATACCATCACTTCTCAACAGAGGCAGTAATTGGAAACCAAACTTTTAACATACTAGGCTTTTTGAAGGACACATCTTATCCAAACTGTCATAATGTAGTTTCCTTTCTCTGGATTTTTAAAACATACTTTAACTAACTTATACTGTAAGGTTCTAGTTTAATAAATTCATTTATTCCACGAGCATTTATCAAGCACCTGTCATGCTCCTGGCCCTTGGGCAGGCACAGAGAATATAAAGAATGTAGGATGGCTTCTGCGCACATACTAGAGTACAGAGGTAGCGACAGGAGCAAAATTATAATGCACCGCATCAAGCCTTGGAATCCCACTGAACTGTCTCATGTGTCTTCAGCTTGTCTTCCCGACAGGAATATGTCAGCAGAGTTGTGGTGTATAAAAATTATTGCTAGTGTACCTAGACATTTTCATAAACAATGGAAGAAATATTAGTGGCTTCTGTGAAACAAAAACCCATGGCAGCAGAATTATAAATTTCAATAAATCTTCCATCATACCTAAAAAAGAGTCCACTAACTGGGTCTTCTCAGTGGCTGAAGCTTGATTTGTGTCCTAAGAGCTTCCTTCTCAACAGACTATCTGGCTGATTGGAGAAGGAGTGTGCTTCCCCTTTCTAGTGTTGGAACAAATGATTTCCTCCTCCCCTGGTCTGGGAGCTCCTGCAGGCTGGCAGGGAGTGACTGGCTCCCTTTTCTACCTGCCTCAGAGGGGAGCTAAAACAAAAAACTTTGCCTTCTTGATTTAAGACAAAATAGGATTATCTGCCAACCACACCCCGCTGGCTTCCCTGCTGAAACTCAGAGCTCCATTGCCCCAGTTGATTAATTCTTGAAATTGATTTGGTATTTGTAAGCATTGCCTTCACAATCATTAAAGAGGCATTAATTGATTATTCAGGTGTAGAATCCATTCTGTTCCCCAATTTTACAGCCTTCTCAATCTTTTCAACAAACTGTAAGGGCTGTTTGGCCTGGGCCTGACTATCATTAATCTCAACTTGAGAAATACACAGGAAAGGAAGTCTAGGGTCTGTACATCTAATCTCTTTATTTTTGTATCAGAGATGTCAACCTTATACAATCAAATGCTATTCCTTATAGATTGGTTAAAATAAATTTCTCTTCTTTCTTCCCACCCCCAAGTGTCTCCATTCCAACTTCCTTTTCTTTATGTGCACATGCACAGGTGCATATACATTTGCTGTAACACTGTCACTGGAAGTTCACCAACCAAGCCCAAGTCCAAAGCCATGTCTGGTTGTACTGGCACATGTATTAGAAACATGATCCGATCATGTTTCTATAAGAAATTTTTCTATTAAGATCAAATGATCCGAAGTAATGTGTAGCTTCTACAATGGTCAAATGTGCCTTTAGTCTCTACTGTCCGGGTTTTATTGGTCCATTTGTCTGCCTGACATCTGGAAGAATTTGTATCCTCTATCCTTACCTCTGCTTACTATTTCCAACTTCCTGAGGAATTCCTGAGTCCCAGATTTATGCTGTGTACAGGGTGCTATCCATGGCTTGCTCCCCTTTCCTGCTCAGCTATCACAGCCGAGAACATTCCTCAGCACAGGACACTGTGCAAAGTTCTCTCTTATATCGTCAAAGATGCTCACAGATATGGGCTCTTTCTGGGGAAATGGCTCAGTGGCAGAACATTTGCCTAGAATATTCTGGATTTAATCTACAGCCAAGAGAGAAAGGGTCTATTGCCATCTGCATTTTACATATAAAAAACTGAGGCTTAGATTGTTGCAATGTTTAATATTATAGTACTTGGACCATCATCCACAAAAAAAAAATCACCCCTTTTCTCCAATACACTAACTCAAAAATTCTTCCTTATTCCCTCCTACTCACTCCTGACATACTTTACTATGAGAAATTTTCTTTGAGATTGAGCAGGCAGAATCATTCTCTAACCACTATGTATTTCTTGTAGAAGCATATTGTTGCACGCATATTTACATGTAAATGTATCAGACAATACACTTTTCTCTAACTGGAAAGTTACAGACAATCAAGGACATATGCATAGGCTCCAAGGTTTCCTCAACACTATACTTACAAGCCACATCTTTGCCAATTACTTATATTTTACAGATTAAATTTGTCACACTGCACTCTCAGTCTGCAGAGATACTGAAAACTCCACTTGTCCTTATCTGTAGAGGGGAAGATAGAAGAATTGCTTTACATGTCTCCAGAAGCACAGAGCACAGTACCTAGCCTAGGCCTGTTCTAGAATCAATCAATCAATGAATCTCTCTATCTTTATCTATCTATCTATCTATCTATCTATCTATCTATCTATCTATCATATATCTATCTCTTTCAATCCCCTTTTCTTGAAGACATACATTTAAATTTATAACAGTGACAAAGATCCTAGGTGTGGCACAATAATGGTATATGGTAATCACAAGTCTGAACAAAATTATCTGAGGAATTTAGGACTAAACAGAGAGCTGGAAGAAGGAAAAGACTAGATAGCTGGCTGGGGTTGGGGAAGAACATGTCAGACATGGGGAAGAGTATGTGCAAAGTCTTAATGACAAGACCTATGGGTTCTAGCAACTGAATGAATGTCTATACAACTCCAGCAAGACTTGCTGTAACCTTTGCAATCCTCTTTCCAGCAGGATGAAAGTACCCACAACTTCCACAAGGGCATATCTGGGTGGGATGGTCCATATGGACTGGATAGGATTCTGAAGGTGAGTAGACTCTAGAAGGAGCTTAACAAATGTGAATTGATTCCGAGACTATAAATGCTTAGACTAAATTCCGGCCATACTTCTTTATGAACAATGACACGCATTGAGATGCTGTGTTCCAGAAGTTGATGTTCTTGAGAGGGAAGAGAGAAAAGCGACACAGGGAAGCAAGCAGCTTGCTTTGATATTGCCTCATGAACTCAAGCTTCCACTTATCACTCACAAAACTAAGTATAAATTCACTAGTATGACCTAGGAGATGGCCTAGTTTAGAAGTCTGTACACCTTGAGAGCAGGTACACAGACAGAAGGCTGGAATGATGGCAGATTTTGAAGTAAAGGCAGGACAGTGATGCTTATTGAGCCCTATGGGATCCTGGTCTTTTTGAGCCTATGATTTCTCTGACATGTGACTGGTAACATCCCAATTTTACATTATTTGATGAAGCTAGCCCACACACTGAGTAAGGACACAGAGGCACAATAGGTCACAAAGCTGATGGTAAAGCTAAGACCTGAATTAGCCCCATGAGATTCTGAATACTCTTCCCTTCCTGGTGCTGAGTGGCAAGCTGCCTATTGTTCAAAATCTAAAGCTGCATCTACAGAAGTCAATACCTTGAGGGGCCTGGTAGGAGTATATGTGTGAAACAGACTAGAAGAAGCACAGTAGAGACAGAGACCTGGGGGGGGGTCTATGTTTTTCCCCTTGTAAAGGGGAAGCTAGTAATCACCTCCTGTTGATAAATGATGCATGTCTGCAGGACTCAATTCACCCCACCCCATACCTCAAGATGATTTCCCAATCTGGATAATCATATGAAATTTCCAAGCTGTTAAAATGCACAATCTGAGAACATAAAGCAAGACAACCAAACACCTTTACTACACACAACATCCAAGAAGTATTTAAACATTTTAAATACAGTGAATCTCATTTCTTTTGTGTTATCTCCCATCAAGAGATCTTTATTGATATCTGAAAATAGATTGCTACTAAATTCCAGACCTCTTGCAGAGTGCATGCCAGCTCATGCTGCACTTAGCTAGCTCAGGCTGCAGTTAATCAGTCCCCACTGTAACATTGCCAATCCATGGGCATCTCAGTCTAAGGTGTCGTCCATCAGCTCTGATCCCTGGCTTAAAGGTTTCTTTGCCCAGCTCAGTCCTCACCAGGGCTTTTTCTAGCCTCCCAGTTTCCCCACAGCAAGGATAACATGATATTTATTTTCTTCCATTTAATTTGGCTTGTTCCCAACCTGGGCTAATTCTTACTAACACTGAAGGTCTGGAGTTACACTTGCAAATCCAGCTTAATGTTCAAGTGTATGAGGAACAGGAGCAATTCACCTTTAGTCAATAATGCAAACAGAGCTGGGTCTAGATAAACCCCATTACCAAGCCTGAAGTGGCCCAGGGCACCTCTGCTGCTGCTGATTAGCCTAAATGCTAAACACAAACCAATTAACACACTCTAAGGCTGCTTATCTCCTGTCACTTAGTGTGGAAATAAAGCCCAACGCTAAATACACATATTGATTTAGCCATTAAATCCAGCATCATTCAAAATAAAACTCGTTATATTATTGAGTAAAAACAAAGTCACCTTAGTTCTCAGAATGGGCTGTACTACTAAGAAATGTTCTTTACATGGTTCTATTGAGGTCCCCAACTGGACAGGGGATCTCCCCCTACTGCAGGCATGAACCAACTCTAGGGTGGTATAAGAAAATAGATGTTTGCCTTCATCAGCTCTGTCTCAGTCACTCAACCAACACACTGGATGGGAAGTTTTCCCTTTCAAAACTCTACTTTAGAATAGAGGAGGAAACTTTATGCCTGGAAGAAAGGTTATTAAATGGGAAGATGAACTGGAACATTAAAGAATAGCAACAGATACAAAACCCACAGGAAATATAAGAAAAAGGGGTTAACTTTGCACATTAACCACAGACACCCACTCAATACTTCTGCAGGCAGGAAACAGTAATATCTTTCTTAGTTCAGGGTAAAAACAAGTAACAGAAAAGTGAGAAAAATTCAACCAGGAGTGTGCTTTCAATGCATGCCTTCATTTAATCAGTATCAATGTTCTACATATCACAATCCTCACAGCATTCTCTACCATCATGACAGTCACTGTACTTTTCCAAAATGGGTGAGGTCTCCTTAGCTGGAATGCCAGCCTGCCAGGACTTTATACCATTGGTTTGCCCATCCCCAGGAGTTAGATGAGCGTGTGGTCATTGCATATCTGATGCCATTGTGTACAGCTGCCACCCAGAATCTGGGGCTGTGAGCCATGGCACCGAATGGGTGCTGGTAGAATAAAATTTCAGCTCCTGTTCATGTGTTGCATTTTCTGTAGACTTTCTGGGAAGGCTTTTTAAAAGCCCATATTTGTGATTGATAGAATCACACTCTGAAGGACACATGATCTCAGTACTTGTAAATCTCTCTACTCAATGCTGTCCTTACCACAGTGTCTCTGTAGGGTATATATACTAACCAACTTATTTATCAGCTGCTTTTAAAGCCTGCTTCTGCTATATTATAGATCAATGGTAGAACAAAATTATGCTTACTGCTAAGAGAGGCATGCAGTCCCCACTGTACCTCCTAGTTTCCAGACATAGTTATTGATAGATCTCTGTTATACTCGGGAATGGTTTCTATCAGCCTGGCAAGAACTACAGCTTCTGCAGGACCCAGGATTACAAGGTGGAGTGAGGGTGTGCCAGGAAAGCTTCTGTAGGTCTCAGAATTATAAGGCAGAGGGAACACTTCTGTCTAGATCCTCTCCTAACAAAAATGAAGGCAAATGTTTGTCAACTGTATCAATGCATCCAGTATAATAACAAGTGGAGAAAGACAAAAGTAGATAAATGATCTGCCTTGGCAAGTTAGCCAACACCAGAACTCAGTTCCTATAATGCCAGATGCAACAAGAAACAGTTGCCCTTGTCAAGAAGATGTGAAGTGGCAGTCAGGCTACATATGTATGAGGCTAGCTTCTAAGACAGTGACTGACTGCCTCTCTTACCATGCATTGCCAGCAAACTCCTTTCCCTCCATGTAACCTACTCCTCAATAGCCACACTGAAAACACTTCCACAAAGTCTAAAGACTAACACAGGCTCTAGAAATAAGTCATAGTTACTCCAGCTCACCCTGCCCATAAGTGCTGGTCCTGGGGTAGCCTATTAATGAGTACCTTCTCTGAAAGGCTTCATGTAGTTCAATGTGTTTACCTAAGGGACATGCACTGGAGTCTTGGTCCCTAGGATGGTGCAGTTGAAATGGAAACATAGTTAAAAGTGTGACCTGGTAGAAAGTAGTTAGGCTACAGTTTGAACTCCTTCAGAAAAGATTAATGTCTTTCCCATGAGGCTCTGGTGGGTTTTCAGAAGAACCTGTCTGACCTCTGAATCCCCTGGATTTTGTGATAGCCATATGAGTGTTCCCTCTCCTCCCCCATACTCTCTATACTATATGGTATCCTATATGTTACATACCATATGGTCATGTAGCCCTTACCAGAGCTGAAAAAGTACAGATGCCTCACTCTCAAAGCTCTAAAACTACTGTAGCTAAAAGCAAAGAAAAGCAAGCAAATAAAAAGTATAAAGCAACATGTTCTTTTCTGAATAAAGAATACTTCTTTGAGTGTTTTATTGTAGTAATAGGAATATAGTCACTTTTGGAATTCTGCTAAAAATATTGAAGAAAAGGCACAGCTTTTCTTTAAGGATAGCTGAGCTGGTTGTATGCACGTTTGGCACTTCTGGCACACATCTTTCCTCTGGAGAACAGAGTTGCCTGAAAATTAAGTGAGTAACAAAGACAATACAGAACATGGTAGAGAGAGTTCAGTACCTGCATTCAGCTGGGCCTGAAAGCCCAACAGAATTAGTTTACAACCCTGAATATTTATTTATATTAGACCATTAACTCTCATTGCAGCCTAAATAATAGATCTATAATAATATGTGTATTGACAAAAAAATGTTTTGGAGAAAATAAATATCTATTAAAACTGGGATTCAAACTTGTAAAATGGTCTAGCTAAAGATCTTGAAAATTTAAGCATTACTTGTGGGTGTGTGCATGTGTGTGTATGTATGTATATATCTTTATGTGTATGTTTCTCTGTGTGTATGTGTGTCTGTCTGTGTCTCTGTGTCTCTCTGTGTCTGTCTCTCCCTCCCAACTCCCCCCCCCCGTGTGTGTGTGTGTGTGTGTGTGTGTGTGTGTGTGTGTGTGAATAATGCCAGGTGTCTTCCTTAATCTCTCTGAACCTCATGCTTTGAGACAGGGCCTCTTGTGGAATCTGGAGCTTACTGGCTGGATAGATTAGTTGTCCGGTGAGCTCTGACCATCTGTCTTTACACTGCTAGAGTTGGAATAATAGAGACATGTTGCCTCACCCAGCCCTTTGTGGGTGTTGGGAATCTGATTGCAGGTCCTCAGGTTTGTATAACACTTTATCAAATGAGCCATCTACTCAACCTTTAAACATTAAAATGGCCAGCCTTTGGCTACTGGTCCTGTGAGCCAGCTTGTCTGTCTATCTAATTCAGCTGAAGGCAGGTTGCTAGCCATCCTATGCTATGGGGAGTTAGAAATCTCCTGTCTTGCATACCTAGCAATCTTAACAGAGAGGAATTTGCCAAGTATATAAACATGATCTGTGTAAAAGGAAGGAACCCCAGCCCAACAAACCCTTCTATAAATCACTTCTAGATTAGGAATTCTAAGCACATATCTGGCAAGTTAAAGCCCTTTCTCTTAAAATTCCAGGAGAGGACAAGGACAGCCTACACTGGATGACCTAAATCCAGAGCTCTTCCTAAAGTGTCTGTGTTGCACTCCCAGACCACCCCTAACTTTTAGCTAGACATACCCTCCTGTGTTTCATTTGTCACATCAAATTTCTAATCAGGGATCAGGGAATTTGAGTCCTACCCTCTTCAGTGTCTCAAGCTTATTTATTTGTTATTAAAGTACTCTGTCCAGCTGATTCCCATGAGGCTGCCTCATGCATATGTTTCAACTGTGCTAGCATACTGTCCCAAGTTTTATAAAGTTATCTTGTTCCCAGGAAGTTAAGTCAGTCTCTTTCTCTGTGTCTCTCTGTCTCTCTCATCTCTCTCTTTCTCTGTCCCTCTCTCTTTTTCTGTATGTATCTCTCTCTTTAGTGTCTCTCTGTCCATGTCTCTCTGTATCTCTTTGTCTGTCACTCTTTTGCTCTCTCTTTTCCTTTCTTCTTCTTGACCCCCAGTACCTAGGACTTACACACACTAGGCAAGGATTCTAACATCACCTTATTTTATTCATTTTTATAGTGAGATACAGTCCTGATAAGTTTCCCAGGCTGTACCTGAACCCGTGTTATAGGCCACGCTGATCTGGAACTAAGAATCCTCCTTCCTCAACTCCAAGGTACCTGGGATCATAGTTGAGCTCACCACACCTGTTTCCTTTCTTTTCATAGTCCCTCCTGCATTTCCTGAGTATCCCCAGATACTTGATGAGCAATTCTGATTGCTTCTGTACAAAGGAAACCTAAATGTTCTGAGAATGCTGGCTCTTCTGAGGAGCACACCTATAATCCAATTTCCTTGAAAACACTTGTGATTAGAAATTATACAGAAGCAGCACAGCCTTGACTATTCATCCTCTTCTGAGATGCTCCTGAGCGACTATGTCCCTGCCTCTGCTACAAACCTCATCTCCACCAATAGCACTATCACTCACTCAAGATGCTAAAGCAGCCAGCTTTTCTTGTTCCCCTTGTTAGCACCAAGCTCTGTGTTCAATTATTAACCAAGTCCTGACAACGATCTCTTAAAATCTCTCTCAAACACACACTTGCTTCTTTTCTCCTCATTATTTCTTGGATGAACTGTGGCAACAGGCCCTTGAACATCTTTCCCACCTCCGGGTCATTTCCTTCTCAATCTGCCTTCCCCATGGTAACCAGCAGGATCTTCCTTCAAAAGGCATGAGAACTTCACAACACCAGAGAAATGTACAGTGGTTGTAAGCACTAAGGAAACTCTTTCTCAAATTCCTTTTAAAATGCCCCAAGACAGCCAATAAGAGAATCATGTGATGCTTCTTCTACAGTATAAAATTGATTTCACTTAGAATCAGGTTGCGTTTACATTAATTGCAGTGCTGTTTGAAAGAAACCTAAAACATCACATAGAGGAGTGTTGGAAAACCTCAATTACTTTGTTATTGCCTACAAAAGAGAGGGAGAAATCAAAATATGTTTTTAACTCTTTGTTTGGATGTAATTTTAAACTGTCAAAAATCTGTGATAATAAAAATACTGAAAATATATGCATTTGATTCAACTATTAATAACAGTTTATTAAACTGAAATGTTTTACTTACTCCTATGTATGTATGCAAACCTGCACACATATATACATACATGCATACACATATGTGCCAGTACTACACACACACACACACACACACACACACACACACAAAGAGAGAGAGACAGAGAGTGACAGAGAGACAGAGAGAGACAGACAGACACACAGACAGACACACCTAGACAGACACGCATATGAATATTTCAGAACTATTTCCACAGATGGAAAAGTGCTCAAAATACCCTCCCTCTCTCTTAGGATATCATCCCAGTGAAGGCCAGACCCTTCACCCCTAAAGCACTTGCATGAATGCTTCTAAGAATAATTGATTTTTATGCAAGCACACTGCACTTATTGTCTTTGCTAAATTTAACACTGATTCAATATTTTTGTCTAATCTACCATCTGAATTCTGATACTGTCAATTGACCTAATAATATTTTTTATTGCTCATATTTCCCCTCTTGTGCAAGTTGTAATTGAGGATCTGTGATTGCATATATCCACTCCACCTAAGTTTCCTCTAATCTGGAACATTTCCAGAATCTTCCTAAAACCTGTTTTTATCTTTTATGACATTGACATTTTTAAGTGTACAGTCCAGTATTATTTTTCCTTTTAGATAGAAGTTTTCTAGTGGTTTGTCTGATGTTTCCTTAGGATTAGATTCATGTTAACTATCCTACCCCCATTCCCACTCATGACTCCACCCCACCCCCTCCCATGGAACAATAGAAGGTACATAAGGATCATCTATCTACCTTTATCCTGCCTGTGAAGTCTATTTTCAACAAGCCACCTAAAACATCTTCATTCTGACTAGTGAACTTATCCCTTTGAAGTTTGCTTGCTTCTGTTCCTATTGGGGTAAAATCCTTCCCTCTATTACTCACCAGTGTTTCTCAACCCTTAAGTCTTTGGGAGTGCAAGACCCCATGGATATCATTCTGGTCCCAGGATGATTAATTAAAGTTCTTTGCTTATTTATAGGCTTGGAATCAAGGAGAGATACATACACTAAAAGAGGCTACCCTGAACATTGGGCTCTGTGAATTTTGACGAGCATGTATTTAGATCCATGAGAGAATCATACCCTTTTACAATGTTGAGAGGACCTTCATGAGAACATAGAAACTATTATCCACAAGGTAAAGTATATGTAGAAGGAAGCGGCAGGTGCTTTGATGAACCTGGCAAATCCTAGGGTGCTTAAACTAAAAGGGGCTACATGCATATCACCACAGAATCTAATTTTCACTGTTTATACACTGGACTGTGTTGCTAAAGCCCTAGCATGGTAATGTCTACCAATAATCCAGATGCACACATTAGACCTGCTTGCTCTCCATGCACTGGGACATAGTGTATTCCATGTTGTTCTGAATGGTCTTGCAGGCAACTTGAGATTAAAATTTAAACTAAAACTGTAACATGAATTTTTTAGAATCCCTAAGATATAGCTAATATAGTTTCCCAGAGGAAAATTTTAAGTTCCACATTGTATAGACTTTACTCTTTTATGTAGTCATTCATGGGGGTTTTTGTTTTTATCTCCCCCTTTTATTAAACATAGATTCTTTTCTTATACAATATAATTGGAATAGTTTCTCCTCCTCCACTCCTCCAGTTCCTCCCCACCTCCTCTCCCATCTGGAATTATCCCCTTTCTGTCTTTTATTAGAAAATAATTGCCTTTTAGAATATAACAACAAAATATAACAAAATAAAATATAAGATGATACAAATCCCATCATATCAAAGTTGAACAAAGTCAAGCCAACAGGAAAAACAAACAAACAAACAAACAAAAAAACAACCGAAGAGCAGGAACAAAAATCAGAACCTAGTCATTAATAAATTCAGAAGTCCCATCAATATACTAAACTGAAAGTTATAGTATTTATGCAGCGGACCTGGTGCAGACCCATGTGCACACTGTTTCAGACTCTGGGGGTTCATATGAGCTTTGGACAGTTGTTTAAAGGGCCTTATCCTCCTGGTGTCCTTCAACCCTTCTGTTTCCCCTGAGCTCTCAGGGTAGGGAATTGATAGAAATATCTCCTTTAGAATCTATGACATGGAAATGTACTCTGCAGTCCACCAAAAGAGAAACGTGAACACAAACCCAACCACAAAACCTTTGATTCATAGTCGGCTCTGCCTGCAAAATATGCCAAGGCAATGGTGGCACAAGCACTGTGGGAGGAGCCAACCAGCGAATGGAACCTATTCCTGACACTGCTTTGGTGACCAAGAATCAGAGTCTAAATAACCCAGAAAACGAAGGCTAAACTAGATACTGCTGACCTAAAAAACAGTAACAATAAAATGATACCTAATCATATTCTGCTATACTCATGTATCAGTTTCTTAATAATCATCATCAGAGAGGCTTCCTCCTGCAGCGACGGGAAAAGACCCATAACAAGACATGGAGGGAGGGAAGGAGAGACACAGAAAGAGATCTTAGAACATACAACTCTAAAGTTTATGGATTTTAAATGAAACAAGTGACAATTAAATATATTAATTCAACTAGAAGGTCTATCAAAAAGCACAAGGTATATGTGGCTTACAATGCTAAGCAAGAATTTACTAGATTGTAACATAGGAAAGCAAAGTTGAAACAAACAATACAATCTCAAGCAAGGGATATCCACCCCCTCAACACACCCCAATTATGTTTTCATCTATCAAGGGAAGAATAATATTTAAATCCATAATATTAAAATAAGAGTATAAATGTGAGAGAGAGGTTTGTGGAGAGGAGTGGGATGGACAGGGCTGGGAAGAAGATGGCATGCGAGTGGTCAGTATGAGTTGGGTGCATGTGTAAAACTGAGTAAAACCACACTTAATTAAGAAAGAATGAAAGGGAATGCAGAAGCACTCTCCAGTGTCAGAGTTATCTGAAGAACTCAAACAGCACTTTTATGCAGTCAAGAAATGCCTTATTCTTAAACGCAGACTCTGATTGCTAATCATTACATGCTTTATTCTGAAATGCTGTCTGATTTGTTCTCTTGAGAACTGTACAAGAGGAGCCCTGCAGAAGGTTACTCCCATGTGCACTGCTCACTTCCCTGTAAGTAATTGGAAAATGTGGGTGAAATGGATCATTCAGAAGAAATATAAGCGAAACTGACAACACCAGTCTTAAACTCTAAACAGATTGTTTATTAGAGAAAAGTGAGAAACTTTTAAAATCTTGCAAATAAAATAGTCTCCCAGCAAGTTTCAGAAGCTAATTCTACAAAATCAAAACAGAAACACACCCACTCATAAAACATACTGATGATGCACACACTCATGATACAAACTTATAATGTACATGCCTTTGCTACATTCAGAACATTTTGGGTTTGTTTTTTGTTTGTCCATTTGTTTCTTGAGACACGGTCTCTACATGTAACCTTGGCTGTCCTGGAACTCTCTATACTCCAGGCTAACCCTGAACCCACAAAGATCTGCCTGCCTCTGCCTCTCAAGTGCTGGGATTGAAGGTGCATGACACTATGCCTGACACTATACATCTGGTTTTGGACCTCTGGACTGAGATTCCTATTTTACATATAAAAGCAGAACTGACCTCCTGGTTCTCCCAGCATCCCCCAGTCTCTACCTGGCATTCCCTGCCCCATCTCTGAACTTTCCAGGCCTTGGGTTGGGCTGCTTTTTCCCACCCCAGAGGCTCTTTCCTATATAATCCGAATATTTTGCTTCTCTCTCTCTCTCTCTCTCTCTCTCTCTCTCTCTCTCTCTCTCTCTCTCTCTCTCTCTCTCTCTCTCTCTCTCTCTCTCTCTCTCTCCCTCTCTCTCCCTCTCTCTCTCCCTCTTTCTCTTCTTCTCTCTCCCATCTCCTCTCTCTCACTTCCCATGGTGACTTCCCTGGCCTCCTTCCTTGAGAATAGGTAATTTGCCTGCAGTGTCCCAGTAAACCAGGATTTAATCTAATCTAATCTGGCTTGAATTGGCTCATTTCACTGGTGGAGGCATAACTTATCACTATGAAGCATTTTAAAAGTGTAATGCAATTCTATACAATTTGAATTTTTTTCTCAAAATTCTGAATGTGGATTCAGCAATAGACAGGAAAAAGTCTCATTCATGGATTCTCTGTAAACATACAGAGAAAAATACTCATTAGAATAATCACCATTTGGCCTAAATCTTGGAGGGTGAAAGGATGGTCAGGTACAAGAATGAAAAGATACACATAATTTGGAGACACACTGATTATAAAATACAGGAATATGACACCACCTCTCTAGCTAGAAAGGGACACCTGCCTCTGTTAACAGTTGTTCAGCAATGCAGGATTACTTAGAAATTTACATTTAGTAAACATGTGAAGCTGACCTTGGCTACACTAGCAGACAATTTATAATGAAGAACATAAACTCCCTCTACAATGTGGTAGCCAATGTATGTGTGTGTATGTATATATATATATATATATATATATATATTCATGCTTAGCCTAATAGAAATATTCAGTTTCAAATGGAGAAAAAAAGATATCTAGAGGAAGGCATGGTTAATGAGCCACTAAGGGAGTCTGTTGTTTTGTCTATTCTCATTGTTAGGGAGCAACAATTCATTTCTTTTGAGGGAGCATCTGTGTCCTCTTAGCCTAGTGACTCAGAATGAGTCAGAACCATAAGCAATGGCCAAGACCCAGGGAATCTGCCACTGTCCTTTGTCCTCTTGTGACTAAGTATCTTTACCATGCTTAAGTCAGAAGTTGAGGTTGGGCTACTTAGGAAAGCATGCGCTTTTCACCATAGTTGCCCAGGTCAGAAGCGCTAAATCAGGCTAGTAGAAAACACTATGGCCACCAAGCTAGTGAGAAAAAAAAGCCATACGGATGAAGACAGACAGGTCCCTCTGTGTTACCAAATGACAAACTCAGTCTAAAGCAGTGGTTCTCAACCTTTCTAATGTTGCAGCTCTTTAATACAGCTCTTCATGCTGTGGTGATCTCAATCACAATTTTTTGTTGCTATTTCATAACTGTAATTTTGCTACTGTTATGGATCGAAGTGCAAATATCTTATATGCAGGATATTTGATATGTGATCCCTATGAAAAGATTGCTCGGCCTCCAAATGGGTCTTAATCCACAGGTTGAGAAGTGCTGCTCCAGAGGCTCCTGAGTTCAGACTGAGCCTTTCTATTGTGGGAATCTGCATAGTGCTTACTTGAGTTCAGTTTCTGTGATTTTCCCATCTAACAGTTTCTAGCTCATCAGTCTTGAAAACAATGCTATGTGAGAAATTATTTTAAAGAACTGCTAATTTTGAAATGAAAATGACACATGGAGATAATGAATACTTCCTGTGTCATATAGTTTTGTTGAACACAAAGGAAAAGCAAGGTAGACTGTGTCACTCCTATCACTGTGCATTTTGTAGAAGCTTTGAATTATGAGGCATGGGTTGGGGAGATGGCGCATTGGGTAAAGTGCTTGCTGGCATATATGAAGACCTGAGCTCCGATCCCCAGTGCTTATGTAACAAAGGTAGGCCTGAGAGCCTGTGATGTAATGTCAGCAATGGGAACAGAGAGCATCAAGCATCCTTGGGGCTATCTGCCCACCCGGACTAACCAAACAGCAAGTTCCAGGCTCAGTGAGAGATCTTGTCTCAAAAGTAAGGTAGACAGTATTTGTAGAAATTGAGGAAGACATCAAATATCAACCTCTAGCCTCCAAATACACATCTCTACTGGTACACACATGAACACACATGTACATACATGGATGTATATATATGAAGATACCAAACCAAGCAAATAAATTTTCTTTTTAAAATTATTTGTCCTGCATTTTTATTTTATGTGTATGTGTGTTCTAGAGTTATAGATGATTGTGAGCTGCTGTGTGGGTGGTAGAAATTAAATCTTAGTTCTTTAGAAGTCTAAGCAGTGCTTTTGACCAAATGGTCAGCCCTAAAAACACATATACAAGGAAAATAATACAGACTGAACAAATTATATTTGCTATATATTATATATATATATTGTTTATGTATATATGTGTATATATGGTATATACATATGAATATATACATATACAAGTATACACACACATGGACACACACACACACACACACACACACACACACAAAACAATAAAAAAAGAGGCCATGAATTTGAAAAGGGCTAAAGGGAAGAGAAAAATAATGTCATTATTTTATAATCTCAAAAATAATCAAAGAAAAATTTTTAAAAAATGAAAGGAATAAAGAAGTAGAAACAAACTCTTTGGTGATATGATTGCAAACTAGAAAACTGAAGAGGCTCCAGTCCCAAACCACTGTATTTTACTGAATGGCTGGATATAAGCCAAACAAAAATCAAGTCTCTAGCTCACACAGCTTCCTAGGTAGATTTGAAAAGGAAGCAGTATATGCATAAGCATGTAAAAGCTACAAAGATTTTACAAATATCTTAGAATCCAAAATATGCTGGCCTATTTCAAAAGGAAACTGTGAATCTCAGTTTATCAGTAAGCAGAAAGGTCTCTGTGTGTAGGAACAAGAGGACAGATACATTAAAATTTGATTATCTCAAAGCTATAATAACTCAAGGACATTTCAATTTACAAAGTCACCTGTTCATTAATTCCAATTAGATTTTAATTTTAATGTGGATGAATTAATCTCCCCATCACATGACCAAAATATAAGAAATGAAGGATAAGGAGAATGTCTTTTAGTAGTTATTAAATCATACTGTGAGTTTACCATAAGCAAAACAGTGTGGTATTGGTAATAATGCACAACAAGACAAAGGGAAGAACTCAAAGCACATTTAAAATCAACACAAACTACATAACTCATAATTTGGACATGGAATACAAACAGCAATGACTACATCAGAGTATTAATAATGGTACTACCATATCTGCCTAATGTCTATTACAAATATAAAAATGGATTCCAACACCTCATACTCTATATCAATATTTAGCTTGATTAAAAACCTAAATATTGGGCTTTAGAGATGGCAAAATGGTTAAGAACCCTATTGCTCTTGCAGAGAACCTGGTTTTGACTCCCAGCAATGTTATGGTGTCTCATAACCATTCATATCTTCAGTTCCAGGGAATCCAAGATTTTTTTATAATATTCATGGACACCAAGCACACATCATGTACACAGACAAACACAGAGGGAAAACATCCAAACACGTAAAATAAAATAAATTATAAATAAAAAATGAAAGCCTAAGTATAAAAAAATACAGGCAAAATGTGCACACACATAAAATATAAATCTAAAAATATTTAAAAACCTAAATGTTAAAGAAAAAATATAGTTAAATATCAAGCTACAATTTAAAATCATATGCATTTCTTTAGCAACTTAGAGCACACAAAATACCCAGGCTGTACAGAATCCTCCCTGAGCACGCTAAGATGTGCCCTCTTGCCTCAACCACCACAGAGGAGATAGATACAAAACAGCCACACAAATGGAAGGAAAGCCCTAAACTCTAGAGGGATGCTGGGTGGGTGTTGTCACCTCCAACTCCTGCAGAGACCAGAGACCAGAACACTCACAGTCAGGTGCTGGTTTGATCCTGTCTGTCTTCACATCTCTTTGCTATTTCACCGCCAAGGAAGGAAGGTCCTGCTTCATTATTTATATTGATCATCTCCTGGTCCATCTTACCTACAAACACTACCAATTTGTTGTTGTTGTTGTTTGGTCTTTGTTTTGATTTTGTTGCTGCCATTGTTTGCTTTAAAACAAGGAGAAAGGACAAATCAACAGAAACAAATATATGTCTCATTAAAGTGACACAGAGTCACCATTTCCATATCCAGTTTTGGGAAGTCTGAGGAATATGGAGAACAGAACATCAGTGAATGAGAACTCCCATGTATGCACTTATTGTGTGCAAGGTGCTTAGAAACATGTGCCTTGGTGGGAAAGGAATTGCACACACACAAGGACTAGTATTCCAGTCTCAGTTGTCCTGGCCAATGCCAGGTAGGCATGGTGGCCCACTGGTAACCCCAGAACTTAGGAAGCTGAGTCATGGGATCCTTGGAGACAGTTCTAGTTTCAAGTGAGAAATTCTACCTCAGTTCTAAGGTAGTAGGAGAGCAAGGAAGACATCCGGATCAGCTTCTGGGATCCTCATGCATTGGCATATGTGCACATAAGCACCCAATGGAGTATGTGTATATTTGCATTCCTCCTTCAGAAGTGGAAGACTAAGGCTTGCCAAGGGTAAACAGCTTGCTCAAGGTCTGTGGTAGGAGATCACAGTGAAAGTTTCTCATGTTCTTAACCTTGATCATTCTAATTGTTGTCGGGAAACAGCCCCACCCACATTCTGTCCTTGGGCATCCAGGGGCTGCACTTTTGAGGAGGAACACCAAGCGCTCTGTTTTACACTCTGCTTATCATGACTGGTGCAGAGACAGGCATGGGATCTCGGTCAAGCTTATTACAGACAACTCCACACTTTTACTGGGTCTCCAGGGGTGGGGGGTGGAGACATCATTTCATTTGGAAAATGAATAGTCAGCTTTAACCCTAGGTGTTCTATGGAGAGAGCCAACCTGAGAGAGTTGCTCAGTAGCAGAAAAATAATCAAGAGCTAGGGTAAAAGTCAGCCATGACTATGTGAGCCGAGTCTCTGGACTCAGTCATATTGGCCTTTGGATTTTGCAGGTACACAGACTACAATTTACCATATACATTTAAATCACTTTAATTTGGCTCCTGTCTCATGCATAGTCATATCTTGACTGACTGAAACACAGAGCTAAAATTCAATATAGGCAAGATGGGGAACTTTTCATTTTACTGATTCCCATGCTCATGATCTCTCCATGAAGCCGTGGTTTCTAAAAGAAGAAGGAGGAATAGTTGCAACCATGATTCCTAGCTTTCTCAGGGAAGGGGGGTATGAACTATATACTGCCTTGATGATAAAACTTAAATAAATATTCTAGAAAAAATAATGGAAATGAAATTGTGTTTGCATGCCTGTAAGTAGATATATATTAGAAAAAATTCCATACATATGAACATGTTCCATAAGAACATGGCTTTTGTTAGTAATAATATATGCTATTCCATGAAAAGAAGACACTGAAGTGGAAATAACAATGGGCTATGAGCCAAAAGGGCAGAAAGACAAATTTAGTTCCTCCAGTCAGCTGTGTGACATCTGGATAGAAGATTCAGTTCTTTGAGCCTGAACTTCTGCTCCGGCCCCTCAGTTCATGTGTGGGGGTGTGCGCGTGCGCACACAGAGCTTGTCAGTGTGGCTTGTCTAGTTCATCAGCCTGCTCCAGGGATGCCTTGTGCTTGACATCCAAGCACTGAGATCACTGGTGAGCCGACACACCCACACAGCATTCACATGGCTGCAGAGTATTGGAACTTCAGTCCTCATGCTTACATGGTAGACACTTTACTCACAGAGGCATCTAAGCATCCCTAGAGTACATTCATCCATTCTTAAATGTTCAGCTAGCTGCAGTTTGCTAATGTCACACATCCCAAGGGTACTTAGGTGTAAGCTAGATTTCCATTGTTATTACTAACAATGTATAATGGAGAGTATTTTGACTCAGCACTGAAAACAAATAACATATTTAAACTAGTGAAAGTATGTGTTAAAAATATATAAAATTAAGTCAACTACACTTTCCAACAGCAGAAACTAGTTAAGAGGCTATACTAACATGATAAGAATGGCAAGTCATAAATAAAAGTTGTTATGTGCTTTTCATAGTAATGTATGAAGTGATATGTAGGGAATACAAAGATAATGAAGGGGGAAATAGAGAGAATCTGTTGTAACAGGATTGAAAAACAAATCCAAATGAGTAACAGTGCAAAAGAAGACCATATGATATGCAAAGAAATGAGACTGTGATAAGAGGGAGGGGCTCTATCCTAAGATCATGTCCTAAGAGGAACACAAGTAGTGGGGCCTGAATATTAGTGTGCCCAAACACACATGTAGTAGACCACACCTGTGTTGTATAACAGTCCAGCAGTAGCACCCACCAGAGGCCCCAAACCATGAATAGCACTGGCTCCTGCATGTGTTAAGTCCTACACACCCACACCTTTGATAAAGTTTAATGAAAGTAGCACAGGTAGGGACTAATAATGAAATGAAGCAATCATGAAGTCATACTCCGAAAATGGCCAACTTAGTGCTTTTGGACATGGCTAAACTAAGGGTTACCTGGACTTTGTCACAACAATGTAAGCTCTGATGATATGAGAAGCAGGGGAGCTGGAGATGGTGACACAGCAGAAGAGAAGAGCATGGAACAAGCGGGGGTGATTGGGGAATAGTTAGGGGGGAGAGGCCTTATGGGACATATGGTGGGAGGGAACTGGGAAAGGGGAAAGCCTTTGGAATGTAAACAAAGAATATAGAAAATAAAGAAAAAAAAGAGGACATAGGGCTTTAAACTTGTTTAAATACTTTCAGTCCAATCCTTTGGGATTCTGCTAACCATGAGTAACAGAATGCAGGAAGCAGAACCAGGGATAAGGGAAGATGACTAAATAGAAATAGCAGTCATCGGGATACTTTCTGTAGACTTTGGGGAGTCATTAGGTTCCGCAGAGGCTTGAAATTTGAACACTTAGAATTTGTGACCCTAGAACAAGAGATAGAAGACGAGCCTGTGCTTTTCCTTCTCCCCACAGAGATGTCATGTTAGCACAAATAAAGAGAAAGGTGGTCTATAAGCAGGTGATGTCACAACCACATCTGCCAGCACCTTCATGTTCAACACCCAAGTCCCTGATAACAAGAACTAAAAAGCTGCTTAAAACATGAAGTTGACAGCAATTTCTTGAGCTAAGTGAGATGACAGGAATTCAGGTGTCAATCTATAACCTGTACCTGAAACTGACAGGAAGCTTAGCCAAGAAAGATGCTGGGCATTTTACAGTTTGTGTCTCATTGGATCTGAACAATAGCACAGTGAGTTCCAAAGCAGCATTTCCATTCCATGAACAAGGAGGCCAGTGATGAACCCCAGGTTAAAGCCAAAGTGAACCTCCTTCCTTCCCCCAGACTGCCTCTGAAACAAGCAGTCATAGACTGTCCCTCACCGGCCCATCCCTACCCTCACCTCTAAAGGCTGTCCACTGTTCTGACTGGCATCAAGATTTACAGAGTTTAGTGACTGGTACTTTTGGTGAGAGAATCAGATGAAGCTGAGGACTAGCATTAGTTCAAGCATAGCCCTATGTCTCCCTGGGAGTCTACCCCCACAAAGCTTCAACCTCAAAGGTGGCGGAAATTCTCAGCTCAGCGCTGAATTGGCGCACAAAACACAAAACTCACTCAGTCAGTCACCTTATCACATTCTCTTGGCAATAGTGATTGCTTTCAGGTTGGTTATTATGGCTAGTTGTAATGTCAACATGCCACAAATTAGAATCACTCAAGTAAGGGGCCTCACCTGAAGAACTAACTGTTCTGATTGTCTTGATTGATGTTGGAAGACCCACCCCACTGTGAGCTGCACCTCCAGGTTGCAGCCAAGATAAAAGGGTGTGGCAGAAGGAAGATGGAGGACCTTCTCACATTTTGTTCCATTAGCCTACCATTATGCCACTGGGTTCATTTGTGCTGCTGCTGATTCATGCACTGAGAGCAGAAAAAGCATCCAAGCAGCCATTGTGGAATCAGGACCAGTAGCTCACCAAGAATCTTCTGAGGTATCAGGCATTGTGGACTGAGTAGCTGACACTTGTTATTGACTGTTGAGGTGTGTTGTCTCATGGACCAAGAAAGTACTGGGTTCTCATCCTCTCTGGTGTGACTTAGATGTTGTTACTACTATAAAGATCACTTAACATTCACTCATTCTCTCTCTCTCTCTCTCTCTCTCTCTCTCTCTCTCCCCTTCCTTCCCTCCCTCCCTCCCTCTTTCTCTCCCCATTCCTCCCCTTCTTTCCCCCTGTCATCCCACTCGTTCTACTCCTCTGGAGAACCCTGATTATAACTGTGGGTCAAGAAGCCTAATCAGAGTCAAGAGTCAGCATCATGGCTTGTAGAATTTGAATTTGATCCCAGGGTTCACCCTGCCCCACGCTATCCATTCCTCTCACTGCAGCTGAGCTGGAAATGGATAGTACCCCAATACTGGAAGTCCTCTTCACACGATATAAAGGAGGTCTGATAATGGGCCATGTGCACTGCAAGGCACAACTACTTAAAGGGAGAATAAATACCACACCCAGATAGCATCCCTTTGCCCTCTGTACAGATAAACAGGAAGTAAAATTGTTTGGGTACCTGTAGGTACCTAGGTTAGTGTGGCTGCAATGTCCACTCCTTACACCTTCAAATGCACAGACTGCTTACTACTTGAAGCCTCACATGCTTGTTGAGGAAGTCAAGTTTGAGCCTTAAACTTGGCCTAGAAACATTATATTTCTGCTTGAGTATGCAATGTCCTACAGGTTCGTTTGTTTTAACAGGAGGTGATGCTTTGTGTGGGATGCCATGGGACCTAGCTGTAGGAAATGGCTCAATGGAGGCTGGTCTTGAGCCGTACACTCCGGTTCTATTGAGTTCTCGCTGCTTCCTGTCTGCTTGGATGTAACAAGCCATTTTTCATGCTCTCTAGCCCCAAATGTCATGCCTGCTCTGCTATAATATTTATATCATCTAAGGCAGGGGCTCTTAACCTTCCCAATGCTGTGGCCCTTTAAAATAGTTCCTTATGTTGTGATGACCCCCAACCAGAAAATTATATTGTTGCTACTTCATAACTGAAATTTTGCTGTTATTATGAATTGTAATGTAAATACTGTTATGCAAAATAGTTGATATTCACAGGAAAGGGTCATTCAACACCCCAAAGGGGTTGCAACTAACAGGTTGAGAACAACTGCTCTAATATTAATATCAGAGACTAAGCCTCTCCACCCACTAAGTTGTTTCTGTAGAGCATTATGTCACTAGGACACCCCACCAAGACTTGAGTGTTGTGTGGGAACTACCTGCATTGTTGCCAACTACACAATAGTCCTAGGTAAGACCTCCTAACCTCTCCCGGGATGTTTTTTTTGAAGATTGGATACTTCCTGTGTTAAAGACCACAGATTCCTTCTGAATCAATTCCCAATAGAAATCCAGATAGAGTTGGAATACAAATACTACACCATCAACCTCTCCTACTGTGAGTATCATCCCTATAGAACCAGGGACTTTCTAATCCTTCTGTGCCTACCGTCTACTATTTCCTTCACCTTGAGCACTCAGGCACCTTCTCATTTTACTGGATCTTCATTGACCAACATGATGGCCTGAGTTTAGACATAGCTACCTGCAGGCAGAGAGCTGACCTCCCCTCAATTGAATTTACCATTTACACACGAACAAATCACTTCCATTTCACTGTTGTTCCAACATGAATGACTATAGCAATCACAATCAAAAGATCACCACAAATGTCTAGTTCTAACAAAACAGGTCTCCATAGGCCAAGGCTGTGTCATAGAGTTCATCAGGATATACCAGGACTCAGCATGGAGCATGTGGTAGTAATTTAACATTCTGTGTTTCGTGTGTGTGTGTGTGTGTGTGTGTGTGTGTGTGTGTGCTGTGTAGGTGATCATAAAGGCATGCAGAAGCCAGACATCAACACTGAGTGTCTTATTGTGATGTATGACACTACAACTAGGTTATGTGTGGGCGATGTTTTAGGATTGTAAAGCAAGCACTTTGATGCTGAGCCATCACCTCAGCCCTTGTCTTTGCATTTTCTATATGACAGACAACACTATAGCCAACCTTATGTAATAGCCTGGGGTTTTGATTGGCCTGGACAGAAGCCAGCACATGGCTTGTACCCAAGGGGTGTTTCAACATGCAAATTCTCTTCTACCCTTTTCTCTTTCTAAAAGACATGCTTTTTATAGAGCTGTTCTTTACTAATCACTAGCTTTGTCTCTATCATTGCCATTAATAAAGTTAATAATGCTCTTACTATTTTCTTGGGAGCCCATGACCCAATGGGGTTAAGGATAATCTATCTATCTAGGCTTCAAAGTAATTCCTAGGTCACGGTCAACACAGGAAGATCCTTTTCTCTCAGTATCTGTCAATATGAAATAAAAGGATTAAAAGTGTTAAATATCATATATAATAAATGGGACCAATATAAAACTTAATGCCCCTAATATTTCCTTTGAGTTGCTACCTTTTGCATTAATTGAAGCAGGAAATGTTCCACTTAGTTAAAATATCTACTTAGTATCCTGCTCATAAACACATCTGCAGTCAGAGCTTGCTGGTTCACTGGGCTTAAATTAGTTGGTATCAATGTTATTGATGATAAGAGGACTGGGGTTGCATATTGAGTCAGTAATGAAGCAGGCATGCTCTAGGTCTGCATAGTATCTGGTAATCAGGGGTAAGGCTCTGATGGGCATGAGGTGCCACATGACCAGGGATTTGTAATATAATCTACAGGGACAACAGCAAGCCTGCTATTTGAACCTTGTCTGTCCCCACAAAATCTTGTTGACACTTAAATCCTTAATGTGCAGGATGGAGCCCATGGGAGGTGTATGGATGACAGAACCCCAGCCATTATGCAAGGACTGATGTCTTTCTCACTAGAATATGACTACTCCGGGGCAGAATGGGTTATCATAAAGTGTTTCTGCATCTCACATCTCTCTGTTCTGTACACATCTGAGCTGATATAGCAAGTGTCCACAGAGGACACAGCTATTTGATTTTAGACTTCCTACCTGTTAAAAACCACAAGCTTCTTGTATATTACCCATTCATGGGCTTTATCTGTGCTACAGTGTGGACATAAATGATTCCACTGGTACCTATGTGTTTAAGGGTCAGTTTCTGGAATGGTGGGTTGGGAGATGTTGGCCTCTGAGAGGTGAGCTTATTGAGGTGTGGGTGGTGTGCTTGAGAAGATGGCAGGATGTTGGAGGTATTCAATCTGTCTTCCCTGGCTCACAATGGGTCACACTGTTGCTATGATGTACCATCTTCCTACAGTCCTAAATCAAAATCTATTCGATTGAAAATGGAACCTTTCTAATCTTTTTTCATTACAATTTAATTATCTCAGGCCTTTTGTTGTAATGATGGAAAGTTGTCTCATTTTCTATTATATTTAAGGAATACAAAGGGAAACAAAGGAAGGAAGACAAAGCCCATGGTGACAATTAAGAGTCAAACACCATATGGAGATTCTAAGGATTGCCATCATGAAAGTGAATGAGAACTGATGTTCTTGTGTGTCCGGCCCAGTGACCAGCAGGCATTAGGAGGAGAAGTACAAGTGGATCATGCCACTTTAAGAAGGGAAAGTTTTCCTTCTCTCTCTGTCTCCTCACCCTTTACTGCCTTTCTCTCTGTATGTTTGTCTTTTCTTCCTTCCCTCTTCCTTCCTTCCTTTTTTCTTCCTTTCTTCATTCCTTCCTTCATTTCTTCTTTTTTTCTTGCCTTTCACTATTTCACCCAGGATGATTCTGAATTTCTGGGCTCAAGCAATCTTCCTGCTTCAGCTGCCTGAATAACAGGTACTACAGCCATGTGCTGCTATGCCCCACTGTAGGACATCTGTAAGATGATAAAATGGTGGCTTTCATGTCGTTACACATTTGGCAAAACCACACATGTTGAATCCTAATGTAAACTATGGCTTCCCACGATGAAAACATCTAAGGCCACTAAGATCAGGTCTGGCCACTCCTGGGAAGACACTGCTAGTCAGATACCATAAGTCATCTTTACTTGATTTGAGAAATTTAGGCCATGTCTTGTAAATGCTTGAATTGGAAAGAGAATAAAAAAAAGTTCAGGCTAACCATTCAGCAGCTGCTGATATACTTACACTTACATTAAGAACTTGCAGCAAAATAGACTAAATCAATCAATTACTGCATTGTAACCATTCAGGCATTCCCCTCTGCTCTGCACAAATGTTTATCATGTAAGTTCATTGCTTCCACCTCAGTGAAGCCAGCACCTTGTCAAATTCATTTCAAAAATTGCTGTTAGCTGAAATAAATTATTTTAATGTGATATTTGTGTATTTATCTGTCTAGACCATACAAAGATATTTGCCTCAGTTTACATTTGAACCACATAAATAAAATAAAATTATTTTGAACCACAAAATAAAAATAAAATGTTTTTCTAGAGATTTGTTAAGGTTGTCACATAAGGTCATGTAGTCCCAATCCACAAAGACCTGTGTCATTATCCATAGAGTAGCAATAAACAACCTATTAGAGGGCAAGTCTAGAGAACATCAGATGCAGGCTAGCAGATCAATACTAGACCCCAGACTTAAAGGTATTCTCAGCTGCAGGTGGAAGAAAACAGTACTTCTTTCAGGATGCTTGGCAGGGGGATGGGAGAACTGGAGGTAGGCACGATGCCAGCTGAGATAGGCAGAAGCTGGAGTTGTTTACATTCCTAATTACAGGATCCTGGGCTTCAGCACAGCCAGGTGTCATTCCAACAGACAAGGTTAATAGGATGTGAGTGGGCCCAGCTGCCACCACTCTGCCCACAGAAAACAGCCATGCAGGGGAAGTCAGATGAATTAGCCAGAAGCCTAGCCATGCTGGTCAGCTTCAGCTGTGTGGAGACATAGGAGATAGAATTCAATCTTGCAGAGTCTGAGTTTCTTTTACAACCTCCCAAACCAACAAGACTCATCTGTACAGAGGCACTGGTGTGTGTGTGTGTGTGTGTGTGTGTGTGTGTGTGTGTGTGGTTGAGGGGGCTAAAGACAGAAACACTGACATACACATTTGACTCCTGGCTCTACCCTTTGTCACCTCTCACCCTGATGGTGAGAGGAATGCATGGAGCTTTTTTGAAGGGGGTTGGAAGCCCACTCTGGGCACTTATTGGTTCTGTGGACTTCAGCCATCTGCTAAGGTATTTTGAAATTGAATTTCTTTATCAGTAATATGGGAATAGTTCTTTTAAGGGTTGCTGTGAGGATAGGTACTTACAGACCAAGAGAAAACTAGCTCAATAAATATTAGTGGAAATTATTAGCGGTAATGCTTTAATGGGTTACCTGGGTAAGGTTTGCACCCAGGCATCCATCAATTTGCGGTCCCTGCCCTGCCAGCCAGCAGACGCTTTAAACAGACCCATTAACAACCTGTTTCTGATCAATGATTTATGGCTTATGCTTCCCTGTTAATGAAATGTAATTGCTAAGCCTAAGAGGCAGAGCCGTAGCAAAACAAACTCCATCTGAAAATCACATCCTGGATCAGAAAGGGCTGCTGCAGAACCAGCATGGGATGTCCAGCGATCAGCTCGAGTGTATTCAGATCTGGTTTCAAGATGCCTGTGGAGTTTGAGGGTAGAAGAGGTGGTCCAGTCGGCATAGTCTCCTCCATAAAAATTAACGCCACTGCAGAACATCAAGTGGTCTCAGCTTAATGTGCTTCTGAATGAGGATGAAATATTATCTAAAGCATCAATGTCCAGGCTAAAATAACAGTTTTATGGACCCTGCAAACAGGGAAGCCCAGGCTACTGGGTCTGTGGCCGAATTGACCTGAAGTCCCTTGATGGATATGTATCTTAGACAGAAAGGGCCTCGGATGACATTGTGGGCACTTGTCCTGTCTCTGAAAGCTGCAGTTTATGACACTGGAGCCTCAGAGACAAACTGACTAAAATCTACCCCTCAACCAAATTTTAGGCTTATGTTAGGATAACAATAAACCACCTTTGCACAGGTGTTGCAAATATTAAGCTCATCTATCCATGATGCCAGCTCCCCTCTAAGTTCTGGGACTGAAGCAATAATTAAAATAGCAACAGCCTATTTGGGAAAGTTCTATTACAGCAGGAGAGACAGGCAGTTAGAAATGGACGGTATACTATAGGAAAGTTCCGTGACAATAATTATAATTAAGAAAAATATTCACAGAGAAGATGTAGGCTAAAGCAGAGAGAAGGTAGGTGACTTTAAAGGAGGTAGCCAGGGAAGGCCATACTAAGCAGGTGACAGGGACTCAAGAACACAGAAAAATCCAGCAAATGTTCCTATTGACATCATCAATGTGACTGCCATTGAGAAAAGGATGGTAGATCCTTCAGCATTGCAAACAGACATACCACTCAGGCTTAATTCATGAATATGTGGAAATATCTGACTAGGCTCTTGTCACTGGGTCCAAAAATCCAGGGGAGCCTGAGATGGATACAATGAGAGGAAAGGCCACATTTGAGCCCAGGAGAGCCCAGTTGGGGGTTCTGAGAGCACAGCACAGGAAGAGTCTCTGATGTATGCCCAATAATTCAAAGGGGGCTGAGGTAAGTGGAATGTCAGGAAGGCCCTCCATTTCTAACAGCATGCAAAGGCTTGAGAGCATTTGAGGAAAGGAAAATGTCTACTGCCTTGCATCTTTACCCAATGAATCACAAGAGATTCCTAAGGAATCAATGTTCTTACATTAATTTTCCCATTGCACAACTTACATTGTGCTTTTCCCATTTGGGAGGAGAGCGCCAAAGTTCAAATCTGTACCTTAGTACTAACAGTGTGATATTGATAAATGTCACCTATCTTAAAATATGAGTGATAAAAGTGATTTATGAGATGGGTCCACAATTGAGATCTTTCTGATTAAAATATCCCACAGTGGCATGGATTTGCTCTCCTAAAGATACACATCCACTCAACCAACCAACCAACCAAATTCCCAGAGCTCCCAGGGAGTAAACCACCATCCAAAGAGTACATATGGAGGGACCCATGACTCCAGCTGCAGATATAGCAGAGGATGGCCTTATCTGCCATCAATGGGAGGGGAGGAACTTGGACCTGTGGAGGCTCAATAACCCAGTGTAGGGAAATGCTAGGGCTGTGAAGCAAGAGTGGGTGGGTGGGTGGGTGGGTGGGTGGGGGAGCAGCTTCATAGAAGCAGGGGGTAAGGGAGATGGGATAAGGGGTTTGCAGAGGGGAAACCAGGAAGAGGGATAACATTTAAATGTAAATTCATAAAATAACCAATGAAAACAATACAGCTCCACTAGGAGCAAGCATATGAATGAGAACATAGGCACATCCACTCATTTGACCCTACCTTAGCTCTCTGATAACATGTCCCCTTATAGAAAGCTTACTGACAACAGGGTAGCCATAGAGTATGGACTCAGAGAGAGCATTATTATAGACTGCTTAGGTCTCTGAATACCAAGGACTCAAACTGACCTCCTGGCACACAGGTAATCAATTAAGCATGATGTTTAAGCCTTGTTCAGTGTTAGTGTGCCCAGGCCACAGGACTGTGTTTTCCCATCACTGGGGGCTTCAGTCCTTTTAAGTTAGTATGTTCTACTTTTTACAGAAGAGACTGAGCTGCAGAGTCTTGTTGCCCAGTGTCACAGAGCTCACAGAATGAACGTGGTCTGAACTCAGAGCTTGTACAATGAGCCTCTACCATACATCTCAGAGCAAGTCAGGACACACAGTAGGTGCTTAATGAGGAGATACTATCCATATCCTCCTATGAGGCTAAGCACTGTTCCTCGTCCCCTCCAGGCCTTCACTGTTTGCTTACTTGCTCTAACACACTTTCCCTATATGAGACAATTTCTGCAAACAAACATGTTTTCTTTCACAACCAGGCATTAGTCCACATGGCTCTTCTGAACCAGAATGCCAGGCTTCCTGAATGAGCTATCACCCACTGTGCCTACTAGTGTAGCACAGGATATTTGCTATCAATTTGTTGGGAAGCAGATGCTTCCAAGCTGATAAAGTAATGACTCTAGAGATGACTCTGCCCATCTTTTCTATTTATGAAGAGGATCTGGATAAAACTCAAGAGTAAAATGGGAGCAGATGCCCAGCGTCACTGTCTGAACACTGATCTAGTCTAACTACTGAATGAACCATTGGCTACTATTAGTTTCTGGGAGGGCAAAGCATTAGTACAGTTAGTGCTGAGTCCACCAAGCCCCAAAACCATGGTCACTCTGATGAGCCTGGTTAAACTCATTGGGTCATACAACAAAGGCAGTAGCTATGAACAGGGGGGAAGAGCTGTGGGGAGGAGAGGGATGGAAGGGATGCTAGTGAGTGGGAGAGGGTAGGGTTGAAAGTGGTCAGCATACATTGTTCATAAGCATGAAACTATCAAAGAACAAATATCATTAATAAAATTGTGCTTTTAATGATCTATTATATCTCTTTTCCCAGAAGCCATGGTGAGTTCCCATCATGAAAGGCTTTTAGTGCATACCCACTCTTCTTGTTTTGGTGATACAGACTGATATCTTAGTCATCTTCTACTATGGACATCTATTAACCCAGAGATCTTATAAATCCCATAAGGATAGCTTCAAGTTCCTTTTCCAAACTACTCAAAACCTATTGCAGTGTCAAAGACACTTGGTGCCTGATCAAATTAGGTAGGATAACCTATTGGGCGACTTGGGCATTGAAGTTCAAAGCATATTTTTATGAAATTGACATGTGGAATCAGGTTCTAAAATCAGTCTTACAGGTTCTAAAATCAGTTACAAGCCAGTTTCCTTATAAAAATTTTTTCAGTGATAGTCTCAGATTCCCCATATGAACTAGCAAATTATCAAGTCTATGATTTAGAATGGGGCTATAGGACTCATTTCTAGAGCATGCCAAACTCTCTTCCCTTAACCTTGATCCCAAGCTCTGTCTGTGTTCATGCTGGCAAATGAACCCACACCTATAGGTGAGAGAATGAGGAGACATTAACTCACTCAAACTGACATGTCAGCTGTCCTTGGAAACATAGGGGGCCAGATGCCTGCTGCACCAGTTGACACCACATAGCAGAGAAACAGTTTCATCACCCCCAGCCTCAAGTGCTCTTGTGAGTATTCAATGGAATGATGCTCTAGGGAAAACCATATGCAGACAGCAAATGGGGATATGGATGTATTTGAGAAAAACCTAGTAAACAAAGGGTATAAGCCAGTGGTTCTCAACCTGTGGATTACAATCCCTTTGGGAGTGAAACGACTCTTTCACAGGCATAATATCACATGTCCTACATTTCAGATATTTACATTATTATTCACAACAGTAACAAAATTGCAGTTATGAAGTAATAACAACAAATAATTTTATGGTTGGAGTTCACCACAACATAGGGAACAGTATTAAAGGGCCACACATTAGTAAGGTTGATAACCACTTATACTATAAAGAATTCTGAAAGTCAACTACCCTTCTGTTTGGAATCCTTCTCAAAGTTAAACTTGTGAATGCATGTTTCTTTCACCAGCCCCATACAGTGTGATAATTTCTTTGTAAGTCATGAAGTGCCTTCTAAGTGTATACTGCATTGAAATTTTAATGCTTATCTCTGATAATCATAAGCCCTTCAAAGGACACATGCTAAGGGCTGGCTATGTGATTCCTACTAGGGAGATGAGATTAAAGAAATCTCCCCTAGAAGCTTAGACTAATGATGGAGAAAAGGAAGATGTGTAAACAGGCTTTTCTGAGGTGCTAAGAGCGGCCTGCATCACAGACATCACCAGCATCTGGCCATATCCCTGGGATAGACTAGGATGAACCAGTGAAGGGCAGCAGTAGTACATCAGCACCACAGCCTCTCATCCTTAGTGGGTGGCTGCCTTAGATTCTACTGTGTTCTACAGGGATCCCTGTTATCTAATTAACATCCCACCATGAAAATTCACCCAGGACTGGGATTCATTCTCTCTCTCTCTCTCTCTCTCTCTCTCTCTCTCTCTCTCTCTCTCTCTCTCTCCTTTCCAATTCCTCTCTATCTTCCGTCAATGTCAACCAGAATCACCTTCACAACATGGGTAAGGTCATCCTATATAGTACAAACAACTATGCCTACTTTACAGATGAAGGAACTGTAGTTAGAGGCCATGTAGAGTCTTCAGTGGTGCCCTTGATGATGGATTCTGGGGTTGGCTACTATTTTTGTTGTTGTTGTTACTGCATGCCCACATACTCATCAAGCCATAAGGGATCTCTCTAATGGGGGTAATTTTTTTCTTGGATTCTCCACCCTAGGTCTAGCATTGGTTAATATTTCTCAGTTCTCTCTCACAAATGATATACTCTGTAGCACTGAGCTGTGGATAATCCACTGCCCTCATCCCCATTAATTTGCGCTGACAGTCTATTGCATGCCAAGTGCTGCACCATTGGATGAATACTAATTTTGTACAACAGTGGGGTTTGTCACTTCCCATATGAGGTTATGAGAATTGAGAGACAGTCTTAACACCATACACCCAGCACAGGGGAAGTCCTCAAAAAAGTTGTGTTATCCTTAAGAAGAAAGGCAAGGTTGCCAAGGAATACCTCCCCCAAATCTCTCTTTTCTGTGACATTCCAAACAGCCTGGGTACTAAAACAAAGTCTGTAATGGGTCTTGGGATATATAGGGTCTATAGGAAATGAAGGTGTATCTGAGATGCCACTGCTACAAGATCTTCATCCACAGTTAGGGGGCACTCAGGGATACAGCTGGTTTGGAGCCATCTTCTCCAAGTATTCCCTTGTCCATGCTCTATAAATGAGCTCAATAAACTCACTGCTTCTTCTTGGATGGAATCTTTACTTTGGACTAGTACTGGGGCTCTGTCTGGAATAAGTAGATGTTAGTCCTCAGGAATAATTAATGTGATATCCTCAACTCTCATCTTCTAGAATGCAAAATATTTGTAATAACAAGAGGAAGCTTGTGCATCTGGATTTCTAGTTTCTCTCCTGTTGCAGTAAAAATAAAGCCTCAGTTTCATCTTGTTTATCTCTTAAAATGGGGGGCTGTTATCATGGGATGAGGTATCAAAGCAAGTTGAATTCAATGGTGAGGGAGGACTGTAGAGCAAATAGAGTCTGCTACAATTTTTATGCAGTTCAAAATAAGCAGCAGAGGGCAAAACATGGTTGCCTACATAGGATGATGGAAATTTGAAACACCCTGATTGGTCATTATATATGTCACATGGATTGAATTAATTATTGTAAACTCAAAATATGTACAAATAAGTTTTAAGAGCTTAAATAAAACATAAGATGTGATACTGTACTAGAACCATCTGTCTTGCCTAAGGAAACATCTTGTTAGTACAAATCCTTTGGTACTATGATGGACTATAATGACAGAAGCTATGCAAGAGGGCCCAGCATGTTCTACAAACATTCCTGGGGCTTGGTGATGTTTGCCCACCACTCACAACATAGTTCAGTACTAATGTCTGGACTGCAGGACCTTTCCACCTTCCCACCGAAATAGCTCTCACCAGAAGGAAAGTCAAACCAGAGATTCAAGAAAAAGGTTAAGGTTGAGATTTGGTTTTGTAGCTTACTTTCAAGCATAGAATAAGTCTAAAAGAATGTGTAAAATTGTTTAAAAGTGGGGATGGGAAGGAGATGAAAGCAAAGAAGTGGCCTTGTTAAAAATTGACTTCAGGGAAACATGTACACACAGAGCCTGGCCAGAGAATGTGATGGGAGCAGACAAGGACTGCTTTGTACTATGGTAGCTTAGGAAGGAAAATCATTTCAGAGAGAACCTGACTGCAACACAATCCTCCACTGTTACCACCCTGAACATCTAGGGCACACACTACCATTTTGGAACATTTTCCCCCATAGGATATCTCTGCAATTCCTTGAATCTTTGCAAGTCTTGAAATTCCTCTGCAAGAAGAACCACATGTGACCATGTGAATTCCCAAACCAGCAGAGTGGTACAGGCCCTATTCAGGGAACGGTCCAGGACCGCTGCACCCCCAAGCATCTTTGAAACTCTGCCTTCATAGTGACTCAATTCATCCATATGGAACATGTCTAAATTCCACACTCTGATATTTTTATATGTTTGGTGACACGTAGTTTCCACAGAAACTCTTCAAAATAAGCATAAGATTTTATAAACAAGGAAATGGATGCGAGAAACATTCAAGTAACTTGGCCAGTTTTGTAAGAGTGGGAATTGGTAGATGGAGAACATAAACACAGTAGCTTCCCTTAAGATCTTACATTCAGTTATCATATCCCATTACTATACCATGTTGTTCTCCTGTAGCTCTCCTTGACCTTGGGATTCATAAATTCTCTGTTAGTGAGAGTTGGGGTTTAGTAGAGTTCACTCGGTCCAGCAAAGATGCTGAGCCGTTGTTCCTGCTGTCTGTGAAACATGCTGTGTATTCCCCCTGGAATCCAGAGTCATTAGAAGGCTAAAACTCAAAGAAGCCATCCATCCCCTACAGCCCCATGTCATCCTTTAATAAACCTCCAGACCTCATCTTTGTGAGTCTGCTCCTCTGGGTTTTCAGAAACTGACTCAGGCAGTTGAATCATGTGTGTTTCACAGCACGTATCTTTCACTTTCATTCATTCATCCTGTAGATTTTGACAGACACACAGATACATGTGTACTGGCCTCTACTGGGAAATCAGAGCTGAGTAAGATAGAGTCTCTGGCTTCCAGGAACTCTGACATCTATCAGGAATAACACACAGAGGTGACTCTGGCCAGAAAAATAGTAAAAGGTTGTTTAGAAGGCTCTTTTTATAAAAGGAGGCCACAGGCTTGCAGGGAGGCCTCGGGTCACTGTGGGTGGCTGGCAGCTCGGGTCAGGTGCATGGACAAAGACCTAGACTAACATCGACTACCCCGCCAGGCTCTTGCCTGCACCCAGGGCTAGAGCAGCTCTGCGGGAAGTCTGGTCACGAACAGCTCAGCTGCTGTCGCTGATCGCTGGGGGCCAGGCTACTTGGCTTGCAGTGAGGCCACCATCTTGCCTCGGGTCACTGTGGGCGACTGGCAGCTTGGGTCAGGTGCATGGGCAGAGACCTAGCCTAACATTGACTACCCTGTCAGGCTCTTGGCTGCACCCAGAGCCAGAGCAGCTTGGTGGGAGGTCTGTGCACCAACAGCTTGGCAACTGTTGCTGACCCCTGGGGGCCAGCCCGCTAGGCGTACAGCGAGGCCGCCATCTTGCCTTGGGTCACTGCAGACGGCTCTCAGCTGGGGTCAGGTGCATGGACAGAGACCTAGCCTAACATCAACTACCCCATCAGGCTCTTGCCTGCACCCAGAGCCAGAGCAGCTCTGCGGGAAATCTGTGCAGCAACAGCTCGGCGGCTGTCACTGATTGCTGGGGGCCAGCCCGATTGGCTTGCAGTGGGTCCACCATCTTGTCTTGGGTCACTGCAGGCGGCTGGCAGCTGGGGCCAGGTGCGTGGACAGAGTCCTAGCCTAACATCGACTACCCTGTCAGGCCCTTGCCTGCACCCAGAGCCAGATCAGCTCGGTGGGCGAGGTGCAGGCACCAACCTCCTCCTGGGTCTGTGCCTGGAGTATGACCAGAGGCCAACATCTTGCCTAAGGGCACCATAAACAGCTAACCAGACAGAACCCTGTGGACTGAGAGTGTCACCATCTAGGCTCCAGCAGTCCTACCAGGGAACCTCCAGTCTGGCATGGAATCCCGCGGTTAGACTGAGCCCTGAGACCTGCCACCATCTTGGAGCTGGTGGCCTGAACAGGTCACCATAGAGAACCAACAGAGGAGCCCAGGTCACCATAAAGATCTAACAGACGAGCCCAGATTGGTGGAAAAAAGATCTGATTCTTTTATTTATTTTTTTTATTTTTTATTTTCTATATTCTATGTTTACATTCCAAAGGTTTTCCCCTTTCCCAATTACCCCCCCCACCATATGTCCCATAATTCCTCTCCCCCCCCCCCGTGTGTGGGGGAATGAGTGGGGAAAAGATCTGATTCTTAAGAGCTGGCAACTAGGCAGGCCAGGAGGAGAGGGCGGGAGGCCAATTGTGCATCCAACAGCAAGCAGGGGGAGGACTTGGGTCCAGCCCAGCAGAGCTGAGGCGGTAACTCGGAGCTCAGTAGCAGAAACCTTCCGGTCTCCACCTCAGGAGCACGGACGCCCTCTACGACAGCAGCGCCAAATGCCAGGCTCACAGGAGCTTCAAACACCAACCAGTAATAACAAGACCAACTAACTCCAGAGATAAACAGATGGCAAAAGGCAAACGTAGGAACATTACTAACAGAAATCAAGGCAATATGGCAGCATCCGAACCCAACTCACCAACCACAGCAAATCACTGGTCATGATACTGCTAGAGGAACACAAAAAAAAGACATAAACAAATCTCTTAAAGAAATGCAGGGGAACATGAATAGGTTAGAAGCCCTTACAATACAAACACAAAAATCACTTAAAGAATTCCAGGAGAATATGGATCAACAGACAGAAGCCAATAAAGAGGAAATGAAACAAATCACTTAAAGAAATGCAGGAGAAATTGAGTCAACAGACATAAGTCATGAAAGAGAAAACACAAAAATCTCTTAAAGAGTTGCAAGAAAACACAAACAAACAAGTAAAGGAACTGAGCAAAACCATCAAAGATCTGAACACAGAGGTAGAAACAACTAAGAAATCACAAAAGGAGGCAACTTTAGAGATAGAAAACTTTGGGAAGAAATCAGGGGTCGTGGATGCAAATATCAACAACAGAATACAAGAGATAGAAGTAGGAATCTCAGATGCTGAAGATACCATAGTAACCATTGAATCCAGAGTCAAAGAAAATGCAAAATGCAAAAGGCTTGTAACCCAAAGCATCCAGGAAATCCAGGACACAATAAGAAGACCAAACCTAAGGATTAAAGGGATAAATGAGAGTGAAGATCTACAATTTAAAGGGCCAGCAAATATCTTCAACAAAATTATGGAAGAAAACTTCCCTAACCTACAGATGCCCGTGAATATACAAGAAGCTTACAGAACTCCAAACAGACTGGACCAGAACAGAAATATCTCCCGTCACATAATAATCAAAACCCCAAACGTACTAAACAAAAAAAGAATATTAAAGGCAGTAAGACAAAAAGGCCAATTAACATATAAAGGAAGACCTATCAGAATCACACCAGACTTCTTACCAGAGACCATGAAAGCTAGAAGAGCCTGGGCAGATCTCATGCAGATTCTAAGAGAACACAAATGTCAGCCAACACTACTATACCCAGCAAAACTCTCAATCAACATAGATGGAGAAATCAAAATATCCCATGACAAGACCAAATTTATACAATATCTTTCCACTAACCCAGCCCTACAAAGGATAATAGGAAGAAAACTCCAATACAAGGAAGGAAACTACACCCTGGAAAAAGCAAGATAGTAACCTTCTTCCATCAAACTCAAAAGAAGATAACCACTCAAAAACAAAAATTACATCAAAAATGACAGGAAGAAATAATCACTACTCCTTAATATCTCTTAACATCAATGGACTCAATTCCGCAATAAAAAGACATAGACTAACAGACTGGATACGGAAACAGGACCCTACATTTTGCTGCATACAGGAAACATACCTCAGGGACAAAGACAAACACTACCTTAGAGTAAAGGCTGGAAGACAATTTTACAAGCGAATGGTCTCAGGAAGTGAGCTGGAATAGTCACTCTAATATCAGATACAATTGACTTTCAACCTAAAGTCATCAAAAGAGACACAGAAGGTCACTTCTTCCTGGTCAAAGGAAAAATCCACCAAGAACTCACAATTCTAAACATCTGTGATCCAAATGCAAGGGCACCCTCATTCGTAATAGAAACTTCACTAAAGCTCAAAGCACACATTGCACCTAACACAATAATTGTGGGGGACTTCAACACTTCACTATCCTCAATGGACCGATCAGGAAAACAGAAACTAAGCAGGGACACAGCGAAACTCATTGAAGCTTTGGACCAATTGGATTTAACAGATATATATAGAACTTTTCAACCTAAAGCAAAAGACTATACCTTTTTCTCAGCACCTCATGGTACCTTCTCCAAAATCGACCATATAATTGGCCACAAGACAGACCTCAACAAATATAAGAAGATCGAACTAATCCCATGCCTACTATCGAATCACCATGGAGTAAGCGTGGTCTTCAATAGCAACAAAAACAACAGAGAATCCTCATACACATGGAGGCTGAACAATATTTATTCAATGATAACTTAGGTGAGGAAGAAATAAAGAAAGACATCAAAGACTTTTTAGAATTTAATGAAAATGAAGGCACAACATACCCAAATCTATGGGACATGATGAAAGCAGTGCTAAGAGGAAAACTCATAGCCCTGAGTGCCTCCAAAAAGAAACAGGAGAGAGCATATACTAGCAATTTAACGGCACACCTGAAAGCTCTGGAACAAAAAGAAGCTATTTCACCCAGGAGGAGTAGAAGACAGGAAATCATCAAACTCAGGGCTGAAACCAATCAAGTTGAAACAAAGAGAACTATACAAAGAATCAACAAAACCAGGAGCTGGTTCTTTGAGAAAATAAACAAGATAGATAAACCCTTAGCCAGATTTACCAAAGGGCACAGAGACAGTATTCAAATTAACAAAATTAGAAATGAAAAGGGAGATATAACAACAGAAACTGAGGAAATTAAAAAAAAATCATCAGATCCTACTGCAAAAGCCTATATTCAACACAACTGGAGAATCTGGAGGAAATGGACAATTTCCTAGACAGATACCAAATACCAAAATCAATTCAGGATCAAATAGATCGTATAAACAGTCCCATAACTCCCAAAGAAATAGAAGGGGTCATAGAAAGTCTTCCAACCAAAAAAAAGCACAGGACCAGATGGTTTTAGTGCAGAATTCTATCAGACCTTCAACGAAGACCAATACTCTTCAAACTATTCCACAAAATAGAAACAGAAGGAACACTACCCAACTAATTCTACAAAACCACAATTACCCTGCTACCAAAACCACACAAAGATCCAACTAAGAAAGAGAACTTCAGACCAATCTCCTTTATGAACATCAATGCAAAAATACTTAATAAAATTCTTGCCACCCGAATCAAAGAACACATCAAAACGATCATTCACTATGATCAAGTTGGCTTCATCCCAGGGATGCAGGGATGGTTCAATATATGGAAATCCATCAATGTAATCCACTACATTAACAAACTAAAAGAAAAAAACCACATGGTCATCTCATTAGATGCTGAAAAACGATTTGACAAAATTCAGCATCCTTTCATGCTGAAAGTCTTGGAAAGAACAGGAATTCAAGGCCCATACCTAAACATAGTAAAAGCAATTTACAGAAGACCAGTAGCCAACATCAAACTAAATGGAGAGAAACTTGAAGCAATCCCACTAAAATCAGGGACTAGACAAGGCTGCTCCCTATCACCATATCTTTTCAATATAGTACTTGTGGAACTAGCTAGAGCAATTTGACAACATAAGGAAGTCAAAGGGATACAAATTGGAAAGGAAGAAGTCAAACTATCACTATTCGCAGATGATATGATAGTATACTTAAGTGACCCAAAAAATTCCACCAGAGAACTCCTACCACTGATAAACAACGTCAGCAAAGTGGTTGGTTATAAAATCAACTCAAGCAAATCAATAGCCTTCCTATAGTCAATGAATAAGGAGGCTGAGAATGAAATTAGGGAAATGACACCCTTCACAATAGCCACAAACAATATACAGTATCTTGGTGGGACTCTAACCAAACAAGTGAAAGATTTATATGACAAAAACTTCAGGTCTCTGAAGAAGGAAATGGAAAAAGACCTCAGAAAATGGAAAAATCTTACATGCTCGTGGGTTGGCAGGATTAATATAGTTAAAATGGCAATCTTGCAGAAAGCAATATACAGATTCATCGCAATCCCCATCAAAATCCCAACTCAGTTCTTCATAGAGTTAGAAAGAGCAATTCTCAAATTCATCTGGAATAACAAAATACCCAGGATAGCTAAAACTATCATCAACAGTAAAAGAACTTCTGGGGGAATCAGTATCCTAGACCTCAAGCGATACTACAGAGTAGTAGTGTTAAAAACTGCATGGTATTGGTACAGTGACAGGCAGGTGGATCAATGGAATAGGATTGAAGACCCAGAATTGAAGCCACACATCTATGGCCAATTGATCTTCGACAAAGGAGCTGAAAACATCCAGTGGAAAAAAGATAGCCTTTTCAACAAATGGTGCTGGCTCAACTGGAGGTCAACATGCAGAAGAATGAGAATTGATCCACTCATCTCCTTGCACTAAGCTCAACTCCAAGTGGATCAAGGATCTCCACATAAAACCAGACACACTAAAATTAATAGAAAAGAAACTGGGGAAGACCCTTGAGGACATTGGCTTAGGAAAGTTCCTGAACAGAACACCAATAGCTTATGCTCTAAGGTCAAGAATAGACAAATGGAACCTCATAAAATTACAAGGTTTCTGTAAGGCAAAAGACACTGTCAAAAAGACAAATTGGCAACCAACAAATTGGGAAAGGATCTTCACCAACCCTACATCTGACAGAGGGCTAATATCCAATGTATACAAAGAACTCAAGAAGTTAGACCCTAGAAAACCAAATAACCCTATCAAAAAGTGGGGTACAGAACTAAACAAAGACTTTTCACCTGAAGAAATTCGGATGGCTGAGAAACACCTTAAAAAAAGTTCAACATCATTAGTCATTAGAGAAATGCAAATCAAAACAACTATGAGATTTACCTCACACCAGTCAGAATGGCTAGGATTAAAAACTCAGGAAACAGCAGGTATTGGCGAGGATGTGGAGAAAGAGAAACACTCCTCCACTGCTGGTGGGACTGCAAGCTGGTACAGCCACTCTGAAAATCAGTCTGGAGGTTCCTCAGAAAACTGGACATGATACTTCCGGAGGACCCAGCCATACCACTCCTAGGCATATACCCAGAAGATTCCCCAGCATGCAATAAGGATACATGTTCCACTATGTTCATAGCAGCCTTATTTATAATAGCCAGAAGCTGGAAAGAACCCAGATGTCCCTCAACAGAGGAATGGATACAAAAAAAAATGTGGTATATATACACAATGGAGTACTATTCAGCCATTAGAAACAATGAATTCATGAAATTCTTAGATAAATGGATGGAGCTGGAGAACATCATACCAAGTGAGGTAACCCAGTCTCAAAAGAATACCCATGGTATGCAATCACTGATAAGTGGATATTAGCCTAGAATCTTGGGACACCAAAGACACAATTCTCATACCAAATGATGTTTAACAAGAAGGAAGGAGTAGACCCTGGTTTTGGAAAGGCTCAAAGCATCAGTGTAGGGGAATACCAGAGCAGGGAAGTGGGAAGGGGTGGATGGAGGAACACGGGGAGGGAAGGGGGCATGTGGAACCTTTGGGGTGCAGGGAACCAGAAAAAGGGAAATGAAATGTAAATATAGTATATATCCAATAAAAAAATTTTAAAAATTAGGCCAACTATGACCTAAGGGAGCTGGGTATGCTGTTAAGACACACACACACACACACACACACACACACACACACACACACACACAGGCACGCACGCACACACACACACACACACACACACACACACACAAATTGAATAGGATTTCAGGCACCATATGCCGTATGAAAATATGCTCAATAAGTGCAAGCTCCCATGTGGGAAGCCCAGCCTGAGGGTTATGTATACTCCATCCTTTTTCATTCACAAGCGTCTTAGGATGCAAGTCTTCATCTTTGTAGCTGAGGATAAGCCTTGGTTTATGCAGAAAAATAAAGTGTTATCTCATTCTGAAACTGGATGTGCTTAAATGATAGTGGAAGACTTGGTATAAATGAAGCACAAGGAGTCAGAGAGAAGGGTGGGAAGAGCCCGGAGAAGAACTTCTGGCTCATACTGGGAAGGACTTAAATAGCTATCTCATCCTTGACCTACAGCTCAACCTTCTCCGGCCTTATGCCTCATGGAATTCTCTATTTTCTTCTCCCCATAGCAATCTACACTCCACATTCAAACTTGAAGGAGGGGTTGGATCTGTTTCCTTCACTCTTGTATCTCCAAGGACACAGAGCAAAGCTACCCATCATGCTCATACATCATAAGTATTTGCTGAATAACCAAGGTTCTGTTTTATACCAGAATAGTCACAAGTTTAAAAAGGGCTAGAAGGTCTCACATAGTAAAGCACCAGTCAGGTTCATCTTAGTAAGGGAGACATGGCAGAGGAAGCTTCTGTCTTTAGGAAGTAAAGCTGGGTACTTGCCTGGAACACAGGACAGTCTGAGGCAGGAGAGTCAAGATGACCTGACATGGCTTGGCAGGTGGTGTTTAAACTCAAGGCCTTTGAACAAACATGTTCTGGCTTCTTCCCTGGGGCTTTTGGAGGACACAAGGATGACTATTTGTGAGAGTGAATATTTGAATATCAAGAAATTCAGATCTAAGATAATGAGTGAACAGCAAGAAAGATGATACATCAATTTATCACTAGCTACCTTGGGTTCATCCTAGAAAATCTCAGAACCCTCAAGTATTTCCATCAGCTGTAATAGCCTAAAATTCTCAGCACCCACATTTGTATCCCAGCAGCCACAGTGCTTCATCAGTCCCAAGTGCGTCTTAGAATCCCTCAAAGCCTCAGCCTTATCCCAAGAGCCTTAGTTGGATCCTACTATCTCCAGCAGCTTCTAGTATATTTGCAGAAAGCTGGATACTCTTTATTCTGCTGCAGAATTTTCAAAGGTGGACATGCAGGTACAAACAAGCATTAGAGGACACATGAATAGAAACTGAAACATATGTGTGCATATTTACACAATCGCCCTTATACACAAGTTTATATTCTTCATGGAATAGACGGCAACTGTTACCAAGGTATCATGACACCAGAGGCTATTGCTGGGCCCTTTAGTGGGCTTTAGTCATGATGAGCATGTTCTATATACAATTTGTGTGAAAAAGCTATTACTTTTTACCCCATTTCATCAATAACGGATTGAATCTCCAAGATGTGTTAGTTCATTTAATGTGTTCATTAAATCCTTACAATGCACTAGGCTGGGCAGACAATGAAAAAAAATGTGCCTCCTGTCTAGTTATATTAAACTTAAAGTCTAATGTAGGATCCAAACATCTACCATAACTCCATTGTGATATTAATTGTATGGTGAAAAGGTGTAGCCTGGTATGTATGATAAAAATCAAGTCTGAGTCAGAGATGGAGCTCAGATTGTATGCTTAGGGGTAGGCTAAAAGAAGTGTGTCTTTGATTTTAGTGTGTTGATACTCTTTGCCTTGTTGAAACTGAAGAGTCTCTCCTTGGTTTAAGCAGAATCCTAGGCATAACAAACAACTTTCTATAGAATATGCCTCTAATGTTTGAACCAACTTGTCTTTCTGCTACCAACTTGACATTATTCAGTGTCATCTGAGGAAATCTCAACTCAGTAGGATCAGCCTGTAGTTATATGTGCAATGAACACACAATGCAAGGAAATATGATGTGGAAAGGCACACCCCACTATGGACAGTATGTTCCATGGGCAGCTAGTTCTGGGCTGTGTAGCATAACTAGAAGAAAAAGCCAGGGAGCCCACCAGTAAGCAGATTTCTTGACAGTTCCTGCATAAGCTTCAGACTGATTACTGGATGACACTCTATTAATTGGAAGTATTAGCTGAAATCATCTTTTTGCTTCCCAACCCTGTTTTGGATCTTACTGCTTTGTGACAGCAGCAGAAATCAAACTAGAACAGAAACTGGAACCAAGAATGAGTTGTAGCTATGACAGACTTTTACATGGTTTGGGGGAGGATTGTTAAAATGTTTGGAATGTTGAGCAGGAAATGCTTCTGAGTACAGAAAGCATTATGGGCTTTGTTCTGTGAGAATGTCCCTCCAAAGTGCTAGGATAGAAGGCAAATATCATTATACCCAGCTCCAATACTCTTTTAACACACACACACACACACACACACACACACACACACACACACACACACTCCAATGCTGTTCATTGCCAGAGCCCTGATTAATACACCCAAATACACCCAGGAGGAAGAATGAACACAATGCGCTTGGGGAACTATTGGTCAAGACCATGGGTAGAACAATGTAGATGAAGCTTAAAAGAACATAGGGCTTTAAAATATCAACCTAGCTGCAAGGAGAACAGACATCATGGCTAGCAACAGGAAGAGTGTAAATCTGAGGTTATGCTCACATGAATAAATAGTTAGCATTACCTTTTGCTGTGGGGAGCAGATGAAGTCATAAGTGAATGTGTATTACTGACATGAGCACAGCCATGTCAAGGATTCCAGTGCCTCAGATGCATCAAAATGGCAAAGCTTTCATCAGGTCTAAGTGCAGATGATACATACAATTGATCTTTCACTAAGACCAGTATATGCAGAAACTATCACACACAGCTTCTCCTCCTGGATGACTACAACCTGAGACTTCTCCCCTACTCAGACTCCCTACTAAATTTATCTTACCTGAATCAGCTGTATACAATAAACCCACCTTCTCACTTTCCAGGCTGCTAGTGTGTCTCCACAGAGTACACATCCCAACATATCCTAGCCTCTGCATCTGTGTGTCTCTGTGTTTGTACTTTCTTCCTTTCATTGTCACCCCAGACTGGTTTCTAGAAAGGACCCAGTCATCCAGGCAAGGAACTGTCCCAGCCAGTTCTAAGAAAGGAGAGGAGAAAGAATCATTGTCAGTTTGGATCTTACAGAATGTTCAAGAAAAACTAACAAGGGGAAAAACCTAGGCATTTCCCCAGGCATCAGGACAAACACATCCACCACAGCCCCATGCTAGGCCAGGTCTCTATGACCCACTCTGCCTCTGCTGAAGCTTCCCCCACTTCCTGCCTGTGCCTGGTTGTGGAATCTCTGCCTCTTTTCTGCATTTTCTGTCTCTGATACTAACAAAAAATGCAGATGTTGAATGGCTTTTACAATATGATATGAAGGAAAAAATAATAGGATGATTTTCACATGTTGGGCTGTGATCTGAGTCCCTCATAGCAAACCCTTTGAACGAGCCAAAGACAGGTGACCAGAACACTGTCTTCGGCATGCTTCTTTCTGAAATTCCATCATTACACCATGCTCTCTACATGGTCAAGATCAGGGTGGTGGGTCAATACCAGGCCAATTCTACATGCCATCTGATTTAGTAACAATGTTATTGTCACACAGCCTTGTGCACTTGGTATGCCTGTGAGTTTTTTCCCTCTACACAACAGAACCAAATAGTTACAACAGTGACTATATGGCCTGGCATGGTGAAAATGTTTTCTTTTGAGTGTTTTACAGAAAAAAGCAAAAGGTCACTGACTTGTGCTTTAGAAAATGCCTCTGTTCTTTCTTCTAATAATTGGGATCTCTGAGACTGGTAGAACCACATGTCACTGGCCTCTGTCATTGCATGGACTGGCAACCTGCTGACCTGTCTGGAATTCAAAGCCAGCCTTGTCAGAAATATTACTGGGTTAATAACTACCAGGCTTGAGATCCTTCTGGGCTGGAGTCATACTCATTTGCATACACCACCCTCACCTTCTCACACAATAAACATTTGAGTCACCATTTTGCAGATGAAATTGAGTCTCAAAATTTAAGTAATAGATGTGAAGGCAAGTCAGCCTCTCTCGAAAGCCTTTCTGCCCCGTGACAATTTACTGACCTCCAAGAAGATACTTCTACTGGGGCAGCACAAGGCTAAGAATAGCAGTCCATCTTTGACACCACTGGTCACAGCAGGACACCCACAAGAGGCACTTGGAGCCCCACTTCTCTTCCACAAATGATCTTAAATCTGGCTGTAACAGCTGTCGTTGCTATGCCTTTAATTAAAGAATAAACAATGTTCTTCTACCTTCTTTTTATAGAACAACTGTCATGGGACTGGGAATTTGAATTCTAAAGAAGCAGCAGCTTTTTGTGGTGTTGATAGCGTCCCGCATGTGGGTGGGGCTTTGAAAACCATTTGAGGGCAGCTTCAGAGCCCTTGGATGTGACACTATGGGAGAAACCATTTAAAAAGGAGACTTGAAGTTCGATAACTTAGTGATGTTCATGTAAGGACTTAGGTTTTACAGCCCAGTGAATACTATTCATTATTTAGATGCAAATATAGGCTGTAGTGAGAATGTAAAGAGATCGTGGTGGATACAAGAACTTGAAATGGTTTCAGTGCATGTGGAGTAACGGGATGCTGGTGGGAAGCAAGAAAGAGTAAGAAATGAGACGTTATACCAACCCTATACTGAAGAAGAAAAGACAAAGCAAATCCCAGCAAGACCCAATCATATCAAGAATGCCCACATAGATAGATCCTCTGATTTGAGTTACACTTTAGGAAGTATCTAAAGTGAGCAGGATGATCATTTTAATAGCCACAGCTGTGGTAACAATATGTAACAGGAGGACAATAACAGGGCTGCTATGAGCTTAGCAGTTAGTTTGTTATGAATGCATACAGTTGCCCTTCCCTGAAGGGATTCATTTCTGGACCGCACATCTGCATCTGCACATTCCCTTATGTAAGCAACATGGTATCAACATAATACATGAATATCCCTCACATACATTAAATCATCTCTAGATTACACATGCCCAGAATGTATAACAGTCATCACACTGTAGTTTCTTGGGCATAATGGCAAGTTTCAAGAGTCAGTATATGCAAGGTTGGAAATGTAGGATTTTGATTAAACCTGAAAGTGTAGAACTCACAGATACAGAGAAACAACTGTATGTTCTCATCCAATCGGCACAAGATCCAAGAGAAGTTTTGGAAATGGCCACCTATGTACCAATCAGTGTGGTGACTTCAGGGTGGCTTTACATTAAATAGTAGGGGAAATTACAGAAGAAAGGTAGTTTGTGATGTTTAGAACCTATATAAAGTTCCCATTTCAACATACACAGCTTGTTCATTCATGAGTTGCCTCCAGCTGCTTTGACACTGATAGGAAACCCTATGACCCTCAAAACCATCCTATTCTGATCCCATCATGTATCTGTAGAAAGCACCAAATGTCTTCTGGTGGTTTGCTGAAGGCAGAAAAAGAGTTAACTGTTACTCTTGGATGATGTATGTAGGGCACACATCACCAACATTAGACATGAGACTAGTAAGGGTTTGACCTACAGGCAACTGTGCCATCTTTAAAAAAATAGATATAATGCCAATAAAATCAATAATAATACAATCAATTCTATCTTTTAAAAAGTAGATATAATGTTTCTGATCTGATTAATACAAGACATATTTATACAATTCAGCAATGCTGAACATTTAGTTTTACATACTCAGACATATTTTGCAGAGCCATAAACTGAATCAAGCTATAACTGGAAACATTAGTCAACTTATTTCCTCTCTGGTCATGTTATCACTGCATCTAAGACCCCACCTTCGACAAACCAACTGAGAATGAGAAAGGACTAGCAGTTATGTACTTGTGACAAAAAAAAAGAAAAAAAAACAGAAGGAAGGAGGAAAACCCAGCCACTGGTAAAAAAAAAAAAAAAGTCAAATAGATTGTGGCATATCACAAAATTTAAACTATAACTTCTTGGAGAATTCATGTTTTGAAGAACATTTAATGTGTCTATTTTATTCTGTGTGAGACAAGACACCTTTGAGGAGGCTTGACAGAAGGGACATGTTCAGACTTGACATTTCCAAAGGATCTCTCTTTCTGCAGGTGAAGAAAAAAATTGCAAGAGAAATGAGATTACTAAAGAAGTATTTCAAGTATTTCCAGAATTTAGACAAGATGAAGTACTCATGACTGGGATCTGATGGAAAGAATAGGCTACCTGGTTACATTTCAAAAGTAAAAATGTCTGGACTTCATGAATGTGTTATACTTAAACAGCGAAAGAGCAGTCAAGGATTGGAGAGGACAGTTGGACTGACAGATGAGCTAATTACCGAATGGGGAAATGAGCACTGGTGGGAGTTTGGGAAGAAACAAAGAAAGCAAGATTCTAGCTTGGATACATCAAGCACACACCTTCAGACAGTCATGTGAGTCTGCAAATGGATGATGTCACCGACTTCCTATCTGAGCTATTAAAGGGCAGGAGTTTAATGTTGTCTTAAGACAATATATTTTCCAGTTTAGATTCTTTGAATGTTACAAAACATCACATTCACAGACAATAAATTTGGAAAACAAGAAAATATACAGAGAAAATTAATATTTCTTATAAAATATGCCACTTGTCCCAGATAACTGCTGAAATGTGGACTTTTGGATGACACACGCTGTCTATGGAACAGGAGGCTTGACCACACTGAAGCATTCCCAAAGGGCACAATTCCTTCATCAGCACAAACCATCAGAGTTTTGCATTTTCCTCTGCTGGCTTTTTAACTAAAACACATTTTTCCAAGCTCAAATTTGGAATAAAGGATTCGGGATTGCATCATTGAGTTCCCGAGCCTCATTTTCAGCCTGATTTGAGTGTTAGAGCAGAGGCCCTCCTAGACTGCATGGAGGAAGGCAAACAGCTCAGCACCCACAAGTCCAATGCCATTGTCTACAGCAGCAGCACAGGGGAAGCACCGCAGCTTTCCAGCTAATGATTCCAGGAACTGTGGCCAGTCTGCAAAGGTCCTGCAAAAAATCTACAGTGGATAAACTAGCAACAACTAGTGGTATGGTGACTGATTAAAAACTATTTAAGTAACTATCAGTGCGAGAGAGGGTATCAAAGCAAGTACTCAAAAAGACAGAATGGTAGGATGGAGAAATGAAAAAAATGTATAATTTTAAAAGTACACTTACATAGCAGAAAAATATTGAAAGTGTATCTCTATGTGTAAGTGTGCAAGGATCTAGGCAATGTATACCTGGTCTCTGTACTTAGAACCTTGACATCTTGTATGTATAATTCTCAGGCAGGCACACCCATGTGTTCTTTTCTATGATTACTTACTTACATAGAGGAAAGGACCATGTGTTGCACACTCAGCCCCTGAACATTCTGACAATGTGCTGGTCATATGGGCCTGACACTTTGAATTACTGGTCAGTCATATTTCTGACTCTGTCTGTTCACCAGGAAAATAGGTATAATAACGTTTGGAGAGATGTTAAGGTATTTAGAATGTAATAGAGGAGAGTTGGGGAATGGTTCTGTGGGTAACATGATTTCTATGAGGGCAAAAGAACCTGAGTTCAGATTCTCAGCTCTAATACAAAAACCTAGGCATGGTGCTATACACCTGGAACCTCCCTGCTGAGAGACGAGGAGATCCTAAGGCCTAAATCTGTGAGCTGCAGGTTCACTGAGAAATCCTGTTTCAATAAACAAGGTGAAAAGTTATAGAGGAAAGCACCCAGCATTTACCTCTGCCCATCGAACACGCATGCTGGGAAGGAGTGTCCACATAAGCATATGCACATACACACATATGCCACACACACAGTGATAATAAGCACATGTGTGTTCATGTCAGTATTTTTATTAATTAATTAATTAATTAATTATTTTTTTACACTTCATGTTTTATTCTCCCCCACCCCACCCTCATCCACCCTCTGACTATTTCACATCCAGTACCTCCTCCCTAGCCCCTGTCTCCATGTGGATGGCCCCACCCTCTACCCCACCTGTCTTAGTTAGGGTTTCACTGCTGTGAACAGACACCATGACCAATGCAAGTTTTATAAAAGACAACATTTAATTGAGGTTGGCTTACAGGCTCAGAGGTTCAGTCCATTGTCATCGAGACAGAAATATGGCAGGATCCAGGCAGATATGGTGCAGGAGGAGCTGAGAGTCTATCTCTTCATCTGAAGGCCGCTAGTGGAAGACTGACTTCCAGGCAACTAGGGTGAAGGTCTTAAGCCCACACCCACAGTGACACACCTACTCCAACAAGGCCACACCTCCTAATAGTGCCAATCCCTGGGAAAAGCATATACAAACCATCACACCACCTGACCTCTAAACTCCTAGGGGCTTCCAGTCTCTTGAGGGTCAGGTGCATCACCTCTGAATGAACACAGACCCGGCAGTCCTCCACTGTATGTGTGTTGGGGGCCTCATATCAGCTGGTGTATGCTGCCTGTTTGGTGGTCCAGTGTTTGAGAGATCTCAGGGGTCCTGATTAAATGAGACTGCTGATCCTCCTACAGGACTGCCCTTCTCTTTAGCTTCTTTCAGTCTTCCCTAATTCAACAATAGGGATCAGCTGCTTCTGTCCATTGGTTGGGTACAAATATCTGCATCTGACTCTTTCAGCTGCTTGTTGGGTCTTCAAGCTGGAAATAGCCCAGATGTCCCATGACAGAAGAATGGATACAGAAAATGTGGTTCACTTACACAATGGAACACTATTCAGCTATTAAGAATGAGGACATCCTAAGTTTTTCAGGCAAATAGATGGAACTAGAAAATAGCATCCTGGGTGAGGTAACACAGACCCAAAAGGACAAGCATGGTATGTTCTTACTAAAAAGTAGATGTTAAAAAGTACACAGTACCCAAAAGTTCACAGAATTCAAATAGGTCAACAAACTGAAGTGCCCAAGTGAGGATGTGTCAGTCCCAGTTGGGAGGGAGAACAAAGCAATCACAAATGGAGAGGGAAGGATGGACCTGGGAGGGAAAGTAGCCAGGGGGCAGCAGAGTGAACAGGGAAAGAGGGGAACCAGATCTGACATTGGGGGAGGGAAAAGGACTGAGTCCTGAGGGCCAGCAGAAAGAATAGAAACTGGCAATCTCAGAAGATACGCAGTTGGGTGTGGGGACCCTCCAGAATGCACCAGAAACCTTGGAGGTGAGTCTCAGGACTCAAAGGGAGGAACCTTAGATGTAATGACCGACAGTAGGGAGAGGGAACTTAATAGAGCCCACCTCCAACAGGAAGACAAGGCATCAAAAGAGGGAAAGGGGAGCCATCACACACAGTCACAACTCTGATCCATAATTGTGTCTCTCTGAAAGAATTACAGGGCTGGAAATGGAGCGGAGCCCGAGGAAAAGAAGGTCCAGAGACAAACCCAAAGTGGGATCCAGCTCAAAGGGAGGTCCCAAGTCCTGACACTATTACTGAGGGTATGGAGTACTCACAAAAAAGGGCCAAGCATAACCGAATGTCACCTTTAATGCCATTAAGACTACTCCATTTTAAGAGACGAAAGATGGGGTGCTAAGCGTTAAATTTCTCATTCAATTTCACAGAGCCAGGTGCTAGGATCAGGCTCTAAAACGTTAGCAGAGTTCTCACCCTTATTTCCCAATAGCCAAGCATTTTGAGAACAGAGAAGAAGAGAGATCACCCTGTGTACAGTTCCTGGAGAAGGATCTTGAAGGAGGAATAACTGGTGTGCTCCCACTGGGTTTTCTTATTGGATTGTGTCAATGAGGAAAGATACATTCTTTTATTGAACTTGAAAATGTAGCTGCAGAGTCTCCCAAGTTGCCCCCTCTCCTTTGGAACATACATCTATATCTGATAATCCTTTTCCACAATTCCCATTTTGTCAGGAATGAATTCCAAACTCCTGTCAGAATTGGCATACTTTCAAGTGTCCTGCCTTTCCTCTAACCTGCACAATGGCTAATATCTGTTAATATCCAGGGCCTTCCATCCTTGGATCTCTGCCTTCTACTGACAACACAACAGTTATATTCTACTCTTGTTTTACACCTTTTACACGCAACATTCCCCACATCACTAGTAATTCCTGAAGAAGGACTCACTTATACTTCCTCTGCTCCTACCTTTCCCTTGAATGGCACCAGTAGCAATAAGAATGGTATACTTGATCTGGTAGAAAATATACACCTGTAATACTATTAGTAGCAATGATAGCTAATGGTAATCGATTTGAAGTATGACCATGACACTTGTATACTTTACATGCATAACTCCTTTAATTCTTACTGTGAAGGGTAACTTTCAATGGTTGCTAAGGTCAACACAGTCCTTCTGTTTGAACTGCTGAAGACTGAACCCAGGACTCATGCAATACTAGGCAAGTGCTCAAATACTGAGCTATATTACCAGCCCTCTTTTACCCTTTTTACATTTTTTTCTGAAAGACAGTCTCACTAGGTTTCCCAGGCTGGCCTTGAACTTCAAATTCTGCCTGCTTGTGAATTCTGAGTAGCTGGGACTACAGGCCTGTGTTACCATGCCCAACTCCTCCCTCACCCTTTGTGGTATCACTTGTTTGAGTGTGAGATGGACAGACTGGCTCACTGTTAATGAATAGAATTGAAACTGCAAAAGACTGAGTCTTTGGTCTTGCTGATGCTCATTTCTTGTCCTCTGGCTCATATCAATCAATCAGGATGATGTGTGAGCAACCATATACAGAGGGCCACAAAAAGGGGATGAAGAGAAGTCTCTGTTCACCAACTTTGGAGTAATTGAGACTCTTAGTCCTATAATCTTCAAGGTTAAAACCTGACAGAATCCTCATGAGTGATCTTGAGAGACCCTATGTTGAACATCAAGACAGTTGCATGACTCAACATAATGATTTTGGGACTTGTAAGAGGCTTTGAATCAGAGAGAAGCTCTGTCTGTCTCTCAGACCCACAGAAATGGTGAAGTGACAAATGTTCTTTCAAGTTTTGAGGTAATTTTGAATACAGTAATAGGAAACCAATACAATCACATTTATTATTTGTAGAATAAGAAACAAGGCCCAAAACAGTTATGACCTTAGAAATCATGTAGCTCGTAATACACAAATCTTCACTCTAGACCACTACCTGCTATGATGAAAACAAGGCTGAGGTAGATAGCTGGCTGGCTGGCTGCCTGGCTAGCTGGATGGATGGATGGATGGCTGACTGGCTGAATGGATGGATGAATGCATTGGATGGGTGGGTGGATGGATAAATGGATGTGTACATGAATGGGTCAATGTATAGACGTATTGCATGTATATATGGATGGGAGAGTGAGTAAATGGGTGGATGTATAAGACTATAAACAACTGAATGTCCTCTCTTTATTCACTGGAGAATTGTGTTGTTCAGCCCTTGGGGAATCAAGAAACATGGTGAGTTCACCCTCACCAAATTCTACCTTCAATCCCAGACAACATTTCACTAAAAATCAGCCTGTGAAGAAATGTCTATGCCTTGCTGAAGGCAATGTTTGGGCAGGAGGGAGCTAAACAGAGAGTAGAAAACAGATTGCATAAATTGAGAAATGATGCCATTATGCACTAGCTATAAGCTGCATATGACTTCCATTAGATACATCATCTTGTCAAGTTACGTTATAGGTAACTATTTTCTTTCTCTCTGGAAAAAGTGCAAAGTGTTCAAGTAAACAGTTTGGTATTATTTATTTTGGATCTCTAGGTCCTCAAGGAAGAGCACTGTAAAAAGGTTGCTTGTAAAAAGAGTATGTTAAGGAGTGTGTCCCCATGGAAGGAAGGAATTAGTGAATGAACAGCAACATGCATGAAGAACTGAGTTCCTGAGCTGATGATAATTATTGAGAGCTTGAACCCTCTACAACTTCAAAATTACAAGAGGAAAGGGAAAATAAGCTATTTAACAGGCACCTATGAAGTCTACACTTAATCCTCACAAGAGTTTGCTTGTTCTGTTTCCATTTCACAAGGTAGAAACTGAGGACTAGGTAGGTAAAGAGGTCTGACAATTCAAATGTTTAGATTCACATCCCTGCCTATCTTATTGCTAACAGCTACTTGATGAATGACTGGGGAAAGTGCCACATGCAAATGTTGAAGACAAGAGCAGTATATCCCTGAGGCCTACTGACTGAGGGAAGAGCACTGCTCAGTTATTCCCCATCTGTAAATTTAGCTCACAATTACGGACTGAGCCTGACACTGCACTAGGCATCAAATTAGTATGTTTATTTGGGGTTGGGAACAAGCTGTGTTGCCTGACACAGGTGCCTGAAGTCAGAGCATTGGACCACAACAGACCTCACACTGAATAATAGGCTCATTTTCCCGGGCTCCTGTGTGATGGGAAATGGAGACCATCTGCTCCTTATCAGTGCACACGCTCAGGTTCAAGTTCATGCTCTGCCAAGCCCTTCATTTCCTCTCAGCAAAGACAGAGAGGGACACAAAATGCAGCGTCTGTAGCATACCAGTCGCACGCGTGCCTCATTCAACAGTGGCATGAGCCAGTGAAGTCATCGCTGAGGAAATGGTAACACAGAAAGAGGCTGAGCGACATGCCCCCAGCCATACCTAGAAAGCTCAGGAGCAGAACGTGAAATAAATTAGCTGCAAAGCTGGGGATAGGGATCACAGATCTGGAGATGACACTGGTCACTTTTCAAAACACTTTAACACACACACACACACACACACACACACACACACACAAACACACACACACACACACACACACTCACATTCATTGCAGACCATGATCTTACTCTTGTAAGGTCTGTATAGGTCGATGGGTGGATGGCCAGAGTCTCTACCTGCCAAGCAGTATAGCATTGTTCTTGAGTTAATTAAGCATGAATTCCCTATATTTGAGTGTCACAGAAAATTCCCCATCTTAAGGAATAAAATGTCTACTCTAGACAGAAACTGCTCTAGGCTATGCTCTAACGACTTCAGGGCTGCAGTATGGGGGCAGGAAGAGGCACTGAGGGACACTGAAGCAGATGTCACAACTCAAACATTGCTGTGACAGGTGTACAGAGCAAATAATGAACAGCAGTCGAAATAATTATCAGCAGCAGCAAGTTTGAGAACCCCCATTGATGGTGACTATCAGACACTCCTGTAGGCACCCTTCCTGTATTAGCCTATTAATTCACCCATAGAAAGTCTGCTTTATGGATTGCAAAAGTTGCAAAGACGTAAAGAGGACAGGGATGTGGCTTTGCAAATAAGGGTCCTTGAAGCCAAGGCTGACAGCTTGTCATGTGTACATGTATAAGCATATAAATGAATGCAAAAAATTAAAAAAGAAATAAAGAAAATGTAATGTATAGGTACCAAGCAATTAATCCATTGTCACACAACCAGTAAAAGAAAGAGGCAGGACTTAAGTGCCCAGGCAATCTGGATCTAGAATCCATACTGTAACATACCATATGTGTATATATGCTATGTACTAGTATTGGCAGGATAGAGATTGAGTAGAGTAACTTAAATAAAATGATCACTCCTACCTGTCATTTCAACACCAATGGCAGAGAAGCAAGAGTTAATTGGAAAGGGAATACCCAAGTAGGCAGTTCCTATTCCTGCCCCTTTAAAGTGTGGACACATAACTAGTCACAGAGAGCACATTTGAAGGCCACAACTGCTAACATGTCTGCAATTTATCATGGAGAATAGCAGGTCCCAGGCTATAGTTTCCCCACTTAGTAGACAGCCTTCCTATTATTTGATAGTTCTGATTGCAAGAACTTTTGTGAGATAGAGTTAAAATCTCTCCTATCTGGTATCTATCTCTCTGCCTACCTCCCCCTGAAGAGCCTCCCACTCCTCCTATAATCACTGAGAGATTAATCCCTCTTCCCCATGACAGCCCTTCACATATTTTGATCTCTGGGATGATTTCTGACCTGACATAAATCTTCCCCCATCTAATGAGAGTGATAAAGAGTATAACATGCTCATGGGCAGATTATAACTGCTAAGGCCTCTGCAAATATGCAAGCCTGCCTCCTCTCCCAATCCCAGGGCAGACCCAGAGGCTTGAGACCCTGACCCCACCCTCCGCCATAGTGATTCCAGATCTATCTCTGGGCTATGTACCTCCACCTCATCTTCTTCTTCTCTTGTCACCTGAGCCCAGGAGGGGATTTTTTTCAAGTCAATCCATCAAAACTGAGGCAATCATCCACAGCTTTGTTCTGCTTTGCATACATAATGGTCTACAGAAAAATATATAGGGAAACTAAAAGGTCAATTTTTTGTGGGCAATTTCATTATGTTTTATAATTTCCCATTTTGTGAAAGAGTATCATGTGATTTAAAAATAAAAGGCAAAATAGTTCAAACCTCTGACTTTGAAATGAGAAATATTAAATTCATTTCTTGTTCTAAGGTGGGGATTTTCACACCTGAATCCACACTACAGTCGTTTCCCTAACTCTATGGCTTCACCCATCCCAAGAGCTTCTGAGATGTAGACTGGGGGGCAACCACTGAAGTTCCATTTCTAACTCATTCTCTCTTCTGATGTTGACGATACAAGTGTGGGTACAAAGTCCTGAGAAGCGTTGTTCTGGAGCATTCAAAATGTACCATTAATATGATGGGAGACATTTTCGGCCTCCAGTGTCTGCCCAGCCTTTGTCTCTGAACTGGAGCCCTGGCGATTTCTTTCTACAAGAATTTCCTCAGCACCTCCACTCTCCCATCCTCACTGCCAGCACTACTATCATAGACTAGGTTAGAGGGAACATATATTTTAAGACTCTATTTCTCTGCCACAAGGCAACCCACATTTCTAGAACTGCAACGGGAGACTCACGTCCACCCACTCTGTCATTGCAGTGTGGTGTGTAGATGTGCACCTTCTTACTTATTCCCTAATATAGTTAAAAGGGCCATCTTGTCAAAAGCAATATCCAGATTCAACACAATCCCCAACAAAATCCCAACTCAATTCTTCATAGAGTTAGAAAGAGCAATGCTCAAATTCATCTGGAATAACAAAAAACCCAGGATAACTAAAACTATTTTCAACAGTAAAAGAACTTCTGGGGGAATCAGTATCTCAGACCCCAAGCAGTACTACAGAGCAATAGTGTTAAAAACTGCATGGTATTGGTACAGTGACAGGCAGGTGAATCAATGGAATAGATTGAAGACCCAGAATTGAACTTACACATCTATGGCCAATTGATCTTTGACAAAGGAGCTGAAAACATCCAGTGGGAAAACAAAGATAGCCTTTTCAACAAATGGTGCTGGCTCAACTGGAGGTCAACATGCAGAAGAATAAGAATTGATCCACTCTTATCTCCTTGAACTAAGCTCAACTCCAAGTGGATCAAGGACCTCCACATAAAACCAGACATACTGAAACTAATAGAAAAGAAACTGGGGAAGACCCTTGATGATATTGGCTTAGGGGGAAAGTTCCTGAACAGCACACCAATAGCTTATGCTCTAAAATCAAGAATTGACAAATGGGACTTCATAAAATTACAAAATTTCTGTAAGGCAAAAGACAGGGTCAAAAGGTCAAATTGGCAACCAACAAATTGGGAAAAGATCTTCAACAACCCTACATCTGACAGAGGGCTAATATCCAATATATACAAAGAACTCAAGAAGTTAGACCCCAGAAAACCAAATAACCCTATCAAAAAGTGGGGTACACAGTTAAAGACATTACACCTGAAGAACTTCGGATGGCTGAGAAGCAGCTTAAGAAATGTTCAACATCATTAGTCATTAGGGAAATGCAAATCAAAACAACCCTGAGATTTCACCTCACACTAACCAGTCAGAATGGCTAAGATTAAAATCTCAGGAAACAGCAGGTGTTGGCAAGGATGTGGAGAAAGAGGAACACTCCTCCACTGCTATTAGGATTACAAGCTGGTACAACCATTCTGAAAATCAGTCTGGTGGTTCCTCAGGAAACTGGGCACGACACTTCCAGAGGACCCTGCCATACCACTCCTGGGCATATACCCAGAGGGTTCCCCAGCATGTAATAAGGATACATGCTCCACTATGTTCATAGCAGCCCTATTTATAATAGCCAGAAGCTGGAAAGAACCCAGATGTTCCTCAACGGAGAAATGGATTCAAAAAATGTGATATATATATATATATATATATATATATATATATTATTCAGCCATTAGAAACAATGAATTCATAAAATTCTTAGAGAAATGGATGGATCTGGAGAACATCATACTAAGTGAGGTAACCCAGTCTCAAAAGAATACCCATGGTATGCACTCATTGATAAGTGGATATAGCCTAGAATCTTGGAATACCCAAGACACCATCCATATACCAAATGATATCCGAGAAGAAGGAGGTAGTGTCCCCTGGTTCTGGAAAGGCTCAGTCCATCAGTGTAGGGAAATACCAGAACAGGGACGTGGGAAGAGGTGGATGGGGGAACAGGGGGAGGGAAAAGGGCATATAGGACTTTTGGGGGGCGGGGAGCCAAGAAAGGGGAAATTATCTGAAATGTAAATAAAGAATATATCAAATAAAAATTAATGTTGTAAAAATACAACATTAAATTAACATGAGTTGTCTACCTTCACCTGCCTGCTATATCCCCTATGAACTTATGTATGTCATTAAAACAGACAATGCCTAGTCTTTTTATATATATCTAGAATGTAGCTCTATTACCCAACACACATTAAGTTCTTATTAAATGTTTGTTGAGTCAATTAAATAAAATGAATACATGGCTGAGAAACCACTAAGGTAATTTATTACTTAAGTATATACTTCCTTAAATATATGCACATTACTTAAGTATATATAGAGCAAATCATGTAATCATGATATATCATTATCAAGATAATTAACATAAAATCATGCTTATACGCTAACCAGTAAATTAAAATTATAGAAAACAAGAGTTCTATATACACTATGATTGAACTAATGGAAAATTGTCTACCTCTGAGTTATAACTGGAAATTAATACAATGGACATATAGTACTGATTCTTTGACCTTTTTTAGGGAGCAGCAGAGCAGGCTCTGGGACAATCTTATATGGGATCAAAATTCAGCCCTGCAATTTCCTAGCTGTGGGTCTCTGAGAAGGTGATCAGTAGGCATCTGTTTCCTCTGAAAAACATAAAACAAAAACAAACAAACAAACAAAACCCAAAGTCTCAAAACCAACATTATGAAGATATCCTGAGTAAGCTGAAACAAATCTTTAACCTATTGTAGGTACATGGAAGGCTGCATATATCTTTGTAAGAGAAATTGCAGAGAGAAAGGGAAAGGGGGAAATGATATAATCATATTATATTCTCATAAAATGAAAAAGAGAATTTAAACTATTCCTTAAGTTGTTATAGTTCATAGCTCCACTTTCAAAGCTACTCATTAAATCCTGCCTACCCCAAGATCCAAGTCATCTCTCCTACCCGTGCCCCTTCTGCAAAGGACTAGTTGATCTCCCACAGGCTATCCTAATTCTACTAAAACACCTGCAGGACTGCAAAGTACATGTGCGCAGAGCTGATGTGGACAGATGTTTGCCTCCAGCTTTAAGGCACTAATTTCTTTGATGGTTTCAGTAAAGAATGCTCAGGCACCCCCTGTGGAAGGATGTATATTTTTTTCAAAATTATTGAGGATATTTTGTCTGGCAAGAAATGGAAATGTCATAGTCCAGAAAGAGAATTAAAGTATCTCTAGAGCTGGAGAATATTGTCCAGTGGTACAGAGCTTGGGTAGAATTAGTTAAATCCCTGGGTTTAATAGAAAGAAAGAAAGAAAGAAAGAAAGAAAGAAAGAAAGAAAGAAAGAAAGAAAGAAAGAACAAAGAAACAAAAGAAGAAAGAAAGCAACAAGGGAAGGAGGGAGGGAGGGACGGAGGGAGGGACGGAGGGAAGGAAGAAAACGAAACATGTGGCTAGGAACTCAGAAAAAAGTTTGCAGTCTAGCTGCTGTACCAGAAACAGGTTTTCTTTCTCTCATAATATGATGGGACTTAGTACAAATATTTGAGGCCCACACTTGCCAAAGCTATGTATAAGTTAAAGCTTTGGAGAGTCAACCCCCACAGACACAGACACAGACACAGACACAGACACAGACGCAGACGCAGACGCAGTCACAGACACAGACACAGACACAGACACAGACACAGACACAGACACAGACACAGACACAGTCACAGACACAGTAGAAGGATATCAAAAAGCTAAAAGCTGGAGGGGTTGGGGAGAGCCAGCATAGCCTTGAACATAAAGCCATCAGGAGTGTGGACCTCTAGACTGGGGCAAGGGAAGGACCATCATGGCTCAGCAAACAAGCAAGTATTTATTTACGAGCAAACTATGAAAGTTCAAGACTCAAGCTGCCACATTCCTCTACTTATAGTGTTGGGGACAAAAATGATGTGAATTCAAGCAACTGAGTATTTTTGTTTGCTAAGAATCTACTACCATTTTCTAGACTGGTTTTGATTTCTTTTTGCTCTGCTGCTCTTACTGGCTCCAAATTCAACCTTGATATTTTATTCATTTCAATATGATATGCATGTGTAGTGTCAACCATAGGAGTGGATGGGCTCGTACTAACAGGATCTATAGAGGTCTCACAGGGTACAGGGTACTCTTGGACATTGTTCATGTGTTGACTCATTAAATCACAATGTTCAGAATATGGAAGAGAGTCTGTGTCCACCAAAAACACCTTCCCCTAACTTCAGTTTGCTTTTCTGTGTATCAAAGGCTGCATGGACCAGAGTAGTGTGTTTCTCCAGGCTGAGGTATTATGCTTCCATCTTACATACTCCATGTTTTGAAGACTAGACAGAAAAGCTGACGGAGACAAAACAGCACGGCCAAACATAATGTTAGAGCTAAGATAAGAACATTCTGGGAAACATGGAAACCCCTTGTCAATTTGTATAAACAAGAATCTTTCACTCATGGGAGACATTGATTCTTCTAGTTTCCTTATTATGGCAACTGCTATGCCTGAGTTACCTACTCCCCAAAACAATAGGACAAAGGAATTACTATCCTGCCTGCACCACAAATGAAAAATATCAATTCAAGAATAAGCAATGCCTCATGTTACACAACTAGGCATCTCACAGACAGATATGGACCCAACCCTTGTATTTCAATCTCCAGAGTCTGTTGATCTGTCTGCCTCCCTTCTCTCTTCTTTCCTCCCTCTCCCTTGTCTTACTTTTGTGCCTACCTTCACATTATTCTTTGAGAGATTTCATCATGCATCATTTTCAATAGTTAAAGTAAACCCTGATGTGGGAAAACCTTCTTTTTCCTGGACTTTGTTGTTTCTGGGGCATATAGGAAAGCTACTTATACTAGTGTTTCTATTTAAGCTATAGGAGGTATTTTAAGAACTTTCGGTCTGTATTTCTCTTTTACAATCTCATACTACAATCGCACCTGGCTAAAATGAGAATTCCTGACCACTAATCATGCAAACTGTGAGTTTTGCTTTCTAAGTATCAACAGTGTCTCCATAACTTGCACACGTATTCTTCAGTTTCAAAGCACGTTAGCATGAACAACTGAAAGACAGTCACTGGCAAACAAAAAGGTTAACAGAATGACTTCTAGAGTTCAGAGAAGCTAATTTTGTGTGTATGCACCTCTTTCACTTTACCTAATCTGTGACCAAAGACAAGTCACATAATCAATGTATGCATGTCTTACTAATTTTAATAAGATATATGCACATTTTGTGCATGTGAATGTATGTATATATGTATGTATGTATGTATGTATGTATCACTAAGCTACTATGACATTTCTGTGAGGCATTGCTGGACCCCTAGGCTTAAATTAAGATGACCTGGGGTGAAGAAAACAACACACATATCACACTATGCTTCCCTTAGGATGAAACACACTCTTTGTAGTTACTTTTATAATAATTATTTCTTGTGGACAGGAAACACATCATGTCCATCATTCTAAGTGTTTTGTGTGGGCAAAAGATGAATGAAAGAATGAGAGGACTATGAGCCAGCACATGTAGAGACGGGAGCAAGGCTAGTTAGAAAGCATAGCTGTGGTGGTTCCCAAGGCCAAAGGCAGAGTGGTGGCTAATGGTCACCTTCCGTATTCCACGCCATTAAACTCTTCCCTGACTTCCAAACAGATCAAGTAAGTCTGGCAAACAAGCTGAGCTCCTTTGCTCCTGGGTGTGGATGCTGTGGTATACCATTAGGTCAGATCCCAAGAATTAAGCTTGGCCTCTACTTTCTTCTAAACACGCACAGATGGAAGATGCAATAAACCCTCTAAGAGACTGATGAGGATCATTCCCATCTATACTGCTGCATGTGAAAACATGTGCACTTTGATCTATAAGAGGCAGGAGTGAGGGTGAGAGGGGATATGGCAGATGCTTTCATTTAACCCTGTGAATTCTCAGAGGCGAGATTAGGGACAAGCCCAATTAGCAACTGTCACCCAGCTTTCCTTAAACAGATGTTCCACTCCCATTTCCCTCAAGAGAGAATAAAGACAGGTTTAAGACAAGCAAGGCAAACTGATAAGACCTCATTCTGACAATGAACATTCATTAACTTATTTTTAAGTTTCAACATCTAGCCAGTTTTTAAATGGTATGAAAATAGCCTTCCTGTTTCCAGTTGGAGGTTCAGGCTCTGACATATAAAAACCCTGAGTCAAGATCACAATGCACAGTCATAGCCAATGTGGATGTGCAACTTGATCCTCAGATTTCAAACGCTAAACAATTCAAAACTCCATCATTTGGAGTAAGAAAGATAAGTAGACTTATTATGTTTGAAACAATATAGTAGTCCAGAAATAGTAGTGATACAACTGGCAGGACCACATTGAAAACTGGGATGACTTCCATGTTTTGTGCATCTTCACAGTAGCTACTATGGATACTCTCCCTGGCTAAAGGTTCACTTTCTAGGTGTTCTGTGGTTGTTCTATTTGCACCACGATTGCCACAGAATTCCTGGTTCCATTGACTCATCCACAATGCAATCTGATCTCTCTCCTTTCAAAAATCAGGATATTCATCCACTCTTAGACTCTGGTATGGCTCAAGGACTTCTTTAACCAATATAGTGTGGTAGAAAGGACACGCCCAGATATCTAAAACCATTAGAGGGACTGTTTTCACTTTGTGAACCAGGCTATGTCAGCTATTGTGTATGATTTCTGACTATGCTGATAGCACCATGGTGTGATAAGCTGATGGACACCCAGCCAAGAGACTAACACACAGAAAAGAAAATTACTCATTGGATTAATGATTACTCTGAATGCCAATTATTGCTGTATCAACTCTTTTGACAATGGCTCACTCCCTGTGGAGTAGACAGCATCCAGGAAGGTGCTGATGCCTAGTAAATGTGCAAAGATTCCTTGGGGAAAAGCCCTGTGCTCTGACTGAGCAAACCTATGCTCTGCTTGGTCTGCATCATGGACATTGCAAATATCCACAGAAGATGTCTCCACACCAGACCACAGCTATCTAACCACATGTCTATCTCCAGCTTAAGAAACCCTGGCAGACTCTGGAGAAATACTGAAACTGGCCAATGGCAAGCTTCTTTTCTTCACAGGGCTGCTTTGTGATTTAAGAGAGCAAAGAAGGTTTGCTGATTCTTCACAGGCTACATTGCTTCAGACAGAATTTAATTAAACAGAGCCTTGCAGCAAAGTGTCTACTGCCCCCAACCACATACAGTTATTTACCCTTCCTGACCCTTAGCAGAAGAGATACAGGGGGGAAAGCTCAAGCTGGAATGATGTAGTCTCTGAAATAAACCAGAGAGCCTTTGCAAGGCCAGCAGAACTGGGCCAGGTCTAGAGTACCTTGGACACCTCAGTCTTCAAGCTCCTCCTGCCTTCACAGGCTCACTGCCTTCGTCTGAACTCGGCTCTCCCCATAACACATTTACTGCTGTGTCCTTTGTCCTTAGAGGATTCAGGTCCGATGTAATCCTGCCATCCGCTTGCTTTTGGAAGGCATGCATACACAAGCAATGCATATCTTCTCCTGGCTTCCAGATTGCCCACAAAACTGCCTTGCTCCCTAGCTTCCTCCTCTCCTAAGAGGTGAGCAAAATGTTTCATTTCCTTTCTGTGTGTGTTTTGCTTTCATTTTGGTCATATTCTCATGGACATTCTTGCCCAGGCTCTTCCAAGAGGTATTTGATCTGGATTTTGACAGTAAGTCTTCATAGCTGATGTCTAGATTCTAAGAATAAATGAGGAAAGTTGTGAAAACCTGCCACTCCTTTGTGCCATGAGCAGTTACAGGAGGGTGTGTTCTTTATGTCAAAGGCCAGAAGGCAACACACTCAGATGCCAGAGAGAGGCAAGGTGGAAACAGGAGAAGCCCCAATACGTGATGATATTGCTCAGCCACTGTACCAGTTCTAAAATCAGCTGCTTCTAGACTTTGCTATTATTTTTTAACTAAAATGTAGCATTGCCTCTCCCTCTACCTTTTCCCATATGCCCATCCTGCTCCCTTGCAAATCCATGCCTTTTATTTGTTAAGAAAGCAAAAGACTTGATTCCAAGCCTTCCAGGATGATAAGTTTTTGCACAGAAATGTTTCTTCTACTCCTAGAGTGTTATACTTCCACGTGGGAAATAAACTAGCTAGCCAATGGGAATTAGATACCACATTTGTGTCCATCAAGGTTTTTCATCAGGGCTTCATACCCATGCGATGTTACCACTTCTCCCTACATAAGATTCTGTAGACACAGAGCAAAGGAGAATAACTACTGGGTGACTTCCAGCATCATCTCCCACAGCCTTGAAATAGGAGCAGGATTTTTCCAAGAGGAACAGTGAAGTGATGTACCAAAGGCATGGGATGCCGAAAAGAATGATGGGAAAGGCAGAATGTTGAGCTGGTGGCTGCTCAGTTCTCCCTAAATAAGCGCATTCTAAAAGGACACTTAAAATTCAGTCCTTTTATCCCCAACCACAGCAAACTACACCTTACTGTGTGTTATTATTCATATGGTATTAGCTTCTACTATCCAGTGCCTAAAACATATTAACCACTCCAATAGCTGCCTATTGAACAAATGCATGAATGATATTCTCTCATTAGCAGTACCCCAGGACCCCAGATGCCATTGGACATCCTGTGGTCACACTCAGCACCGAGGAGGAGATAGAGTGATGCCCACCCAGGAGGCACATTTAATTTGCATACTCATTTATTTACAGAGCCATTGTGAAGTTTCCTAGTGGGAAATTCATTGTAAGTGTTGATAGTAAAGGCAATTGCTTAAAACTGAATTCGTATGGGTTTCCCGGAGACCAACTATCAGTGATAAAAACTTGCACTAAGGGGGGAAAAAGACAATTGTCAATTCTGTGCTGCAAACTCATTCTGGAAGCTGTAAAGCTACAGATGACATTTAGCACACCCTTAGGACGCTGTGCAGTGCCTGTGTTGGGTAGGCTCTCAGCCCGTTGCTGTAACCTGGCCCTCGGCAGCATCCAGCCTTCTCTCACATTAGCTTGTATGTAAACAGTCCCCAGGGGAAGGCCACTGTGTTGGGGACAAGGGGACTTTAAGGATTTCTTCTGATAGTGTTGAGTGGCAGGGAAGGAGTATAGCAGGGTTTGGAGAAAAGCCTCCTTTCCAGAGTCACACTGGGGGACAGTCTACAAAGGAAACCTACAAGATGGAGTAGCACTGCTTTGACAGGAACTGTAGGTGAAATGCTGTCACTGTCCCTAGTGACAGGGTTCTCTGTCAGTACCTCAGTTTGATTCGCTGCTGCATACCACCTAGGTTTCTCTTTGCCAAGGTTCTGGTCCTACAATATCACAGTGGCTTCTTTCAGTTACTTACCAACCAACTAGCAATTCAGTTTTACAAGTAATAGATGGGTTAAGAGCTATAAGCAGTCAGGCACAGTGCTACTTGTCTAATACCAGCACCTGTGAAGCAAAGGGACTAGAAGTTTAAGGCAAACATGGGCCCCATGGCAAGATGCTGTCTTAAAGAAAAAGGAGGTAAGCTCATCAGTGGGTAAAGTGCTTGTCTTGCAAGCCCGAGGGCTTGAGTGTGATCCCTGGGACCCATGTAAGACGCCGGAGGTGGTGGCACGCGTCTGTGATTTTAGCATTACTATGATCAAATGTGAGAGAGATGGGGGCATCTCCAGGAAGCTCACAGGTTAGCTAGCCCGCGATACACAGACAGCAGCAGAAGTAAGATGGAAAGCAAGAACCGACTCCTGCAAGTTGTCCTCTGACCCTCACAACTGCACTGTGGCACATGATTGGCCCCCAAATTTAAAAAAAAAGTGATAGAAAAGACACAGGCAGAGAAAGTCCAATGAGACCAAGACTAGCATCTTTGAAATCTCAGCCTTCTTTTGTGTGTCCTGTGTTTTTCACTTAGCCACTCACTTGGTCAGTGTTCTGCTGAGAGCCTTCCATGCACCAGACACCTTACTAGGTACTAGAGCAGGGGTTCAAACATTCCTAATGCTGAGACCCTTTGATACAGTTCCTCATGCTGTGGTGGTCCCCAACCATCAAGTTAATTTTGTTACTACTTAGTAACTGTGAAGTTGCTACTGCTATGAATCTTAATGTTTATGTCCGATATGTGGCCCCTGTGGGGGTCATGGCCCACCTGTCGAGGAGCTCTGTACTAGTGAATAAGCTAGAAATAGGCCCTTCTGTCATAAAGTGTACTTTTGTGTGGTGGGAAGTGGATAGTGGCCAAGTCAGCGGTTCAAAGGGTGAGTGGGCTAGATGTGGTTGGTACATTTATCACCATTGTTATTACTGGTGCACCATGAGGGATGAGGTTTGAAATATGGACCATAGGAAAGGTGACAAGAGATGAAACAGCACAACATTTTCCCGTCTAAGACAAAGGCTCAGAAGGTAAGCTGTGAAAGCAGGGAGCAGTGGCCCAGCCAGCAGCGAGAACACTGGTTTTCTTTTTGGTTTTGCCTTGTATAAGCTTTCCCTCTGCAACAGTCCTCACCTTTGCCCACATGCCATCTTAGTGCTTGTCATCCTCTAACACACTGACTAAGTGTACCTGGTCCTCTTCCCCTCTCTCTGGCACTAGCAAGGAGCTACAGACTGGAAGCTCCAGGGTGGCTGTCTCTTCAGGAGCAACCCTCAGCAGATGGCAGATGGCAGTGGATATATAAATACCCCAGCTCCTCCTTTCAAGTGGGGCAATTCTGCAGTACAAGCCTGCAGCTTCCCAGAGTGCCCTGCAGCATGGGTCTACCACAAGTTGCTCACTCACCACCCAGACTGACTGAGTTTTCTGCATGTCTTACTCGCCTACTCTTCTGAAGTCTTTTCCTGGGTTCACTCTGAAAATAACTTCCTTTCTAAATCTCTGAGTCAAAGCCTGCCTCTCTGGAGGAATTTGGCCACCTTGGGTGGCAAAGGTGGCTGGGAAGTGTAGTTTCCATTCTGAGCGATGATCCTCCCTATGAGCTCAGACATCCACTTCTCAACAGATGGGGATAACGACTATACTCAGGCAGCCTGATCCTGTCTAGGGGATAGGAGAAGCAATGTTATCGTGAGTGGGCAAGCAGATTTGGGTTTCCTGTATACTACGAATAGCTTGTTACAGCGATCCACCCCCAGCAGCCCTCTTCCAGCCTTGCATGCAGTTCTCACCTCCCAACCTCTTATCTGACTCTATGGAAGCATAACTTACTCCATCCAATCCTGGGAAATATGCCCAGGTTTGGCTACAGTAAAGCCTACTAAGATGTAATTTTTATATTGACGTCACTTGAGCTGACTTACACTTCACCTTAATTCTAGATAAATAAGAAGTGACACACTGTAGTAGTCTCTAATGACTTGCTTGCTTGATACAGAAGTATAGTGGGCTCTAAACTACATGACTATAGAAATCACTCAGCAATGTGCCCAGCACAGAAAAAGCATATGGGTGTTGTGATTAATATTATAACTGATATTAGTCTTGGGTGAAACCATGGGTGTTATATTAGCTATCAAAGTCTCTGGTTTTTTTTTTTTCTATTTTACAGTGATGCTACTGGAAAAACTTATATCTTAGAGCACCTAGAAAGTATGTGGTCAACCGAATATTTAGGGAGTCCTGCATTTCTTTCCCACTTGTGAAAGTGACCAAGAATATGGCATTGCATTACATTCTCCCTCATAGAGAAAGAGAATAGCAGAAAGTTAGAAAACTCCACTATAATTTTTGTTCGGGCAATATGGCTGAAGTACTGACATCCACAACCAAAATACTAAAATGGAAAGGAAGATTTGAAGACTAAGGACCACACAAGTCTTTCTGAGGAGAGCTGACCTTTCCTGAAACTGTCATATGGACGCACAATATTTTATGGCATCCCTTCAATTTGTGAAAGACTTTTTGCTGCATTCCTGTTCTTCATGGCATAGTTATGAAAACATCAATGTTTCTTTCTCCTATTAGTAAGAAAACCCAAACTCACAGATGTTGTTACATGATTGCACAGTTGATACACTTGCAGAAGAAACTCACAGACAAGGCTGTCTAGTTTCTTCACTGTCTATCTGCATTGGATGGATGGAGATTCTAATCCACAGTCTCCTATAAACATAGCCATGGATCCTAGCTGGTTTGCTAGAGATTATATTGTTTCCTATCTGATGCAGAATACCCACTACTCTTTCAGGAACCACCAAGAACCAAGTGATACTTCAAGACATAGGCCATGGCACCAGCTGCAGGCTAATGTTTATAGAAAGAGGTATCAATTAGAAGCCTGCTGGAGGTAACCCTGGCTATCAACCCTGCTTTCTACACTAACAGCTGGGAGTCTACCTGCTGCTCAGTATCAGGAGTGCCCAGTGGGGTAGGAACAGAGTAGTTGATACACAGACTGTATTTCCAATCATAATGGGAAGAGTGGTCAAAACCAATGTCCCAGAGTGCACGGTCCATGCAGGGACAGGCTCAAGGGACATCTTATGTATCGTCTTAGTTGATCTTCATGGCAGCTCCAAGGGGATAGGCTATTACATTTACTCTGAATATGAAGGAGCAAAGTTCAGTAATTTAGGGCAATGTCCTGCAAAGGATTATGGACTGCCATGTCTTGGACTCTCAGAAATGCAGTTCCAACATCAAACCTGGAATGTACCCATGGGACTAGGTATGTGAAATACTCCAACACTCATGTGGGCCCTCTAAGTGGACAGTAATAAAAGTGTGTTGCTCCGCTATCAGCAGCACACATCCTTCCAGCCTTCATGCACTTATTTGGTCACTGAATCCAAAGTGAGCATTCTCTAAGAAATCAGAATTCTGGTGAGTGAATTGATCTCACAAGTTCTGCCTAGAAAGTGAAAGGCCTAAGTTCATTCTCCAATACCAGTCAATATCAGTATATATATGGATGTTGTAGAATGTGCGTGCGCGCGCACACACACACACACACAGACACATATAAACACTCACACACAGTCACAGCTAAGAGTTTGTAAGACACAAGTCGCTGGTTGTGGTGGCGCATGCTGGTAGGATTTGCTGAAGGATGCAAAGGCAGGAGGATCACGAGTTCGAGGCCAGCCTGGGCTACACATTTTGGAGCCAGGTGTAGTGGCGCATGCCTGTAATCCCAGCACTTGGGAGGCAGAGGCAAGCGGATTTCTGAGTTCGAGGCCAGCCTGGTCTACAGAGTGAGTTCCAGGACAGCCAGGACTACACAGAGAAACCCTGTGTCGAAAAACCAAAAAATAAAAAAAAGACACAAGTCATTTATGAAGTTGCATAGAGTCATTCTCTAGTGTGACTATCAGAGAGACATGCCCTATGTATCAACTACTGATCAGATGCCGGGGTCTCTTGGCAATGTTGAAAGAGACCTCCAGAATAAATTTCTCCTTTGGATCAAACATTGACTACATTCTCTCTGAGTTCACTCAAATTTCACTATCCCTGAAAGTGAGCCCATTTAGTCTGCCTTTTAGCAAGTAGACCATTGGGTAAATTGGGTGAAAATACTGCCCCCTAGCCCTGCATCTGATCAAATTCTTTAACCTCTCTACCTTTGATATCTTATCACCCCACCCTGCACTGAGTGGAAATTCTGATGAGTCTAGATGAACATTTTTGGGTCAGTATGAATTCTGCTGAGTTACCTTGGTTAGAATAGAATTTCCCCTATATCCTCTTAGTAATTGCCCTGCCTGTAACCTACTCTTTTTCCTTGTCCATAATTCTGTTTGATTCTGTATTCATAACAGAGGCCAGTTCTACACTTCCCTTATGCCAACAGTTCTGGAGTCAAATCTGCCTTTGTCACTTTACCTCCAATTGGCTCTGTTTTTCCTGATACATGGGTCCCACAGAAAGAAGTCACATGGGTAAAGGATGAATTTATTTATTTGAATACCCTATCAGTAAGTGACACCTAACCTGAAAGCAGTGTGCCCCAGCAATTCTGAAACGCAGAGTCATAATAAATCAGGACACTGTAATCTTTGGGCTAGTTGTCAGGTCAGCCTCCTACAATCAGACTCCCCCAAATATCATGAAAAATGTTGAACCTTGTTTTTGCTTGGTTTTCTCATTTATGAAACTGATCAACAGCTGCATGAAGACACAGACACATGAAGATTAACTCAAAGAGTCAGTGTAAGTTCCTGGCATGGGTCTAGAACAGTGCAAGTACTTACTGAGCTAGCAATGTAGACTGGTAACTCCAGACTCATCAGCATCAGACATAAAAGAAGAGCCCAGGGGACAGATTTATTCAGCATATGAGTTACAGAACATTTGTGGAGTGCCTGGGATTTTGTACAATTCCTAAACTCAAGAATCAATACAAGTAATTAGAACAATTGTACACACATAGATCAATGTTCTGAGGATGCAGCAGCAGGAGAAATTCGTTCCAGCTTGGGGAATAACAGGTGTTCAAAGAAGGAGGCGATACTTGAGATCATGCCATCACTAAAATGTATGCATTGAGGGGACTTTTCATGAGGCAAGAACAGCAGTTCCAGGAGGGGCCGCCACCACACAGGGTCTCAGAGTGGCTGCCAGCCATCATCCTTTATCCACAAACCTAAAATCCAAGACATTACATAAGCCCAAAGTGGCATGTCTTGGTTAGATTTGTATTTCTCTGATAAACACTATGACTTAAAGCAACTTGAGGAATAAGCAGTTTATTGCAGCTTACAGCTGACATCAAGTCCATTATGAAGAGAAGTCAAGGCAGGAACTCTAGGCAGGAATCCGGAGTCCTGAAATGAAGCAGAGGCCATGGAGGAACACGGCTTACTTCCTTGCTCCCCCTGACTTTCTCCAACTCCTTCCTTATACAACACAGGACCACTTTATCTGTGGTGGGACCCCCACCCCAGAGTGCACAGAGGTCTTACACATCAATTATCAATAAATCAGGGCAATACCCCTCAGATTTGGCTACCAGTCCAGAGAAAACATTTTCTCAACTTATGTCCTTCTCCCCAAATGACTTGTGTCAAGTTGATAAAAGAAAAATCCACCTGGGGCACACTGTAAGCAGTTGCTATAACTCTTCTGTGATAATAGCTGAGCTAGTCTAATTTAATAGTTTGATGAGTTTGTTTCCCAATTTTGTGTGAATGATCAGTGTGGTGGTTTGCATAGGAATAGCTCCATACAACCATGTTTGAATGCTTGGCCCATAAAGAATGGTACCATTAAGAGGTGTGGCCTTGTAAGAACAGTTGTGACCTTATTGGAGGAAGTACATAATTGTAGAAGTGGGCTCTGAGGTCTCCTATGCTCAAGATCTGCCCAATATGACACACAGTCTCCTTCTGCTGCCTGTGGATCAAGATGTAGAATGCTCAGCTCCTTCTCCAGCACCATGTCTTTCTGCATGCTGCCATGCTTCCCACCATGAAGATAGTGGACTTAACCTCTGAAACTGTAAGGAAGTTCCCAATTAAATGTTTTCTTTTGTAAGAGTTGTTGTGGTCATGTTATCTCTTCACAGTAATCAAACCCAAACTAAGACAATGATGTTTCATGACAAAATGTTCAAGAGTCTAGTTACAGGCTACTGCCCCAATCTGTAGGGAAATTACTTTATCTTTCTTTTAAAATTTAATTTAATTTAATTTGATGTTCCTTATTCACTTTACATCTCCTTATAAAATAGGAATGATGCTACATTTCACAGCATGTCTCATTTTGAATCCAGATCATGTTTAAGGCTTAGTGAGCAATGATTGTCCTCCAGGTCCTTCTCCTAGCATTCAATTTCAGATGCAAGGAGACACTGTATTCTTCACTTTGCATGAATGAGAAAGCAGGGGTACAAAGAAGTCAGCAACTTGCCTTGATTCACATAGCTGGCAAGTTTTGGCCCTAAACTGAGTCAACATTGCTTTGCCACCTATAAAGAATTATTTTAGTAACAGAAAGCATGGCTAGGTTATATGTCTATTTCCTCCAAAGTGATACATTCCCTCCTAGATGAAGGAAACAAGCCTGTAAGACTCACAAAATTCCTGAAATTATAAGGCCCATTAGGTCCCTGCCCAGGGTCATACAAACACTGAACAATCATTGGGGCTGGGGAAGGGACTCTACAGGAGCACTGTCCTCATGTCAGACATGAGGCTCTGGTGATGCATCCACTATGAGTCATAACTCATGATGAGATGGGCTGGTCAGTGATGTGGCTACCCATGAGTCATCCCTGATCCTACAAATAATCCCAATAAGTTCATCGGTCCACACAACTGAACTTGAGTGGGAGTCTTTCTTCAGACTGTTGTCATTGCCTCTGTAGGATGAATTGATGTTTGTTTGTGTCTTCCCTGGAAAGATCGTGCAATAAATAGATTGGCTGCATTATTTTCCCACATTTGCTCTATGTGCTTCCCTTTCTATGCCTTCCTCATTTAAAGGCCTAAACTAGAGAACCAAACAACCCTATTCAAAATGGGATACAGAGTTAAACAGAGAATTCTCAACTGAGGAATACCAAATGGCAGAAAGATGTTCAACATCCTTAGTCTTTAGAGAAATGCAAATCAAAACAACCCTGAGATTCTACCTCACTCCAGTAAGAATGGCTAAGATCAAAAACTCAGATGACAGCAGATGCTGGTGAGAGTGTGAAGAAAGAGGAACACTCCTCCATTGTTGATGAGATTGCAAGCTGGTAAAACAACTCTGGGAATCAGTTTGGCCATTCCTCAGAAAATTGGATATAGTACTACCTGAAGACCCAGATATACCACTCCTGGGCATATACCCAGAAGATGCTCCAATATGTAATAAGGACACATGCTCCATTATGTTAATATCAGCCTTACTTACAATAGCCAGAAGCTTCAAAGAACCCAGATGCCCCTCAACAGAGGAATGGATACAGAAAATGTGGTACATTTACACAATGGGGTACTATTCAGTTATTTAAAAAAAATGAATTCATAAAATTCTTAGGCAAATGGATGAAACTGGAAAATATCATCCTGAGTGAGGTAACCCAATCACAAAAGAACACACATGGCATGCACTCACTGAGAAGTGGATATGAGCCCAGAAGCTTGGCATACCCAAGATACAATTCTCAGACCACACAAAGCTCAAGAAGTAGAAAGACCAAAGTGTGGATACTTCAGTCCTTCTTAGAAGGGGGAACAAAATACCCATGGGAGGAGATACAGAGACAATGTGTGGAGCAGAGACTGAGCAAAGACCACCCAGAGACTGCCCCACCTGGGGATCCCTCCCATATACAGTCACCAAACCCAGATACTATTGTGGATGCTAACAAATGCTTACTCACAGGAGCCTCATATAGCTGTCTCCTGAGAGGTTTTGCAAGTGCCTGATCAATACAGAAGTGGTTGCTTGTAGCCAACCATTGGGGCCCTCAATGAAGGAGCTAGAGGAAGGACCTAAGGAACTGAAGGGGTTTGCAGCCCCATAGGAGGAACAACAATATGAACCAACCAGTACCCCCAGAGCTTCCAGGGACTAAACCACCAACCAAAGAATACACATGGAGGAACCCATGGCTCCAACCACATATGTAGCAGAGGATGGCCTTGTCAGGCGTCAGTGGAAGGAGAGGTCCTTGGTTCTGTGAAGGCTTGATGCCCCAGTGTAGAGGAATGCCAGGACAAGGAAGGTAGAGTATGTGGGTTGGTGAGTGGGGCAGGGGTGGGGGGGAATGGATAGGAGGTGTTAGGAGGGGAAACCAGGAAAGGGGATAACATTTGAAATGTAAATAAAGAAAATATCTAATAAAAAGTAAGAAAATAAAGTGCAAAGGGGGGGGGACATGGAATTCAACCATCTAAAATACACCTTGAAAAAATAAAAGGCCTAAACTGTCCAGCACTCTGATACTGGGGAAGTTTTAGTCAGTTAAATATTAATAAAACTGAAAATGATAGAGACTGTTTTGGATCCCAAAGTGAGAGGTCAGAAAATCAGACTGGATCAGGACTGCTTTGGCCAAATTTGGCTCAGGAAGAGATGATAAATGTGTATTCTAGCTGTCTGCCTCTCAGCTTTATCACAGTGGTGGCTGAAAACAAACAGAGTTATTCGAATTGCTGGGTGTAAGGTGGATAAGGAGTATTTTCTGAGATAAAGACTCAAAGCTGACATTGACTGCATAAGGAAGTATCCTGAAAACAATGTATAAGTTCTTTCATTTCATCCCAATAACAATGGCAAAACCTTAAGTATCACTATGAAACCATAGTGCCTATATTCCCTACATTGCAATCAAAGTCATATTCCCAAAAGACAACTTGAGTCATTAAATCAATTCCCCACCACCTGATAAATATCTTATTGTTTAAGTAACATCTTCCATTACTCTTAGGCTGAACCCCCAAATTCCAAGGTCTTCTGCCTGAATGGAACTCAGGTGTCTACCTATATTGAACATCTTTGTAATCCTTACCCTGTGCTCTCAGGAACATCACCTTTGTGTGCTCTTTTTCTGCTACAGAGTCACCCCCTTTCACATTTACCTTCTTACCTTTGTGATAAGTCCTTTGTCCAGATTAGCTGTGCTGTTAGAATCATGTACATATCCTCTTTACACTTATCACAGTCGTGATTTCAGATTCATGAATAAGATTTGATTAGTTTACATCTCTGCTGCAGATTTTCCAGGAACAGTTCAGTGTTTCTCATCCCCTCATTACTATGACCCAACATCAGTACAGTCCTCAGCCCATTGCTGATGCTCAAGGAAGTCTGTTGAATTGAAACGAGGCTGTGGGGTGATTGCAGGAAATTGAGACAATAGATTTTTTTGCTTGCCTAAAGCACAGGAGAACATAACCAATTCTTCTTCCTTACATCAGGACTTTCAACACCCACTTGACTCCTCTGAGATTTTGCCAAGACAGATCTCCTACAAAACAACAGCGTGGTGGGAATGCATTATCAATCTGTTACTGCCAGTCGGGAAATATGACCTTAACACAGTGCAATATGGTCAATCTAGATGACAGGTGCTCTTCCTCTATCCCTCGACATCTCCACTGTAATTTTACAACCCGAAAGAGTCCTGTAATTGGGAGAGGATGAAACATCTGGATGTTGCAAACTCTCTCGACAGGTTGTCTATAAGATCACCTTCAAAATCAATGCACAAGAAATGAGAGTTTCTTGAGCAGCAGAAATCCTGGCTGGCAGCAGAACACTGCTTAATCCCCTTCATCCTGTGAAGCAAGGGCTGTCGGGATTTCCTTAGGGAGTCACTGGGAATTGGGAGCTGGCAATAAAGGAGACTCTGGGAAGGCAGAATGACAACTTCATCCTGAATGTGTTTGTACTAGGGGGAAAGGCCCATCATGTGCACCACATTTTTGAAATGAGTAGATAGAATTCCATAAGTAATCATAACTTGAGGGCCAAGTTGGTGAGAAGACAGATACTGGGCTCCGCACTGAGGAGCTTTAGACAGATGGGTAGCTGAGCACTGTGCAGCACAGAGGCACAGGACACAGGCTGGAAGGGAAGTGCTGGTTACAATATTGTAATGCCTTTTTCATCCACAAATCAGCTGCAAACTAACCTAGGAGAGAATAAATTCTGAAGACAAAAATATAAATAAATAAGACTAAAACCAAGTTGGTGATACAGCAGAAGAGAGGGGCTCCACTGCTATGGGAAATACTTTGGCTTTATCTAAATTTATATGCACACACATGAGATGAGAAGGGAGGAAAGGTAGAAGGAAGGGGGAGGGAGGGGTGGAGAAGGAAGTGGAGGGGGAAGGGAGCCAAAGCATCCTTGAGCAGCTCTCCTAATGCCTGCCCAAGGCTCTGAGGGATTACATCACATTGTAGCACAGGGTGGTCTACCCAGGGCAATTCATAGCTTTTTGCTACCTCTGCATGTGGGAAAGAAAGCTGCTGCACTGTCCATCAGCAAGGTGTGGCGGGCAGCGTGGGAAGGAAAGCAATAAGGAATAGAGAAACCGACCATGTTCTTAAACAAAGGTTCCCGGGAGTCACTGCTGACACGGGCTTATTTGGAGTGTATAAATCATCTGTAAGGACTTCTAGTTAAATACTTAAATGTCCACAGAGCACTGAAGCTCTGCCATGGGAAAATGCCAAGCAGATAAGGACAAACAAACTCCGTGCAGGAATGACCACAGGTCTCACCTAGTCTAATAATTCTTTAATCTCACCAAGTCTGTGAAGAATAAAGAAAAATGGGCATAAAGTCCTTGGATAACTGTAAAAAAGAAATGCAATATGATTAAGACTATGAGGAGGCTGATACTGGCCTTACAATAAAATTGATAACTGAGATAAAATGGACCTTAATGGAGTTTAGCTTTCTATTTATCCATTCACTATAATTGATATCTACCTGTCTATCTGTCTGTCTGTCTGTCTTCCTACATACTTTCCTACCTTTGTATCATCTATCTATCATCTATCATCCATAAATCTATCTGTCAAACTCTCTGTCTTCCTACCACCTTCTTACCTATCTACATATCATCTATCATCCATCTATCATTCATCAATCTATTTATCTATCTATCTACCCACCTACCTACCTAAGGTGGGGTCTGACTATACAACCTTGGCTGGCCTAGAATTCACTATGTAGGCCAGGCTGGCCTCAAATTGAGATCAGCTTTTCTATGCCTTCCAAGTACTAGGAGACAAAAAAGACATTTTATGAACGTGGCATCACTTCTATAAAGAGTCATCCTCCTGCCCATGCTTTGTTTCATTGTGTCCTGTCTTGCTGAATAAAAGTACTATATGTAAATATAAGTTACAGAATGGAACTAAACTAAAAAGCACTCACATTTTCAGTAGTCCCAATGTGTCATTGGATATCTGTTGTATGAGTTACTGGAGATATGAAAGAACAAAGACACTTCTGTATTTGGCTACACTCACTTGACTGTTGTCTAGTTATGTGTGTAAATGCCAATATCATGGAGTTGGAAAGAAAGCTCAGTTGACAAAATGCTTGCCTTGTAAACATGAGGATCTAACTTCAGATCTTCTGCACCTGCATAAAAGCCAGGTTACATGATGCTCCCCATAAGTTGGGCACTGGGAGGCAGAGAAAAAAAAGAATATATAATATTAGCTGGCCAGTCAGTCTGGACAATTGGTAAGCTCTAGGCTCAGGGACAGACTGTCTCAAAACATGAGGTGCTAGATAGATAGTGATAGAGGAAGATACCTACTAATGCCCTCTGGGCTCTACATGTATGTGTACCTGTGTGCATGTCCAAAATCTCCACACATACATTTACAGATTTTTTAACATGTAAGCATCATGTAGTGCAACATTTTTATAGCCTGCACTAATAGCACAAGATGCTCATGCTGCTGCCCCATGGCATTCAGACCTGGCAGTATATCTTGAGATAAGTGTATTGAGTTATATCAAATCCATTTTTGCTAGAATAATTTGAACATGGTTTATGAGCTTTTCCAGGCTACACGTTGGTAGAGAAGTTTCCATTGCCTCTAATATTTAAGTATGTCTGGGAACTTAAAATACAGTTAATAGCTGGCAGTCAGCAGGGGTTTCCTTTATGGATTTTATTATTAGTGTTATTGGTATGGTTACAGTTATCATTGTGCTTTAATGAAGAGGACTGTATTCTGAACTGCTCTATTTATCTACTTACTACTTAAGATAAGGAAATGAGATGTCTAAGCACTGCAGACTTCATTTTAAAAAATAACACTGTGCAGAAGTCACACATTACAGTACATTTTAATATAAATTAAAAGTCTCAAAAATGAATTCTATGTGAGGAGAACCTGTTTCAAAGAGTGAGCCATGCAGTGCTGGAGGTACCTTCAGTGGTGCCTAGTATGAATGAAGACTTGGGCTCTACTCCCAGGAACATATAACAATTATAATATGATATAGTAAGATATAATAAAAATATATACAATATAGAGTCAACCTTGGTGATAAAAAAAACAGCCTCTTTTCTGTGCTCATTTAAAAAGGAAAGGGAATGTCAGAGAGCTCCTCTGAACTTGAAGTGACCCTTCTCCCTCACACCAATAAAATGGAAGCAAGTATCCTCAGGCCTGGGATGGAGACCCTATGATATTTGTTGCCTATAAAACAGCCACAGTCAGCTTCCTCCAATAACTCTATTCACCACAGTACTCACAATCCAGTTCTCATACTGTCTATCTTGCCATGGATATTCTATCATCTCATGCTTCTCCTCCCCTGTCTGCAAGTTTGGGACCCCAGAATTTACTAAAGAGCCCATCCGTTGGCACCTCCCATCCTACTTATATCTTGCAGCAGACAAGGCCATAAACAAGACATGCAGGCAGAATCTATTCATCACCCAAGTTCTTTCAACCATTACTTTTAGTGGGCTCATGCTAGCCTACAAATTAAGTTGTTTCTTATGTGTTGATTCAGTCATGAATACTCGTAGAGCATCTATCATAAATCATGCATGCCTGAAGTCAGAGTGGAAGATGCTGCCCCCATAGAAATCTGTTCTAGTTTTGGAAGGTAATTTAAAAACTAACAGCATGCAATTATAGGTTTGCTAGGATGGGCACAAAACAGAGTCTTGGATAAAGACTAACTATGGGCAGCTGGAAGAAACTCCTTTGGTCTGGATGAAGCAAGTTCTGTTTGAGCAGTTAACATTTGAATTGAGATACACATCAGAAAGATGATGTTTGAGAAAAATGTCCCAGACAGAAGAATTGCAAGATCAAATGTCCCAGAGCAGAAATCAATTAGATATGTTCAAGGCATCAAAAATACAATCATTGGTTTAAATCAGAGAGTCAGAAGTAAAAAGAGATGTGAAATGGAGATAAATCAGAAAAGCTCTTCACTTTTGTAGTAAAGTACTTAGTCCGAGATTGTAATCCTGAGGCACACAGTGCCCCACAAACCAACATAACTCATTTGTTAGTATATCTTTTCCCATGAGAATTATTTAAGACAGATAATTCAAAAATCTGTTCCCATTAAGGTTAGTGTTCCATCTAAGAGGCATTTCAGAATGGGGCACGCTTGGGATTTTTAATCTATCTGGTCAACCTACTTTAGCCTACAGTCTCTCAGTAGAACTGGAAATTCCTGACAAAGAAGTTATTCTTGACTCTGGCAAATACTCTTCTCCATGGGTTTAGTGTTCTCTGGTAAAGGCTTGCAGAGTTGACAGAGCACAAAGAGTCTTTCCAGACCACAGCACAGCTAGACCTGACCCCTGTTTAAACTGCGGACTGCAGAGTCATCTTTCATTGTGCTTTCTTATTTAGTCTTGACCTCTTTGGTACGTTGGAACCATAGAGGCTTACACTTAAGCCTGTGTCCTCTTCCTCCTGAGAAGAGTTCTACACAGTCCATTCTTTCCCCTCCTTTAGCCTTGTGCCTATTCCTGGATCATTTCAGGATTCCTGATCATTCTCTTGTTAGGGGTCAATCATACCTCACAGTATTTCTAAGTTCAGTCATCAGACTAATTCACTGGACTCAGATCCAAAGAACTCTTGGCAGTTTCAGAAAATCAAATTTAGAGATTTGTTACAAGTGAAGACATTTGAAAATTATGTTTCAGATTCGGATGGCAATTTCCAAAGAGCAGTCCCAGAATAAATGAAAAAATGTCATGTAATTGAAACAAAGTTATGACCTTTCAAGTTTCTTGGGAAGAAGGATCATATTCATAGTAGACCAACAAAATAAGCCTATCTGTCAATAAGCATCCTCACTCAATAACCACCTGCCTCCCCATGCATTTGTGGCCATAACTTTAGTGACAGTTCAGAGTTTGGATTCATATCTCGTAAATGAGCTATGACGTATCTTGAGAATTTGCATTCTGGAAGCCAACGCCTTTGTTATATGGTTTCTAGACCATTCATCATTCTGGTCATGCTATGTTTTGAGAACGTAATGCATGTGTTCTATATTTATGTCATTTTGATACCTCCTTCCCTTCCTTCCAGTTCCTCCCATGTTCCTCCTACTTCTTAAATCCATGGTCTCTTATTATCTAAGTGCTATTGTTGCATATATACAAATATGTATACATAAATAAAGACTGCTGAGTTTATTCAGTGTTGCTCTTGTGTTACATAGTTTAGAGCTCATTATTTGGCATTGGCTAACCTATCAAGGGGTTTGTTATCAGGAAACTGATTCTTCTCTCCACAGCCAGTGATTGCCCTTAGCTATTAATATATGAAGGCTAAAGGCTGTGAGACTTTCATGATGTTATGTCAACCACTATTGACACTGTGCTCATCTCATTTAGACAATCACATTGTAGAAGTGTCATTGGTGCAGTTTCTTTGTCATATATACAAAACATTATCTCAAAGCAGATGCCTGTTTCTTTGGTCTTACAATCTTTCCCACCTTCTCTCCTCCAATATTCCCTGAACCTTAGATGTAGGGATTGTATTAAGAATGAATCAGTAGGCATCTCAAAGTCTCTACATTTTGACTAGTTGTGTCTTTCTCTAATGGTCTCCTTCTGCTGAAAATGAAGCTTCTTTGATGAGGGGTGAGAGATTTACTTATTTATGGGTAGAAGGATAAGTATTTAGATTGTAGCTAGAAATTAGGCTGGTTTAAAGAGTGGTAGTAGGATGTGCTCTATGGTTTATAATAGGACCAGTCACGTGGAGTTGGCTGGGTTTATAATATTAGGCAGGAATCCCCTCCTATTGAACAGGTCTTAAGCACAATTAGACAGCTACTGGCCACCTTCAAGATATAAATGCCACTATTGTGCCATTGAGGGTATCTTGAGTCTAGTCATGGTTGTGGTTCATAGGCTTTACAGCTGAGTAGGTCTATTGGTTGCTTTCCTCCCTTGGTAGCTTGCATAGTACCTTGGGATAGTTCCAGGTAGGCTACAGTTCAAGTCATCCTAGTTTATGCTCAAAGTATTCAGTGTCTTTAACAACAGAGACTTGCCTTCAAGTACCAGGAAGCTACCAAGGGCAATGGCAAAAGTTTATATTGTTTGGGAGATCCTTTTGTCCCTCCCCACTTATCAAAGAAAGAGTTCCCCTCGCTCACACTAGAATTTTTGTTAGATAGTCTATGGCTTTTGTGTAGAGCACCAAATGGTATGATATGTGTATATGCAGCATGTATTTTAAGTAAATATGAATTAATATAGTTCTTTATGGCTTTAAAATATCCACAGTGGTTTTGTTTCCCTATCCTTTTGTATTGTCTTCACTCAGCACTACCTGGGTAATTATACCTCCTTTTCTATCTATTCTGGTGGCCACCCTATTGCATAAGCATTTTTTCCAAATAATACTTAGGATATGATTCTTTCCTTCCAGTGCAGTCTAAGAAATGCCAAAAGGCAAGTACACTTAGTTTTTCTCCACTAAAGGCAAATTCATGGTGTTCAGGTCACACATAGTGTGGCTGCCTAGTTTCCAAATGTGGCTGCTTTGACCAGTATCCTTTTTTAAATGCTATAGTAAGGAGTGGGTGAAATTCTCAGCATGAAAGGCACCCACTGCTAAGTCTAGCACTGTTATCACAATCCAGTGCACCTACAAGTGAAAGGAAGAAATAGCTCCTGCAAGGTTTTTTTTCTCTAAATACATGACATAGAGTATACACACACACACACACACACACACACACACACACAAACACAGATATGGATACATTTACATAAAGTAGGAAAGGTTCTATTATGGACATTTAATAATTAAAACAAAAACATTATCCATCAAATTGACAACTCAAAACTTTCTTAACAAAATCTAAAACCTTGTCATATCAGTCCATTTCACTTAAAGACATCTATTTCCTTTCATCATGAGGAGTATTAGTTCCCATTCAGCACTGCCCCACCTAGTTCGATGTGCTTACAGACATCCACCAACCAATCAATGAACAATAGCAAAGGCATCTCTTTTGGAGTTAGAAGGGCCAGCTTTATGCATTCCTTGGTCTGAACTTTGGTCATGTACTAGATGCAAAACATTGCACTCCTGAGAAGGAGCGGACACAGAGTCACCCATGAGACGCAGCTGCCATCCTAGCAGGAGAGAACAGTGAAGGCACACAGTTACTAGCCGTTGTCACTAACTGCAGGAGAGAGGGTTTCTGCAAAGGAAAACAGAAAACACCAAGTAACCAAACTCAAGAAACACACCCTGTCCAGCAGATGCAGGTAAGTCTCTCTGGCATGTAAGCTGGGCCATAAGGACAAGGTAAGTGTGCATGCTTTGTGAGTCATGGAAAAGGACAGTTTGAAACCAAGGAAGTGCCCAGGACTTTGAACAGGAAGGTGAGCACATCTGTGAAGGGAGAGTTATCCTTGCTCCTTTTCTAACTACTGTAGTTAACATCTTAGAGAATTTTGTCAGTGTTTTCTGCTTAAGAACTGACCCCAACTTCCATCACAGCAGTCTTTCCAATAGACTCAATACTGCTGAGAAAGGAACCTGTGCTCATGCCGCTGCCTGGCTTTTTATACACAAACCCATGAACCCTAGCAGAAAAACTACTTCACACCCTAAAAGACAATGAAATATATGCAATTTCATAAGCTGTCTTTCAGCCATTAAGAACAAAATACAATTGTACTCTTCTTACATACCCAAATTCACCTGGCCCAAGGCTCTCCAACTGTCTGCCAACCATTTCCCAGGACCTTTCTAACCCCTCCTGAGTCCAGCATCGTGTCCATAGTTGCAATTTTCTCTAAGCTACTTGGCTGACTAGTCCAATGTCCATTGTGACTAAGGTTGATACTGTACATGGCTCTGGAGATACGGCATTGCTGTTTAGGTCAGTCCTGTTGACCATTAACACTGGCAAGTGGGTCAAACCCCAGAACCACCCTGTTGCTGCCAGCTGCTGCCAGCTGCCTTGGAAAGCCCCAGCCAGAGACTGCCCCATGCCTACCCATGTCCCTCCTGTCTCTTGTGGCCAGATGGACTAACTCTAGATCCCCAGCTGGGAGTCCTCCCTAGGCAATCTTGAGCTAATTGCTAACTGTTTCTTCTGTCCAGTGAAGCCCCCTTATGTGTAGGGGGCACATTCCAGGACTATCAAAAATGACTGAACCACAAAAAAATTCAAATGCTGTATTATATACACTGCTTTTTCCTATATATTTATACCTACTATTGATGAAGTATAATTTATAAATTAGGCACAGTGAAAGATTAATAACTTCTGAGAATAAAACAGAACAATTATAACAACGTGCAGCAAAAAAACTATGTCAAGTTTTATGAATTGGTTATTTCTGAAATTTTCCATTTAATATTTTCAAACAGTGGTTGATTGTAGATTACTGAAACTTTACAAAGGGAAAACACAGTTAAGTGGGGAGGTGGGAGAAGACTATAATTGTAAATCAATTAATTTTCAATTATTGTGTAACTAAATACCTGAGTAAAACTATTTAATGAAGAAAAAAAGGCTTTTGGTTTTAGAGGTTTCAGCCCACAGTACTGGGCTCCTTGCTCTCAGGTCCGTGGCAAGACAGAACATTGTGATTCACAGGCCTACAGAACAAAATTGTTTTCTTTATAGAATACAGAGAACAGAGAAAACAATAGAAATGACGTAAGAACAAGTTGGTCCTTCAGAAACAGGCCCCTAGGGTCCTCTTCCACCATCCAGCCTTACCTGCCAATAGCTGTTTAGTTATGGATATAACTCATGAATGGATTCATTTTCTGACAAAATCAGAGTCCCTCTGATCCAACCATATGCCAATGGTGTCCCAATTAGTGTCATTACCTAGATGTAGACTTGTCGATGCCTGAACCTTTGGGAGGGACATTTTATACTCAGACCTTAAGTTCTACTAAGTTATATTTGAAACTGCATCTCTACCACCTTTGTCTGCTTTGAGAACCCTTCTCGTGTTCTATCCTAGCACTGTCTGTTGCATCCCATAGTAAATTAATGTGCAAAGCCTAGCCCCATCCCGCACACTCTGTTACCATGCCTTTTCATCTTCCACAGTAATCACAATCCTGCTATTACATATTAATCAATAAAGTAGATTCACACAGCAACTCCACTCCATTACAGGAAAGACAGAGGAGAAATGAGGGAAAAGAATTTCTATGGTCTGAACTACCTTAAGCCTAGGACATCAGAGCTGTCAACCAAGGGAAAGCTGGGAGGTCAGTCTGGAGGATGTGCACTGCTCAGCTGCTGTCTACACACAGCCCACATAAGCACAGCCACTCAGAAACTCCACTCTTGACATTTCTCTGATAGGTCAGTTGGTCAGTTCCATTGGCATGAGTTTAGAGGTGACACAGAGTCCAGTCTGCCACATATGTAGCTCCAATAAGCAGCCAGAAGAAGACAACAATTCCAGCCAGGAACACTACCAAACAACAAACAAAATATCACCAAGGACTTTCTCTTCAGTAACAGATGATCCTTAGGATTCTTTTACCATGGCTGATAGCAACCCTTCAACCTGCCTTCTTTGTCCCATAGACCTGATTCCATTTTCTGGAATCAGGCCAGACTAAATCATTATAGGCCACATCTTTCTCATTCTGGCACATTCATGAGTTTGCTTTTGTAACAAGGTCTGGTTATGTAGCCCAAGATGGCCCTGAAAGCTCCTTCTGCTTCACCTTTCAATGTGTAGGATCTACCTCTGTGATTTGAAGGCCCTGCTTTCTATCTAACCCCAAACAAAAAACTCAGTTCCATTAGCTATTTCTACTAGGAAACAGCCTGTAGATGTATATATGAACCTGGCGACATACTCTCAATCCAGGAATGCTTTGCAAAATACATAGAGCAGAGGGCTAATAAGCCAAACAGGAACCTGACATCAAGAAGTAAGTTAAAAATACATCTAACTGAGCCACAGGAATCACCAAAGTGCCTCAAGGTCAAGAGGCATTCTGGAAATCACCTGACCATTCTAGGAAAGCTATAAACACTAACAAGCCCTGGGAAAACCAGGTTGACCCTCCTGTTTATGGCATGGATAGAAGACACAAGCAGCTAAATCTCCTAAGAGCATTGTGGCGACTGATGCAAAGCCCATACAGAAAGATCGTGGTATCTTCACACTGGCATCTGAATTTTGCTTTTTGCTAGGAAAAATTGGAAATACAGTTGTTATTATCTTTTTTTCCTTGTCTGTGATAAATCTCACTTCAAATGTAACTGAAGATGGAAAGTCAACACGAGGCACCTCTGTTTGGGGTGATGTTTCATCTGGGAACCAATTATCACCAGGAAGAGTGTTTGAGAATTAGGGAAACTAACCTTTTCTAATCCGCTGTCTAATAGAAAGTTCTCTGCAGCCAATCAATAATGGCTGTGGTGAAGAGGCCTGGCAGAAGTCTCTCGCTTCTCCTCCACATCAGTAATTAAACCCAGTTTAATGAGATTGCCCGAGAGCGGGGTGTCTGCAAGCAGAAGCAGACAGCAGCAGCGAGTGAGCGCGGCTTTCAGCAGCAGGAAGCTGAGAGGGAAGCAAGACAGAAGCTGAAGCTGTTCGAAGCAAGTCTTGCCAAGTTTCTCCAGAAAACAGGAGATGTGGAGCCGGGAGGCAGATGCCTGCTTGCGTACATGGGTAGCTATGGCTACCTGTCACAGTGACCATCTTTGATCTGTTCCTTCCTCCCAGTTGGTGAAGATTCCTGAATCTCACCATCCTTGTCCAGAATGCTGTTCGAAGTCTAGGTTTGGACACCAGACTCTACTCAGCCTAAGGGCAGTTTAACCATTTCTCCTTAGACAAAACTCATCACCTACTGAAGCCTGGGCATAAAATGGAACAGCATCAGCACATATCTCTAGAGAATTGTCTGCCCTAAGGAGACCTTATATTTAGGGCAAAGCACAGTGCTGGACCCCCAGCTAATATCTGCTCTATCAAGTAAGCACTGCTGTGGGGCACTGGTGTTCCCCAGATCCTCAGTCATTCCTTCCAGGTAAGAATGGCTCAGATCAGGAAGCTGTCAGATGGCCCTGAGTTACAGAGTGGGAAGGACTCAACTATACTTGTCAAGAAGACAGTGCCAAATGGATAGCTACTATTGTCTACCAAAGGGTGGGAGTCAACAATGAACGAAAAGTCAGGAAAGTACTTGCAGGGCCTGGGCAATGCAGGTCTCTGGCAGTGAAGAGTAGAGATAACGGAGATGAGCCTTCAATACAAAGTTTGCCCCCTACCTTTAGAAAACCTCCATAGTGAAGAAATGAAACCTTGGAGTCTCAAGTCGCTCCAAAAGGAAATACTCCCTCAAAATGTAAACTCTAAAAGCAAAGGCAACCTCTTCCCTGTTACCTGGAAGAGCTGAAAAGCCATGGGGCCGTCTCAGCAGCTGGGGTGTTGTCACCCCCAAGAAGGAGCCATATGGCTTGCTTCATGCCACCCATAAATTACCTTTGGGCACTTAAACTTAACAAAAGGGCATAAAACAATTCTGCATTTTAATAACAGACTCCCTTTCCCAGAACAGTTTCCCACCAAACAGAATCTATCTGCATAAGCCTGTGCCAAATGCATCCTGGCCAGCCACTCTGTGATTTAAGATCAGCTATTTCTTGTCTCCATCCTCCATAATGAAGCCAGTCACATTTTATTGCCAAATGGCCCTGGTAATGCCTCAGTAACTGCCCATCCAAGGTGCTTCTGCTTTCTGGAATAAAGAGCAAATCTGAATTTCACCAAGATAAACTCATGGCTGGGTCAATACATCGAATGGTTATCGTTTGCGCCCAGCACTTTATCTATTTTTAGGCCTTGTTCCTGAAAGGAAATAAAAATGTATCACCTGCATGTGGAGAAGCCAGGGCCTGGAGGAGGGTTTCTGGGAACTGTTTTCAGGAAGGCAGAGATGCAAACACAGCAAGGCCCCCATGGCTGGCGGAGGAGATGGCAACAGTGATGAGTGGGGTGTCAGAGGCAGAGGAGGAAAGTCCCTGCCCCCGGCACCAGCCCTGCATGTGCCAGGCATTTGTCTGAGGCTAGTCCTCAGCCCCTCGAGCATTTCCAGTGAAAGAACTAAAGACTTGCAGGGTCATCTCACTTGAAACATTTGCTAGAATGGACTCCAGCACTCTGGAGAAGCTTGCACTCTCCCAGCTTCCTACTGTGGCATGTCACTTGGCATAATATATGGAGTAAGTAAGAGGCTCAAATAGAAAGACTATCAACCCTTCAGAGACAGATCCACACGCCTTCAGAGACTAAGTGAGCCTCAAATCTCTCAATCTCTCTCTCCTCTCTCTCTCTTTCTCAGTCTGTCTCTGTCTCTCTGTCTCTGTCTCTCTCTGTATCTCTCTCTGTGTCTCTCTGTGTCTCTCTGTCTCTCTGTCTCTCTCTCTCTCTCTCTGTCTCTCTCTGTCTCTCTCTCTCTCTCTCTGTCTCTCTCTCTCTCTCTCTGTCTCTCTCTGTCTCTCTCTCTCTCTCTGTTGTAGGTTACTCTCTCACTGGAAGTATCCCACTCTCTGGTATTATGGATCAATCTCTATGTTGTTTTTTTTTTGGGGGGGGTGGGTATTTGGTTTGCTTTTTTGTTTCATTTTTGAGACAAGATGTCACTCTGTATCTAATCTTCAAACTCACAACAATATTCGGGTCTCCGCCTTTCAGATGATGCAAGCCTTTTGGTTTTATTGTCTTTAACAGACTATCTGATATAAGTAATGGAAGCTTGTGGTCTCACTAGTTTCTCCTTGGTGACTTGACCCCATGCGCTTATGCACAACATCATAACACCAGGAGCATCTGGCAGAGAAGAAGCATTCTGTTCATGGCAGACATGAAAGCAGAAGATGATGGGAGGTGGACAATGATACTGGGTATCCCTCACTCATGGACCATTCCACCTCCTCTATCTCTGCTGCACATCCTGAAGTCTCACAACCTCTAAAACAATGGTCCAAGTTAGAACAAGAAATTAAAACATGAGCCTGTGAGGCATTTCCCATTTGATCCATCATAAACACCAATGTTTGAGACTGTGGCTGCCCTGTTGGCCTGTGTTCTGGAGTGATGAGACCTGGAGTAGAATACCAGCCCATCCCAGATGGGAACAGAACAGAAGTGACAGGAGTCACCTTTGTGTCTTGTGCTGCTGAGACCCAGGGAAAACTTGTGTTACAGAAACACCAGCATGCCCACACTCTTCAATTCCAGTACTGTGAATTTTTCTTACTATGGGCGAAGCCAGAAGTTGCTAGAGCTCAGAACTCTCCAAGAGTTGGAAAAAGAGTTTATATTTCCCTCCCATCTGTCATTTACACTGACTTACACTGGATCCAGTCCTATTTGAGACCATCATTGTCCCTAAGAATTTTTTGTGTTTACTGAGTGCCCTGTTGTCAGTCAGCTGAATAGCTTCCCCCCACTCAGAAATAAGAGTCTCAAACAATATTTCCCAAATAGAACTTGTAAATGGCATAGGGATCTTCAGAATTTCTGTAGAAGTCCAAGATAGAAAAGGCAGGATATGTTTCTGACCTGGAAAGTTCTGTTGAAAAAGACCTTTCCTTTCCATGCTGGTGTAGTCCAGGACTGCTGTCCTTCTCTAGGGAAGGCTACTGACTTTGCAAATTCTGACCAACATCAATACCATTGTGTTTTCCTTTTAGGATAAGCTGAAGAAAACAGCCACTCCCTCTCAGTCCCTGGTCCCTGAATTTGTCAAGGCTTTGAGATTTTAGTAATAACATTGGCCTTACAAATGCTTCCATCCAATCAAACCCATGTCACCAGAGTCATGAGCCTTTGGAGAATCCAATCACTTCACAGTCATGTTCATCCTAAAGTGCCCCCAGTGCCTTGCCTTTGGACTTAATGTAGAGCTAAGTATCCAAGAAGGGGACAGAGTAACAGCTTAGTGATGAGATGACAAAGGCAGGAAACTTAGAACACAGCCACAGCACCTGTGTGGTTTTGAACATGACCTTTAACCTCAGTGAGCCTCAGTTTCATCTGTGAGGCAAGGTGGTCTTCACTGTCCTCCTTCTAGTATTTATAACTGGTTTCCTGCCCTTGATTTGCATCCTCAGCCCAAGCTCACTCAGGATTGCTGCTGTCTTAATGCTCTTCCTGGCTCCTTTGCAAGGTGCCCTGCTCAGGCAGAAGGCTGAGCATTCACCATCCCTCCCCCACTACATCATCTTTGACTTGACCTTCTCAGATGCCTTCAGGGCTATAGATAAAATGGCTTGGATTGGATCAGTGCTCAGAACTCAGCTGACCGTGTAGCCCCAAGGACTCAGAGGTCTGAAAGGGAAAATTGTCAGGCCCTGGGACACTGGATCACGACACACTCACAAAGCAGAGAAAGGGAGAACTATTAATCCCAAGATCTTAGGGAGATGTTTAAGAAGCAAGAGCAATCACTGCAAATGAATATCAATGTGTTTTTTGGATGCAAGACAACACCATGGAAGCACACAGAAGAGTCCTATGAATTCCCAGTGATGTATGATGAAGAGTTGCTCTATTGGGAGATCCTTCACTTGAGGCTACATCATAATAGGCGCTGTTATTGTTGCCTCCTTCCTTGTTTGTTCTTTCTTTGCTATAACCAATCTCTTTGTCAACTATGGGTTCTTTGATATTTATTTTCTTTAAAACAAAACAGCAAAAACAAGTGTTGTTCTTCTGTTTGCAACATCGGTGCAGAGCTGATGGACTAAATGGGTACACAGTATCTATGCAAAGACAAGAATGAAATATAGTATCAGGTAGGTATACAGGATATTCTTACAAGAGATTAGTGGATTGTGGCCACTGGGTGGCACAGCGCTGGCTGTGAAATAAGGCTGTGACATTATTTCTCAGGAGACGGATTGCTGAAGACTCAGAATAAGCTCTGAGCAGCTGAATGAATGCCAGTGGGCACAGACTTAACCACACTATGCCTGGGCACCAGTAGATGCCCATGGCCCAGTCTGTAATTGCACTCTGCTACTCCATATGGGGAGCAGAGAGTAGCAATGTACACATCCACAGGCTCTCCAGGACAGAGTGAATGAAGGCAACTCCAGCAATTCAGCTTGATGGGGCTTCACGTGTGAAACTGAGGGGCTATAAATTCATATGCTCCATTTGTTCCATGTGTTTCTAACTGATGAAGTTGAACAAAGGCCTTGTTTCTTCTACTCATGGCTACATCAGCACTTACATGGGGATGATCAATACCCACTAGCTGAAACAGTAAGTGGAATATGATGGCAACAGGGGATTTACAATGAATCTCCAAGTTATTTGAAATATCAAAGAAATCTTAGGAGGATAAGATAACCATGGTGTGTGGCTCAGAAATCACTGCTGAACAGAAGAGTTCTTTACTTCATTGTTCCATACACTTCATGCCTCCCTATCGCTGTATACATGGCGAGTTCATGTATACCCTTCAATGGCCATCACATAGGCACTTCAGCTTCTTGATCATGATCTATGTTATTGTGAGAATTCTTTAGGACTGGGAATAGAGTAGGTAAAGTTTATTCTCATCCCAGAAGAGTCAGAAATGTCACTTGAGCTGTGTCTTCTTGAGGTATCTGGTGTCTTTTTTTTTTATGACCAAGTGTCTGGGAGTTAGGGAAAGCAACCGTCACAAGAACATGTGGTTATCTTGTTCTCCCTTTACTTTGAATATCCTCAAAATACTGAGCATGAGTCTTTAAACAATAAAGATAAGCTAGACTAGCTTTTCTCTGAAGCTCTCAGAAGATCCTATCCCACAAACTGATTCGTAAATGATAAGTTATTATAACATCTTATCCCAGTGGGCCATTGCATGCAAGCAATCAACAGGGAAGAAATCAGACAGATGATTTTCCTGATCAAGGAAAGCAAATAACTTCATATAAAAATTAATCAAAGACCTTAGAGTATAGAGTATTTGACAACTCTTCCAAGTGCCCCTAAAGTAAACGGAGTGCTCCCTGATCAGAAAGAAAAATGGCACCTGAAGTGTATAGACCTGTCATGACCAGGGGGGAAGCCCTCAGACTTAACTCTCAAAGACAGACTTCAGCATAAGCATTTTTGGTTAAATGATGGCTTTCTAAGCTGCAGAGACTGGGCTTGAGGTCTGGGCATGCCATCCCCCCCAAGCACTGTTACACTCTCAGCCTCAGCCTGGTCATCACCTGCACTTGCTTCTCATGACGGGCAGCTTCTTATCAAAGCATGTGAAAATTAAATAACAATTTTATGAGATTCTGATATATACACAAACAATAGAAGAGAAGCTGGAGGAGTTACTTTGTTACTGTGGCCCACTATAAAAAGCAAACAACAACAAAAACAGCAGCAACAAAACTTGGCTATACATAAAACATGGATGAAAGATGAATATTTTTCTCACTGATTCAGAGGTTTGGTTCAGCATAGAAAGGAGAAAGTGGTCTTAAAACCTACCTCATGCAGCTAGGAAGCAGAGCAAAGTCACAACAAAGAAGACACTGTGAGCAGAAGAAACACATCCTGCTAAGACACACCCCAAGTGACTTTTCATCCAACGAGGTCCCACCATTCACAGTTTCCTCCCTCCTCAATAGTCTGTTTAGGTTCATTCAAATAATTCAACAGCTTAAACCATTCATGTAGGTCAGAAACTTCATATTGTAATCATTCCTGGAAAGACACTAAAGACACAGCCTGAGGCACCCTTCACATGTAACCTAGGTGTATCTCAGTCCACTCAACTAGAACACCAAGCTTAAGCATCACAACGATCAGGAGATGCTAGTGTTAGCTAAGCTGTTCTAAACAGGAGCAATGGGATCATAAGCCCCAGGTCACATGGTGAATTTAATGGACACCTGTGCCAATCCTGTATAGACTGGTCTAGACTACTCACTATACAGAGAAGTTCAGCTAATGCCCTAGTGTAAAAGTCAATGGGAACTCTACTTAGAAAATACACAAACAGCAATGACCAGATCACTTAACAAACATGTGCAAAGCATATTGAATCTTAAAGGACAGAACTACTCTGCCAAGGGGAGTGTCAAGTTCACAGAGAGGCAAATCACCACTGAGAGAGCTGGATTACTGGTTGCCTGGGGCTAAGAGTGGGAATGCAGATTGATTAGAAAATAGCACAGAAGAGCTTGCCAGGGAGAAGAAAATGCTCTAAATCAGCTGGGGATAGTAGCTGTACAACTCAAAATTTTCTAAAAATGCTTGCAATAAGTGTAATTATTTCATGTAAACCCTTTCTCACAAAAATTTGCAGATGGGCATCATTTGATGCCTATAGGATGGGTATTACCCATTAAAGGGAGACAGAATTTTATTTCCCCAGTCAGGGTCTGGCACAGGATTAAAGGTTTAAAAAAGATTGAATTCACCAAATCAGAGGTCAGTGTCACTGTAGGTAAAGAGGAAGCTGGAAGCTGTGGTGGGTGAGAAGATGGGGTGAAGCAGGGGTATCCTGTGGATAAGTATATCTCTCCATTGCCCATCTCCAGCAGTGCCCAGTCTCAGATGCTTGGCATTCTGTTGCTCACTTCCATGGCTGTCTTTGGCTTTGCAAAAGACACATCTGAGCTGACTGTTTGAAACCACAAATCCCCTTATAGGACATGAGAGCGGAGCGAAGTGTTTGATTTCTCTGATGCTTTCCTTGTCGAAGCTTCCCCTTCACTGGTACTTAGGGGATTTGCAGCTTCTTTGCTGAACAGACACAAGAGGTTTTTCTGCTTAATCCCCAGATCTTTAAAGTTTGGGCTGCATTCAGCTTGTGTTTCATGAGCATCACAAGGTAATCTGTGACACTGCATTCAGCTTTGAAACAGAGAGTGAGCTGGGAGAAATCAAGGTGCTCAGAAAGTCAAAGCTGAAGGTTGTGCCTCTCAAAGTCCCTGGCAGGGTCACAATTCCCATCCAACTGTCCTACCATCTATTTCAAAAGACAGAGTTACATTGCATTACACTATTGTCCTGGAATCTGGTTCTTGAACCCCTCGCCCCATTTGGGCTAATCAGATTGGCTCTCTAAAGTCTGGATGTGAAGACTATTATTACTGGTTGGTCATGGACCCTTTACCCACACAGGAGTAGTAGCTATGTCTTTTAAAATTCTGATATCTGTTCTATATAGTAATAGAACTGACTGTTAATTTCTATTGTCAACTGCTGTCTGGCACATGTCTTATTTTTTCAAACTAGGTTCACTTTATTGTTATTCTGGTTATTCACTTTATTGTTATTCAAGGCCTCACATGCTTTCAAGAAATTCCTCTATGTTCTTTAATTCCTGTCCAAGAGTAGCTTTCTCAATAGCCCCTGCTTTTTCAATGAACCAGAATGTTCATCACCCAAGATGACAGACAATAACTGTGCAATCAGTCCAGACGAACATAAAGAGCACACATAGGAACACACAAGAGCAAGTCTATTTCAGGTTCAACTTAAGAGGCTTTACCTTTAAAGATTCACTTTTTATTTATGTGTATGTTAATGTGCCTGCATGAATTTGTGTACATCATGTGTATGCAGCAGCCAGAGAGGCTGGAAGAGGAAACCAGATCCCCTGGAACTGTAGTTACAGGCAGTTGTAAGTAGCTATGTCGGTGCTAGGAACTGAACCTAGGTTCTTTGCAAGAGTAGTAGACACTCTTAACCACTCTGACATCTCTCAAACCCCAGGGAGCCTCATTTTATAATAGATGGAAAGTATGTAGCATGGAAATATGAAATACAAAGACAGATCAGTAGATACATGTAGGAATCAGATACACAAGGCTGTCTATGAAGTAAAGATGTTGTAAAGATAGGATTTGCTGCCGGGCAGCGGTGGCACACACCTTTAATCCCAGCACTTGGCAGGCAGAGGAAGGCGGATTTCTGAGTTCGAGGCCAGCCTGGTCTACAGAGTGAGTTCCAGGACAGCTAGGGCTACACAGAGAAACCCTGTCTTGAAAAACCAAAAAAAAAAAAAAAAGATATGTTTTGCTTTAATGGTCACTATATGAGAAAGGGTAAAATAAAGAAAAGGCATAGAACATGCAATTGGCATATTATGCAAAGTAAATATTGGGTACAGATAATAAATAATACTAATATTATTATTCCAAGGGCAATTGAAAGTACTTGAAAAAAAAACGTTGAGAAAGGTGTAATGTTAGTGCCCCTAGATGTGGTCTGGAGTAGAACCTTGCTGTGTGTCAGAGACAGATAGAAAACTGCTGCTGCCTTGGAAGAGGAGAGTATCTTTAGCTGCACTGACATCAGTAAGTATGAAGAAGAGCTGATAAATCTAAAAGGCATTCAAGAGATTAAGCGGGATTTGGTCCTGGGTTGCTTGTAAGGAGTGAAAGAACAGACAGCTCCAAGTTAGTTCTCAAGTTTTATAATGAACAACTATATGCTTGGTCATGTCCTTTTTCCCTTTCTTTTTGAGATTATACTACAATTACACTTCTCCCTTCTTTTCTCCTTCCAACTACTCCTATATATCTCCCATATATTCTTTGCTCTCCTTCAAATTCATGGCCTCTTTCTGTACCCGTACTTATTGCATGCATATTTGTATGTACATATATTAAAAACATAAGCTGTTCATTCCATATAATGTTACCTGTATGTATTTTTCAAGGGCTGGTCAGGTGGCACTGGACAACCAGTTGGTGTATTCCTTTTTGGGGAAAGCCACCTTTCCTGATTGCAGTTTTCCCCAGTTTCCTGTACTTCATTGTGTAGGGTTGAGAGCTCATAAGTTATTCTCCATCCTATCTGTTACACTGATTGGTGCCATCCATGTTCAGCTTACATATGGGTAAATATGTTGATGAGATTTGATAGGCATAACTTCTGACCTTATTAGGAGACACACTCTCACAGTAAATCCTCTGATCTTCTGGTTCTTATCTCTATGCTCCATGTATTGCAATGTTCCCTGAGCCTTAGATATGGAAGTGTTTTTTAAATGTACCCATTGGGGCTAGGCTCTATGTCTAGCATTCTGATTTGTTGTGATGTCTGTAGTGGTTTCCATCTGTTTGTTGTAAAGAGAAGTCTCCTTTGATGAGGGGTGAGGACTACATTCATCTGTGGGTATAAAGACATGTTTAGACTGTTGTTAGGGATTATGCTGGTTCAGTAGTTAGTGGTTTTAGATTCCTTTCCAATAACCATGAGTACATTAGTGCTGAGTACTAAGCTAGGATTCTAGTATAAGCCATGGTCTTCCTCTTTTTGAGTGGTCTTAAGTTCAACTGGAAAACTGTTAGTTACCACCAAGGTCTGCATAGCACTGCTGCATCCTTAGGGCTCTAGTGATACACTGGTTATTGATATTTTTCACTGGCATCATAGCTGGGTAGGGCTGTTGGCTGCTTCTCTTAGGAATCTCCCATGATGCCTTCTAATACCATACAAGGTAGTCGTCAGGGAGTGAATATTCAGGTCAATTCTAGGTCAGTGGTCTCCAGGCCCTGTTTCTGAAGTGCATGCTGCAATAAGGACTTAACTTCCATCTCTTGAGGTAGAAACCAATAGGGCATATATTTTGAGAGTCTCTTGGACAGCCCTGGCCAATAAAAGGAAGGCTGGTGCTGGGGTTTGGTGGTTGCTTCCCTCTCAACAAATCATGAATACCAGAAAAAAATTAGAAGGTGTGGGAAAGATTACAACTTTTAGATTTTAGGTACAGTGACACCAAGGTAGATTTAAAGTATCCAAGTGTAGATGTCAAGTGGGCTCTTGGGTATTAGTATCTGAAGCTGAAAGGAGACTTTTAATAAGGAACTTTGCAAGCCGGCTTATACAGAGTTGAGTTGAAGCCATTGGTAGACATCAGCTCCTTCAAAGGGAGTGTCCAGGTCACATTCCCAGAAAGAACCAATGGAATCCACTTAGCCATGATGGATGTGACAGTTTACCTAGAATGTCCTCCATGCCTTAAGTCCAGATCAATAAATATCTACTTATTGAGCAACCAAATCAATCAATCAATTCATGAATGGGATTTGAAGCTAGAACTGCATAACTGGTCCTATAGCAGCAGCAGAGAGAATCATGGCCTGCAATGAACTTTTGCTTCTGAATCTGAGGTTCTGAGACTATTACAATTGTCTTTTAAAAAATAATGTAAAACCAGAGGCTTTGGTTAACAACAACACACTAAAGCATCTCCAGAAAACAAACAAAAACCTAAGACAGTTTTCAGAAATATGCACACTATAGATCTTTCAACATTCTTTCCCCTATGAGAAAATCCTTGAGTTGCAGGCTACAGGAGCCCCTTGAGCATTCTCTGTTTAGTCAGCCCTTAAAGCAATGTGGCAGGTCAAGCCCTGGTCTTCCCAGTGCAGACATAAAGAAACAGAAAGGGGTCAGGCAAGCATGGCTGAAAGCATTTAGTGACCTTGGTTAGAATTGTGCATAGTCTCCAATTAACATCAGCTTTTCCCACCCAAGCAAAATACTCTACCAGAAACCCTGCTATTTACTTGGGGAAAAGCTCCAATGAAGTAAAACCTGGGATTGCAAAAGGCTTCCCAGAACATCTTCTTTGAAATTCTCTCAGCATATGCGTTTGTGCAGGAGTGGTTAAAAATGAAGGAAGAGAGAGGGATCAAAACAAGGTTGCTGAATTTTATGTGGTGAAGCCAGAAAGCCCAGTTTTAAATGATGCTCTCTTCATCAAGCAATTATAATTTTAATCACAGAAATGTACCTTAGGTTTCAGATGCCTGATACTCTCACAGGCCCTCCAAAGGAAAACTGTCAAATGGCTCTACCCATCTGCCACAGATAAATAGACCAGGGTCAGGTACAGACATTTTACACATAGTGAGGTGATGGGTTATCATAGCCCATGAGGGCCTGAATTCGAAACCTGGCTTTGTGACTTACTTGCAGATCAACTAATAAAAATTATTAAAATCCTCTGAATCACACTTTTCTCATGTCATACAGTAAGTGATTCCTACACATTGGTGAGCAGAGTGTTTGGGGAGTAAATCCACAGTGTGCAGAGCCCTAGGCCTAGTCCCCAGCATTTTCCCCAGGACCAGGACAGAAGATGGGCAGAAGCATCTGAAAAGCTTGTTAAAGCATAGTTTTCTGAGAACCATGTTCTGACACTGGAGTAAATAGGCATGCATCCTGTGAATCTGCATTTCCCGTCAGCATCCACCAATGCTGGTACACTATACCCAGGAAGTACTACAGTAATGACACTAGTTAGCAGCTGCTATCTCTTCCAGGACAGAGATATCCAATACCCTGTGCTACAATAATTTTTCAACCAATATTTGTTGAATGAACAATTCTCTCTCAAGGACTTTATTTGATGGAGTATGCCTTGGTCTTGTTTGGGATTCTATATTAAAATGCCATTTTAATGCTTAGCTCATAAACCAAAGCTCTCAAGGCTAAGATGTCCAAGATCAAGGTCTCAGCAGATTCTGCATCTTATAACAGCATATTTCTTAACTCAAGATGCAACTGTCTTGCTGTGATATCACGTGTAGAAAGAACAACATGGATCTCCAAGATATTTTTAATAAACATATCAATCACAATCAACTGCACATGGTCCTGATTGCAAATACCACCACGATATTGTTTGATTTCAAAATATGAATTTTATAGGGATAATACCATCTGAGTTAAAATGGCCAATTGTCAAGGAAGTGGAAGACAGAAGAGTTAGGTGGAGAAGGCAAGAAAAACAGAAGCCATAGATATGTCCTAGCCTGAGTCAAAACCTAAGAGAGAGAATCAGCAGGATCCAGCCAGGAAAATGGAAGCCAAGGCTGAAATACAAAGCTGACATATATCCAAGGAATTGAAGTAGGCACCAAAAAGCTCTCCTGCCAGTGAGGTAACAAGAAAAACAGATTGTATAAGCTTCTATTTTTGAAAACCTTTCCAGTCCCATTAAGTGGAAACACTGTTTTCCTGTGTGGCCCATGTTTCCTCAGTCTCCTCCTTCTCCAGTGATGAAGGGATGGGTCTTCACAGTCAGGGAAGGCCTAACATCAAATCAACTTGGTCCTGAAGTTAAAATCTGGCTTTGTGACTTATTTCTTGATCAGCCAGGAAAGAGTATTAAAATCCTCTCAATCACAACGTCTTCATCTGTAATATATCCAGGATTGCCTCTTTCCAAGAATAATAGGTGTAAAATTTCAAGATTCAGTGACTGGCTCACTGTATATGTGCAGATTCTGAGTCTCTTGGCTGAACTGCCAATGTTGGAAATTTGAAAGTGCAGTTAGAATTTTTCTTCTTCCTTCATCAATTATACAGTTGTTTTTGAGCATCCACAGTTGTTCCAGGGATGAGTATTTGGACAAAGTAACAAACAAGAGTGATAGAGACCTTTACTACCAGAAAGCTGACATTGAAGAAACTGTGCAATAATCATAAAGATTATGGTAGAGGGTACAATATTATTAGAATTGGGAATGGTTAGCCATAAATGTTCATAAGCCATGCTCATTCACTTTACTTTTTTTGTATATAGCTTTCCTGGATGGAATGTGTTAAGAGGATTAAAGGAAACAATTTTAGAGATGGCAGCCTAGAAAAACACTGCTATAGACAAAAGGGAAACAAAACTGAGGGAATCAAAGGTTACAAGGGGGGCCCTGGAATTAGGAGGATTGGGGTACTTGAGCAATAGGTAGAAAGCCAGGATATATAAAGAATGAATAAAACAAGTTTGCTATGAGATGAAGCAAAAGATGCCAGACCTCAGAGGTGTGCTTTGGATCTGGGGGGATGATTAATAAGAGTAAGGGGTATTGGGTGCTGGAGAGAAGGCTCAGCAGGCATGCTGCTCTTTCAGAGGACCTGAGTTCAGTTCTCAGCATTCATACTGGGTGGCTTACAACCTCCTATAATTCCAGTTCCAGGGTATCCAGTTCCACCACCACATTTTTGAAACAGTGTCTCGCACTGAACTCAGAGCAGTGTAGTTCAGTCAAATGAGAAAGCCACTAAGCTCCAGGGACCTATCTGTCTTCCCCTTATCACACACAAGTATTACAGGCATAAGTTACCATGCCTGGCACTTTATGTGGGTACCAGATATTCAAAATTTGGCCCCCACACTTTAGAGAAAGTACCTTACTGACTGTGCTATCTTTCCATTCCCCCAAGTTTCTTGATCATTTGCTTACATATCTATTTGGATTTCCCTCCATGTCTTTTATCACATCTTTTCAAATATGGATCTCTTCCATCTCAGCCCTCGGAAACCCAGAGGACACATTTATGACCCCATGTATTCCACCTCATCTCTCTGAGCTCAGTCATTCTTCTGGCTTTAACTGTCCTAACCTATCCTGCAGAACATCATACTATTCTGTCTTATCTTCTAAACAAAAGCATTCTCATTCCTGATGCTATCCTGTAAATTTCCAAGGCTCAGACCTGGACTTTTTCTAATTAAACAGTATCTTCCAAGGGATGGTATCAAATCTCATAACTTAAAATTTCAACTCCTGCCAGTGACTCCTTAGGTTACTCTCTGACTAATGCACAACCTACTTTGTCATTTACTAAACTCCAATAAGCATTTCAGAATCAACCAAACAATGCTGATGCCTTCCTCCACTGCAAGCCACCCTATTATCTCCATCTGAGAGTCATTTCCTATGATAACTTTCAAGATTCTCTGTAGACTTTGAACAATAAGAAAAATTCCTGGGAAACTCAGAATGATCTAATAACATGTTTTTCAGTGGCTTTTCACAAAATATCCCATGGAAACAGCTTACTTTGGCTCATATGTTTTTGGGAGATTTCAGTCCTGACAATGAGAGTGGCTCTGACTGTGATTCAGGAAAGGTAGAGGGGTTATTCCTCTGGTGTGGATGTGGGCATGAGGCAGAACACAGACAAAAGGCAAGGCAGTTCATACCTCAAAATGCCCACCCATTTTATGGATCTATTTCTGCCAGCCAAGCTTTGCCTCACTAACACTTCACAGTCTTCAAAATAGGGGACCAATAAACTCAAAACATAAGTCTGTTGGTGGTACCTAGCATCATGCAGCCTCTGTTCTTACAAGGGGATAGTTTGCAAAAGGAGACCCATGGGTGAAGCCATTACCTGCCCAGCTGGCTTAGTTCATGCACATATAGTGCCTACCTGACACACGTAGATTTGGAATAGCAACTTCTGCTCCAGCCATCTCTTGCACCTTTCTCTTCCTAAGGTATTCCATTGCTTTCTTCCCCTGTGACTGACAACTGCATCATTCTTTACCAAGCTGCTCTTCCTCTTTAGATTTCCATCACATTACTTCCCATTAGCTTTACTGTCAGCTCCTACTGACATTGTTCATGTCATACTGCTCCACACCCCCTCCAAATTCTATGTGCACATGTGCTGAACAGTGTAAGACCATTTGTCCTCATATTACCCCTTAACTCTATATGCTCACTATCTGTGGGGTTCATTCTTACATGCCTGGTACCCAACATAAATCGAATATTCATCAAGGATTGATGAAACTGAAATTGTGGCCAAGTGAATTACATGTTTTATTATATACAGAGAGTCAGTTTTCTCGTCAGGAACATAGAGATAATAGGACACACTCTTTTTATTGAGGACATAATATTAGTGGATCAAGTAAAATTATAAGGCAGCATTTGATTAGACATTTAATATCTATATCACTTGTATAGAGTTTCCATGCAACAAATGTGTGTCATGTTGAATTGCTGTTATATGTTTGCAGAAAGACAACATAAAAGTACGTGTCAGCAACCAGGCCCCTCAGCACTGTTCTCACCCACCCTATAGCAAAAACAGGCTCCAACCGGATCCTAATAAGATTCTGAGATCTTAAAGTACATGTAGCTCAGGTGGATCAATAAATATATGGCCAAGGGCAAAAGATTTTTCACCCTGAACAAGTTTCTACTTCTTACCTGTTTGTTTTATTTTTTGAAAGGCATCTGAAGTTTGTCAATAAAGGTGAAGTTTATTGCTTGAAGGTTTGACCAGCGAAAGGAAACAGCTGCAGATTACAGAATTCTGTCTGCTTCCCCCTAAAGCCTAATAATTTCACATATCGACTTCATGTTACAGGAAAGATCAAAGTGAAGGTGTGCAATGATGGGGAGATACACAGAAGGTCTGTTGGTCAATGTGGTCAATGGAAGGAAGCTCAAGTTTATCCAAAAAGGCCCAGAGCATCACCTCTGCTCAGCCTCCCCATGCAATCCATATCTGGTCTGTTAAGGAAGAGTGATGGTAGTCTGAATTCTCATTGAGACCCAATTATATACCAGAACTGGGGCAGGGCCATTTTAAAGCAATGGGTGTAATGTCACTTCTCAGAGATGTTGGAAATAGCATGAGGCTAACAGGAGTTAAACATCCTCACCAAGGTCACAGGACTAACAAATGGCAGAAGGGAAAAGGACAGCCATCTTATGAACATATTTAAAGACTAGAACACGGCACAATAAAAATTGAAAGCAAACAGCTTTGAGGCATTAGGCAAAACTGATAGTTTGTTTTAGAAGCTTCCAGGCCTTACTGTAAACTTGTAATAGTAAATGGACATTTGCTACAAAGGCAGATAGGTGCTTATCTTAGGTCTTAGGGTTTCATTGCTGTGAAGAGATACCATGATCAAGTCAACTCTTATAAAGGATAACATTTAATTGGAGGCTTGCTTACAGGTTTACAAGTTTAGTCCATTATCATCATAGCAGGAAGCATAGCAGCATTTAGGTGGTCAGGGTACTAGAGGAGCCGAGATTTTGACATCTTTATCCAAAGGCAGCCAAAAAACCTGATTCTTCTGGCTGCTGGGAGGAGAGTCTCTTTTGCCCTGGGCAGAGCTTGAGCACTAGGAGCCCTCAGAGCCCACCTACACAGTGATTCACTTCTTCCAACAAGGCCACACCTATTCCAACAAGGCTACTCCTCCTACTAGTGGCACTTCCCATGGGCCAAGCATATTCAAACCACCACAGTGCTGCTTTGAATTTTCTGCACTCATACCCAATATAGTGCAGGAGATATGCTAAGTATTTCTATGGTGCTTGTCAGTGGCTGATATGTTATAAGGGTGTCTGGCATATCACAGATGATAGTTTTCTGTTTTCCTCCTTCCTGACTAAGGAAGTAATAAATACAGTAAATTTGTGCCTGAAACACTGATAAGCCTGATCAACTTCCTTTCCAAGGAATTGCTACATGTCTGGCAACTACCTAAGCCCTTCTAGTGCCATGCTTAACCTAATCCTTTCTACAACTGCTTTCTTTCAACAGCTCATGCAACTGAGACTTATAGAAACTAAATAGCTTTCTCTAACTTACAATGGCATCAGGGCTCAAACAGGTGTCGTTGTCTTCCTTTGCTGTTGTTTTAGAAACGGAATCTCACTATGTATCCTAGGCTGGTCTTGAACTCATGCTCTTCCCATCTCAGCTGGGACACAAGCCTCTTTTAAGCTGCAGCACACACGGCTCTAGCACACTGTATCCTGTACTTCTAAACCAGAGGTATAAGTTTTATTGTTTGCATCTTCAGAGGGGAAGATCTACCTAGAATTCTTTGCTTCTACAGAAGCAACAGCAATGTTTAAGGTTAGAACATCTCTGATACATCAGCTTAGGCCATGTAAAAAACCCAGCCTCTCTGATCTGATATGATGATGAACAATTCAAATGCATCCATACACAGATATGGAAAACTTGAGATTTTCATCACATACCTGCATTTTCCTCAGCAGGTGCTTCTGCATCAGGAGGAAAGGAGCTAAGAAATGAAGGAAAAGGCAAGTACTTTTCCTAATTTTAAAACAGAATTCCTAAGCAGCTGTGTCTATGTTTCAACTCCAGACAGACCCTGTTCCTCTAGTGCTTCAGAGAAGCAGCAAACAGATCGATGGGGCTCCTAGCTGAACCTACTCCAGGAGTCTTGCAGACTACTGAATATTTGAAGGGCCTGGGCATTCATGAGGTGAATGCAAAGAGTGAAGAACTTCAAGCTGAGGAATAGTGGTTCTCAGCCACAGGCTCTTTCTTAACCCAGAGGATGTTCACCATGTCTGTAGTCATTCTGGGTTACAGTGGCTAGGGCTTGGGGAATTCCAGCAGTATCCAATAAGATTCCCCGGAGCACAGAGCAGCCACAGAGAGCCACCACAGACTCACTGGGCTGACATGTCAATAGCCCTGACTGAGAAATCCTGCTTTTGAGGGAAAATATCTGGATTTTTGAACCTTTATCTCTTTAAAAGTAAATTGCTGTCAACAGTCAATAACACATTCTTCCTCAAAGAAAATCCTTTAGATTGTTTTCTTAACAAGCCCGCATGGCTCCAAATGTGATCCAACCCTAGTTTCCCCAAAACACCAGACCTCTGGATCCAGTGAGAAGCCTACATATGCCTATAACATATGCCTCCCAGACACACTCCTGGACACATAGAGACATAGCACACATAGGCTATATATACCACATAATGCACATATGTCAACACATGTACATATTGTGTGCAATATGTGTTTATATTAAAACTATTTTCACAGCACACATGCACACATCAAACACATATACATTACACACATACGCATCATACATACACATATAACCTCACACAATACACACCACAAACCTATACAGTCGCTCGGCACATATGTACTATCCTCACCCATATATATACTACACCTTCAAACAGACCCACATACTTACATCACACCCAATAAACACTTGCACACAGCCGTACCTATACAAACACCTCAATTCCATTTATATACATTCCATACTACACATACCCATTCATACCTCAGACATATATGTATATGCCATACACATAACATGTACAAACCCTGCTTTGTATTCTATTTTCTTTCATCCTGATAACTCTGTACTTCCCTTTATACCTTGTGTGGTGGTTTGAATAGGAATCACCCCTGTAAGCACATATATGTAGATGCTTGGTCATTATGGAATTGTGCTACTTGCAGGGATCAGGAGGTGTAACCTGGTTGAAGTAAGTAGGTCTTCATCAGAGGAAATATATCATTGTGGGTAGCCTTTGAGGTTTCAAAAGCTCAAGCCAGGTCCAGTGTCTCTCCTCCTGCTGCCTGTAGATCTACATGTAGAACTCTCAGTTCCTCTCCAGCACCATTTCTGCCTGTGTGTCACCGTGCTTCCTGCCATGATGACAATGGAGTAAACCTCTGCACTTATTGGAGTAAGCTTCAATTAAATGCTTTCCTTTGTAAGAGTAGTCCTGGTCATGGTGTCTTTTCGCAGCAATAAAACACTGAATAAGCAAAACACTTTGTAAAACTTTATTTCTCCATGTTTATCTATTTCATTTTTATAAACCTTTAAAATATTTACCACCCAATCACCCAATAAAAGTATTAAATTCTTTTATATGTGGGCACATGGATTAGACTGACATGTCAAAGTGAAAGAAATCAGGCGTACAAACACAGTAACACATGTTTTCACTCATACATGGAAGAGAAAAGTTAATCTTTGGGCTGAGGAGATGGCTCAGTTTCTAAAGTGTTTGCTATGCCAGCAAGAGGACCACCTGAGTTTGGGCTCCAACAGGCATGTAAAGAGCCAGGCATGGTAGTGCAAATCTGTAATCCCAACACTTGGAGACAGAAACAGGTAAAGCTAGTTTTGATGGATGGGGTGAGTTCCAAGTTTGATGAGAGATCCTCTTAAGTCAGGGAGAGAGGAAGACAGCCAGTGTCAACCTCTGACATCTATATCCACATGTATAAATACAAAGACACACACCCACATACACAGGAACAATTACACACATACACCCATACACACACAAACCCACAAGCAATTGCATAAAAAGAATGAAAATTAATCAAAAGAATCTGAGAGGAGACTAGTGTCTATCAGACTCTGAGGAGGGTGTGAGGGAAGAATGATGGGAAGAGAATGGTTAGAAGATATTGGGATTCAGTTGGACAGGAAGAACTTTAGGAATTTGGTGGCACAGCTGACATGCATGGTAGAGAAAAGTGACAGTTTTTCAGAGTATCCAGTGAAAGGATTTTGAACATGTCTAATATGAAGAAATAAAAATGTCTGAGTAATAGACCAGCCAGTTCTCCTTCTGTACTGTGTGTACTGTATGCATGTTACTGCAATGTCTACTGTGAATTACTGTGTCAGTTAAAATAAAAACATAAAAATAAAGCATTTACTACTCAAAGCATGGCTTATGGGATGTGGGAATCTACCCAGGCTGATCTAACAAAAAGCCTTTGGCTGGGTGGCTTACAAATAACTTCTTTCTCACAGGTCAAACTCAAGGGGCTTGGGGACTTAGTGTTGGGTAAGAGTTCTTGGCTTCAGCAGTGTCTCCTTCTCACTGGTGGAGGAAACAAACAAGCTCCCTGGGGACTTTCCCATCAGTGTACCAATGCTACCCATGAGACTTCACCATTGACACATAAGCACCCCCAAATCTCCATCTTCTTAATGCTTATCCCTTCAGAGCTTCAATTTTGACGTGAATTCAGGGGAGACACAAATCTTCAGCCCCTTCCATGGCTCATTGGTACCAGTAACAATATCATTTTAGAATTTGTTAGAACAGTGGAATCTTAGGTCACTCTCTTAGACCTGCCCAAACAGAATCTTCCTGCTAGAAGATTTCAAGTATTTTATCTGCATGCTTAAACCTTTCCAGCAACTGCATTCCTACCTTCACCTATAACATCCTAAATAGACCTCTCATCTCAGAATTTTCACTGTCAAACAACTGTCTCTTAGTGTGTGTCTATCTCTCCACCTTGTGATGCTGACCTAGGGAAGGACAATATTTTGATTCCTCTTTGTACTCTTAGTAGAAGACAATGTATTACTGTTAAAGAAATGCATCGTCCACCCATGTTCTCCAGTCCCTGCCAGATATGATGGACACACTTCTCTAGATAGTCAGGCTCAGCACCAGTCCAGAGGCAGTCAAAGGCATGTATGATTACATCTTCACCATCAACCAATGCTGCTTGACCAGATGTGTGAGCGCAGCACTAAAGAAAAGCAGACCTGGCCTCTCTCGGTGCTGGAGGTGACATTCTAAGGAGGGAGTTGGTAAATGGGCAGAGTAGCTTGAGAGGCTCTGGCAGAAGGTGTGATTTATGGAATGGGGGCAGTGTACTAGCTAAGTCTCCTTTTAAGCTCGGCATTAAAATAAATAAGAAATGATCCCAAAGAAACATGGCAAAGGAGATGAGGGATGAACCCACTAAAAATCCAAAGGGGGAGAGGTGGGAGGAGAACCTCACTGATGAATCATGAGAGATCAAGGGACCAGTGGGATAAGACATAAGACTACTGGCACAGATCAGACCAGGCAGAGCTCCACCATGAGCCATGGACATTCCCCTAAGTATGACTCTCTCTATCCATGCCAGCCTGTTTCTGAGCCAGTTAGCAAGAATAAGATGAGCTTTGTCCTTTTTGTCCACCTGGTACTTTCTTTACTGAATGACCTTAAGGTATTCACAGAGCCCTCTGCAGCCCTCACAGAGTCTCTGCTCTCTCCAGTTTCTCTGGAAAGCTTTTCCAAGGCCAGATCTTTATTGTTCATGCCCTGGCTACTCTGGGTCACAGATTACATCATTTATTCCTCTCTCACTTGATCAGAATTTGGAGATGTTGGAGAAAGTGAAGATAAGTAAAAACCACTTCTCTCTGCACTCTGCCAGAGCCTGGAAAGTGTGAGGCGATGATAAGGAAGTGAAAAATCCTAGTGTTCTCCAGCAGAGTCTCCAGCAGCTGACCCTGGGCCAGCCATGAAGATCCCACCAAGATCTTTACTCCACCGCTCTACTACTTTAATATCAACCACAGAGAACTCTCCTTCCCCCACCCTCTCCATGCTGCTCCTGATAAATAGGAAAAAGCAATCATTCTCTCGGGGACTACTTTCCTGGTTCTTTACAGTCTCATCAGACAGGGTATCACCAGAAAATGGACAGCTGTCTTTAACTGTGTCTCTAACTGGTAACATTTATCTTGGAGACTCTGCCTCATAGAGATTCATTCTATGATTCCTGAGTCTTTCAAGGAACACTTTCACATTTCACACCTAACGCCTAACAACTTCATTACAGAGGCCAATATTGCCAGGCATTCAGTTCCCTGTAATTATTTTTGCTGTATTTGCCATTCAGACTGAGCACTGCTGGCCATTTGCAAGGGAATTAAATAAAGCTACATTGATGTAAGAGAATGTGTCTTTCTTCTTCCCTGGACTTTTGGACTTCTTAGTAAGACTCTTAGAACAACACTGTTCAACAGGAGGCCAATCCTGCAGGCCAATCTTGGAAATGGGAGTTCACTGGGAAAGTTATCCACCCCCACCCATGCTCTCCTCATCTAATCTGTGTTCATATAAAACCAGCTGAACTCAGGAGCTGTAGCAGAGACCTCATGACCTGAAAACTCTGGAGAATTCATTATCTGACCTTTAGCAAAGCATGCTGACACCTACACAACAGCCTACACTTCTAGACTGTAAGCCACATGCAGAATACTTTACATGGCTTGCATGCCTTTACCCACACGAAATCCCTTTTCACAGATAAGACTGTGAAGACTCAAGAGTTCTTCAGTGATAGCCTAGCATCTTGGTTCTGCATGGTAGCAAAGTTAAAAGGCTATTGTTGCATCAGTTGTGACTGACTGGTGCTTCCATAGCAGTGGTTTTCTGTAATCTTGATATCTGAACTACATTGATCTTCACAAGCAAAGGAGGCAAGGCACCTTGTCTAATTCTGCACCTTTATTCAAAGAAGTCTGGGATGCAGGATAGCCAGTAGTGTTGAGAAAATTAGATGAAATATGGGAGGGGGCAGAAATATACTGAGTCTCAATTAGGAATTTCCCAGCGATTATTCAGTTGATAAGCGACGTATGCCAATCTGTCCCATAATGGTCCCTGGTCTCTGGGAATCTACTTTCACAGGACTCCCCTAGTTCATGTCTCAAAGTTTGTCTTCAGACTTCTTGGGAGCTTGTTAGAAATCCAGAGACTCCGGTCCCAATTCAGACCTACTGAATTGAAGTCTGCATGTTACAAATATGTCCTAGTTTCCTCCAGGAATGAGTTCCCCCATAAACTGTCCAATCCCAAGTGGTCGGCTGAGGACATGGTTGTATGCATACACTTGCCTGTGTGAATGCAACTATCTATGTGCATGCACATGCTGTTCATGCATGCATGTGTATGTGTTTTGTGTATGTGTATGTGTAAAATGATAATAATAAAGAGAAGACATCATGAATCCCGGAGAGGATGTTAAAGGAGATGGAAGGGGAAGAAGAGCAGATACATACAGTGCTCGTGTATGAAGTTCTCAGAGAATATTTTGAAAATTAAAATAAATACACCAATGATTGTCAGTGACTCTTGTGCATGCTGAGCTTTGAGAGGGGCTGCTCATATCCCCATCCTGACAAAATCCTGACCACACAAAGCAATGCCTTCAGCTTCGGGCAGGACAGATGGGGAGGAGGAAGAACGTGCAGACCATCAGCCTCTGCATCCATAGCAGTTCTTGGGAAACTGCCATGCCTCTGTCACCTCAGTTATTTGGATATCTGTCAGGCTGCCCTCCTTAACCCTTTCTGGGAAGACACTCAATCCCATCTCCAGGAGCAGCAGACTGCACTATGACATCTTCCTGGGTCTTATGGGCTCTAGCAATCCCTGCTAGGATCTTGGAAGGTTTGATGTAACCACTATTGTTTCATTCTGCTTGCTGCATCATTCTTTCCATTGATACCATACTGTATCATGCCAGGCCAGATGAGGATCCTGGTGCCCCTTCCTTCCTAAGTTAAACTTGAAGACTTCTCCCTAAGCTGGCTCATTCTTGCAGCCCAAGACAGCCTCATGATACCACACCCTGCAATTTTACACTTAGCAATTTAACTCCTAATCAGCAGTGCAAAGAGCACCTGCTCTCAAGCAATAAAGAGATGCCTTGTCCATGAATATCTACTGCATGCCTCTCACAGCCCAAGATTCTAAGTAAGTCCTGGACAAGGAACAGATGTTCAGTGAAACTCCCACAGATATGCTTCCAGCCTTTTATCTACCTGCTCCATCACCATATCTTTTAGTAATATAAGAAAATAAACATCGTTAAATGACCCAAGCAACTATTCAGCACCATGGACAGAAGAAGCTTAAGCAAGCATCATTCTATAAACTTGGCTGGCTAGTTGGAATCTTAGCTTCCTTAGAGACTCAGCTGTGGCAGATGTCGTTAGGTCCAAGCTTTGATGCTGCCAGAATGGGCTCACGCTGGCTGCCAACCTCCAAAAATCAGATATTCTGGCTAAAACGCTTGCAGGCGGCTCATCTCCCTCCCCACACCTATGATTCATCCTCCCCTCCCCTTTTCTATCACAGACACACATCTGTTCCGACTTAGGATAACTAAAGGAAAATTAAATGAATCTGTTTCGTGTGTCTCAGGGGTTATTTATAGGACTTTAATACAGGCTGATTCAAAAATAAAGAAATAAAGAAAGAAATAAAAATAAGTTATCTTCCCAGAAAGCCAGGAGAAGTTCAAGGAAGAGGAAAATAAGTCATGTTCATTGGCTGATGAAGCTGTAAGAGTCTTTGGTTTATCACAGTCTTTCTTCCAGGTCCTGTGGAAATCAATGAGGCCTGCTGGATTTTGAGAGATCGATATTAAAAATGCGCACTTTGCAATGCAGAACATGTACCCAGTGTGTGTGTTTCAAGGGGCTGTGTGCCGACAGAGCAATCTTAATCAAGCACTTTGAGGAGTGTAAATATTGACTGTTGGGATAAGGATATCTCCAGGTCCTTTGCCAGCATGCTCTGCTGATATCTAACTGTGTGTTTTGTGCTGCTTGGCTACAGCAGGTGACCAGGGCTCTGGGTCACTACAGATTCTTCAGGGATACTTACAGACTCCCTGTGATGAAGCCTGTCAAAACACAGGTCAGGGAAATAACAAGAAGTTCCAAAAGAAATCGCTATAAGGCCAAAGACAATATGAATTTTCATTTGGGGAAACACGTAATAGACTGGAAACCTCCCAACTCACTCTCTGCATCCCATGTCTGCATCGTCCCTCACCAGCTTCTTTTCTGAGTACTCCTAAAACCAGGCCCCAACAATCAACCTTTACAGCCAACTACTGTGGACTTGATTATAGCCACCTTTCCTATTTTAAGTACAACCCTTTATTAAGACAGGCCTCCCCCACTCTATGGTCTGGGGTCTGGTAGTTCTTTAATAATGTATTTAATTGTGGAGCTATTGCCTAGATTCCAGCCACAGTGGTCCTCAATAGGCCCCGCTTTTTCATATCTCCAAGGATTTTATCTGTAAATAATAGTAGTCTCCCACTTATCCACAGCTGATGCCATGCACCATGGACAGTTCTAACACTTCAGTGACTAACAGAACAATCATATAGTCACAATGGACACTATGGGCAACTGAATGATTCAAATCTAACCTGGATGACCCAAGGTGACACAAGAGTCTGTCATGCACTTGGAGGAATGTGGAATCTGAAATGATGACTTGTTTATTTCCAGGATTTTCCACTTAAGATTTTCACACCATTGTTGACCACAAATAGTTAACATATTGAGAGGCAAACCATAGTAGGGGTTACTGTCATAGGCATCAGTATGCAGAGCTAATAACTTCCCTCTACTTGATACTCTTGACTTTTGTAGAAAGAAATGAACACTTCTTGGTGCAATTATGTAAAAGAAAAACCCCAATTCCAGTACTTATTCCATGATATCTCTCTTATTTGCCTGTCTTTCATCCGTGGAAGTCCCTTGAGAACAAGACTCTTCCCATGGCCATTGCTTCCTCTGAGCACCCTGACCTCATGAGCAGGCATGGAGCAAAGAATCTGTGAACAGTGAATGAGTAAAAAGTCTCCCTCGAAGACGAGACTGTAAATTAACTCTAATGATTCTTGTTGAGTTTGTATGCTGGCCACATAGTAAGTTGTCCAACATAGAGAGGAATGAAATAAATGAGCCAAAACAAACAAACAAAAAATACCCACCATTGTTGGATTAAACTGACTTGAAAAGCATTTCCTAGGAGAACTTATAAAGGGGTCTTAAGATGACATCTCTATCTGTGTACACAGACAAGCTGGGAGCTAAAAAGTGAGACTGGCTCCCACAGAAGAAAAGCAAATTTTACTGAGGATCAAGGACAAAAGATGCCCAAATCTCAACACCCCAAATCACCAATTATGCTCCTCGGGCTCCACAATTCTATTTATGAACATAAATCCTCACCTTATCTCAAGCAAACATACTGCAATGTCAACTCGATTTTAAAAGACCTTTATAGTCACCACAACTTTGATATATACATTTTATTGTGGCACCATTTGCAGTGTGAAAGTTAAGATTGAGTCAGCACTTCCAGTAAGAAATCCATGTTCTAGGGATTTATCACTCAGCCATAAACACTCAGCTATGGCTTCGGCAATAAAGCCGTGAAACCCGCTCTGATGACTGAAGATATAGCCAGGAATTCTCTAGAGCTGTCACCCCAAAAGGCTCAAGGAGAAGTCAAAAGTCTGCCCCCCTTTTACAAAGCTAAAACTACATTAATATCAAGGTGGGGGCACATTTACAAGTACTATAACCCTCCTCACTTCTGAAGAATCTAACTCCTGTATGTGTTTGATTTAAGGGACTCCTCCTTCATATCCAAGTGTTCTCTAACTCCTCCCACCTGATTTTAGCTCTTCCCATGATTCAGTGACCCTACAATCATCCAGGGTCTTGCTGATGCAAAGGCACAGGAAGCATCAAAATATGATGGGGAGTATGAGTATCTATATTTAAGTTTTCTGTGATGTCCTTTCTAAGCCACACCACAAGAAACAAATACCTACAGAGTCCCCAAAACCCTACTCCTCCATATCTACACCCTTCTTTCATGCAGACCCTGTTCCTTTCATATCTGGCCTATTTAATACCTTTCATACTCTCTCTCTCTGGCTCTCGCCGTCCATGTTATCCCCAGTCCCACCTGTCTGCATTTCATCCTCCTGTGGCAGCTGAAACATTTTGATAATCCAGACTTTACCTGTCCCAATTAGACCGCATTCTTCTGCCATTCCCAGCCCCTTCGCTATCTCCACACAGACAGGTTGAGTCATTCCTGGTCTTGCCACTTTCTATATCCACCACTAAATCTGTCAGAAAGTTTTCTAATTATCGACCTATGTCTCTGCCAAACTCAACTGACTGTGAGTTATTAAGAGGTAGGAAGCTCAGGGTCTGCTACTCCAGAGGAGTTCAATCCATATTTAATAAGAGGAGGAATTCATATTTTAAGGAATTTATAATGGGAACTAACATTTATTTATCATCAACTCCATGCCAGAGGCTGTACAAAGTGCTTTCCATTTATTAACCCATTTAATTCTCAGAACAACCCTAAGAGTTAAAATGATGAGCTCCTCCTTCTACAGAAGCAAAATGGAGTTCAGAAAAGACACACATGATGCAGACTTTCATTGTAGAAAGTGATATGCTTGATTAAAACTCAATTCTATTAAAATCCAAGATTGTTTCTCTTAATTGACAAACTGTGGGAGAGACTGATTAAAAATATTAATTGAAACGTGAATAAATGAATAGATAGAGGAATGAATGAGTGACTTCTGTTGTCCTTGGGGGCCTGGGCAACCTGTCCCCACAAGTCAATGAAAGTACCCTATTCATATGACCAAGTTCTAATCTATGAAAACAAAAGGGGTGATTTATGCTACTGCCTTACTGGCTCTGACCTCTGGCAGCTCAAAATAAGATTTGATTTTAAAAAGCAAATGTGTCTCCTTGACATGAGATGAAGGGCGTGAAGATGTTTGACCAGCATGCTGGACTCAAAGCAGCTGAGGAAAAGAGTGCTTCTGACTTATGAGGACGGAAAGGACAGAAATGGCAAATGCCATTCCCTCATTTATGTGCCCATCCATCCTCTCCTTGCTCATCTCTCCACCCATGTATTCATATTTTATTCATTGATTCATTCCGGTTTTCTCTCATTCACCAAATATTCATTAGGCCTTGGTACATTCTAGGAATTATTAAAGTGCTGGAAATGTGCCAAGTTTGGAAGACGATGGTCAAAGGAATTTTCCTAAAACATAATAAATCACTTTTGAAAGCTTCTTTGGAGTTTATGTAAAAATTACCCTAGCAAAAAAGTATGTGGATCTGTATTGTCTATCGCATAGTGGATGTGGGAGGAGGGGCTGGAGGGAGTGCTAGACATGAGTCACGACAGCACGTGTGCACTCTAGAAGAGAGTGTCTGACATATTTGAGGCATTGGAGAAAGTTCAGGGTGGCTGAAGAGATATTAGAGAGCAAAGAAGCAAGAGTAAGGAGAGACACACATGTGGGAAAATAGCCTCCCTCTACTCCCAGGCATTAGTGGATCTCACTCGTACCAAGTGGAGGAGACTTGATATAAGCATGTCCTTATCTATAGACATACTATAGACAATAATGGAATGATGAATTGATTATGGGGAGTGTAGATGTACTATACATTCTCATATACAAATTTCTGAATATGTTAGTATCTATGCATATATTCACACATGTATGCATTTCACATTCCTATAAAGTAAATTAAATTCTGACCCAGAGTATCTTAGCCACAGAGCAGACAAGAGTGTCAGGGAAGCAGGAGTACTGAGTTCCTCAGGGGTTCAGTGGCACAGTCCTGTATGTTTGGATTATATGCAATTGCACTGATTTTTACAGCCAGTAGAGCTGTTGTGGTCTTGCAGCCTGTTTCAACAGCTCCTGTTGCTTGTGGAGAATACTTCATTTACTTCCTGAGCATTACTGATGACATCCAAGACTCTTTTTGCTTGGAGATACCACACTGACAATTCCTTATGTTCTTCTGGTTTCCATGTATTCACCCAGGGCTTACATCCAGATTACTTCTGTTCTCTATAGAGAACTCTCCCTCAATCCTCATTATTCATCATCCAAATGGAAGAGTTTAAGAAGAAACTCTCCTTCCCTAGCATTGTAAGGACATGCTACAAATTCTTATGATGTTGCTTCATATTCAAAATCCTTGCCCCATCATAGGCATCAACTTTTGATCACAAAAAGTCAAGAAGAAAGTCTGGGGAGATGATATGAGTGTTCTCCCTGCCTGTTACCTTCCCTCAACAAAATGAAATTAGCAGTATCCTGAGCCTTTAGTTATAATAAGATTAAGAGATAAGTGAATGAGAAAGGAGAACAAGTCAGGGAAACATGGATTAGTAAAGCTAACATTACAGATGACATGTAGTGACAGACATGTGGTGACAGTTCTAGTAGAAGTGACCATAGGCATATTATAAGTTAAAACAATATTAATCAACGTGTGTTTCCTACTTTTCTATAGTCCCTACAGGCTAAACTCATTGTTTTCTACTTTCCAACACATGATTAAAGGCCCAGCCATACCAGATAGCTTGGGACAAAATTTTGAGATGGCAAAAACTGAAGGGAGAAAAGGACCATGCGGGAAGCAAGGTTTAAATGATATTGATATGCAATTTATGGGTACAGGTGCTGAAGTAGTTCTTCTATAGGGGAACAGGGAATCAAAAGGAAAGACATGGAAACATTTTAAGAATGGCTGTTGAGCCCTTTGTATTATTCAGTAGAGGTGTGCAACTGCCAGCTTCCATCCTATTGTGTGAGATTCTACACGGTTGCTAATATCTGTACTTCTACATTCCTACCTGGCTCTTCTCCTTAGGGAGTCACAGTTAGTAGGAAATATTAAAACAGAAACAGAAAGGAGATTTTCTTCCAGTTACCTTCCTGGGGAAATGTACCAAAGTTGAAGATGAGTCAATGTCTATGAGTTTAGGGAAAACTTAGTTTCACCCTTAACTCCACATAGACAGGTGGACATTCAACATATTGACTGCAAGTATGCACTGATTAAGGGCATGTTCTTGTTTCTCAGAACAGCATCAAATATCAAGGGAAGTATTAATGAAGCTTCTCAAGCTGGTGTTACTCTAATGACACAGCAAGAGGAGCACAGCAGCCAGAGTCACCATAGGACTTCATTATAAAACAGTTGTAAGTGGCATCTATGGGAACTGACTCCAGGACCCTCTTGAGAATACCAAAGTCTGCAGAGGCTCCATCCTTCACACAAAATAGGATCATATTTATACATATGCATATCTTTCTACATACTACATAAATTGTCTCTGGTGACCTATGGTCTCCATTGCAATGTAGGAACTGTGCAAGGCTTGTTATTCTGTATTGTTTAGGGAATAATGGCAAGAAAGGTTGTAGACATGTTTAATACATGTGCAGTTGAGTTGTTTTCAAATATTCTGTCTGTGTTTGGCTGACTCAGTGCATGTGGTACCCACAGATATGAAAGGCTAACTAAGTATATCTATCATTTCTAAGTCATCATTCCTCTAACAGATGTGAACAGTAATAGCTTCACCCCTGTGTTGCATCAGCTTACATAGATTACATGAATGGCCTGAGCTTCAAATATACTCTGTCTCCTTTTATACTTCCCTGAAGGTGTAAAAGTGTGAATTTTAAGTAATTTTAATGAGTTTAAATGAGTTAGATTAAGGTAAACAAAACTAACTAACTAAATAAGTGGTGTAAATATGAAGTGAAGTATAGAACAAATAATATAGCATCTTCTATATAAATCTCAATAAAGTTACTATGTAAAATTTGCATAAAAGCCAATTTCAGCAAATATTGCTGCTGGTGAGTTATTCATTCATTTAACTCATTTTACTGTGATCAATAACAAGGATCAGACAACAGTGATTAAGGATGCAAGCTCTATAGTCAGACAGACATGGTACTTGAATAAATATAAGTCATTCATTGATATTAAAATAATAATAAAAAAAGATATGATACCTTCTAGGTCCTGTGTGAAACTGGCTCACAAATATATAATCCCACCTGAGATCTGCTCCAAATCCAGGAAGGAATAAGTCATTAAAGATGATGCCGAAGACTAGAGAAGACAGATACTGTGTGAAGGAGTGGAAAGAGATAGAGATTTGAGCAGGTCAAGGTCAACTGTCCCAGTAGTACTCATCCAAAAGGCTGTTTTTATAAAATACAATACATCAGGAGACAGAGGAAAAAAACATTGAAAAGGATCTTGCTATATGGCTCAGTGGGTAAAAGTTGTTGCCAGACAAGTATCAGAACCTGGGCTTGAATATTCAGCACAAAGCTAAATGCCAGATATTGTCATTGGCTCCTATAACTAGCGCTGTTAGAGTCAGAGTCAGGAGGGTCTGTTGCTGGTAATTGATGGCTGCATGCCATTAGGGCTCCAGGTTCAGTGAGGTCCCCTTTCTCAAGAGTGGAACGTGATAAAGACACATCACTTCCTCCTCTGGCCTACCCACCTATGCACAGGTGTGTACATATCCACAAAGACATATAAATCTGTATCACTCATACATTCCCACATGTATACATTTTTAAAAGAGCATCCTGGTACATGAAAAAGTATTAGTTACCCTATGAATTCTGACTTAAGCTTTGCTATTGTACAAAACACTTGATTTGATGTTGCTGTGTCTTTCATATCTTTTGACCTTAACTCCTATCGCCTTCAGCACTAAGAATGCAAATGTCAGGCAGAGAGTCTTGACAATACTCCCCAGGTACAATTCAATGACACTATTTGATTTGCTTCTGCTTTCGTTTTATTGATGCCTATGGTTACCTTAGAGGATATAAATGACATTGTGTGTTTGAATGAGAGTTGTAACTTATTATAGTGTATACAAAAATTTACAAAAGAACGCTAATTATCATAGAACATTTAAGTCATACTGCCTAAATGATAGACAGACAGTAGAATGCATAAAGATCATCATATCCATTAGCTGACATTACAGAACCTAAGGGTCACATGCAAATGAATGACGCATGAAAAACTTTGCTCCTGTATCTAGGGAATCACTCCTGTCTGTGCAGAAACAGAGGGATAATATCAACTCTGCCTTATGAAAAGTGGCAATTGCTTTGAAGAACAAATGAGTTCCTACATTCCCAGAGAGTAGAGTTGGTAAAATAATATAGAATATTTGAGTGGCGCTTATACTGAAAAGAACCATTATCAGTTTGGAGGCAAAAAGAGATGAATCTGCTAGGCGGGGCCTCAAGAAATGAGTCAAGAGGTGAATGGTTTGACAGAAACCAAATCAAATTCTTAAGTGTAGACAGTGAGAGATGGGAAAATAGTAGACTGTAAAGCCTGCAGGTCCCTTGATATAGAGAGCCTGGGAGAACATCACTCCTCCCCATGGGAGATTCGAGCTGTACAAGATCCTGATGAAAATCACCAAGTATACTTTGACCCAAGTGGGGAATCAAGTCATTTTATGAATATCAGCTGACACCTAAAGCAGGATTCTTCATTTACTCAAATGTGGAAACAGTAGAAAGGACAAAAATAAAAAGAAAGAAAAAAAGGAACCTGAACAAAATTGTGTGTGTGTGTGTGTGTGTGTGTGTGTGTGTACCTGTGTGCCTATGTGTCTGTGTCTATGTGTTGAATACCATCTTGCCCAAATGCAGTCTTTTCCAGTACATGACTACTGTAGAGCAAGAAAAAGAGAGAGAAGGCCCTAACTCAGAGTTCCTCACCTACTCACTCTTTGGGGGTCTAGCCTGTCTCATCCTTCTTGGAAATCCTTCAAAGATAACAGAGCTCAGACATACCAGGTAACTGGCTGACACAGAAAGAAGGCATTCACACTGGGATTTGAGCCACAATTAACAACCCCACTTATTGACAGAGCACCATTAGGGTCAACATTTAAGAAAAGCCAAAGGCTGCATCACATGAGGATTTAAAGGATTTTAGAATCCTGTACTATTTATTACTCTTGAATTGACCATGTTTATTCACTCTAAACAACTCAGTGTTGGTTTTCTCACATAGTCAATGCTCTCCAGTACCTCTGTATCCTTGTGTGCATGTCCAGAACAAGCAATGAGAAATTGGAGTCAGATCACAATGGTTTCAATTCCAAGAGACTCTCTAAAGAACAATATAGTTAAGATTGGGGCTCCTCAAGGGAAACACTCCTCCATTGCTGGTAAGGGTGAAAACTTGTGCAGCCACTACGGAAATAAATATGGTGGTTCCTCAGAAAGTTGTGACTCAATCTACCTCAAGGCCCAGCTATACCACTCTTGGGCACATACCCAAAGACTGTTCAAACCTACCAAAAGGACACTCGTTCAACCATGTTCACTGCAGCTTTATTCATAATATCCAGAAACTGGAAACAACCTAAATGTCCCTCAACCAAAGAATAGATCAAGAAAATGTTGTATATTTATACAATGGAGCTTTATTCAGCTGTTTTTTTTAAATAGACATCATGAAATTTGCAGGAAAATGGATTGAACTAGAACAAAAATCATCCTGAGTGAAGTAACCCAGAAAGACAAGTATGGTATGTATTCACTTGTAAGTGGATATTAGCTGTTAAGTAAATGATAGCCAAGTTACATTCCATAGATGCAGAGAGATTAGTTAAGAAGGAAGTGTATATGGGCGAATACATACATCTTTCTAGGAAGGGAAAACAGAATAGATTTTGCAAGTGAACTGGGTATGGGTGGGGACAGGAGTAGGAAGGATAAGGGATGTGTGGGAGATGGGATGGAGGGAGAAAGTGCAAGGAGAAATAGAATTGGAGGCTATTTGGAGAATGGTGTGCAAACCTAGTAGAAACTTCCTGGAATCAATGATGATAATTCTTATGAGGACTCCTTGTAATGGGGAATACAAAGTCTCGATTAGCCATCTCTTGTTGCCAGGCAAGGCTTCTAGGGTCAGGTTTAGGTTGCACTCAATTGAGTTGCTGGCCACAGGGTCCCATGGAAATCCCCAAACTACAAAGGTTGCTGTTAAGACAATGGATTTCTCTCCACAAACTGACAACAGGTCTCATTTACGAGGACAAGATCCATATACAACTCATTGAACATGGAGAAGTGAGATGGTGCCTACAGGGAGCCTTTGCCCCTATGTTTCAGTCTATTTGGTGTAACAAGGCTACCAAAAGAGAAATATAGACACCAACTTGCTATAAAATCTTAGACCTACAATCTATCCTGGCTGCAAAATATACTATGACAATGGTAACACACAACTTGTCTGATTTGACTTAGGAGCTACTTCATGAAAAGGAACCCATACCTGACACTGCTTGAATAATCAAAAACCAGAGACTAGATGGCCCAGAGACTTAAGGCAAAATCAAACACAACTGGTCTAAAAAAAAAGAAAGAAAGAAAAACTTCAAATGGTTCCTAATGATATTCTATCTATATCCACACTTCTCAACCTATGGGTAATGACCCTTTGAGGGTCACATATCAGATATCCTGCATACAAGATATTTACATTACACTTCATAGCAGGAGAAAAATTATAGTTATAAAGTAGCAACCAAACAATTTTATAGTTGACGGTCACTATAACAAGAAACTATATTAAAGGGTCACAGCATTAGGAAGGTTAAAACTACTGTGTCCTATATTCTTAGATCAGTACCTTATCCAAGTTCATCAGAGAGGCTTCCCCCAGCAGCAGAGAACAGATGCAAAGACTCAAAGCTAGATATTATATGCAGAAAAAGTCTAAATTGGAGGTCTCCATTAAATTCCTCCCCTCAGAGTTCAGGAAACCCTGTGGCAGAGGAAACCTGCAGAATTATAAAAGTCAGAGTGGATGGAGGACACCAGAAGAATAAGACCCTCTAATTCAACTAAGCAAGGTACATATGACCTCACAGAGCCTGAATCAGCAAGGGTGCAGCCTACATGGGTCCACACGTGGTCCTCCCTGTACATATTATAGATATTAGCTTAGTATTTTTATGTGACTCCTGAGTATGAGTACAGGTAGATCTCTGATTCTTTTGCCTGCTCTTGGTGCTCTTTTACTCTTTTGAGGCTCTCATTCCAACCTCAATATGATAGTTTTCACTTCATCTTGTTATATTTTGTTTTGTCGTGCTTTTTAATATCTTTTAGAGGCCTTTTCTTTGCTAATGAGAGACAGAGAGTGGATCTGGAGGGAAGGCGAGGGGAGGCGAAGTGGGAAGAAACTAGGTGAAGTAGAGGGAGGGAAAACTATTATCAGGATAGAGTGTATGGGAAAAGAATCTATGTTCAATTTTAAAAAAAAATTTTTTAAACCAAGAATGGCAAAATTTAGGAATAAGAGGAAATAAATGTGAAAAGACAGAGAAAACCTGGGAGGAGCTGAAGTGAAGAAGAGGAAGAAATGCTAAAAATACAAGACTCATATATGAAGTCTCAAAGGGTATTGTTTAAAAAAGAAAAAAATCACAGAGTTAAATTATTAACAAATGCCATTTAAATTTGTTTTTTATAAATAAAACATCTCCGAGATTTTTTTAAAATAGAGTTTGAGGAATACAAAGTACAATGCTGAGCCTACTGCCTTCCACTCCCTCAAACAGCCATTTCCCTCAGCCATACATTGACTATCTCTTCCATTTCCATCCTCCATCTCCTTGGCTACTCCAAAGTGGATGAGTCCACCAAGACTCATCTGCTGCACCTGATTCCCCATGTACTGGTATCAGAGGATGGGCACTGCCTTTGGGAGGTGAATCAGTGATGGTAGGTGAACTCTCCTTCCACAGAAGAAGAAATATATCTAGGAGAACTGGTCTCGTCCTAAGCTTTCAGCATGCAAAAAGAAAGTAGACATCTGGAAACTAGAAGTAGGCTCTCCCAAATCCCAAAGCTGCCAGCATCCTGACCTTGGTCTTTTGAGCCACTAGAAAAATGAGGGAGAAATGCCCATGTTTTCAGTTGTGTGATTCACAGTGGCAGAAAGTGATAGATCATCCCCCGCACCATCTCAGCTCTGGGTTTCACTCACTCCTGCCCTGCTGCTCTCTCTTGTGCCACCTGTTCTCTGATAGCTCCATTTTCCATACAACCTCCTCAGATTCATCAAAGGGCTGATGTTGTCATTGTCCAAGGCTGAAATCTGTCATTCTTCACAGCCAGCACTTGTCAACCCCAGACAAACACTTTCTGGTCTTTGTCTACTACCTAAGATTAATTCCCACATGCCTGGCCTCCCAGCAAGCACTGGCTCATAACACCCAATCCCTTTGGGCACTAGCACCTTTCTACACACTGCTCCCATTTCCCAGAATCGGGACACAGGACCTGTGCACACACATACACTGCCTTGCCCATCCACCGCTCCTGCCCAACCCCTTGATCCACTCTATTATAACTCTCATTAGTTCCCTTGACATTGCTGGCTTTTCAAACTGTTTCCCACACTAGACTTAATCACAAACACCCAACTGTTGATATCTATATCTCTATTGTCCAAGATTATGTACACAGAAGGTACTAAATAAATATTAGCCCAATGAAACGAACTATACAACATGATTTAACTACATAGGAAGAGATTTTCTTGCCAACTCTGCTCCTTTAAATAAAAAGTTTATAAACTTTTAACTGAAGGGTGTTCCAACCCTACAGGAGACCAAGGTCCCAGAATTTCTTCTGTCCCAGAACTTCCTCTTCTGCTTTGCAAGTAGCTTCTCACCTGGACCTCCAATATCCATGAGTTGCTATCTAGTGATTTCTTTGATATATTTGGGCGCAGGCACTTCATTTGCATACTACGATGCTTTATTTCAGCCAGATAAGGCTTAAGCTTTGAAAAAAAAAAGCCTGTTCAGCTAGGATTTACCAATAAAACATTTGAAATTCTAATGAATTCCCTAGTGCTCCAAGGAAAGAGACTACAGAGAGACAGGAATTTATCCAGCTTATCTAGGGAAGCCAACTTGAGGAGAGATGCTTCTGTTCTCTTTGAAGGGTCTGGCTGGATCACAAATGGGCTCCCCTGGTAGGTTTCCCTTGGCAGGCCAGGACCACATAGTTAGAATCTACCTGTATCAAACCTGGAAGAAATTCCTCAGTATTGGTATGGTCTCCTAGTGGCTGGGCTGAGGAGCAGTGAGAAAGGACCGCCCAGGTTGTAACATGCCATTGCAGGCATGCTACTGGTCGTTTTTATTGGATATTTTCTTTATTTACATTTCAAATGTTATCCCCTTCCCTGGTTTCCCCTCCTCCCAGAAACTCCCTATCTCATTTGCCCTCCCCCTGCTTCTAAGAGGATGTTCTTCCACCTGCCTACCCATTCCCACCTCCCCAACCTCAATTCCCCTACACTGGGGCATCTATAAAGCCTTCATAGGACCAAGGACCTCTCCTCCCCTTTCCTCCCCTCTCCTCCCATTGATGCCTGACAAGGCCATCCTCTGCTACATATGCAGCTGGAGCCATGTGTACTCCTTGGTTGGTGACTTAGTTCTTGGGAGCTCCGTGGGGTCTGGTTGGTTGCTATTGTTGTTCTTCCTATGGGGTTGCAAACCCCTTTAGCTCCTTCAGTCCTTTCTCTAACTCCTCCATTGGGGACCCAGTGCTCAGTCCAATGAATGGCTGTGAGCAACCACCTCTGTATTTGTCAGGCTCTGGTAGATCAGGGAAGATTTCTATTTCTCTGTCTGCTACATATCCATCCCACACTTGTTACCTGTTCCTGCATTTTCATCAGTAGATGGAGTAGGCAGACCACATTCCCAGAATCTCCTTCTGTCACTCAAAATACTACATCAGAGACTGGTCTGGAACCTTCACTGCCACAAGGCTCACCAATGAGACCCCTTTTCTAGGGGAAAAAAACAGAGAAGCAATCCCACTGGGAAGATTGGCAGCTTTAACCCCAAACTCTCTACCTTTGCAACAATATTCTCCACAATGTCAGATGAGCTTTAAAGCAGGAAGAGAAAAGCATATTGGTTTCATGCTTTAAAATCTAACAATTTCCTTTTATACATAAATTTAAATAAAAGCCCAATATCATGGTCACAATCCTAGAACCACACTCCAGGGTGCCTCTTCTTACTCTCAAATGGCTTCCCTCTCTGGTCACCAGGGCCCAGCTGTACCAACCTCCTTTCATTTATACAAATATAGCAAATTCACCGCTGAGTCTCTGTAGATGCTGCCTCTATTTAGAACACCCTGTCTCTTTCCAGCACATGGACACACACACACACACACACACACACACACACACATATCCATTGTATATACTATGCTGTCAGTCCAGAGACCTCCTGTAATTCTACCTTTTCCCTGTGTTCCCAGGCTTAACCAGATCATAGGGAGCCCACTCATGTTTTTTCTTTCATTTTTCTTGTTCACTCGATCTTTCCCATCTAGGAGGAATCTCATGCCCACTGCTTCTCCCTAGTGCCTAAATCAAGGCTCAAGCCTATGGCTCCCAATAAGTACTTGATGGGTGAATTAATGAATGAGTGGGTTTTTCCTGAGAACAGAGGCAGGAGGCCCCTGGCTCTCCAAGATAGAGTAGAAATTCATAATGGCATAGATCCTAATGTCGTAATGGCGGTCCTGGTCTGCCATAGGAAACCTACCATTTGTAATGGTTTAAATCTTGGACCATTTAAAGTGAGGAAATAAATTTCCTTTCTTACTTCTGCTAATTTGATTCTCCATCACCTGCAACTAGAGCACTCTGATTTACCACAGGAGGCTTGTGGATATGTGTTGGAATCCAGCTATGGGATGCCTGGCTCTGATTCAATTCCTGTTGTCTACCCATGTACGAAGAAGCTTCCCTCGCAATGCTGGAGCTTCTTTCCACCATCACTCACTGCTGACTGGACATGGTTTTGTCCCCAGCCTTTTACCTGACAAATAAGAAGCTCAATGAGACACAGAGAGACTTACACGGAGAGAAGTGGAAGGTAGACTGGAGGGTCAGGATTGTTCGCTGTGACAGGATGTGGCCTCCATCCTGCCTGTGCCATCTCATTTCTGCAAGAAGCACATCACCTTGTTCTCTGCTGGCTGCTAAGGTAGAGGCCCCATCCCAGAGAGCAGTTCTGAGCTAGAGAAGGAGCAACTAATCTTCTCTGACCTCATGTTCTACATCTTAGCATTAGATCATAATGTCTACTGAATTAGCAAGAATGCTCTGAGTATGGCCACTAGATCCCTGGATTATCTCATTTACCAGAATTGGCTTGAGAACCTTCCTAGTGATGATAATAGTAGGAGACGTTTGCCTATGCTTGTTTCACAGGGGTCAAGCCCCAATTTCACATGTTGTCAGTTCAGCTAAAGTTTACAGTAATCCAAACAGAGAGGTACCACTGGAATCCCATTTTGGAGAAGAGAAAATTGAGGTAGGCAATGGCCTGCCTAATAGAATGCAACAAGTAAGTAGTAGAGGCAGAATATGAAACAAAGGGATTCTGGAACCTGTGTTATTAATAGTGCCACACTCATACTCTACTGTAAGTGCCTGAAAAGACTGGATTGCCCAGAAATGGATGAAATGCCTCTGCAAGCTTTCCCTCTAGCACCAGTTTTTCATCCCTACTACCAGAAGTGATTAGGTATGCCCTCCCTTTGAATGGTACTATATGACAATCAAAGCCACATTTTTCTGGTTAGGTCTCATGGGACACTCACTCTGAATGACTAACACTGTGCTGTGGGAAGCCCACGGTAGACCATGTGGAAAAGCCACATGGAGACACCTCAAGGGTTCTGCCTGATCTATTGATGTCAGTAAGTGTCCTATCACCACTCCACAATAGCCTCCAGGTGGCTTCTACTCCCTGACAGTGGGCCATCCTGAGTCATCAGGTCTTCCCAGCTGACATCTCAGATGTGGGAGCATAAACAAGCCTTTCTAATTTCTGAGCCACAGAACTGAGGCCTGAAATACCTTGGTATACAGAAGAAGAGGGCAGAATGTCAGTTTCCGTCCACATTGTGCATAACACTACCTATGCAGGGTTTGGCTTAGACCCTAATGTCCAGTGACAGGCCTGTCATAGTAAGCTAGACTACTGTATCACATCTTTTTTTTGGGGGGGGGGCTTCTCTAGGGCCAGCAGTGAACCTTAGCGCCTCTTGTTTTTACTTGGATCCTCTTGACATCAAATGCCACCAACTGGACTGGACTTGTTTTCCTTTTCTGAAATTGGTTCTGACCACCCCCACCCATCAGACTTCCTCTATGGAACTCAGTTTTGTAGAGAGAGATCTAGCAAAATAAACAAAACAGTACAAACTGGCATCTCTCAAATGTGTGGTACTATATTCAACCCTCACATGTTATCCATTGTATAGAGGCAGAGTCTTGACACTCAGAGAGGATAAACCAATTTTGCTCATGGAATTTTGTTAAGTGTCCCCAAACACATCAGGCCTTGGAAAGATGAAGTCTAGACAGATCATGATTTTCAAAATTGAAAAAATACAATTGGTTTCTTTTAAAGGAGGAAATGTTACAATAAGACTGCCACCCTGGTTCAATTTTCTTCTCCCTTGAAAATACTGCTCTTGTAATCAAACACATCTAAGGAACACAGATGGCCTTTTGTCAAAAATACGTATGGTAGCTATAGCTGAAAAGATATGCATGGGCCTTCACCTTGAAGAATCTATTACTATAATGTCTTCTGGGTATTGCCTTAGGGGGCTCAGAAGGCATTACTTGAAGTAGATACAGGTATAAACACAGGCACTGCTACCCGACAGATTTGCTTTGTGACTTAGGATGATCTGTGAGCCCATGGAGCTGTGTGCCATCATTAGTATAGTGAGAATATAAACAGGATGTATCCTGTGAGGTGACACAGCATCAACAACATAGTACCGTTTAATTGTTATTACCAATTCCAGAAATGTCTATTGAACTGCAGTAAACATATTCTGTAACTATACTTTAAAAAAATATTCTCTAAAATTCCACTAAAATGCAGAAGTACCAGCCATCAAACTCCCAAAGAATTGCTTGTTTACTTGATTTCAGCCACTTATTTCTGCAAAGTTGCTAAGAAACATCAAGATACTGATTCTCAACAATTGTAAGATGTTAATCTGTTAATTACATTCTCCTCTGGACAGTGGTAGCAGCTGAAGGACCCTGCTAGACCCGAGCAGCTAGATGGCACAGCACCAGCCAGCACTCTTTGTCTCCATTAAGAAACCAACTAAGGGAAGGAAGGAGGGAGGGAAATGGATCAAAATATTCAAGAGTTTTATGTGTTGAAAGGGGGAAGAGAGAGATAGGGGGAGGAAAGGGAGGGGGAGGGTGGGAGGGAGGGAGAGAGAGAGGGAGAGAGAGAGAGAGAGAGAGAGAGAGAGGGAGGGAGAGAGAGAGAGATAGAGATCCCATCCCATTGTAATCCAGCTAGAAGGGCAGCTTCCTGCCACAGAGCACTGCCCACTGAGGTAATCAGTTCAGCATCTGATTCTTCCTGTTGTGGTGCAGAATGAAGTGGGGTGGGACAGGCATTGAAAGCAGCTCCATGTTAAATACTGCCAGCCTGTGGCTCCGGGTTCCAGCACTCAATGACAATCCAGGTTTTTGACAGACACCTAGAGACCCTCATCTGTCAGCTGGTGTCAGCCTCAGGAAGGAGGGAGTGGGAAGGGACAGCATCAAGACTGGGATTCTGGGTCACATCCTGGTTTCATAAGAAGCCCCTGATGTAGGTTTGAGTTCCCAGTCCCGAGATTATGTTGTTGGATATTCATTGGTCCATTTGTCTTTTTGTCTGCTTCAAACATAAACATCAGCTGTTGCTTAGCCTCTTCACAGTTGGTTTACCCATCCACACCACCCACCCTATCTTCTCTTCTACCTTTCAGTCTATGGAAATTTAGCTGAAGCTTAGCCCATCTGCGTCTTTAAATGCAGGTTTTTGTTACTTCAGCCTGTCCAATTAGCAAAGGAAATCAGAGAGGATTTAATTCAACCTTGAATGCACTGTTTTGTTTTTGTTGTTTTGTTTTAAAATACATTTGTTTTATTGCCATTTTCTCTTTTCTTTTCCTTTCGTTCTAATCTCAGAATCAAACCTAGGGTCTCACACATTCTAGGCACATGTTCTATCCCAGCACAACATACCCAACACTATACCTGTTTGTTAAAGTAAGTCATGTCTTTAGTAGGACAGACAAAAAGACAGGCTGCAAGCACAAGGCTCCTGGCACCATCTTCTAAAAGTAGAAAGAAAAATGGAATCCAGGGGAAAAGACAAATAAAAGATCAAGAGAGGGGTTCAGAAGTTAAGAGCACTCTCTGATCCTCCAGAGGACCCAGGTTTAGTTCACAGCACCTAACAGTGGCTCACAGCTATCTCTTAGTCCAGTGCCAGAGGATTTAATACCCTCTTCTGGCCTCTGCAGGCACTGCACAAACTTTATTTGCAGACATATGCAAGAAAAGAACACTCATACACATAAAAATAAATCTCAAAAACCTTTTTAAGAACATTAAGTGGGATAATCTAAACTATGACTTACATCTTCTCAGCTCCAGGCCCAAGTTTTACCTGATGACTCTCCTGGAGACTTTCAGCTCCTGAGTCAAGTAATTTCCCTTTTGTTGATTTTGTGTGAAGAGGGGTTATCGCTTTCTTTCTTTTCTATCGCTTTAATTTGATGCAGCTGGACAGCACCCAGTGCCAGCTACCCATGGCAGGCAAGGAAAGCCACAGTTGCTCAAGGCAATGAGTAAACTCTTCAGCCAAACCCATTATTCAAGTGCACACATGAATACATGTAGGCATACTGTTATATATTTCACGTGATAAAAGGGAAACAGAAACATTCAAAACCAAATATACAGATGCGAGGCCAGATGCAGCAGGTGCTGGAGCTGGGGGCTGCTCACATAACTATTGCAGCAGGCACGAGGGATGGATGCCTCTCATGCACCTACTTGCAGAAGGTACATGGATAGGTGCTCCTCCTATACCTAAAGCAGCAGGTGCTGGGCATGGGTGCTTCTCACATACTTAATCACATGCCTAATACAGTGGATGCTCCATCTAAATACTCCACCCAGAATCACTAGACTCTCCATTTCCATCTTCACCATTCTAACTGAGAAAAATCTAAGCCCTAAGCTTATAGGGAGGCCTCCCAAGCTGGAGAAATGTGCTTCCCATCCTTTGACAGATCAGCACTTCCTAGGAATTAAAATATCCCCATGAAACTCCTATACCCAAGGTTTAGGAACCATCGGGTAAGAGGGAACAGAAAAAAAATGTAAATGCCAAAGGTCCAGGAAGTATCGTGAGATCATGCCTTCTAGCTATGATAGGAAGCTATGCTACTCATGAAATCTCAACAATATGGCTGCCTAAGAAAGACCTGACCAACTCTAACAGCAGTTGACATCCCAGCATAGATCAAGAAAATCTTGTGGAGCTCCATCCCCTGATGATGAACTATAGGCAATTAACACTGCTGAGAGAGAATTCCTCTTCCCCAGGAATGAGTTCTCTGATTGGTTATCCAATAGCAGGCAATCAGTCCTAGAAACAAATACAGCTAACTAGAAAGGACTCAGTGGATTATATTTGTATGTGGATTCATTTATGTGCATATGTAACAATGGTCCAAAGAGAGGAGGCTGTGAATTTTGGAGGAGGCAAGATAGGACTGAAATAGGGAGAGGGGAGGGAATTGCATAATTATATTAAATTAAATGATAAAAAGATGAATGACATATCCCTATGGACAGGTTTTTGCCATTGGTCAAGAGAAATGTTAGATGCACCACTGGCCAGCCATTTAATAACTATTCTAAGATGTAGTTTTTAACAGGTTGAGTTTCATGTAACCCTTGTGGTAGATGGCTCAAGAATGCAACCTTCCTCAGCTGTCTTCGCTTTCCAGTATCACCTCCATTCTCCTTGGTGGTATCCTGTACCTTCTAAGTGAACTACATATGCTCACTCTTGACCTGCTTCTGGTGTTGTGTGAGGAGCAAGAAGCATCATCAGCTCCACCTCTGAACAGCTCTGCTATACCCCAGTGGCAGTGTCTTCACTTTGCAGACTTTTTTCTCTAGGTAACCCAGCCTTTTGCAAATCTCCCTTCATGATCCTTAGAAAGCCATCTGTTCTCAGCCTGCATATCCCATGAAGTGAAACAAAATCCTAGAAACTCTCACAACCCTTCTACCCATCCCAAAATCTTATCAATGCAGTCAGGTAGCAGAAATAGATTTTCCCCAGGATGGTATGGCATTACCACCCAAATACGATTTACCTATAAATAGCAAAGCAGAACATGGGCATGCGCAGGCTCCCACCAACTTCCTCTCTCACCTCTTGTCTCACCCTCTCTGCCTGCCTTATGGCATTTGATGCAAAGCTAGCCTAACTGAATGAACCACTTGGAGTCCCCTAAAATATGCTATGCTGCCTTCCCTCCTTCTGCCTTTTTATATGCTTTTTCCATCTGTATGAGACGTTTCTTCTACTCTGAGGTTCTTACAAAGTAAGTTTCCTTCTCATTCTATCTAGATTCTGGAGTTCCAGAGCTTTCTCATGAGAGAGAGAGAGAGAGAGAGAGAGAGAGAGAGAGAGAGAGAGAGAGAGAGAGAGAGAGAGAATGCACAATGCTAGGAGGGGCTAGTTCAGAAGATAAAGCCTCCTCTCAAAACAAATAATCAAGCCCACCTTGGGGATAACCTGGCCAGCTGTTACAGATGGAACTGCAAGCCTGGATAATGACATCATTCCCAAGGGTCAGGAAAAACGTAATCATCCCTTCAAGAGTTTTGCAAGGTGACTTTAGAGGTTCAGTCAGAGCACAGGAAAATACAGGCTGAGGAAGGTACTCCTAGCCCCAATCTTTTCCTTACACTTTGGTTATTTGCCTGCATGAATGAGGAAAGGGGAAGGGGACAGGAGGGAAATGGAGGGGAAGGGAAGGGGGAAGTAGAAAAGAAGAAAGGAAAGGGGGTGCGCAAGTAAGAGGGGCAGGCTGGGAAGAGAAGTCTAGGGGAGCAGGAGGGAGGATGACACAGGGGTGTAGCCTTGAATGTGATCACGGTGCACTAGAAACCAGTCTGATACTATCAACCATTGTACTTTTTGTTATAAATACATGAAAAAGGCAAATTTCTCCTACACTTCCATCTCACCCAAAGTTTGCTAATTTCTCATGCTAAAGGAAAAAAAAAACTATTTTTTTAACTTCTCATACCAACTGAGAAATTTCTTATTTACAGAAAATGACACTGTTTCTCTGACCTTTATTTGGATGGCATGAAATTTTCACTAGAGTAAAAGAATCAAAAATATCAATAAATATTTATGCAGATATACATATGTGTGTGTGTCGCTGAGACAGAGTAAGCATATATTATATAACCTAAACACTGATAGCGCTTGGGAATGACAAGGACTGTGAAGGTGATGTAGCTGAAATTTGGGTTGGGGACCTGGAATAACTGGCTAGAGTATCTAACTGTACTTGTGTTTTTAAAAATTGTCTTTATGAAACATACCACTACATACAATGAACATATCAACTTTATAAAGGAATTGTCAAACAAAGAGAAACAATGTTTTAAAGAGGAAAAAAAATGTGTCCTTCTTTTCTTGATGTCTCCATGTCCCCTGCCTTGGAGAGGACAACAGAAACCAAGGGACAACTGAGCTTCCCTTTCTGTCCCTTCCTCTGGGCATGCCCAAGCTGAATAATCTCAATCCTGGATAACTGCAGAGCTGAAACCCATCTTAGCTGCACTTAGCTCTTCTGAAGTGTGAGGTGGAGGAAGTGTCCATCCTGGGGAATCTCAACTGTGATGTAGGACAAAGGCTTTTCTGCCTTTGATAAACAAATGAAGCTGCACATGAAAGCTGCTTTCTGATCCTCATTTGAGGAAGCAGGCCCAATGGAAAAGAGCCCAGCCTCCCTAGGAAGCTTTCCACACCAGGGTTGGAAAGCAGTAAGGGTAAGCATGTCATGTCTGTTCTGACATGGGCTTGGAGGTAGGCAAGTCCGCCATTTGCCCCCTGACCTTTCTGACTGTGCATTGTCATGAAACCAAAGTCATTCATGTAGAGTCAAGGGAAACAGGTGTTGTTTCCAAACACCAAGGTAGAAGCAAGGGACCAGAGCCTGCAAATGACACAACCTCAAAAGCCAATGGTTTTAAGGATTCCAGAAAAGAAAACATAAGGATGTCAATAAATGAAAAAGATAACTTCGGAAAAAGTTGAAAGGGAAACTAGGATTTGCCAAAAGTGTATCTGTGGGATTTTGTGTGAAAACACCTTTGCTATTAGCTAGGGTAGTCCCTGGTGGCCCCAAAATATTTTGATCTGAGAGACAGATACTGAAAGAAGCAACCCCATAAGTGCCGGGAAGAATATTCCTGGTCAAGGGAGCAGTACCGTGACAGCCATGGGACTGGGCTCCTTCATTTTACTCTCTGTGTGTCTGCCTTTCACAGATGTCATTTCCACAGGCCCTACTCTTTCTACAGTGGCTGAAGGATGTGACTTTGAACTGAGTTTGATTTCTAGTTCCAATGCAAGCTAACTAAGTGACTAATCTGGTTGACTCTCGGTATTCCTACCTGTAAAATGATACCAAGAACACTGTGTGTTCTGTTGGACTGCTGGGAAAATAAAGACAATAAATATTGAAAATACTCAGTTTCTTTCTGGAGAAACAGACAGAACAATAGTAAATAGACTGTTATTGATTTGTCTTCAGACACATTCTAGGAGATACATGCATGTGCACTAAAAATCATCTAATCTCTAACCCTAGTTAGAAACAAAGAATGAGAATTCCAAGTGACCTCTTACTGGAATAAGTTTGGAACTGATTACTGTGAAAGCAAGGCAGGATTGGTTCCAGGCATTTCATGTTGTCCACTCGATAGCCTGAGTATTCTGTGTCTCTGGTCCTCAACGTAGGGTCTGGAGCTTCTCTTTTCTTCCAATAGGGATCCAAAGAGAAGAGAAGAATCGGGATTTGGCCTTTGAGGTTCAAAACAGGCCTTTGATACTCAGTGCAAGAACTTCAAACTTGAGTAAAAAGGCATTTTGAGTTATGAGAGCCTGTATCATTTGAGTTTTAAAAGACCAAAAGTCTGAGCTAAATAATAGGCATAGAAGAATACTCTCACTGATCTCTAAGAAGAAGAAATCCTCCAGGTCAGGAAGAAGAAGCAGAGAAATGTGGTCTTTGGACCCTGTCAGGCTTTCTGACAAAGCCAAGTTCAGTATACAATAAGTGTTAAGAATCAAACTACAGAGATAAAGATATAAAGAATCTCCTTTGACCCCTCAAGTGGGGGCCAAGGAAGTGAATAGAATCTATGAGCTCATTATATACTTACTGTCCAAGGAGGTTTACTGTCATGACAACCCTCTATCAACAAAGTAATGCAGCAGAGAAAATGCAGTTGAAACTTACTGACATGAAAACAACACTACCCCCTGCTGCCCCCATCCTCTAACTCATGCCCTCTCTTAGACCAGAAATGAAATTCAGGGCCATATATATCAGTACGGTGCTAAACCAGGGCACTTTGTTTTGCAGTCCCTTAGCTTATGCTGTCTACTTTCTGGATGCTACACTGCAGAAATCTTTCACAAAAGCAGCAAAGTGCAGACTTGAGAAGGAAGGCATTGAGATGGCTTCTAAAGGTAGGCATTGTTCATTTTGTCTTGAGACGCACTCTGAGCTCTCTGCAAGACAGAAACCATGCCATGTATTATTGCTTTCCTGAGTTTATAATGGCTCTATTCATATTTAGATCAAGAGACAAAAGCTTTGATGGTTTGAATCTGTTATATCCCCATAGGCTCTTGCTTGGAACACCTGCTCCCCAACTGGGTGCTCTGGAAGGCTGGGGAGACCTCTAGGAGGTAGAGTCCAGACCTAGAATGTAGGTCTCGGTGGATGGAGAGTACAAGGTTATATCCATGGCAGGTTTCAGTCTGATGCTCTGCTTCCTCATGCTTCCACCCCTATGAACTCAACCTAACTTCCACCATGATCATTGAACCCTCTGAGACCATGAACCAAATAAGTCTTCCCTCCATTTCCTTTCTTTTATTAGGTCATTTGATCACAGAGACATAAAAGTCACTAATATAAATAAAATGTGTAACATCCACCCATTTCTCCCAGAGAAACACTGGTCTTTAGCATGTGGAGACCCCAAGAGCAAAGCTATAAGAAGCAGGTTAAATATATATGCCTCTGCATATGCAGAAAAGTTTTCCATGAAGACTTTCCATTAAAAGGAACTCTTAGAACCCAGACAATGAAACCAAAGGCTTTTTAAATAAAAATAAGATGATTGCATAGTAAGCCATATTCTCAATATAAGCAAACCCCATTGGTCCTTTCTCCTCTGACTCTTGGCCTATTCACTCTATACAGTTCAACATCAACCCAGGAGACCATCTTCCTATAGCGTGTACTACCCACAAGTTTCTCTGATAGAAATGGGGTATAAGCTCATGTATTTCTTTCCCATGAGGCCAGCCACTGTCCTGAACTTCCAACCTGCTTCTCTATGACTGCTCAAAGAGCATTCACTCACCTCTCTGATGGGGCAGCATGTGTGTAATCAACCCCGTGTATAATGACTTTATCTCCTTCATTTCATGGGATTTTAGGCAGACGTAGAAGAGACCACCCCTCAAAAACAGCCACCACATCCTCCCATAAAACCATTTGATGCTGCCCATGTCTATGAAGCCCATTACTTCAACCCTGACTTCAACCATCTTCTGTATTTAGAAGATACAGATGCAGGGCAACATTCTGTGTGGCAATGTCTTTATTCAGTTCGCATGCCTATTTCTATTTTCACTCTATTATTTCATTTCCTAATTTAGCCACCCCAGCACTTGGTGAGTTATTTAGCAATTACCAGGGACACACAGGTCCAATACATGGCAGTGTGGAGAGGGGTTGACAAATGCCCATTAGCGCCAGGCTCAGTAATGGCCCCATAATGCTTCCATCCACTTAGCCAGATGAAGGCAGCTGTTTATCCTAGAGAATTTTAAAAGGTGTCACAACCCAAATTAATTCTCAGCACACTGGGAAGAAAGTATTTACTCCCACTTGGGATTCTGTGAACAAATGTGGTGAGATGGTTGCATGTCAAAATAAAAATACCCTAAGTCAAATTCACCTGACACATTACGGACTTGCTTATAAGCACATTCACATTTGACACCCTTTAGTTCATTCAACAGATATTTACTGAGCATTTACCCATATCCAAGGCACAGTCCTGGGCTCTGAGAAAAGCAGACATGATGTACCACAGTTCCCAGCCCAGTAAGGCTTAGAGTTTTGAAAGTGAAGTAACCATAACCAAATATACTTCACGACATTATTAACCACACAAAACTGCTTACAAACATGCAGAAATGTTTCTTGCTACCAGAGAGGAGACTAGTATCATGCTGTGCCTCAAACAAGATAGACCAGGTTTTGAGTGCACATAATTACCACTACTTGCTCTTTGAAATCTTTCAGAGCTTCAGAGTCTTCTAGTATACACCCTCCCAACAAACTTCTGTGAAAGGACTAGGGACACATAGTGCTTAGCAGTGAGAGCTTTCTGAGCAAACCTGAAGGTCTGAGTTTTATCCCCAGAACACACAGAAAGCCAGATCTGGTGGTATGTCTCTGTAATCCCAGTATTTCTGCAGCAAGATGGGGGGAGAAAGCAAGAAAATTGGCCAGAAGATGGTGGGCCAACGATCCTGGAGCATGCTCAATAGTAACAGGAGAGCCTCTGCCTCAAAACAAGGTGGAAGATGAGAATTCGTCGCCTTAAGTTAACCACTGACCTTCACACATGGGCACTCACCACATACATACACAGAGACACACACACCACACTACACACTCACACCAGAGACACACATTCTCATAGACTCACACACATGCAATCATCACACCAAACACACACACACACACACACACACACACACACACAAGACAAATGTTTAGCAGATCTGTAATGGAACAGAGACAATGCACATATCTATCCTAGAGTGAGATCTTAATAAAATTAAGTGTACCCATTATAATTATCCCCTGAGGCCTACAGTGTGACTTAGCTCTTAACCAAAGACACATCAGTTAAACTTGAAAGAAGTTCTAGAAATTTTCAGAACTGAACGAACCACAAAGGTCTGAAAGGTCTTAACTTTTGCCAAGAGTTAACCCTGGGAAATTTAGCTAAAGGCCCTGAATCAATGACAGTCTTGCTTCTTCCTGATCTCCAGGGTTTTCCTAAAAATACTAGCTAGAACTCCTAGCTGGGAGATGTGTTGTGCCTGTCCTTCCTGAAAAAAAGTAGATGATATGGCTTTTCTTGCAGGGCCTTCCATCACCAGCCTTAAGACACTGTCCATCACTTTAGCAGAGAGTTAGGGCAGTCTCAGCCCAGGACCTGATACTCATTCAGAATCTTCACGAAGGGCTTAGTTAAAGGCTGGCAAAAATCAGTGTGCTGTAGAAATCTGCACCTTTACCTTGTAGCCAACATGCTATAAAATAGAACTAGGATCCCAGAAGAATTCTACCAGCTGGTGTGGAAGGCTGAATTACACAACATGAAATTTAACAGATATGAACACAAGGTCCTGCCCTTTGGGGCCCAACAGCCATCTGGACAAGTCCTTGATGGGGAATCAGGTGTGAATGTGCCTGAGTCAATAGCATTGCCTGTAAACTCAATAACAGTAAAAAGTGGGCAGTCCATTCCTGTTGCATTATTTGAAACAGAGTTCTAGAGAACAGGAAGTTAACCCATCTTTATTCCTCCCCTCTCTCCTCTTTCCCAGCCTCCCTCCATCCCCCCTTCTTCACTTTACAGTTTCATATTTTTGAGATAAGGTCTTACTATATCACGGGCAGCTGACTCCAAATTTACAAACCTCCTGCCTCAACTTCCCAGGTGTTGGTATTATAGGTGTTTGCCTCCACAACTGCCTGAGGTAACATCTCTGTTCTTTTTTGTTGTTGTTGTTATGGGCTTGCTTGTGGTTCAGACAGATATTGACATTCTTGAGTAAAGTCAACTAGAGAAGTAATTAGTATTTAGAAACCATACCTTTGGTGGTTGAAAAAATTAAAAATGATCAACATGGGTAATGATTTGCTGAGGGAAGGGGTAATATGTACTTTTGAGAGAGAGAAAGAGAGAGAGAGAGAGAGAGAGAGAGAGAGAGAGAGAGAGAGAGAATGTGAGTGAATTAACTTATTCACAAATCCAACATTAGGTTCTAATTTAAATTTCATTTCCTTATAATATATGTCTGTATATGCTAATTACATTAGCCTACAAAACCTGACATAATTTTCCATTCCCAATTTTTAATAAACTATAAAAATCATAGCTTACTTGGACCAGAGAATGAGTTAAACAATTACCACACATAGACTCACTCAGTCCTTACCATAGGCTCTACTTTAAGATGAAGAAAGTAAAACTGACATATATTGAAAAATATATGGCTGAGCATGGTAGCAAAGACCTCTACTCCCAGCACTCAGGAGGCAGAGGCAGATGGATTTCTGAGTTCGAGGCCAGTCTGGTTTATAGAGTGAGTTTCATGTTAGTCAGAGCTACACAAAGAAACCCTGTCTCCAACAAACAAACAAACAATAAAAACAACAAAGGAAAATAATATGGCAGAGAGAGAGAGAGAGAGAGAGAGAGAGAGAGAGAGAGAGAGAGAGAGAGAGTTGGTAAGTGGTTGGTCTGGGACATACATGTAGAGATGTATCTTCATGCAACATTTAATAGCCTTCCCACAACTAACACGCAGTAGAGAAGGCAAACTCATTTCGTGGGACCACACTTTAGATTAAAGCAATTAGACAGAATGTCTGTTTGCTTACATGCCTTCTACCAGATGAGAGGGTCCTGGAGGACATGGACACTGCTCCATCCGTCATCACAGTCCAGTGTCTAGCACACAGATAGGTGCACCTCTTAAACTCCATAGGATGAATGAATGAGCAAGTAGAGAAGCCACAGAGCACCTGACTCTATAGTAAGACTCACTGCCATGTTTTCTGCCTGAGTTCCTACAGAGTGTGCCATAGCTTGGTACTTTATTTTCCTTCACAACCGAAGTAGAAATCAGGTGTCAATTGGGCCACACTGCTTAAGTCAGTAGCAAAGAGACTTCTTCCCTTGCTCTCCTAGGTATAGGTAGCTGTTGGCATGCTTGGTTTATAGCCATAGCCGTGAAGTCTTGGCCTCTACTGCTACATGGCCTCCCTAAATCTAATTGCTTCTTCATCTCTAATAATCTATTCTCATGAGTACAGCATTAGAGTCACTGGACTTAGAAGTCAACCTCACTCATGTTAGTGACATCATCTTAACTTGGTTGTTACTTCAGAGATCCTATTTCTAAACAAGTCACATTGATGCGTCCTGGGAAGAATGAATTCAAAGAGGGAAACTCACAAATCCAGGGTAATCAGTAAAGAAGATAAGTCAATATTAGTTGAAGGGCATACTCCACTAGGGAATACTGGGATGTGTGGGTGGGGCATTCAATGGTTAACATACTGGCAATAAGACTAAATATAGGTCTTCCTTGCAATCAATAAGAATGCTAAGTGAATACACAGCATAATCCATCAACCTGAAATTCCCCAACGTGAGCAAGGTGGAGCTGTGGAGAGTTTCTGAGCTGATCCAGGGGAATAAAACTATGGAGAAACAAGTAAACATAACAGGAGAAAGTCTACTCTGGAGAACTATAGAGACCCACAGGCTAAATAAATTAGCTCTGTAAGCACAAGCAAAAGACAAGAACGGTGATCAGTGAGGAATGACATTTTCAGGACAGAGAACTACTGAAAACTGTTGTCTCCAGCCCAGAGTCCAACCTTCTTCTACTACTGGCAATGTTGACTAGAGTGACTTCACCCACACTGATGGCGAGTTCAGGCCATTCTTTGATATGAATTAGAGCCTGTGAGAAACAAGGGATGGTTGCTGAGGCTGTCAGAGGAGACGTTCAGGTTCTTCGTGCTTAGTGTTGTAAGAGTGTGAGGCTGCACAGCTGTTAGAACCATCTTGAAACCATAAGTGGGGAGCCATGAAGCTGCCAACAAAAACAGCAGATCGTGGAAATGAAGCCATTCATAAGAAGTGCACCAAGGACTGCATCCCAAAACATAATATACCTCCGGAACAAACACCCAGAGCCAAATCACCCATGGCCTGTCATTATGTGAGTTAATAATTAAATTTTATTTTGTGTTTTATTTTTCTTAAGCCAGTATAGAATGGATTTCCTGGAAACTGTTGCCATATGACACTTAACTGAAACATCAATCATGGTGCCGAAGTGAGAATTGACATGCCAGAAGTCACAGAGCCCAAGATCAGGGTGCCTTCTTAGAATGACCAAGAATGTAGTGTGGGTGATGGGTGAAGGATATATGAAGAGGCTGGTGGAGGCCTCCCTGGAAGGGACTTATGTCAAATTAAATTTGAGCTTCATGGAAAAGATTCTATCCCTCCCAATTCTAACCCCCTAGGTTTTCTCAATCTGTGCCCAGAATTCTTCACAAGATATAGACCATTAGCCCAAGAGCAGCAGCTCTGCCTGAGTTATGGCCTCTGATCCTAATGTGCCTGGCTGTTGGGTACTTTATCTGGATCCATCAACCTACTGGTCAGAAGGAAGACAGGAATAAGAATTATCACCCTAGACTTCAGGAGCCATGAACCTTGGTCATACAGATCACATGCCTGCCAATAACCTTCATACCATATGACCTATGGCCATGTCTCTCCATCATCTGGTACTTGACATTTAGGCATGGACAAGGCTGCCAGAAAACTCTGCTTCTGGGCCCCAGATCATTCATAAGAATAGAAAACAGAACTGAAGCCTGACATCACAGCTCAATGTGTGTGTGGGTCACCGAGCCTCAATGAACTTAGCAACTGTCACATACACAAGGAAGCTTGTCCCTGGATTGCCAGAAACTTATTCTGCCCATTCTGTGTCAACCCTGAAACACCTCTGTTTGTGCTGGGGAGGAGATGAGATCTGAAGACTGGACTAGGCAACTGAACACAAATAGGTAGCATTTTCATCAGTGCCAAAAATGGCCAGTGCCTCATGAAACAGGCAGTGCCCTTTGTATTTGAGTAGGACCAAGTTAAAGAGTAACAAGGGTATACAAAAGCACTCACAGCTATATATCCGTGTAGCAGAGACAAGGGAACAATTTCAGGTAAAGCCAAAGCTCCAGAAAAGTTTGACAGTCTTGCTCATCTGGTTGTCTGGGTGTTAATTATCTGCCTAATTCTCTAGAACTTAGACCCAATGAGAGCAGCAACCCTGTCACTTTCAATCAGCACTATAACCTTTTATTTACACTTGATCTTAGCCAAAAGGCCAAGAAGCGATAACCTTTTATTTAATGACAATAAATCAATAGCATTACAATATGGCTATAAGTCATACAATATTCCCTCACACTCACATACATGTTTGTGTATGTGTGTGTGTGCACGTGCACGTGTGTGTGTGTGCACGTGTGCGTGTGTGTGTGTGTGTGTGTGTGTGTGTGTGTTTAACCTTTTCCATAACCTCATGATATGGATACCATCACTAACCACAAATATAGATGAATAAACTGAAAAGCTGAGGTGCAGGCTAAATAACTTACATGTGTCCACATAAATAGTATGTGGAGCAAGGATTTGAACCCAACACTAAGTGCTTCCATAATTCATACCTTTGTTATCACTGCATGTCTTTGACCTTCCAACAACCCACAGCATTCATTTGACAATAATTTATGGACCATCTACTACACAGCAGCACTGTTTCCTGTGCTGGTGATTTATCTGTGAGTAACAGAAGTATATCAAAAAAATGTGAGAGGACAAATGCATGGAGAGATGGAGATGTATGCTAAGTGGGTGAACAGATGTAAAAATGGGTAAACTGAGGAACAGACAGATGGAGTGATAGATAATCTTATTGACAGACTAATTGGGGGATTAGCAAATAGAAAAGAATGTCTCTAATGCAGGCAAAGATGCCCCTGGATCAGTAGATGGGGCTGTGGGTCTCTCTTTCTGAGATTTGTTCTTGCATTTCAAAGATAATTTGTCAGCAGAATGCACACAGACACCATGATTCGAATCCTGGCTCTATAGTTAAAGCACACAGCTTGAAGGGAGAGTCTCCACCTAGAAGCCTGGCTCCATCCTTCCACCATCTGTGTCATCTGGAACAGATCACTTAACCCCCCCAAGACCTTTTTCGTCAATTGTAAAATGAGAATAACCCCAACTCCTCACATGGTTGTGGACTGAATATTATTTGCTATTGTTTAGAGCCCAGTTCAAATGTCACCTCCTTTATGTCTCTTTTGACTCAATTCAATTCAACAACTATTTATGAATTGTGACCTTTTTCAGACTCAGTGCTGGGGGCAAGGATAGAACAGTAAATTAGACAAATAGAATCTTTGTGTTAGAAAATATATTAGTTAACCCCCCCCCAAAAAAAAAAACAAAGGAAAGCAAACAAGAAGTGTTGAGAGACAGGAGGTGTGGGATGCCGTGGACATGTGATGAAAATAGAATCAGCTTTCCTCCTTGATGGCTTCACACTGCTTCACTTGTGCGGATGCTGTGTGTGCATGTCTCCACTATCAAGCATGGCTATTAGAGCGGGGTCTACACAAACTGAACATAAGAAATAATTTTTCAAAGGAGATTTAAAAGGGCAGGAATAAGGAAGAATGAGGAGGAAACCAATAAGCAAAACTGTTGGGACCCTCCACTTATTTGTGGAAATAATTAGTTGGGATTTCTTCACAAAAACCAAATCCAGGGGCACATCTAATTTGCTGTGAAGTGACATCCACATATTTAATAACAGGATGGAATAAGATCATCATGTCAGAACTGTACAAATTCAGCAATCGCAAATGAAACAACATAATGATATTAAACAGAATTTAACCAAAAGAGATGCTAATGGCAAAACACCTTGGGTATCTAGACCCAGAGGAACAACCTAGAACCCAGAAAAATGCTCATGAATGCTTTCCAGTCTTATAGCTGCATTCTTTTGCCACATCACTCTGAAGTTATCCCCATCAACTCATGGGATGAACTCATCAATCCTTTGGGCTTGACTTTGCCCACATTACACACCCATAATGACACATTAGAAGAAGCAAAGCCAGTAGAAGCAGAGAAGTATTTGCACTATGGGGCCTGCTTTCTTTCCATTTGTAAACTTTGCCCACTCTTACTTGAACTTACAGGCTAAGTTTGCTAGAGAATGAAAGACACATGACTGAGTCATGCCAACTGCCCCCACTGACTCTGAACCAACTGCCAGGCACAAATGGGGCCATTCTATAAAAGGCAGTTCATGCCAGGCTGCCAACTGACTTGAGAGATCAGCTGGGTGTACCCTCAACCACAAGAGCCATCTGATCAACCACTGAGCTCAGATGAACAATAATGTCCTTAGGATTTAAAGCTGAAAGATTTAAGTGATGTATTTTGCTCTGAAAACTCACTAAAAACACACAGACTTGGGCTGAGAAGACAGCTAAGTCAGTTGAATCTTGCAGTACACACATGAGAATTTGAGTTTAGAATCCCAACACCCATGTAAACAGCCAGACACAGAAGCACACACCTAAGCATTTGCTGGCAAGCCGATCTAGCTGAACAGGTGAGCTCCAGGTTCAAGGAGAGATCCTGTCTGAAAATGTAACGTAGAAAGTGAACACACTGTCATGGGTGATGTCCTTCTCTTCCGTCCTCTGTTCTTCAAACAAGATCATTTCTGCAGAATTTCTTCTCATCAGTAGAATCACATAAACAGATAACTCTCTGGAATTTAAGAAATAGTCTGCACATGTATAACAGGGACTGAATAACTGAATATACAACCACATTGAAACAGTTGGTCAACATATTGTAGTTGAACATCAATGTGCCCGTGGTTTTTTCATCAGAATAAAAGATTACATAGGCATACATCCTGCCTCTACCTGAGTGAGTGACTATATCAAGAAATGCAATTTAGCAAGATCCAGCTGGCCTACCCCAGATCATCATCTTCCTTTACTGATATGCTTTGAGCACTTAAAGACAAAAGACAGGGTCTCCCGGTTTATCTCCCCACACCCTTGTGGGGATATAAAACATACACCATAGTTTCTTGTTCTTACATAAAAGGGTAACATTCTGACATACTATGCTGCATAGATAACTCCATTGAACACCTGAGGAAGGAAGTAGTATTATGACAAGTGTTTGGTCTTATCCTGTATCTTTAACAAAATATCTACCTCCAAACTACTTGACAGCATCCAGGAAGGAGGAATCTGTGAGTTCAAAAGACAGTGGCTGGGAAGACAGATGCTGCGCTCCACTGAGTTTGGATCCAGGACTTACTGTTTATGTTAATTAACTTCCCTGTACTTCAGATTCTTTCTAATTCTAAATGAAATGAGTAAATATTACTACTCTGCCACGTTATTGTAAGGGCTTAATTAGAAGAGGCACATGCATAGGAACACCTGGCTTGCAGAGCAAACACTGGAAACTCCATTATTTTTCAGTATCCTCTTTCTGACTCTACTTACAGTACTCTGTTCTAGTCATACTGAGTTCTTTTTGTCGGTAAAACTAATATCATCACATTCATATTATAATATCAACAGACAAATCTGATAATGAAAGAACATAAACAGACAAGCAATGGGCATCTATAATCCCAGTACCTGGGAAGCCCAGGCAGGAATGTCACAAGTTCAAAACCATGCTGGTCTACACAGTGAGTTCCAGGCTAGCCTGGGCTACAGAATGAGATCCGGTCTCAAAACTTTTTTAAAATGTAAGTAAGTAAATAACACATATAAGAGGTGTAATGCAGAGATTAGAATTTAATAAATAATAAAGGACAGATTACTCTGGGTCTTACTTTCCTCACTTATCTAATAACATAGATAATAACCTTTCTGTAGAGTTAGATCATGCATTGATACTAGACTTTCAATGGATATAGACTCAATAAACATTTCCTCCTCTACTGTTACTGAATATTGATTTCACCGACATTCAATGCATGCCCAGGATCCCACAACTGACCCGGTTAATCAGCACATGCTGAGCCTCTCTGTAACAACTTACAAAATAGAAATAGTCACCCCTTTACACATGCCCCCAAAAATCTAGAAGATGGCAAATAACTGCTCAAAGCTACCAAATTTACAAATAAAAGTCTGAATTAGGGACTAATGGATGCCTTCAGTAGCCGTCGCTCCCCAGCCACAGGCCATGATAACCATATCCCTGCACAGGGAAGCATGCCATAACCAGCCCTTTCCTACTTCCTAAGACAGTGATGTTATTTCACAGCACAGACTTCCTTTTGCTCAAGGGGAGGCTGTGAACCCACACAACCAGCACTGTTTCTCCATGGAGAGCCAATCAGCAGCCTGGTCCCTGGGGCTGTGACTTGGCAGCCAGCCCCCTCCTGCACCCCCCAAGAGCAGATGGCTGCCTTCAAGGCCATCTTTCTCCAAGTTCCTTCTTGATACCCCAGGAACTTTCAGTAATTACTGCTATCATTCTTACATTAAATAAGACTGAACAAAATCAAGACTCCAAAGGTGCAGGGAAAAAATCCAAGCATATGCAAAGGCACACACAAGCATAGATACAAGCGCACAGATACATCCAGGCAAGCACTTAGATGCCAAAGGGGTTTTAGAGGCTAAGACATGAAAAGAGACTCCAGGGCATCGCACCACCATGAACCTGCTTGCACACAACTCCTTTAATCTGGCTTTCCCTTACAGGCTGACCTCCTGTTTTTTCAAGTTTGCTAGCCCGATTTGCCTGCAAGGAACATGGCAGGGAGTCTGCAGTCTACACTGACAAGAACCATTTCTGTTTCTCTTGTTTCTGAACCAGTTTTTAAAGTTGCTGATCTGAATCACAACATTTGCTCCTTAAAGAAATGACTCACTGGGAGTTTAGCCTTGGAGGAGGAAATGTTTGATTTCTCTTTTGTTTGTTTGAAGCCTGAACCTCTCCAAGCTGAGCTCTAAGTGGTCTCTGTTTACAAAACATCTTCTTCTCCAACTTAAACCATGTGTTTCTTCCTTGTCTTCCTCCACTCATTCTCCTCTTCTTCATCTTCCTTCCTTCCTTCTTTCTTTCCTTCCTTCTTTTCATTTTGAACAAGACCCAAATTCTAGCAGGCTATGACTAGGAACCAAGGTATTCCCAGGCAAGACTCTGCTGCAGGAGGCAAGTGGGAGGAATCTCTGTTGTCAGCGTCCTGGATTCCTACAGGAAGGGGAAGAAGCAAAGAAAGGCAGCCTTCTGCTCAGTCCAGATTCAGTTAGCATCTTACGGTGACCTCTCAACATTTCCTAATAAATCAGCTTTTCTATACAGACTTCGCTTCATTCTGCAAAGTTCTAAGTCCGTTCTATTCCCTTTAGAGGTTCCAAAGAAAGAGGCTTGGCCATGGATTTCAGCATCTTGGCAGCACCCTTATCCTCAAGCTAGGAGGAGGGATGGAGAAACAAAACAAGCAAAGTGGCTGTAGACTCTGCCTCCCAAACACCTGGAGATGATAAGCATCTATAGATGGGGCATTCACCTACCTGCCAGGTTAGCTATCATCTCTCTGTCCATCCATCCATTTGTCCGTCTGTCTGTCCATCCATCCATCCATCTGTGCACCCATCTGTCTGTCTGTTCATCTGTCTCTCTGTCTGTCCATCCATCCATCCATCCATCCATCCATCCATCCATCCATCCATTTATCTATCTATCTATCTATCTATCTATCTATCTATCTATCTATCCATCCACATTTCTATATAGACACATACCTTTGTATTTGAGTAGGTAAGCTGAAAGTACAGCAAATACTTCCTCAGATCCCATTGCAAATCAATCTATGGTTAAACAACTTCCTTGTAACTGGGTGGATGGAGACTGACTCAGAGCTCTGAACTTCATTCCCAAAGCTCTTAAGATCTCAGTGAGTCAGTAATTCTTTATCTTGACTATAAGGTTTGTCAACATTCATTCAACCTACAGTTATTAAGTATTTATTAAGTGACAGCACGATGGCTGGTGCAAGATAAGATGAAAACTTGAAAATAGTGTTCATGTAGAAATGCCTTGGGAAAACTAGTCACAGAGCCACCTTGAGTGTGTGAAAGCATGCATGTGTGTATATGTGATTGTGTTTGGTCAAAACCAAGGACATGCAAATTTTCAAAGTATCATTGCGGTACATGTTTGACTACATTAAAGAAAACTGGTCTTGGTAGCACAGAATCCTGACAGCACAGTCAGCTGAGCCAGAGACAGCAGATATTCCCCTTGAGTCTCAAAAGCACTACCTGGCCTCATTTCTCCTCTTCCAGCTAGGAAACACAGAACTGGCTTCATTTGCATCTCCCAGCAGGATATTAATGCCATCATTACCTTCCTTGTCCCATCCTTTCCTCAAAGCTGTCTTCAGCTGTTTCTCTTTAAGTCTTTAGAGAATTCTTGTAGGACAATGACACTGTCCCACAAGGTAAGTCCAGGATTCAGACCAGTCATAAGATTCAGAGATCAACTGTTCTTCTATAGCTCAGTTAGTGGGATGATTTTTCAAGAAGAGATTTTACTTTGAAGTTTGTTGTTTTAATTAAATAAAGGAAAAAAGACATCCTGGGTTGTAGACATTATAAGATTCAGCCTCATTTCTCCTAAAAGCGTGAGCCTTCCAACTGGCCTACTTATCCTAAAAGTCATGACCATAAGGTACAGGGAAGACAATGAAAGGTAGGTGGCATAATCTATGGAAATCCCTCTGCAAGGATGTGGAAGAATCAACCACCCTTAGAAATAAATGCTATATTCAACACAGAATAGTAAGGCTTCAAAGCATAAAGCATTTTAGAAAGACCTGTATACAAGTTAAAAATAAATTTATACCCATAAGTGATACATATGTCTTGATTATCAATCATTTTTATGGTCCCACTTGTGCCCCATCCCCAAATTTATACACTGAAATCCTAATCCCATAACTCAGAGTGTAAATACATTTGGAGTTAGGGTTCTTTAGGGTGTAGTTGGTTTTTATTATATATTCTGGATATTAATCACTCTGAGAGGAACAGCTTACAAATACCTTCTCTCATCCATAGGTTAGTAAATATTGTCTATCCATATAAACTAACTGCCATGTTCATCAATATTTAACTAAGCACATGCACAACTTAATCCCATACAAAAGTCAGCACTATAATATTTATAACAGCTTTTATTCTGAATTGACAAAATGTAGAAGAAACCAGGACACCCAAGAGTGAGTGAGCAGATAAACACCGCATGGAAATATAATATTACCACACCTAGGTAATAGAATATTACTCAGTTAAGAAAGCCAAGATGAAAGTTAAAAAGTTACTCCACAAGTGTAGAATCAGGACCTCAAATCAGTTTTCTTAGGTGTTCACCCAGTGCAGGTAAAGAAAATGAGATACCAGGCCATAGAAGACATGGCAGAATGAAATGCATGTTACACATAAAAGAAGCCAAGTGAAAAAGAACCATGCTAAGTCATTCCAACTGCACAACAGTCTGAAAAAAACCAGAGGTATAGATAATAAAAATCCTGCCATTGTCAAATGCGAAGGGATGGGGAGGGTAGAAATTTGAACATTCTAGGGCTCTGGGTGTCACTGTAGTACCAGAGCTATGCCATTATGTATGTGCTTAAACTCAAAATGTTCCATAACAGGAAGGAACTACAATACAAACTATGGACATTTGAGTGACTGAAATGTGCTATTGTAGGTTCATCAGTGAACAATGTAACATCCTAGTGGGTTATGCTGATGTTGGGGGATGTTATCAACACGTGGGATTGGGAGTGTGCTGCTTTAATTAGGTTTAGTGCACATAGACTTGTGTTTGAATGCTTGACCCACAAAGAGAACACTATTAGGAGGTGTGGCCTTCATAGGTGTGGCCTTGTTGCAGAAAGTGTCACTGTAGGAGTTGGCCTTTGAAGTCTTCTATACTCAAGTCTCTTCTTCATAGGCGAGGAGTTGTCTAAGAGGGAGGACATGCCGATTTTCGCTTCATTTAGGTAACTTCACTTAATGTTGTACTTTCAAGTTCATCCATTTCCTGCATATTTCATAATTTATTTTTTTCTTTACAGCTGGATAATTTTTCATTCTGTATGTGTACCACATTTTTATTATCCATTCATTTGTGGATAGACATCTAGTCTGGTCCTTTTTCTTGCATAAACAGAGCGGCCATAAACAGGAATGAGGAAATGTCATTACAGTTAGGGTATGGGGTTCCTAGGGTATGTGCTCAGGATCAGAGTGGCTGAGTCGAACGATAGGTCTGTTTTCTAATTCTCTGAGGACATTCCATGCTAATTCCAAAGACTGGGGATAGTAAACATTATTTTTTTAAAGAATAATAGCTATTGACAATGTGTGCTTCTTCCTTTGAGCAGAGTTCACTTTGTTAGCCCATTTGTTGACTGACAGTCTCATTTTCTTGTCATTTTGTAAGTTCTGGCTACCAGCGAGTCTGAGGTGCAGCTGACAAAGATTCTCTCCACTCTGTGTGGGCTGTCTGTTTACTCTGATTAAGTTTCTTTTGCTGTGCAGAAACTTTTCCTTTTCACATAGTCCCACATATCGATTCCTAGGACTGGTCCCTATGCTAGTGATGATTTGTTGAGAGAGTTCTTGCCTACCCCAAGGTCTTGAAAAGTATTCCCTGTGCTTTCTTCTAATAGTTTATGTTTCAGGTTTTTAATTAAGATATTTGATTTGTTGTTGTGGCTGCTGTTGTTTGAATTAAAAGATATGTATCTAGCTTCATTCTGCAGGTGGATATCCATGTTGCCAGCAACATTTGTTGAATAGCTATCTTTTTTTTTAACTATGTGACTTTTCTACATTTGTCAAAAACTATATGAGCATAGCTTTGTCTGTTTATTTCCAGGCCCTCTATTCTGCTTCATTGGCATAACTGGATGAGGACAGTGACAGGCTGTCTTTATCACTATAGTTCTGTAATGTAAGTTGAGGTCCAGGGTTGTGATGCCTCCAACTCTGTTCTTGCTTCTTAGGGTTGTTTAGCTACCTCTGGTCTTTAATATCCCCAAATGAATTTCTTACTCTGTGTTTCTAGACATGTAAAGTATATTATTAAAATTTCAGTGACTTTTACATTAAATGTGTAGAATAATTTGTATAGGGTAATTAATTTCTTGATAATAGTTCTGCCAACCCAGGAATGTGGAAGATCTTCTGTCCTGTAATATGTCCTTTGCCCCTCAACTCCTTTTTCGATGTCTTTAAGTTTTCATTATAGAAGTCTTTCATTTCTTTGGACAGTTGTATTCCTAGGTTTGTTTGTCTGACGTATTGTTAATGTAATATTTTTTATAATTTTTCTTGATTTATGTATAATAAAACTGCAGCCATTAGGAAATGTCTAGGCTTTGTACTTTAAGATTTCTGTTGGTGGTAAGTGAGTTGCTGAGGGAGGGTCTGGGGCCTCAAAATAACAATCTTCGTGACCTGGCCTCATGGTCCTGTGCTGCAGTTGAGAGCTCATGGCCTGGTCTTGTCATTTCCTGTGGCTTACTTTGCTATGGTGTTCATATAACTTTTTCTGTGTGTATAAAGTAAGACTTTAACTTTAAAAAAATACACCAAAGGGGGCTTAAGAGATTGCTCAATGTTTAAGAGCATTGACTTCTCTTCCAGAAGACCAAGGTTAGATTCTCAGCACCCATATGGTAATACAGGACTATCTGTAACTCCAGTCCCAAGGTGTCTAATGCCCTCTTCTGGCTTCCATGGGCACTGCATGATATGGTGTTCAGAAATAAGTATAAAAATAAATTAAATTAAAATTAAAATATTTTAAAAGCACAAAAATGATTGAAACAATGAATATCACATATGCATACTCTTGTGAGGAACTGGAAACAACCCAGGCACCATTCCAGCTCCTCTATAGGCTTCTTCAAATGACTGGATAAGATTACTTCACAAACTTTGTCTCAGAAAAAAAATCCTATAGTTAGTGACTTTTTGGCTTCCTTTGCCTCAATTTTCTTCCCTGTAAAATAGGCATTATTATATAGCTCCCTCGTAATACAGAATCAAAGGAGGTCATATAAAGAGCGTGCTCTCATTTCATTCTGTCACTGTCCCCTTCCAAGATTTTCTTACAAGTTTATTTCATATGAATGTTCAATCTAGTAAAACATTATTTCTTAAAATACCTAGTTCATTAGTAATGAATACATATAAGGTTGAATCGATATGTGAATGTGCGATTTTTAGAACAAGAAACTGATTTTTTGCTCTCTCTCTCACTCACTCACTCTCTCTCTCTCTCTGTCTCTGTCCTCTCTTGCCCCTCTCTGGCCTCTCTCTCATCTTTCTCTAGTCATCTGTTTCTCCTCTTTCCACATGGTCATGGCCAGCCCTCATCCCTCTATCTTTTCTTTCTCTTTACTTTTCTCTTTTTCTCTTCCCACTTTTCTATAATAAAGCATTGAAACTATAGAAAAAAGAAAGAAACTGATTTTTCCCCTCCAAAATTACGAGAAATGACAAAAGAATATTTAGATCTGGGCTGGGCCACAGGAGTAAGTAGACCGCTGTTGACCCACATCCAAGGCCTCAAACCCACAGATAAAGTCACTGGTGCATATCCGTAATCCCAGCACTCCTGTGCTGAGATGGGAGAATTTCTTGGAATTCATAGTGCCAACTAATTGGGAATACATAGTGGGGCAGAAATACCTCAACTCAAGGTAGAAGAAGAGAACCATTCCCAGAAGTTATCCTCTAATCCCAATAGGCATGAAAAATGGCATACCAGTGCCTGTACACACACACAGTCACTGCTGCCACAACCACGTCTACCACCATGTGCATATATGTACAAACTTTAATTAATTATTAATTTCAAAATAGACAAGACAAAATGCCCCAGGTTTCTTGGGCATTCTTGAGTAAAAGAATTTGGGGTTATACTCAAAGCATCCCAACATACTCAGACAAGACACATGTATGATGTTCAAAGCTTTACAAATATAAGGGAAAATTTTAAAAATGGAAACTCTTATGTAAAATTTATACCACAAAGTTGGAAAATCCATGCAAAATAAATGAGTTCTTAAGAAAATATAATTTACTAAAGCTGACTCAAGAATTTCGAAATAGAAGATTTGAGTGGAAGAAATCAGAAATGCTGTCAATATGTATGTGCACTGAAGACAAGGTACCAGTGAAAGCATTCTGGAAATAGCTGCCAAAATTAAAAACACATATACCTTTCAACTCAGAAATCCCACTCCCGGGAGTCTATCAAATAGAAATAAAAGTGCTGGTGCCAAAGAATATGAGTTCAGGTTATTAATGCAGAATCACTTGGGGAAGGAAAAATGAAGTGAAGAAAATGTCCAGCAATAACAGCTGTGTTGTCATGAAAATTCCAGTTGTCACCAGCTGATCTACAGCAGCTTCCAGAATGAGTGGAGAGGGAAACAGGCAAGAAGAGCCAGTGAGCAAACGTCATGGTTTGCAAACAACAATCAAAATAAATCCTTCTCTATGTATTTGTGTCTATATGGTATCATGAACAAAGAGGCTGCAGAAAGTTACATTCAATGCTGTATACAGCATCCAAAATACATACAATACAATACAGTTCAGATTACACAATAAGAACTGGGTATGAGTTGAGAGGGAAAGTAAGGAAGGCAGTTAGCTAAAAGAATGAAAACAAACTGGTTCTAATCTAGAAATTTCATCCCTACAGCCTAGATTTTATGCATAGAAGGCTACCATGTGTAAAAAGTACCCATTGACTTTACAAACTACAATAACAACCATCCTGGAAACATATGCCCATCGATATAAGAGTGGTACAGATGTTACAGGAGGAACTAAACACTTTCTGTTTGAATTTAAAGTTAACTCCATAAAGCCTGCCACTGTTAACATGGCCAAAATCTAAAGGCTACATAGGTCATAAGCTGTAGGGGAAACCATAATTATTTGGCTAAATAGATGGTATTAAATCACTCCTAATGGTGTATCATAATACCCACAAATAGGTGCATCTCTCAAATATCACAAGAGAATCTGTTTTTGTGATTTATGTGGTGATTAAGATAGAGACACACAACTGGTCAACTTGCAGAAAAATAAGAGCTTGTGAAGTTCTCAGTCCTCAATGGTACATATATGGCACAACCCTCCTTCCAAGGCTTAGGGATCATCAAGAAAAAGAGGTAGAAAGACTGTGTGAGACAGCAGAATGAAGGACTAAACCAAGATATCATTTTCAGACACAAACAGGTCAGCTGTAGATATGAACTATCAGCTATGACAGCATACCCAAAACCTGAATAAAATCAAACCAGCTAAACTGGAGAGAGAGCTGGTTAGGAAGGCCAACCCCAAATGAGCAGCTATTGTCAACTAATTTTCTTCAGTGATGTGGCCCCAGAAAGAATACATATGTTTCAGTAGATGACCATATTCCCATGCACATACAGACAGCACTAAGTAGACCCAATGGGTTAAAAAAATAAGAGGATATGTAAAATTGGGAGGGAATGGTTGATGAGTGTTAAAATGAGAAGGGAGGGAACGGGAGGTAAATGTAATCATAATAAATTATATGCATGCATAAAATTTTCAATCAATTAAAATGAATCAAAAGATTACATATAAGTTAGTAATGATAAAATGCTTTAACATTATGATCCCCTTGACATAGAATCATATATGTGTATATCTGAGTATGCAAGCCATGTGCACATATTTGTTTTATGATAGCTTTATGAAAACATGAATAAATGAAAAGGACCCAAGCTTATACTTTGCAAAGATGGCCTTGGCTGTTTTCTGTATTCAACAAAAAGCCCTGAAATTAAATGGCAGAAAATTTTTCTGCTCAGTCCATCTATCTTGGAAAAAAAACCAAACAAATATCATAGGTCAGAAAAAAGCTATAGCCTGACTCCACAAATGGACAGGAAACAATCATATCCAGAGGTTATGAGAGGCTATATCAATGGATCATGGCTACTCAGGGTTGGTGTAAATGATACCAGTAGAAAACAGCAGGGTCCTTACTCCCATCCTTATAACAAGAAAGTGTTATAAGCATACTGAAGGTCAGTATATTTTCTGGGATCCATCATAGAACTAAAGTCACAAGGTATCACCATTGCTTTGAAATCTGGAGATGCGTGTGTCACAATGGGTTAGAGTCAAGAGCTGCCTGGAGAAGTATCCTCAAGACCCCATTGTGGGAACACTTAGCTGATAATCCTGAGGAACCTCTAGCGCTGACCAGATCAGGGTGTTTGGAATGTCCAGGAGTCCCTGTCATAGAGGGTATGTGATTGTTTGATATTAATTAGGTATCCAGAACTCTATTCCATTCTGACACCAACTACTCAACCCAGGGCACACAGGTTCAAGATTTCAAGTAATTCACTAGAATGGTTCTCAGTACCATGAGATCAGTTTGTATTTTTCTTACAAAAATTAACTATTTTTCTTACAAAGGTGTTAACTGTTTTTCTTACAAAGCTAACCAGCAGCTAAGAGGGAGAATCAGCCTTGGTGGCAAGGTACAGCACGGGCAGAGGATGGGAAGTCCCATGCTTTCTGTGCACACTATACCTAGCTGGTACAGCATGGTCGCCAGCCCTAAACTCCATGGCCCTTCAGAGGTTTCCTGTATGCTAAATTGACTAATTAGCTGCATTAGTGACTTGACCTACTGCCCAGCCTTTCTCCTATCCCGAGGTAGTGGCTGGAACCAAAAGTCATGACTGCAAACTAAGCTTGGTCTTGCTAATGACCTGTCTTCAGGGGTCATCTCAGGATCACACATACGATTGTAAATTCTGAGGGCATTTAAAGCTCTATGCCAGGAGACAAGAACAAAGACTAGATAACATTTTTTATTTCCTTTCTTTTAAAAATATTTTCAGTGTCATGCAGGAAACCTGGGGCTGTGTGCATGCTGGATGCCACTGAACTCCAACACCATCCCTTAATACATAGTTTCTGTTATACTGCAGGGTCCCCTGCCCTTTCATAAATTTCATCTCTAGAAATCCCTTCAGAGTATCTCTATAAGGAGCAGAGTATGACCTCTAAATATCTAAGTATTGGGGAGAAGAGCTGCCCATGGCAGAAGAAGCCCAGAAAAGACCAGAACCCTCAGGAGGAAGGACTGTTCTTCAGAGGAAAGACTTTACTCTGTCTCACCTGGAGGAAGGCAACAGAAACTCCAGCTCCTGTTCCCTCCCCCGTTACCTTCCAGCCTAAAGGAAGAGAAACACTTCTGAGTGCCTCAGTAGCTGCAATCCTCCTTAGCCTTGGATGCCACAACCTCACTCCAGTCATGAGGACCAAAGGAACTACCTCACATGGAGAGGGAGTATTCACAGAAGTCTTAAATGCACAGGGCAATATAAACTCTTGGAATAAACAAAGCTTCTGGCACCAAAATTAAAGGGAATCACAACTCTACCAAGAGTCAGCTTATCATAAGCATCTCACACTGACAGGCTATTTATATTATGCAATAACTTCTGGTGTGGTGTTCAGCACTAAGACATGCTACATGGCAATGAATGTAAGGACTTACTACTTTTAGAGATGTTATGGCGTTTACTAAATTACAGATTGAGAAACAAGTATTCATTTACTCAAATAGATTGTGGAACAACATTTTACAAATGTTAGACTTCATATATCGCTTACAACTCAAGAAAGAACAGTTACTAAAAGCCAAAAAATAAATGCAAATAAAATAAATATTCTATCACATAATCCAGAAACAACGTTACTGAATATACACTTGTGATAGTTTAAAATGGGCTCTTGAAGACATCATTGGTTGTCTACATTAAAGGTAACATTATCTACAATAATTAAAACAAAAAAGCAACATTGTCCATACGTGGATGAGTGGGTAAGAAAAATGTACCAGACTATTACTGGAATTTACAAAAGAAAAAGTAGTTGTGAGATGTTTCAGTAGCTAAAGTATTTACTGTGCTAGTATGAAGACTTCACTTATGATCCTTGATATTCACATAAAAGCCAGGTGAAGTAGCACCACAATTCCTATAGGGAGAGACAAGAAGACACCAGGAGATTGGTGATTGACTAATCAAATCAAACTTTGGGGTCCAGGATCCCTGAAAAAAATAAGGAGAATGACAGAGGAAGAGACCCAGCATTAACCCCTGGCAACTCTTTATGCAAGCATGGGCATCAGCCTTCAAACACACACACACACACACACACACACACACACACACACACACGCAAATACACACACGTGCACACACACATATAGCAATGAGATACAATGAGACCACAGGCTCAGAAGGCTCAGAAGAACATCTCTAACCTATAATCACAGCTACTGAAATGAACTGTCATCTAGTAACTGAAACACTTGTCATTCAAGAATGAAAGACAATTTTCTAGACAAACAGAAACTGAAGGACTCCTGCCATCATTAGATTTGTCTGCAAAGAAATTAAGATGGCAAACATTGGGTGAAAAGAAAGAATTCTGAGAACATACAACCTTCTGAACATACAGCATTCCCATGGAGCAAAGACCTTGGCCAGATTAAGAATACCACTCTTACCTTCTTGTACTAAGTTCAACTCCAAGTGGATCAAGGACCTCCACATAAAACCAGGCACACTAAAATTTATAGAAAAGAAACTGGGGAAGACCCTTGAGGACATTGACTCAGGGGGAAAGTTCCTGAACACAACACCAATTGCTTATGCTCTAAGATCAAGAATAGACAAATGGGACCTCATAAAATTACAAAGTTTCTGTAAGGCAAGACACTGTCAAAGGACAAATCGACAACCAACAAATTGGGAAAAGATCTTCACCAACCCTACATCTGACAGAGGGCTAATATCCAATGTATACAAAGAACTCAAGAAGTTAGACCCCAGAAAACCAAATAACCCGATCAAAAAATGGGGTACAGAGCTAAACAAAGACTTTTCACCTGAAGAAATTCGGATGGCTAAGAAACACCTTAAAAAATGTTCAACATCATTAGTCATTAGAGAAATGCAAATCAAAACAACCCTGAGATTTCACCTCACACCAGTCAGAATGGCTAAGATTAAAAACTCAAGAAACAACAGGTATTGGCAAGGATGTGGAGAAAGAGGAACATTCCTCCACTGCTGGTGGGACTGCAAGCTGGTACAGCCACTCTGGAAATCAGTCTGGCAGTTCCTCAGAAAACTGGACCGGACACTTCTGGAGGACCCAGCAATACCACTCCTAGGCATATACCCAGAAGATTCCCCAGCATGCAATAAGGATACATGCCCCACTATGCTCATAGCAGCCTTATTTATAATAGCCAGAAGCTGGAAAGAACCCAGATGTCCCTCAACGGAAGAATGGATACAAAAACTGTGGTATATATACAAGATGGAGTACTATTCAGCCATTAGAAATAATGAATTCATGAAATTATTAGAGAAATGGATGGAGCTGGAGAACATCATACTAAGTGAGGTAACCCAGTCTCAAAAGAATACCCATGGTATGCACTCACTGAGAGGTGGATATTAGCCTAGAATCTTGGGACACCAAAGTCACAATCCACATACCAAATGATGTCTAACAAGAAGGAAGGAGTAGACCCTGGTTCTGGAAAGGTTCAAAGGATCAGTGTAGGGGAATACCAGAACAGGGAAGTGGGAAGGGGTGGGTGGAGAAACACAGGGAGGGAAAAGGGCATGTGGGACCTTTGGGGGGCAGGGAACTAGAAAAAGAGAAATGAAATGTAAATATAGTATATATCCAATAAAAATATTAAAAAATAGAAAGGTGATGCTTCCATACAGTACACAAGAGATTTTCTCTACAGTCTTCTGTATGCCGTAGTTTCTATTTTAACCCTTGCTTATCTCTAATAACTTAGTCAGATAAGAAGAAGCATCTGAGAAGTGTATTGCCTTGCAAAATTATTACAAATCAAAATTTTTTAAAACAAAATATAACTCTGCTGAAATTAAAAAAAAGAATACTACTGTAATAGGAGTTTGAAGCCACATTCAAGTTTAGTATAAATATTAAAGGACAGAAATATTTAAAATAACTATAGGTATAACTTGTTCATGAATATATAGTGGTGATTGGGGAATAGGCGAGGGGTGGGGTGGGGTGGAAGAGGACATATGGGACATATGGTGAGGGGGGAACAGGGAAAGGGGAAAGTCTTCAGAATGTAAACAAAGAATATAGAAAATAAAAAAAGAAAAAATAATAAATGTATAGAACATGAATGGAAAACATTAAAAGGAAAGAAAGTTAAGTTTAGAATCTCTATGTATGGTTGAACTTAACCTGTTAGTGATTCAAAGTAGACTGTAGGGTTCTGTATGCGAACCTCATGTGAAGATAAAATTAGAAGCAGTAACACTGAAGATAGAGAAGACACAATGAATTCAGCCACAAGTGACCTTATCAAAGAGGACAACAGAAGAAAGTAACTTCAAAATAAAGACTTGTGAGTGTACTACGAATAGTTAGATGTACAATAGCCACGTACATCAACCCTCAACAAGTGCTCAATCCTACACCAGACTCCTACATCCACCACCATTCTCCAGCTAAGCTTAGGAAATACTGTGGAAGAGGAGGCAGAAAGAATGCAAAAGTCGGAAGTTGGAGAAAAGAGCTGGGAAATGCTGTCTTCTGGACATGACTAGTGCCATTATAATTCATACCAGCTGTAGTTTACCTGCACAAGACCTATGTAAGATCAAACCAAACAAACTGAAGTAGTGATTGGAAGCTCATAGTTTCTGGGAGAGAGACAGCATCGTTCCTTTATGAAGATGTGAACACTGGTAAGTTTTCCATGGTCCAGTGCTCCAGTGGATGGGAAAAACTAACTGCATTTAGTCAGTTGCCAAAAGCAAAAAAGGAAAGAAACATGAACTTGAAAGTAGTATGTATTAGGAAGGATATGGTGGTGGAAATTCAAGGCAAAATTTGGGATGGATAGAATTATATTTCATTTGCATATGTATCAAACTCTCAAGAATAAGGAAAAATCAAAGACAGCAAACAAAAAGGAATGTTAAATCCTCAATTACCAATAATTTTCTTAATGTACATGAGTTAAATTGTTCAATTAAATAATACATAATGCTCAAACAATACAAAACAATGCAAATCAATAAATGTGATGCATCACACGTCGGCATAATGGAGAATAGATGTCATGTGAGCATCTCAAAAGACTCAGAGAAAACACTCAACAAAAATCAACATTCTTGGGGCTGGGTAAAAAACCAAGTATTAGAACACTTACCTAGTATGTATGGGGCTCTCAGCTCTTTCCCAAACCCTGATAAATACTCAACAATATTCCTCAACATACTAAAGCCACTAGGGCAATCTCACAGTTAACGCAAACAAACTCACCTAAGAGATACATACAAACACTTCCCTTTAAGATTAGGGATAAAACCGGGATCCTTATTATTGACATTTCTGTTCAGTATAATACTCAATATCATCTCCAGAGAAACTAAGCAAGAAAATGAAAAAAGCAAACTGCATCCAAAATGGAAAAGAAGAAATTGAATTTTCTCTGTTTGCAGAGAATATTATCTTATATAGAGAAAACACTCAGGACTCCACCAAATTTCTGTTACGATCAATAAGCAACTTCAGTGCAGTACTGGTATATAAAATACACACAAAAATCAGTTTTGTTTCTATATTTAGGAGTCTTGAAATTAGGAAGACAACTTCTTTTGCAAATATACTCTTTAAAATTCACTGGAAATGAATTTAACCAAGGAGTTAACATATCTACACCCTAATAAAGAAGTTGGATAAGCAAATGTATTGTTGAAATAAAAAGAAATAAATAAACTAGGAAGATGAAACAGAACCATCTAGAAACAGAGTTACAACTGTAAGGATGCCAGAAATGAAAACCAAAGAAGCCTGGTTCAGCATATGTAACAAAGACTAGGGTTGGCATAGCCAGACACAAATTTGAAAAACTCTACACCATCATTTTTCCTGTTGCACACAAAATTAGACTTCAGATAAATTGGTATTAAAAAATCCAAAGCAATTAGAGAATAATACATGATAATAGTTTTATAATGTTGGGGTAATATGAAGCATGAAACAATATAAAATCTCAAAATCAGAGGAAATATTTCAAGAGAGACTCTGGCTGATTTGACACTGTGTAATTTAAAACATGTCTGACAAAATACTATAAAGACAGTCCCAAGATCAATTTAAACATAGGTGGTCTTGTAAGTGAAGTTATTTGACACTTCAAAGGTGTTTAAAAGAGGAGAAAGAATAATGTGTTTTTAAAAAACAGAAAACATGCATAAGAAATTCTGGAAATGTAAATAACAGATACACACAGATTTGCTTGAGTTTACTAATAATGTGGAAATGTAGTATCTTACCCCTGTTTGCAGCCTTGCTAGTTCTTCTATCCAGTCCCCAGAGCTGGCTGAGTACACATCTTTTCTGCTGATTTGATTCAGCATTCTTTAATTATTAATGTCTTTCCACTATATTTGTTCTTTGTTTTATAGAGCCAGGCTTTTGTTACTAACCATGTTGGTATAAATTTCGAGGAATTTTTAGATATTCAAAAAATAAAATGTCCACTTTAGTATTTGTATTAGGTTCTTAGGGCTGGTATTTAAAAGTGCCACAAACTGACTTCAAATGACAACAATTTATTTATCTCACAGTTCTGGAGGCTTGAAATTATAAATCAAAATGTCAGCAGGACCAAGTTCCCTGTGGTGTGCTGGACTGGAATCTCTTCTTCTTCCTGGCACTGTGGCCCAAGAGTTCTTGGCTTGTGGCAACATCATCTCAATCACTGCCTCCATCTTCAGGCAGTGTGTGCTCCCCTGTGTTCTTTGTCTTCACATGGCACTCTTCTCTGTGACTCTATCATTATGAAGATATCAGACATGAAGGCTTCCTGCTCTCCTCTCATATGAGCCTGGGTGATAACAGCTACAGGGACCTTCTTTTCAGATAAAGGCACATTCTGGGATACTAGCAGAAAAAACTTCAGTAAATACCTCCCAGAAGACAGCTCATACAAGAGACTTGGATGAATCTTAGAGAAATGTTGGGTAGAGGAACCAACCTCAAAAGGATATAAACTGTAAAAACCCACTTATAAGACATTCTCAGAAGAATGAACAGAAATAATTGAAAATAGTAGCTGGGCAGTGGTGCCTGCCTTTAATCCCAGCATTTGGGAGGTAGAAGCAGGCAGAATTCTGAGTTCAAGGCCAGCCTGGTCTTGGTCTACAGAGTGAGCAGAGAAACCCTGTCTTGGAAAAAAAGAAGAAAGAAGAAGAAGGCTCGTCTATATCATACCCCCTCCTCTCAAGGCTCAGGGTTCATGTGGAAGATGCTAACAGAAAGATCCTAAAAGTCAGAGACAGTGGATGATGCAATGAAATAGTGTTCTCCAGACAAAGCAAGGACATTATACATAGACATTCATAGCACTGTGACACCAGACACAAGACCCATGCAAACTCAAGCCAGAAAATTTCCAGTACCACCAGGGAAAGTAGGTAGCTGAGCTGACAGTGGTGCCACACACTTTTAATCCCAACACATGGGAGGCAGAGGAAGGCAGATTTCTGTGGTTTTGAGACCATCCTGGTCTACAGAATGAGTTTCAGGATAGAGTAGGCTACAAAGTGAAACCCTAACTCGAAAAATGGGGGTTGAGAAGTAGGTATGAAGTCCCACCCCTAGTTGAGGAGCTACTGGCCATTGGTGGCTACTGGGAAATGGAGCATGCATCTTCTTTAAGATTGTGGCCCTTGGTAGGTTGATCCAGCTCCAGTAGAAGGCCACATATCCAAGAGTAAATGGGTAACAGAAATTGCATTTTTTTGTTTGCTTTGTGTGCTTTTTTTTTGTAATTCACTTGTTTATTTTTTTGTATTATTTTGTTTCTTTTCTTTTTTTAAAATTTTTATTTTCTATATTCTATGTTTACATTTCAAAGGCTTTACCCTTTCCCAGTTCCCCCCCTCCCTATGTCCCATAATTCCTCTCCCCCCAACTATTCCCCAGTCATTCCCCCTCCCCCCACGGTTTCTCTACAAAACTGGATCCAATCTTTCCAGGCCCAGGGTCCTCTCCTTTCTTCTTGGGAATCATTTGACTTGCTAATTGTGCCTTGAGTATTTAGGGCTTCTGGGCTCATTAATATCCACTTATCAGTGATTGCATTTCATGTGTATTCTTTTGTGACTGGGTTAGCTCACTCAGGATGATATTTTCCAGGTCTAACCATTTACCTACAAATTGCATGAATTCATTATTTTTAATTGCTGAGTAGTATTCCATTGTATAAATATACCACATTTTCTGTATCCATTCCTCCTTTGAGGGATATTTGGGCTCCTTCCAATTTCTGGCTATTATAAACAAGACTGCTATAAACATAGTGGAGCATGTGTCTTTATTGTATGCAGGAGAATCCTCTGGGTATATGCCCAGGAGTGGTATGCCAGGGTCCTCTGGAAGGGACATGCCCAATTTTCTGAGGAACCGCCACACTGATTTCCAGAGCGGTTTTACCATTTTGCAATCCCACCAACAGTGGAGGAGTGTTCCTCTTTCTCCACATTCTCACCAGCACTTGTTGTCTCTTGAGTTTTTAATCTTAGCCATTCTGACTGGTGTGAGGTGGAATCTCAGGGTTGTTTTGATTTGCATTTCTCTGATGACTAATGATGTTGAACATCTCTTAAGGTGTTTGTCGGCCATCTGAATTTCTTCTGGTGAAAATTCTTTGTATAGCTCTGTACCCCATTTTTTGATAGGGTTATTTGGTTCTTTGGGGTCTAACTTTTTGAGTTCTTTGTATATATTGGATATTAGCCCTCTGTCGGATGTGGGGTTGGTGAAGATCTTTTCCCACTTTGTTGGTTGTCGTTTTGTCCTTCTGACAGTGTCCTTTGCCTTGCAGAAACTTTGTAATTTTATGAGGTCCCATTTGTCAATTCTTGATCTTAGTGCATAAGCTATTGGTGTTCTGTTCAGGAACTTTCCCCCTGTGCCTATGTCCTCCAGGGTCTTCCCAAGTTTCTTTTCTAATAGTTTCAGTGTGTCTGGTTTTATGTGGAGGTCCTTGATCCACTTGGAGTTGATCTTAGTGCAAAGAGATAAGAGTGGGTCAATTTGCATTCTTTGCATGTTGACCTCCAGTTGAACCAGCACCATAGAGCAATTGTGTTAAAAACTGCATGGTATTGGTACAGCAACAGGCAAATGGATCAATGGAATAGGATTGAAGACCCAGAAATTAACCCACAGACTTATGGTCACTTGATCTTTGATAAAGGAGCCACAACCATCCAGTGGAATAAAGATAGCTTTGTGTGCTTTAAGAGGACACAAAGTTTGGTTGGTTAAGAAGGGGGGTTGGAGGAGGTATGGGATGTGGAAGAGTCAGAAGATGAATGGGGGTGGTGAGTGGAATAAAATATGGAGCGAAAAAATTAATTAATAATAGTAGTAATAATAATAATGATAAATAAAAACTAAAAAATAATAATAAAAGAAGGGAGAGCTGACCTTAGAGGAGAGCAAATATGATCGAAATATACTGTGGGAAATTCTCAAAGAACTAATAACAATGAGAAAAAAATTAAACCCTAAACCTTTTAAATGACAATGTAACACACAAGTGGAAATTCTGATGACATGTGGACCTACTATTTCCCTCAGGTGCACACACATGAGTTAAAGGTGGTTCAGGGCACACGCACAAGCCTCTCTTTTTTCATTCATAAAAGTATTAAACAATATTGAGTGAAATTACATTTAGGATACATGTATGATCGTACATGAAACAGAAATAAATGTCGAGCTTAAACTTGGATCCCATCACCAAAATATTTCATTACAAATTTGAAAGATTCCAGAAACAAAAAGAGAACTCTAAGCTCTGCAACATTTCCAGTTCCAACCATTTCAATCTACGCCTTTTAAAAATTAAGGTTTACCTGTCATTAATAGCAATAAAGTTAAATACATCATAGGCCAGGGTTCTAAGGCATTCAGACTTAATGATTTTGATGTTTGCAAGTCAACTAAATATTTTGACTCCTAATCCATTGATATTTCTGCCCTAAAAGAGTCAGTGCCAAGCAGTACTAGGGGATTCTGGCATGCTGTTACCCTGTGAGAGCTTCCTTCATTTACTGACTTCTGTTGAGAACTGAATCTCAGCATTGCTTACTCATGCCAAACCATACAACTGATGACTATATATGGGCTACAAAGCCCTACAAAGTCACCAAGTTGCTTAAAAAACCAGAGGAATAGTGGGAGTGAGCAATTCTGGTGTAATTAATTCAGCTCAGATGTGAGTCCTATTGGTATAGACACATCTTTAATGGCCTGGGCCTTTGTTTCCTGTAAGAATTATTGCAGCTAGCATCACCCCATGATCATATTATTCTGTTCTTTGCATAGAAAAGACTCTTCACATAAAAGAGATGTGCATTTCTCATTTATTCGGTCCCTGAATGAAATTTCTGTCCAAGGCAATGCATAATTTTGATGCAATTCTCTTTTTCTCAAGTTGTGAAATATGAACAATTTCAGTCATTTGCTTAACACAATCCTCCCAAGCTCTAAGAAAATGCTAGCATATTGGTATACAACCAATAAGCATAACAAATATGATAATACCTACACTACCTGGGTTATATTTACCTTTTTAAATTTTTTATTGTTTTTATTGTGAATTTCACATCATGGACCCAATCTCACTCTTCTTCCCTGCCCCTCATACCCACCCTCCACCCTTGCAACTTCCTTCCAAACAGAGAAAAAAATTCTCATTGTGGAGCTGTAGTGTGTCACAGTATGTCCCACATGTATACCCTTTTGTCCACACTTCTTTGCTCACAAATGTTCATTCCAATGACTCACTGGTCAGATACAATTCCTCTGAATTCTGTTATTCTATCAATACTGGAACATCACTGGAACTCCTTTTGGTTACCCTATGGTTGTCCTGTGTCATGGAGATCCTATAGTATTAGATCTGTAGGACCAGCCCCTTCATGTACTCCAGCAGTTTATCAGTGGGGTGGATATTGTGATGGGCCAGTTCAAAGCTCTGGATCTGGGTCTGAGAGGTGTCTGAGATGGTCAGAACACCGGCTCACAGACTCTTGTGCCCTCAAGACCAGCTTACTCAAAATCCTTGTAACCAGGGCCAGCTCTACCTTGTGCCCAGGTTAGGTACAGGGTCTGCTCTCCCAAGTGTTGCAGCTGGTGAGGCATGTGGCCAGTCCTATCACTCTCATGACCCTGGAGCTAGCTCTCCAGTCTGCCGTAGGTGATGAGAGATAAGGAAGGGGAAGAGGGTGTCTCTCCCTCTTCTGTGCCACAGCCCAGCAGACAAGAGGCAGCGCCAGTTGTCCCACACTTATGTCCTTGGGGCTGGTTCACCTGCAACCCCCATGTCCAGGGCCAGTTCTACTGGGCTGCCCAGGAGAAGTGCAAAGTCTGCTCTCCCAAGAGTTGTAGCTGGTGAAAGGCAAGGACAGCTCTCCTGCTCTAATGACCTCAGGGCCAGGTCTCCCACTGGAGTGAGGTGGACATAGGGTATCTTTCTGACATCCATGCCACTGCAGGGAGATGGGTGGTAGGTCCAGTTCTCCCATGCTCTCAGGCCAGCTGTCTCACCCACAATTCCTTCAGTGTGTGGTCCACTCACCCCAATACTGTAGCTTTGAGGCAGAAGGGCAAGGTCAGCTCTCCTGCTACCATGACTCTGGGGTCAACTATCTATGCCATGATGCCCAGGTACCAGGTAAAGCCAGTTCTACACAACCCTCAGACATCAACATCTGCCTGACCTTTCATAGAATCTGACCCTGTTGCTGTAGGGCCATGGACCCAGATGTGACACTGGTGACAGCACAGACCAGGACTATACCATGGTCCTAGGTGGAATCACCTACTCACAACTGGCTTTTCCTTCTTAGCCTTGAGACTTCAGTTCTGCCTCTCTTCTTTGTGCACACATCCTTTTGTTTCTTTTTCTCTTCCAAATTCTCTAACACTTACTTGTTCCTCTTAGTGGCACCTGGGTTGTCTGTGTCTGGGGTTGTCTCAGAAGTGATCTCAGGAGTGCTATACCTTGTTTGTGCATTGTATCATCTGGTAGGGTTCATCTCAAGCATGGTCTGCCCCTGCCCCAGGCTTGTATGGTGCTGGACTTGTAGTCATCTCAGGCTAGCTTGCTGTCTGGGCCCCATGGTGCCAGTCTGGTGGTTGTCCTGGGCTTCCTCCTCATGCAGCTAGCCCCATTGTACCCTTGTGGAGATAGATGGGTCATCTGTCTCTGGATCACTTCTATCCAGGGCCTGTGGTCCCAGACAGGGTTCTTCTAGTATCCATCTTGCTTCCGGTTCTGAGATCCCTGCCCAGCCTGCCTGGTTCTAGACTGGTGGTGGTCTCAGGCTAGCTCCCTGTCTGGGTCCCCTGGTGCTGGACTAATAGTGGTATCAGGCTAGCTTTTTACAAGGAATGCTAGGCTACTTATCATTTAGATGTTCACAAGTCAGAACACTAAATGTAGACATGGGCTCTCTCCTCTCTGCCACCTACCAATGCATATGTGACACAGTAACCACACCAGCAATGCTTCTAGTGACAGGTATTTCTTCCTCTTAATATAAACATTAATTATATTCTTATGTATTATTCTTAGTTGGATAGCTAGGATCTCTCTCCCATGATCCAATGTGTCAATTATGTTAGTCAAGAAACCCAAGAGACTCTCAAAAATACAGCAGAAAGTCCTGAGTGGTGTCAAATGAAATGAGTTGGTAAGTTAGGTTGTAAGGGTTAAGAATGGTCTATGGACCCACTCTCTGGGCCTGATTCTCTGCTGCACCATTTCCTGGCTCTGGAACTCTGGAGATATGATTGGCCTCTCTGAGTCTCCACTATCTCTTCTGTACAATGGAGATGTCTTGGAGACTTGGTGTATCTGCTCAACAAATGAAGATCTACAAGTGCCTCTGCTATCAACTGGAAAGTGGCAGGCCATTGTGGGATTTAAGTGCAATCTGATATAATTTGTTTTAATAGAAGAAAGGAAAGAGTTTCTTGTTTTGCTATGGAAGGTGGAGACGAGGGAGTGCTAGGAACACTGGGTGGGAGACGTCATTCTTAGAGTTGGGAGAATGAGGGCAAGAGCTTCAGGAGTTTCAAAGGAATTAGAATCCAAGAGAAGACAAATGAGAAAGAGGATGCAGAGGGAAATGAAGGCCACAGTGGTGGCAGAGCAGGGTGGGGCGGGGGTCGGGGTTGGGAGCATTTACCATGCAGACTGGCTGTTGGGCCTTATCTTGCTGAACTAAACAGACCAGATTCAAATCTCAGTTCTACCAGTCTCTCCACTAGTTTTATATGATGAGTACCTTAAGATCCTCAATCCTCAACCTTCTCTTCTATAACATTAGATAATACCAAACACACTCATGGTACCATTGATGAGTGTATAGAATAGAAGAGGATCTAATACCCAGTCCTTAACTACCCACTACTGTAACTAACTCATGGTCAAGCCTATTAACACTTCTTAACAAAACATCCATTATATTTATCACTAAGAAATTACAAGTCACCATCAATAGCACAGCAGAATGGCCACTTTTGGAAGAGTGTCCACACATGGTAACTTCCTCATTATTTACAAGATATAGCATGTTTCAGACATCTGAGCTCCAGATATGCCTCCTTGTTCCTGAAAGTGCTCTTTCACACCCCACTTGCCTCTACTTAGTTGTTAGCTCTGGCAATGTTTTCGTCCAAAGTAGAATGTGTGTAAATTACCTCTGGTTACTAGGGCGGACAAGGATGGGGATGGCAGATCACAGGGCAGGCTCAAAAGCAATCAGAATAGAGAATAGTAATGACAATCATTTAGGAAAGCCAAGGCCATTCAATGGTGACAACAGGGGACAGAGTACATATGCAGCAAAGACAGGGGAAGGTGGCACCCTGGAGCATGGGGAAACCAAAAGGTCTTTATTCAGCCTGATATGCTGTACCCCATAAAGATGAATGCTCACAGAGATGAACAATGGGAAACAGCGGTGATCCCATGCAACATACCCTCCCCCGTGTAATCAAAGATGGAAAGCAAACAGCAAACGCAAAACCAAACAAGCCAGGCACAGTGCCCAGCCTGCCAATCATCTCACAGAAAAGCAAGCATGGAGTCTAAACTCCCAGTGGAGCTCACTGCCCATACATAAATACGATGCAGTATTTAATAGCTCCGTTCTTAGTCATCTCTCATTTCCCACAGAAAAAAATTTCCTTGAGTGCATTTTCCTTAAGCTTCACTCTTTAGAAAACCCAGTTACTAAACTTTTGAAGTACAATAGAAAAAAAGACCTGATGCCCCAAGATTTTGGAATGAGAAAATAGACACAGAACCTTCCTTTGCACATAATCGATGCTCGTGCAAATCCATTCATGTTCATCTATCCTGACTTTACTCCCCCTGCCCTTCTTAATGCAGAAGAGTTCCCAGACACAATAAGGGCCTAGGGGGGGTGCCAAAGAGGAGCACTGTCTTCTTGCCATCCCTATGACTTTATCTTTTTCCACTTGACAAGTGCCCCAGATACTTAAGCACTGCTTCTCAACCTTCCTAATGATGCATTATGTTCCTTATGTTGTGGTCATCTCCAGCCATAAAATTATTTTTATTGTACTTCACAATTATAATTTTACTATTTTTATGAGTCATATTATAAATAGCTGTGTTTTCCAGTCGTCTTAGGTGACCCCTGTGAAAGAATTACTCGACTCCCAAAGGGATCATGACCCACAGGTTAAAAACTTCTGTACTAGAGGAATGACTCCAGAGATCCCAAATCTCTACAGAATTAAGAATGGTATTATTGTGGATACAGATCAGTGTGTGTGCAAGTGTGAGGACCTTAGTGTGAGGACTTTTGGCTCCAGGAGCACATATAAAACTCGACAATAAAAGAATTTCTCGCGGAATCAATATCCCGGACATCAGGCAGTACTAGAGAGCAATTGTGATAAAAACTGTATGGTATTGCTGCAGAGACAGGCAGGTAGATCAGTGGAATAGAATTGAAGACCCAGAAATGAACCCACACACCTATGGGCATTTGATCTTTGACAAAGGTTGCTAAAATCACCCAGTGGAAAAACGGCCTTTTCAACAAATGGTGCTGGTTCAACTGGCAGTCAGCATGTAGAAGAATGCAAATCAATCCAATCTTATCTCCTTCTACAAAGCTCAAGTCCAAGTGGATCAAAGACCTCCACATAAAACCAGATACACTGAAACTAATAGAAGAGAAAATGGGGAAGAACCTCGAACACATGGGCACAGGGGAAATTTTCCTGAAGAGAACACCAATGACTTATGCTCTAAGATCGATAATATAATTGGGACCTTATAAAACTGCAAAGATCCCAGCACTTGGGAGGCAGAGGCAGGTGGATTTCTGAGTTCAAGGCCAGCCTAGTCTACAGAGTGAGTTCCAGGACAGCCAGGACTACACAGAGAAACCCTGTCTCGAAAAACTAACTAACTAACTAACTAAATAAATAAATAAATAAATAAATAAATAAATAAATAAAACTGCAAGGATTCTGTAAGGCAAAGGATATTCTCAATAGGACAAAATGGCAACCAACAGACTGGGAAAAAGATAAATCTGAATTTTTTAATATACCTTTGTAGCCCTTGTAGCCTTTCTACAAAATGGGAGGGAAAACAGAAGAATTTCCCAGAAGTTCAAAAGCCAGTTAGCCTGACATGAAGTCCAGTGAGGACCAACACCTGAGCTTATGCCATGGCATACAAACACACAAACATGTACAAACACACACACACACACACACACACACACACACACACATACACACACACACACACACGCACACACACACACACGCACAGGCAACACGCACATGCACATGTGCCCACACACACACATGCACATTGAAAATTCAGAATGACAGTACTGGGATACTATTGGGAAGAAAACTAGAAGAGTATGAAATAAGGAAACATGTTTTTCATTTTCACGAGTTCACGTAAGGAGTACAAAGAGATGGTGCTCAGTTGACCTGGAGCCTAGTTATTTCTAGAACAGTTTCAGAAAGGAGGAAATACTCAAACTCCATCTAGAAGGCAAAGTAGAGTTTGTCAAGGAGTTCAAGCCTATGCTTTTTTCTCCATATAGGATTTTAAACTTTGATTCCAAAATTAATGATTTCTTTTTTCTTAATTTTTATTTTCTATATTCTATGTTTACATTCCAAAGGCTTTCCCCTTTCCCAGTTCCCCCCCACCATATGACCCATAATTCCTCTCCCCCCCAACTATTCCCCAATCACCCCCCCCCACGATTTCTCTGTTCTGGGTCTATAAAACTGGATCCAATCTTTTCAGGCCCAGGGTCCTCTCCTTTCTTCTTCTTGGGAATCGTTTGACTTGCTAATTGTGCCTTAAGTATTTAGGGCTTCTGGGCTCATTAATATCCACTTATCAGTGATTGCATTTCATGTGTATTCTTTTGTGATTGGGTTAACTCACTCAGGATGATATTTTCCAGGTCTAACCATTTACCTACAAATTGCATGAATTCATTATTTTTAATTGCTGAGTAGTATTCCATTGTATAAATATACCACATTTTCTGTATCCATTCCTCCTTTGAGGGATATTTGGGCTCCTTCCAATTTCTGGCTATTATAAACAAGGCTGCTATAAACATAGTGGAACATGTGTCTTTATTGTATGCAGGGGAATCCTCTGGGTATATGCCCAGGAGTGGTATGCCAGGTTCCTCTGGGAGTGACATGCCCAATTTTCTGAGGAACCGCCACACTGATTTCCAGAGCTGTTTTACCATTTTGCAATCCCACCAACAGTGGAGGAGTGTTCCTCTTTCTCCACATCCTCGCCAGCACCTGTTGTCTCTTGAGTTTTTAATCTTAGCCATTCTGACTGGGGTGTGAGGTGGAATCTCAGGGTTGTTTTGATTTGCATTTCCCTGATGACTAATGATGTTGAACATCTCTTAAGGTGTTTCTCCACCATCCGAATTTCTTCTGGTGAAAATTCTTTGTTTAGCTCTGTACCCCATTTTTTGATAGGGTTATTTGGTTCTTTGGGGGTCTAACTTCTTGAGTTCTTTGTATATATTAGATATTAGCCCTCTGTCGGATGTGGGGTTGGTGAAGATCTTTTCCCACTTTGTTGGTTGCCGTTTTAGGCATCTCTATATTCATTATAATGAAACATAGCAGTGTTATAGAATATAATTAAAAATAAAATGGCAAAATGTCATTAAGGTAAAGGAACAAAATAATAAATAGTATTAGTAACACAGTTAGAAGACTATATAGACTGAAGAGAGTTGCTATGAGACAGATGCTGAGTCAACAAATGACATAGGCCTTGTAGAAGCTCCAAACACCATGGAAAGCAATGCATGAAATAACAGGATATACATATGCACATGTATGTGTGTGCATCTTACTCAAATCACTCAGAATTCTGTGGAGTAGGTGACAAATGTCCTGTTCAGGGATTCATGAATCAAAAATCTTATACAAAGAACAAATTCAGCAATGAGTATTTAGCTTGACCAGATTGCTTGTTGTAAATACTCCAGTGTACACAAATATACACATGTGTGTCCACATCTGTGTGTATTATATGTTGTCAATAACAGCATGCTAAATGATAAGTGAATTTTGAAGGAGAACACTTTATTTTGGCTCAGGGTTTGGAGGAATAAGGTCAAGGGTCCACCTGTATATAGACGGCATTACCTGCAGAGTCCCCAGGTGACACAGAGAATCATGTATCCAGAGAGAGATGGAGAGACAGGAGCAGAAGAGAGGTGGGGTTCTCTCCCTTTCCTGACAAGCCGGCCAACACTTCATCATAGCGTGTCCCTACTTATCTAATACTAAGCACTACCCCAAGGTCCCACCTTGCAGTCACAAAAAGCTTCTAGTGTCTTACAGTGGATATCAACATTCAAGGCACAAACCTTGGAGTTCATCTACACTACATCCAAGCAACAATGTACATCAAAACTTTAACATACTTATTAGCCCAGAAGGAAAATCTAAATAAACTCCTAAGAGAACAGAATTCTTAAAGGTACATAAAGCAAACAACATGGTAAATTTAGACACTACTAACACCACAAACTTACACATTTGGAGATTTTCAATGGTTTTCTTAATCATCCTTGAGTTATGTGGAAATTTAAAACTGAAGTTACGACTTATTTGGAAATGGAGACTGTGAGCAGTACACATCTAAATGATGCAGGGTAGCAGTACTCTGCAGTAATGCTGTAACTTTAAATGTGTATTAGAAATCAGAGAGGAGTGGAATGAACGGTCTGAGCTAAACATTCGACTCAGGGAGCCTGGATAAAGAATGCTTGTTTGAAAGCCTAACAAAAGGAAAAAGGAAAAAAATAAATACAAATAAAAGCAGAAATAACTAAAATAGAAAACAAGAGAAAAATGGGACTTGCAAGCAATAAAATGAAACGTTAGCTTTGTCAAAAGAGCAATAAAACACAACAGACTACTGAGCCTGAAGATCAAGGGATAAGGAGCCGGAGCACAAGCTATAAACGATAAAGAACCATCTCTACAAAGGTACCGAGCTTTACACTCCACATAAATTTTCAGAGATGAATCTGACAGCTTAAATAAGTATGAAAAATTTTATATTCTAATGTAAACTCAATGTGGGAGGACTTGAGCCTCAGGTAACTCTCCTGAGTGGACACGCCCCCCCAGGGGCGGTGCCATGCGTAATGAGGGAGACCTGTGGGCATTCCTGTCCCAAGTGAGCAATGCACTGTAACTATTTCAGAACATCAGGAAGCAGTTCAAAACTCATCAAATCAAGCCAAAGACTGACATCAAACTGACACAAAACTAAACTGTGCCTCACCACAGATAAACATTCTCCAAAAAATAAATGAATTTAGTACATAAATGCAAATGCCAGCATTGACAAATAAAAAAACCAATGGTTTTATTTTAGCAGGGTTTTAGTTTAGTTTTTAGTTTAGTTTAGTTGTTTAGTTTAGTTTAGTTTAGTTTAGTTTTTAGTTTAGTTTAGTTTAGTTTAGTTTAGTTTAGTTTAGTTTAGCAGTATTTGATTGAGGTTTAGCACCCTCAAATCAAAACCAAGGTAGAGGATCTTCTCAGGAGTGTCCTAACAGTTCATTGCTATTTCTAAGAAAATCACTACCTTCACTAAACAGAAGGGAAGTTTTAAACAAAACTCCACATGGTTTTTAGATGCTAGTAACCTTTAAAAGCAAGGGATTTTTTTCACTCTGATAAAAAACATTGAGCTCAAATCTATAGGTATCTAAATATCACATCAACAGTTATAAGTAAAAATTGTACTGTTAAAACTAGATTAAATTTGATCATAATAAATATTCAAGTTATTTTAGCTATTCTTGGCATGGTAGAATTATTCTGCAATGTGCATTAGTAGCAATCTTTCTGGCATGCATGTCTGTCCACCACATGTGTGCAGTGTTTGAGGAATCCAGGAGAGGGTGTTGGGACCAGGTACTGCAGTTGTGGTTGTAAAATGCTATGTCAGTGCTGGGGATTGAACCTGAGTGCTCTGTATGAGGAGCCAGTGCTTGTGACTGCAGAGCCATCTCTCCATCCTCAACACTGTATGGCTTTAAAAACTGAAAGTTACTAAAATTGCAAAGAAAACCACAAACTGTCACTACTTGCACAGGTGATAATATTCTATTTGGAAAAAATGTTAAAATCAAATTACTTTTAACAAATAAATAAGAGACTAAATTGATGGTGTGAGAAAAAATCAGCATGTCTTCAGGACACTACTGAGAATTTATAATGAGAGGAAATCCCAACAATAATAAATAAACAAATGCAATGTCTGGCCATGAGCATAATAAACCAGGTCATAATCCAATTGAAAGAACCACGTTCCTTGACTTGTGATCAAGTGTGTTAATCTACAGCCTCGGCGTTACCAACCAAGACTCTCAATTTAGTGCTTTACAGAAATTAAAGTGCATGTGGGCTTTCTGTTATCTTTGTTGTTATTGAAATCCAGCCTTAGTCTGTGGTGATCTGATAGGATGCATGGGATTATTTCAATCTTCTTGTATCTGTTGAGGCCTGTTTTGTGACTGATTATATGGTAGTTTTGGAGAAGGTACGATGAGGTGCTGAGAAGAAGGTATAGTCTGTTGTTTAAGGATGAAATGTTCTATAGATATCACTTAAATCCATTTGGTTCATAACTTCTGTTAGTTTCACTGTGTCTCTGTTTAGTTTCTGTTTCCATGATCTGTCCATTGATGAGAGTGGGGTGTTGAAATCTCCCACTATTATTGTGTGAGGTACAATGTGTGCTTTGAGCTTTAGTAAAGGTTCTTTTATGAATGTGGGTGCCCTTGCATTTGGAGCATAGATGTTCAGAATTGAGAGTTCAGCTTGGTGGATTTTTCCTTTTGATGAGTATGAAATGAGTATGAAAGGTCCATCCTTGTCTTTTTTCATAACTTTTGGTTGAAAGTCCATTTTAATCAATATCAGAATGGCTACTCCAGATTGTTTCTTGGGACCATTTGCTTGACCAATTTTTTTCAAGCCTTTTATTCTGAGGTACTGTGTTTCCTGTATGCAGCAAAATGCTGGGTCCTGTTTACATATCTAGTCTGTTAGTCTACATTTTTCAATTGGGGAATTGAGTCCATAGATGTTAAGAGATATTAAGGAATAGTGATTCTTGTTTCCTGTTATTTTTGATGTTATTTTTATGTTTGTGTAGTTATCTTCTTTTGGGTTTGTTGAAGAAGATTATTTTATTGCTTTTTCTAGTGTAGTTTCCCTCTTTATGTTGCGAAAACTATTCTCAACGATAAAAGAACTTCTGAGGGAATCACTATCCCTGACCTCAAGGTGTATCACAGAGCAATTGTGATTGAAAAAAACTGCATGGTGTTGGTACAGAGACAGGCAGGTAGATCAATGGAATAGAATTGAAGTCCCAGAAATGAACCCACACACCTATGGTCACTTGGTCTTTGAAAAAGGAGCTAAAACCATCTAGTGGAAAAAAGTGGACCTAGGACCTCCACATGAAACCAGATACACTGAGTCTAATAGAAGATAACATTTGAAAAAAAAAAGAAGATAACGTTGGAAAGAGCCTCAAACATATGGGCACAGGGGAAATTTCCTGAACAGAACACAATTGTAAGCTTAAGCTCTAAGATCAACAATAAATTGAAAAGCTTCTGTAAGGAAAAGGACACTGTCAATATGACAAAATGGCAACCAACAAATTGGGAAAAAATCATTACCAATCCTACATCTGATAGAGGGCTAATATCCAATATATATAAAGAACTCAAGAAGTCAGACTCCAGAGAACCATAATTTAATAATCCTATTAAAACATAGGGTACAGAGTTAAATAACAAATTCTCAACTGAGGAGTATTGAATGGCCAAGAAGCACCTAAAGAAATGTTTAGCATCCTTATTCATCAGGGAAATGCAAATCAAAACAACCTGAGAGTCTACCTCACACAAGTCAGAATGGCAAAGATCAAAAATTCAGGTGAAAGCAGATACTGTTGAAGATGTGGAGAAAGAGGAACACTCTTTCATTGTTGTTGGGATTTCAACTGGTATAACCACTCTGGAAATCAGTCTGGCGGTTCCTCAGAAAATTGGACATAGTATTACTGGAGGACCCAGCTATACCACTTCTGGGCATATACCCAGAAGATGTTCCAACATGTAATAAGTGCATATGCTTCACTATGCTCATAGCAGTCTTATTTATAATAGCCAAAAGCTGAGAAGAACCCAGATGTCCCTCAACAGAGGAATGGATACAGAAAATGTGGTGCATTTGCACAGTGGAGTACTACTCAGCTATTAAAAACAATGACTTCATGAAATTCTTGGGCAAATGGATCGAACTATAAAATATCATCCTGAGTGAGGTAACCCAATCACAAAAAGACACACATGATATGTACTCACTGATAAGTGAATATTAGGCAAAAAGCTTGGAATACCCATGATTCAATTCACAGACCATATGAAGCTAAAGAAGAAGGAAGAGCAAAGTGTGGATGCTTTAGTCCTCCTTAGAATGGGGAACAAAATACTCACAAGGGGTTGAGGGTGGGAGACATATGGGAGGAAGTGGGGAAGGGGAGGGGAAAGCAGGTTCAGGATCAGGTACGGGAAGAGATAGAGATGATATATAGAGGGTCAGGAAATTGAACAGAGGTATGTAGCAATGGGGGGATGAGGAACAGGTGGTTGCTACTGGAAAGTCCCAGATGCCAGGACAGCAAGAGGCTCCCAGGACCCAACAGAGATGAGATTAGCTGAAATGCCCCACAAAGAGGAGGGAAAACTTGTAGAGACCATAATCAGAGGTTAGGCAAGGCCCCTGGTTGGGGAATGGGGCCACCCACTCATTTCCAAATTTTTAACCTAGAATTGTTCCTGTCTAAAGGAAATTTGGGGACAAAGTATGGAACAGAGACTGAAGGAAAGGCCACACAGAGATTACCCCACCTGGGGATCCATGCCATATGCAGTTACCAAACCTAGAGGCTATTGTGGATGCCAAGAAGTGCTTGCTGACAGGAGCCTGATATAGCCATCTCCTGAGAGGCTCTGCAAGAGCCTGACAAATACAAAGATGGATGCGCACAGCCAACATTGGACTGAGCACAGAGACCTAAATGAAGGAGTTAGGGAAAGAACTGAAAGAGCTGAAGGGGTTTGCAACCCCATAGGAGAAACAACAATATCAACCAACCAGAACCTCCGGAGCTCCCAGGGATCAAAGCACCAACCGAAGAGAACACAAGGAGGGAACCCATGGCTCCAGGTGCATATGTAGCAGAGAATGGCCTTATCTGGCATCAGTGGGAGGAGAGGGCCTTGGTCCTGTGAAGGCTTGATGTCCCAGTGTAGGGGAATGCCAGGGTGATGAGATAACTCTAAGTTGGTTGAAGGTGGAATTATAAACATTTTCAGATAAAATTGAAGATTTACATGGAAAAATATTTCTGGTGGCTCAGTGGTTAAGAGCACTGACTGCTCCTCCAGAGGTCCTGAGTTCAATTCCCAGAAAACACATGGTGGTTCACAACTATCTGTAATGAGATCCAATGGTCTCTTCTGGTGTGTCTAAAGACAGTAACAGCGTACTCATATGCATAAAATAAATAAATAAGACTTTAAAGATGTTTAAAATCAAAACTTAGCACACCTTAGAGGGGACTGAAGATACCTTAGCAGTTAGAGCACATACTGCTCCTGCAGAGGATCCAAGTCCAGGCATCAGCACCCATGGCAGGTGGCTTGCCAAGGTATGCAACACCTCAGCCTCCAGAGGCTGAAGCCATGTAATTTTATCATTTTAAAGTGTGTATGTGTCTGTGTGTGTGTGTGTGTGTGTGTGTGGTGTATACTTCTATTATCTTTAAAAATATAAACATCTGTGAGTGAAAGACAATATAACCCTAAGATACTAACAGCAAAAGGAGAGGATACAACTGAGGCTGCAAATGGGACCGAGTATTAATGACAAAGCAGGAGTAACCGGGCCTCTCTAACTCCTGCTCAACCTCATTTGGGTTACTGCTCCCACTGCACACATTAAAAAGTTCCCTGCGGTCTTGTGAAAAGCTTTAGGTTTCTACTAAACAACACAAAATGAAGCAATAAAACCAACACACCCAGGACACAAGACACAAGCCCTGCTAGCCACTGTTCAAGAGAAAGCAGCAAAGACAGAAAGCCCAGGGCCGACTAGCCTGAGCCAATGAACAAATGCCAACAGCTTCCTGACTCTAGACTTGGTGCTGTGTTAAAAAAAAAAAAAAAAAAAAACCGTATTCACTAAGTCACCTTTAAACGTGTTGCTGTGCCTGACAGGGGCTACATCCCATCTCTAGCAACAATCCTTTTAAAAGCATAATATAATCCCAGCATGTGAGAGTGAAACAAGGTTAGGGATTCAAGACCAGCTTGCACTATAGACACTCAAACAAACAAACAAATGAACAAGCAAATATCAAAACAGACAGGGACTAGAGGCTCAGTGCCAGGATGAGGGCACAATTCTGAATCCCTGTCACTCACATGAAAAGGCAGACATAACTGCTTGTGCCTATAGCCCCACTACTGTGAGGGGCAGAGAAAAGATGGTGACTGAGGTTTGTGGCTGCTAGCCTAGCTCCAGGCTAAGTGAGGAATCCTGCCTCAAGGGACTAAGGTAGAGAGGGACAAAACATGACACTTAACATTATTCTTCGAGTTCTGCATGAGCACATGGGCCCTCAGACACCCATGTGCATACACTACATAAACACATGGGGGGAGCAAATAGGCCCAGAAAAAGCACAGAGTAAAGGGGGTGCATGTTTCATTTTAAGCCTTCAGATTGGCAGAAGTGCAAAAAGAGCAAATACCCAGCACCGTCAGAAAATGGAGTCACTGTGATTATCACGCACTATCCCTTAGCCCCCATATTTTGAAAATCTAACTTTTCAGCAGCAATCAATCACAACTATAAGTTGGCCTTCCTTTTGACCCAGTGTTTCCACTTATTAGACTCCATGAGTCAACTTCCCTTCACTGTCATAAGCACTGTCCTTTACCCCAAGAAATAAGCTGAGGAGGGAAAGAGTGAACTCCAAGGTTTTAGTTCAAGGCAGGCTCCCCTACTCTGGGATGCTGATGGGGCAAAGAGTCTTAACAGAAGAGTGTGGCAGAGCAAGGCTACCCTCCTAATAGCATATAAAAAAGACAGAAGAAAGGAGAGTTGGGACAAAAGGACTGGGGACAGAGTAAAAGCTTCGAGGGTACCTCTGTGCTACTTCCTCCAACAGACAACAAAAGCAACAATGGCCAGAGCCACTTTGAATGCATTAAGGTTGTTGAGGTAAAAACCTTCACTTCTTGGTAAGTTTTTATACACTTTGTTTCTTCAATGTTAGGGGTTATAGGCTTGGATAGGCACATTCTACCACACATCAGCCGTCAGAGGACAACCCTTAGAACTCTGTTCCTCCCTTCAGCTATGTTGGTCCTAGAGATCAAGCGCAGGTCCTCACTCATAGTGGCAAGCACCTTTACCTGCTGAGCCATCCTCACGGTCCCCAAACACTTATTAACAGAGCTGTCAGCCTGGGTCCAAGGCTTCAACCCCAAAACCTTTTGCATGGCATTTCTTATCTAAAACTGTCTTCATTTTTGAAATGTGTATGGACCCAAAGACATATACCCAAAGATGCCACTGGTGTGTGTGTGTGTGTGTGTGTGTGTGTGTGTGTGTGTGTGTGCTCTGTGATTATCAAATTATTAAATGGGAATAGAAATCTTATAAGAGGATCAGAAAGTTGGCTGTGACATTGGGTCTCTTGGTAATGATAGAAGCTACACTCATAATATCTCATCAACATGGCTGTCTGAACATGGGCTGCACAAGGCCATCAACAATATATATGCCAGTAAAGATGAGGGTAAAGCCAATATGGACTCAAAACTACACAAAGAACTATACGCAACTAAGGAATGTTGAAAATTGGAAAAATAGTCTCCAGGGAAGTACACACCAATTGGTTATCAATAGCAATGCTTAGCCCTGAGAGCATGCAAACCATACAAGTAACATTACATAGACTAAGCAGGTTATGTTTAGGAATACATACCTACATAAACACATAAATATATGTGAATATGACAATATTTTTAAATGTGCTAATAATTTGAGAGAGGAAAGGTATGTAGGAGTGTTTGGAGGGAGGAAAAGATAGGGGGAATTATTTAATTATAATCTCAAAAATAAAAGAAAGCATTTTAAAAAGATGTGTTACTTTTGAAATATAAGATCTTAAACATACTGACTCCCAGTCAATAATTTCTGAGTGAATAGAAATGAATTTCCAGATGAATGAATGATTCAAATTTTGCTTAACAAGTGGCAAACAAGCCCATAAACATAACTTGCAAAAGCACAGAAAACAGGATCAGGAGATGGAGACCGAGGCGTTAAAAACATAGATACCTCAGGAGAATGGTAATGAACCAGGATGGGTATGTGATGGGCCTTTCTGATTTAACATTTCTATGTCATTTAAATTTTTTGATAAACATGCATTCACTGGGGGATTTTAAAACTAAATACATGGAAATCTGCCTTACATGTTTGACAGTTGGGAGCTGTTAATTTAACTCATCTACAGTGACGGAACACTCGGGCTGAAACAAACTACTGTCGACTGCTTCAGGAATGCCTGATATAAACTCCAGAAGCCTGGGCCAGCTTGAGAAGGCCTATTCAAAACCCATTAAAGTACGGTTCAAGCCGTGTCAAGGAGATCACCTTGCATTGAATAGTCACTTTCTTGGGATGGCAACGCAGTTCAAGACTTGCATGATAATCAGATACTTGTGCATGCCACTGCCGCAGGCTGCCATGTGAGTAACCAAATCCATTAACAGCCATGACTGCAAGAATGAACCTGATTAGGGTCATTAAATATAGATAATCATGAGACAGATCCCCACACGCTATTTGAAAGAAGCAGAGCTGGTGAAGTAACAGGTCTCGGAGCATAGCTTCTAACACTGCTCCTTTCCGTGAACCACACCTCACACTATTCACACCCAATCAGCTCCTTCCTCTCTATTCTGAACTGGCCACAGATGCAGCTCTGACCAACAGGATGATGTGGAAGTAAGTTTAGGGGTTGGCTCATAAATGGTATAACTTCCTGTGAGCCTTTCTCCTTTGAAATCAGCTACCCTATGAAAATGGCATGTGGTAAAGACCGCCTAACTGTAAGAATGTGGAGAAATCCCATGGGGGTGTCCAATGAACGGCTCCCAGCAGACTGTCTACCCCCAGCAGCGTGAGTTAGTCTCCAGCCTCCAGAGATTGCCACAGGAACTGCCTAAGAAACCACAAGTGAGACTTGTCCTGCTGAGTCACAATGTAGAATTGTGAGAAATCATAAAGAGTCATTCCAACCCTCTAAGGTTAGATGAAATACAGCAGTGGATAACTGGAATGATGCTGTTTTCCAGGAAGAAAGTGGTCCCAGGGAGAGATTAATGAAAGTTATGCTGCAGAGGTAGAGGGAAGGACCAGCCTTCTTCTCAAGACCTGGTAAGTGGCTTAGAATATTAGTCACAGTGTTCTCTCTTTATATGATAATTACATGAAATGCACTATCTCAGAGATTAGCTATTATTACTCTATTTTAGAGATGAAGAAATTGAGGTTTCAGAGAATCACAAAATCTAGTTCAAAATCAAGTGAGTTAGGAAACACTGGAGCCAAGACATTTTCAAGTTACTGATTCACCTGGGAAAGAGTAACAGGAAGACTGTATCATCATAGTCAAATAGTCATAAAAAACTGCTAATCTCCATGGATTGTAATAAATATAGATAAATAAAAATGCTGATTTCTAGAATTCCAGCCTTGAAATCATAGTCCATTGACTTTCTTATGATGCTATTTATATAGCACAAACCCAAAGAAAGTGTCAGGATTAATCAGTTAATCTACTGAATACTTAACATAAGTACCCCAAATCCTGGATTCTAGGAAGAAAGATGAACACACAACTTGTTGACTTCAGAAGTATCATAGTCTTTGGGAAGAAAGAAAAAAATCACAGTATAGTGAGAGGCTTCAGTTAGTCTAGATCTATAGAAGGAGGTGTTTTAAGATAAGAAATTTGAAGAGCAGTGTTGGTGGCCCCGGAACTTCCCCTGCTAAGTGTGGGCTGTGATGACGTGGAATGGATCTAATGAAGCTTGGCACTGGGACAAGAGCTTTAACTTGTGTCTGTTTATGTTTGGTCTTCTGCTATATATTGTAAATTATTGGCCCCTAAAGCCTGATTGCCCCCAAGGATGAGAGAATCTGTACATAGACCTGAGTGACACTATGTGACCCCCTGTTATCCCTAATTGGTGAATGAAGATGCCTACAGCCTATAGCTGGGCAGAATTGAGATAGGCAAGGATTGAGGTTCCCTGACTTGGGTACTGAAGAGAATCATCAGGAAGGGGGAGAAGGCGAGAAGAAAGAAGCTGTGGGTTAGGAGAGTTATGAAAGCATGGCGGTGAGGGCTGTCCAGTCGAAGTTAAGAGCTGCCCAGATGGAGCACAGTGAATAATTTAGGGCTATAGGTTCTAATGGCCTAGAGGGTAGATATCTGCCCAGCTCTAGTGTTGATTAAGGCTTATTATAAGAAGAAAAAAGGAGCAGGTTGAAGAAAGCCTCTGCCCTTTGAACATATCAGTAATTGCCCCATATCTTAACCTAAGCTCAGATCTTTGCGTGTAAAATGCTTATATTTTACAATACTGCAAGCACTTCACTAAATCTCCCAGAAATGGCCCATAGTGCCACGTGCAATTTACAAATCTAAGCCAAGGCTTCCAGACTCCCTGAGGTGACCTTTCCTTCAACAAAAGGCAACCTCATCTGAGCCACTTCCCTGCGCGGTGGAGAGAGCAGGCTCTGCATCTGGACTTGCCGTATGACGGAGAGTCCAAAATGTCAAGGAGCCATTGACTCTGGAGTCTGTGCCAATGCAGAGCAAATATGGGTTCTTGCCGTGGCGGAGCTGGGCTCAGCCCCAAAGTGCCAGATGGTTCTGAGTGCTCAAGAATAAAGCCATCTGCAGAGCAACGCCTTCGACGGCTGTTACAATTTGTACTGATTACCAGCCTCCATCAGAATGTCTTTAGGATGCTCACCCAACAGTAATCCTGTCCCCTTCGTCACAGCTCTGACTTGAGGACCACATTTTGGCTTATAAGAACAGGACAAGCATATTGAATAAATATTCCCCATGCCACCCACTGATGCATGTCTTAATCCACATTATTCCACCTACAGAGGAAACTCATAGACTTGATGATGAGTTAGACCATGCTTGGAACACAAGAAGCTATGTGACATTGACCCGAGTTTTGAACTTGGCTGAAGGAGTAAACATAAGAATTAAACACAAAGTTTATTTGACCGATAACCCCAACCCCTCTCAAATCCTACTTGACTACAAATGGCTCATGAACTGAATCTGGCACAAATTCAACCATGTACAAATATTTGGGTGCAGCTCGCAGCCACAAAGGTTTTGTGCTATTTATTTAAGACAGTTTACATAAGTATGTGCAGTGGGTTCTATTCTTTACTGCATCAATGTTGGCCCTCTAGTACGTTGACACATTATTTCTTCACAGCACTCAAAGCATTAATGTACTCATAAAATGAGTTAATGACCCATTTCAAAATGCCCTTTATGGAAAAAAAAAACTTTTTTAAATTAAAAAAAAATGGTATTACATTATCTTTACCAGAATCTGATAACATGGAAATCCCAGGCAGCCTGAAAGTTACATAATGGCCAACAATCTATTGCTTCAAAACAAGAAGAAAACCTACAAACTGTGAAGATTCTAGCTTGATTCCACAGGACAACATTGTGTGGATTACAACAGGCCTCTCTTTGAAATGGTTTGAGAGAATCTCGGGCCCACTGAAATTTCTGCAGCAATAACCAAAGCTTTCTGCCAGATATTTGTAACAACTGTTTTCTCAAAACCCCTTTTCAGGACATTTGTGTCAGAGGAATTTTAAGGAAGGTGGGCAGGCACCTGACTGCCACAGTCTCCATCACGCTCCAGCGGGCTAACAGGCATGAGCAGATGGTCAAAGATGCCCTGTTATGTTGTAAGAAAAGAGAACTGAAAAGAACATGAAGGTTTTGCATTGATCAGTGTGCCTAGTGGTACTCAGTGAATCAATCTGAACTCACCCACGGTCACAGCACAGAGATGCTGTAGGATGGAACTGCTCCTCACACAGTACTGTCTCTGCCTGTACTTTCTGCTTTTAAACCATTCCTGTTGGTCTTTGTGTAGAGGATTGAATCTGCCTTAAAACAGTCCAGTGCAATTCCATCTAAACGTACATGGTTTCTGGCTTCTGTGAACACACCCTTGCCAATAAAATTAGATATTCCCCAGGAGGAGCATGTCTAAAGCAGGACACCCTATCCAGACCCTCTTAGATGGTTGACAAGACTCCCATTTGACAATTTATCACAAAGTAAACACTGAAGGGCTATGGACACTGGTCAGCAAGGCCCCTGAATCTGTATAAACACTGAAATGCAGTGCCATGCTTAAAACCCTCTCCTTTGTAACAGAGGTTGAAGGACAGAGCTCACTGACTTACTGATACTGCTGGCCGCCAGAGGGTTGCACAGTAGCTAGCCTTTTCCTGTTAATCTGTCATCATGACTGGCTGAAAAAGCACAGCTGATTCTCCTAAAGGGATAAAATTATTCAAAAAATTCTTTAAATAAAATGGGGAGAGAATAAAGTAACACTTTTAATATTTGCCGCTGAGTGGCAATGTATGGTTTCTCTGCCTGTCAGGCCGAGAGTCACCTGTAGAAAGGGAAGAGGTTTTCTTTTGTGAGGTTTTATGTGATGCTCTGATCCTATCTGTTATTTCTTCCCAAACAGCTATATTAATAATGGAGTGATCCCTGTTCCCTGCATTCCATAGTACATTAGGTCTGTTCTGAGAGGTTAATCTTTAGACTATTTAAAAGGATCAATACCAATGCAGATATAGACAGAAGCTGGATTTACATGTCTGATATTTGGATTTCAAAGCCTTTTAATACAGGCTGGTTCCCGCATTCTAGCTAGTCTTGAGAGCACAGTGCTTGCTCTTACCTGACACTTTACTAAGAGTGGGTCCCTCAGCCTGCTAGATCCCCCAACCAAAGGCCTAATTTCACAGTGCCAAGGACAAGTTTGTACTGTTTTATTTATGTAGAATAGTGACACCTAGTGGTTGGGACAGCAAATCATGAAACAGAATTCTTTAGTGGCAACACCCACTCTTCCCTGGGATTAGAACAAAAAGAGTCCCCTAAGGGGTTTAACCCTTTTCTTGGGCAAGCAATAAGGCACCCAATGATACCTGCTGAAGAAACCTCGGAGAGCTAGACTTCCCCAGATCCCTTGGAAAAATGGAAAGCCAGAATCATACCCAAGAATGGGAGGATCCATGGGAAATATGGAAGGACAAAAAAGTATCTGTTCTAAACAAGAAGTAGGAGCCAGTGGGGCTACCACAGCTTCTAAACAGTCAACTCAGACATGCAAGGCTTGTCCAGAGGCTGTGGATGAAATGGCATGCTGAGGATATTGTATCAATAATGAAGATGGAAAATGGGCTGTGAAGATGGATTACAATCAAACACTCCCTCTGCCCTGTCTTCAGGCTGTGCATCCTGAGAGCTGAAAACTATTATCCTTCCCTTTTGTTAGAGTCGGCTACATTTGTCTGACAAATGCCAGGTGCATAGTAAATGCTGAATAAGAGGGGGAAAGGGGAGGGGGAAGATAAGGAAGGAGGGAGGGAAAAAGGGGGGAAGGGAGGGATAGAGGGATGTGGGGGTGGAGAGAGAGAGAGAGAGAGAGAGAGAGAGAGAGAGAGAGAGAGAGAGAATGATAATATAAATCAGGCCAGATAGGTACAATCTGGGAAGACTAGACTATATCAGATAAGAAATTAAGAGCTAAGGCAGCTTCCAGCAAACTGGATGTAGGTAGACAGTGGTGGTAGCATAGCTGATAACCACCATTCAATGTCATTCCACCTTTAGCATCACCATTTAGCATGGAGCCAAAGCACAGAGAGGAGCTGCTGAATTGATGGTAACTCAGAATTACCCGGCTCCAGAGTCTTGTTCCTTCCTACCCTGATATCCATTGTAGTAAAGGAGGTTAAGTTCAAGGGGACTCCACTGTATCAGAGAGACAAACCAGGACCCTCTCACAATGGTTCTGGTACACCGGGGAGCCTGTAATTAAAAGCTGCATAGCCTCTCAGCTGAGGGAAGGCATGCCGCCCATCCCTATCCTACTGACAATGGATTTTTTATAAACTTAACATGTTACGTGACAAAGATCTTTCTCTGCTCATTCCTATTTTTATATGTCTATTAATATGACAAGTTTATTTTTACTAATTATCTTAATAATAAATGTTTGTGGGATACAGAATAAAAAATCAGATACATATAATTTGATAAATTAAGGACACTCAATTTTGTGCGGTAACATTTAGCTATTACTTTTACTCCATAAATACTGATGCTTCTTGTGGTTAATATAAACTGTACTTTTTAAGACAGGTTATTACTTTGTCATTCAGCCCAGCTTCAAATTTCTATGGAACCTCTGGGCAGACCAGAAACTTGTGACCCTCCTCCCACAGCTTTACAAAGTTCTGGGATAAAAAAAAAAATAGGTGCCAGCATGCCTGGCTGAACAAAATATGTTTTAAGGTGAAAAGGGAATGATAAATACTTCCAGGTCTTTTAAAGAACAAGAGACTATCATATCTTAAGAGTTCTTGGGCACTGTCTGATGTGTGGTACCAGTTACTTCTTTACTCATATTCTTTCATAAGCAAAAACCATTTAAATCTAAGCTCAAACACATGTCAGGGCAGGCCCATGCCTAGAGGCAAAAGCATCAGGATGTTTGTTTAGTTTTTGCCTTGTTGGGTGTTTATTTGTTTTGTCTTACTGTTTGTTTGGGGTGGGTTTTTTAAGAGAGACAGATAGAGACAGAGAGAGACAGAGAGACAGTGGGAGACACACAGAGGGAGACAGAGAGAGAAAGAATGTGAAGTTGGGTGTTAGAGAGGTGGGGAGGCCCTGTGAGGAGCTGTACAAGAGGAAACTATGATCAAAATGTATTCTATGAAAAAATTCTTAATATTTTCTTAAAAATAGTAAAGACATAATTTCCATCTAAGTCTGTAACACCAGCTTGGAATGCCTTTCTGGTGTCTTGATCTAAATAAGAGAGCAACAAAACCCAGGCAAAGGTCCACATGTGGGATTTGCACCAGTGTGGCATCTGAACAATATGGGAGAGGAAAGGGATCCAATGACTGTTTTTGACCCAAGGATACTGAAAAAAAATGAAATATTTTTGCTTTCCCTGGTTCCCTAAATGAAGTCAGCTGAGAAGGAAACTAGACATCAAATGCCATCCAAAAACACCCTGAAACTAGAGACTGGAGAAATCCCCCATGATGGCCTCAATGGAGAGCACCTGAGAAGAGGTGGGGAAAGAAGGGCCCTAAGCCAGAGCGTGAGCACTAGACACTGGCTTCTTAAAGGGACCCCTTTCTTCCACCTCCCCCACTGAGGATCTAGATGTCATCCTAGTTAGGGCAATCACTGCTATGATAAAACACCCTGACCAAAACCAACTTGAGGAGGAAAGGGTTTATTTCCACCTACAGATCCACCACATACTCCATCACTGTTGAAGCCAGGACAGGAATTCAGCCAAGGAGGAACCTGGAGGCAGGAATTGAAGCAGAGCCCATGGAGGAGCTCTGCTTACTGGCTTGTCCTTCAGAGTTTGCTTAACCTGCTTTCTTTTAGCCCCCAGGATCATCTCTCCCAGGAGGACACCTCCCACAGTGAGGTGAGTCCTCACTCATCAATCAAGAAAATGCCCCATAGATTTGCCCCAGTCCATTGTGGTGGGACATTTTCTCCTCAACTAAGATTCCCTCTTTCCAAATGGCTCTAGTTTGTGTCCAGTTGACATAAAAATAACCAGTACAGCTGTCAAACAAGTTAGAAATACCTAGAGTCTCCATGTCTCCTTAGCTATGAATTTCAGAGGCTTCTTTAATCTGAATTCCCCCTACCTTGGTTACACATGGCTATATTCTGGGCCTAGTGTAATTTAGCATTTCCAGCCCATGGCACCTTTGGGCCTGGATCACCTCCTGAGCGATGCTCTTTTTCATTCCTATGCTGACAAACACACGGTTTCAACTGTCATTTAAGCAGCCAGTTCAAAGTCTACTATTATTTTAGCTCCATATTGTCAAACAGGTGGATTTATAAATGTGTTACCTGAAGGAAAGGTTCCCCCAAATACCAGAAGCATAGACTTTATTTATTTATAATTATTTGTTAGATTTGTATAAATGTTCCCGTTGCTAGAAAGCCTCTGGCTAAATACAAATTAAAACACTTTTGAGTGTAGTGAAGACAGCAGCGGCATTGTTTTAATTACCCGTTGGGGGATGCCAGGCAACAGAGATGTATCCATTTCCTTCTTTGCTTGTATAATGCGACTGTCTGCTTAGGGATATGAACCTCCCGTCTGTCTGTTGATGACACAGACTGACTGCCTGGCCACATAATCCATCTTTATGTGATTCCAGCATACAAGTGCGCGGAGCACACAGGCAGGGAGCCAAACGCTCCCAACAACAAACGCTCACGGGAACTTCATTTGCTCATACTTCTGGAGATGTGGGACCCACCGTCCCTTCTTAGGGAAATCCTACTACTGTTTGTCAGCGCACACTATTCTCTTTCTCCTTGAAGACTTCATGGGGAAGTGATTCTGGGTCTCCATCCCAGACCACAACACACCAGCTCTCTTTCTTCTTTTGACTTCTGACTTCCCTACTCATTAGCCCCATGGATATAAAAAAGGTCTTTAATGTCTCTCTTCAGTTCCCCCAGCTGTCACATGGGACCACCGTAGGATCACTGACGTGGGTGCAAGATTCTTCTCACTGTTAGGGGCTCAGGGTATGGTGCTCAAATATATGGTAGACAATTTAATTTTATCCATCAGTCACCGAGGAGCAGTAATACCACCCTCACTCATAGAGTTATTTTCAGGATAACATGTGGGAGACAATACTTCAAATATAGAAAGAATCTACAAATAGAAAAGTGGGTTAGAACACCCCAGCTGTCCTCTAACATGGACAATTCCTTGGAGAAACTGGGCTAATTCATTCTGTAAGGTAGTGTTTGCCCAGCTGCCCCTCTGGCAGGTGGTGCTAGCAAGCATGGGAGAGGGGTTGATGTTCGAACAAAAGATGGGGGAAAATATTGCTCTGGAGGGGAAAAAGCTTTGTTAAAAAAATTAGTGGATGATTATGCATTTTACATATGAATGGATAATACAGTGGCTCCAATATACCTGCCACTCAGCTGCTGAGGAGAGGGGACACAGAAAATGCAGTAGGGAGGGAGGATCTCAGAGGAGTTGGGAGAGGTGAAAACACAATCAAACTACAGTGCATGAAAATTTTAAATAAAATCTATTTTAATATAATAATAAACAAATCCTGCTTTGTCAGGGTTTCTATTCCTGCACAAACACTATGACCAAGATGCAAGTTGGGGAGGAAAGGGTTTATTCTGCTTGCTGTTCATCACTAAAGGAAGTCAGGACTGGAACTCAAGCAGGTCAGGAAGCAGGAGCTAGTGCAGAGGCCATAGAGGGATGTTTCTTACTGGCTTGCTTCCCCTGGCTTGCTCAGCCTGCTCTCTTAAAGAACCCAAGACTACCAGCCCAGGGATGGCACCACCCACAATGGGCCCTCTTCACTTGATCACCAACCAAGAAAATGGTCCCACAGCTGGATCTCATGGAGGCACTTCCCCATCTGAAGCTCCTTTCTCTGTGATAACTCCAGCCTGTGTCAAGTTGACACACAAAGCCAGCCCGTACACTGCTGGTGTTGACAAAGCCTTTGCTGGTTCATCTCCTGACACATTCCCTTCCCTCCTCTAGTTTTTCTACCTATGCATCCATCTCAATGAGGCTGTGGCAGCTGCTTCATAGCCAAAACATGCCATGGAGTTTTACAAGAGGACTGGGTTGTTGAAGGCTTAAGGGCTCTTTACAGGGACTGGGCTCATGCTCTCCGTAGTTAGGACATGCTTGGCCTTTCTGCACTGGAGTTGCCATGTGACTGGGTTGTTGCGAGGCTGTGCATCAGGTTCTGTCTGCTGCATTCACATGCACTTTCCTTTCTGCCTTCTGCCACATGATTAGGCACTCCCTAGAACCACACTTTGGGCTCTAGAAGGAAAAATAAATCATTTTTCTTTAAAGCCAGGAGGTGATGCCACATGACTAAACCCTAGCACTCAGGAGGCAGAGGCAGGTAGATTGCAAGGCCACCCTGGTCTGTAGATCCAGATCTAGGACTCACAGGACTACATGGAGAAACCCTGTCTCAAAAAAATATACAAAATAGATAAACAGATAGACCGTCGGACTGGTTTGTTTTCCTTTATAAATTATCCAATCTTGGGCATTTTGTTTATAGCACAGAAAAGAGACAGGGAAGCAATTGATGCTGATGTGGCTGGCCCAGGAGCTGCTCTGCGATGGTCATTGTTTCAGGCTCTGTGCTAGAGGGGAAGCATAGTTAACAAAGAAGAAGCACACAGAGCTTTACGAAACACCACCCAGCCGATCATTTTGCCAGAGAGCTAAACAAGAAATTTTAGGCGCTCCATTCTAAAATTCTCACCCACTCTGTAGAAGCATCTTTTTTGAAGTTGCTGCTCAGTCTTCCCCACTAGGAAATAAGCTTTTCCATGCCTATCAGACCCAGCACACAGCATCCCGGGAAGGCTGTGATGAACGGGTGGATGGTTGGCTGAGTGCCTGAACTCCTCTGTAGCATCCTGACCCTGAGGGTGGGAAAGGCTTAGGTCTGTGAAGAAAAAAACTAAAATTCCTTCTACAAACAGGATGTGTTCGGTGACTCTGTTTATTAATTCCTCACATTCTAAGCTCTGTTGCTCCCCAGCCATCCTCTCCTTGCTCTCCCCATGGGATTCACATGATGGGACTGCATACCCATTCCATAGTGGAATGTTCTTCCGCTGTGAGCCACACACCCAGTCTTGATCCATTTCCGTAGTGTCTGTGCCTAGGCATCAATTTCTCCAGCTCATGTGGTAATAGTTACAATGGTGGTGGCAATAGCTTTGAGTGGCTTGAGCACTCTTCTAAAGTACACAGAGTCACTCCTTCACCTATCACTGTGTTCCAAGTCATGGCTGTGACTCTCATCATTTAACAGATAAAGGTACAGAACTTACACCAGGTACAATAAAATCCAGATTAGACCACCAGCCAGAGCCAACCTTCCTCTCTTTCTGGAGCCAGTCAGTAGCTGTTGTTTTCTTTCTTCACAGGCAGCAGGATTCCTACTTCAGGGGAAATTCAACCTCAGCATTGTTTCTATTGATTCTGCTGAAATTATTCCCGAGGATCCCACATTATGAAGGCAGAAACATACAGAGAATTATTTGAACAACACATTTTATTTCCTAGAGGAAACTAGTTTGGTTCAGTGGCTCAAATCTTCAATAGGAAGGCTGTTAAGGAGGGCTGAAAATAAACATGAAATTTAATTTGGAAACATATTTCCTGGCTCCCCTCTGTCAATCAGATGTCTATTTGGTGCATGCCTGCATCTAATGGCTGTGAACTTTAACTAAACAGCGGCCTTCCACAGCCAGTCAGGATCCCTGCACCACAGGCTATTCACATGCAGGAGTTGTTGCCTCTCTGCCTCTTATTCTGTTTGGGGAGCTATGGAGAGAGAGAGTCTTTGCTGCAAATTGTGCTACAAGACAAGATGAATGATCATCAAAATACAGTCTGGAAAATTTAAAAATATGGATAAAGAAAAGATATTAATATCCTTTCTAAGGTAATCAGTACTTTTTGTTTGGCAAAAAAATTTTCCCAGTGTTTATGGTTTATGCAAATAATATATGTTAATACTAAGGCTGCCAGTCTATAGCCTTGCATACAAGTATTTGTGGAAAATACATGCCAATACATTTTAAACCTCTTCCTCATATAAACACAGAGATTTCATAAATATACAGCACCTTGTTCTTTAAAACATTTATTATAATTTTATGCAATGCAAATCACATTAGAATAAATTATTTCTCGCTAAAATGGCAAAGTCAGCAAAATTACAGGGAGATATAAAGTCCCCGCTATTGTGTGCTCTTCAGTTACATCAAAATGAAATGACACACTTCTGGATGACACCTGGGGATGCTGTTAGCCAGTGGGGCCCCAGGCTGTTCAGTCACTCCAGGGACCCTCTGTGCCAATGGCCTTCTGATCTTGTTTTTGCTGATTATGCTCTCAGAGCAAACTTTTCCAGGCTATTGATATGGAAGACCTCTAGCTAAAGTGTGGCAATCAACCCTGATGACTAAGGGGTATGACTGAAACATTTTTAAGTAACTGATAACCAATCCTAATATGGAAAACTGCATATGACTAAAGAGTCATAAATATTCTAACCATAACCTCCCTCGTGCGTTATCATGTCTAGAGTGTCACTGAACGTCCACTGTGTGCTAGATCTGATTCTCCATGGAGATGGAGCCAGGGACACGATAGACAAAGCCCATGTCCTACTCAAGGTGAGTAGACTATAAAGCCCATGAACAGATAGGGGCAAGAGTGAAAGTCAGAGAGTGACAAATGATGTGCCTGCCACAGGTGAACTGCAGGACAGTTGTCTTTGATGGGTAGTTAGAGAGTGCTCTGCTTGAAGTAAAACTTAAAGGGGAGATACAGCTCAGCATACACAGGTAAGAAGCAAGGTGGACAAAAAAGATCAAAGCCAAAGGCTAGAGAAAGAATAGCCATGGTGATGTTTAGGTGGCAGCAACACAGAGGTGGAAAAAATGACGAATGTGGGCCAGCTTGGCTTATGTCCTGGAAGCCACAGGGATAGAGCTTAGCTTTTATTACACACGGATGGGGAGTGACTATTTAAATAAGACACATATGCTGGGAGATGTCATTGTATGAACAATGCTTTAGGAAGTAGAATGGGAACCCATCTGGAAGATCATCACTACTCTGGGAAAGAGATGAAGGCAGGCTTCGCTGGCTACTAGGCAGTAAACCTACAAAGAGGAAGCCCCATCCCATCACTGAAAGCTAGGAGACAGATGCTGTTGACAGGCTGAAGGTTGAAAAGCAAAGAAGAAAACAATGAGACATGGGCCTGTAGTCCTAGCATGTGCCTGTAGTCCTAGAACTCAGAAAGCTTAAGCAGGAGAGTCTTGATTGAGAAACTCAATGGTGTGGACTACATAAAGAGTTCAAAATGCGTCAGGGTGGGATGAGTAGAAGGGAGGAATCTGACTTATCAGTTTGTTTCATTGTTTAAAGGAGTCCAGTTCCATTTCCAGTCCAGTCCAGTAGGTGTATAGGAATCAAGGCAGCCATTTCTGACACAAACATGTCTACATGTAAAGGCCATACCACTCACTGACACAAACATGTCTACATGTAAAGGCTGTACCACTCACTGACACAAACATGTCTACATGTAAGGCCTTACCACTCCCTGACTATTTAAGGATGAACTCAGTGAAGTGTTATGTTTGGAGATCCAGATGAGCAAATCTTGGGCATCAAAAAATAAAAATAAAAAAACTGTGTGGGTCCGTTTGTTGGTCCCTTTGAGTCTGTACTTGGGGTATTACTGTTACTTCGAAAAGTTCCCCTAAAGACTCACTCAACAACCTGTGTTCCTAGAACATTCATTCCTGTGAACATATCAATCATTTGTGACTGTTTAATGAACAATGGCAATGTGGAAACCATTTCAGAAACCATGTCCAAATTCACTTTTGGTCTGTTCCTGAAACACAATTTTTAGTCCTTAATTCATAAATCTTTACATTGGGGCAGAGGGAGAGCGAAACCTGTGGTTTGAATGTTCTCACTAAAGTTATGATGAAATGTAATTCCTGTTGGAGGTACAGAAAGACATCACCAAGCTATGAGATTTGGAGGTGCAATCATGAGTGGTGACTAGGGTTAGATGGGGGCTATTCTATGTTTGTATCAGCTTTTATACAAGCTTTTTTTAATATAAGACTTTATATAAGAGCAAGCTCGCAGACTCTGTCTCAACATGTAATGCTCTGCACTGCCTTGGGACTCCTCAGGACATCCTCGCCAGCGCGAAACTTCTCACCAGAAAGGCCCCTCCAGTTCAGACCTCTAGAACAATGAGTCGAATACAGTTTTACTCTTTATAAACTACACAGTCTGTAGTATTCAGTCATAACAACAGAAAACGGCAAGGTGATTCTTCTGCCCACAGAGCGGAGATGCTGCGTGCAGACAACACGGGCAAGCAGAGACACATGATACCTCCACTGGAGATACTTCAAGCAAGGAAGCTTCGTAGAGTTGACAACTTGTGCAGAAGCCGAGAAGACAGGAGAGGGTGAAGTGAGAACGAGAAGCAAGGCAGTGGTAAGCTGTGCCCTGAGTGAAGATTCGCAACGGCTTTGGTTGTGTTTTCAGCTAACAGTTTTTCTCAGTGTTCTAAGCAGTAAGAGAATAACTTCATTTCCTGAACTGAGCCCCCCTTCCCTGAGGAAAGCTCACTTCAGAGCATTGTGAATACTCCTGCCTCTGTCTCCCTGTTCTTTACGGGTCCCAAAGAAAACGGAGTGATTTTCCTGGTTGCCAATGTATAGAAAGTGTCCTTTGTCCACAGACTAGAGACTTCTCTGAGCCTTCAGTCAAGCTCCCATGAGGACTTATCCCAAGCTTATTCCAACCAAGTGACTTCTGTGCCTAGGCAGGTGACTCAATCAGATATCCTAGGTTCTCACAGAGAACCCGAGTCCCCTTGGTCAGTTATAAAGAAGGCATGTGAGCTCCATCAGTCTGCCACTCCTCGACCTTCATTTGGAACTCTGGCAAACATCAAGAGAGTGGTATTCACGGCCCACCTGCTCAGCGTTGGGAATTCAGAATGTGCTTTCAAATTCATTTCACATCACTCTAATACTTTTTACCTAAACAAACCATCTACAAAACGAGAAACTGATGCCCAATTGCATTAACTACTAGTCGCAGTTCACAAAGTTGACTACCAACAAAAGCCAGGAATCCAAGTCTCTAAGTCTGAAACTCCGCCAAAATGATGGCGGTGCTAAGTGCCAGCACCTTGCTTCCAACAACGTTCCTTATTTCGGTAACTTTTCACACAGGTGGATGGTTAGGAGGAAATGAGAAAATTTGGCATGTAGCAGGCCAGATTCCCCTTAAGATAAATGTCCAGATTAAAAACAGTTTAAAGGCAGCATAGCTGATGCTTTTTTCTTTTTCTTTCTTTTTTTTTTCTTTTTGGTTTTTCGAGACAGGTTTTCTCTGTGTAGTCCTGGCTGTCCTGGAACTCACTGTAGACCAGGCTGGCCTCGAACTCAGAAATCTGCCTGCCTCTGCCTCCCAAGTGCTGGGATTAAAGGCGTGTGCCACCAATGCCCGGCTAGCTGATGCTTTTTATGCTAAGGATTAGGTTTTGCTATTTTAAGTCCACCCGATACCTGTAGTAAAAAAGTGACTTATACCATATTCAAAGAAGAACAACAAAATGCTAGCTTGCTTGCTAGCTTGCTTTCTTTTTGTAAGGGTCACATTTTAATGTCAATTATTCTGGAATTTAACAGCAAAAGAAAAATCTCCCAAGGGATTTAAGGAGCTGTGTTTTGTTCCAACCTGCTAGTAAGGACTGTGGTTGACTCTGGCCCATATGCAGAAAGTCACCCTGCTCATTGAACCCAGTGCTTGAAGGGTCCAAGACTCATGCCTCACACCAAAGATGGGTTCATTTTGTACTTTCTGAAGCAAGAAGTAAGCTCCATCCTAGAACTTGGGATGTGGCCCCACAGGGAGATGGGAAAAGCCTGAGTTTGGGGCTACCTTGGATCCCACAGGCTTTCTGACTCTGGGTTCTGGTGTCTCATTCCTGCTGGGTTGCCATTTTCTGGTTCTAGCCTCCTAGCAATACTGGCTCTATCTCTTCATGGCTCCCAGTTTAGATGTGTGGTTTGTTTGTTTGTTTGTTTGTTATCATGCTTTCCTTAGCTCAGCCTATGTGAGCTCTTCCTTGCACTTAAAGGCATGCCAACAAATGGGGCTTTTTGCTGGATTGGAGGCAACCCAGCGGATCATCCCTGTCGGGAAGATGGCATGTCCTGGGAGGTTTGAAAAGGGCAAGCTTGTCTTTGCTTTATAAAGAGATAACTCCTCTTGTGGGAATTATACAGCAGGAAAGGTATTCCGATCACCTGAGAAACCCCAGATACAATCATCCACTCTCAGCCCCAGCCTTTTGCTCTCCATCTCACCCGTGTACCCGGTCACTTACTGGATAAGGCTTCTTGTCACTAGCTCCTGGGTGTTTCCCCTTCCTTTTACTCCCTACTCTTGCAGGCTCGTGTCCCTCTCTGGGTGCATTCAGTACATGCTCCTAATTTTAGCAAAGCTATTGAAATCCTTGCCACCTCACCCCTTACTGCTCCCACCAGGTGAAATGTCCTACCCTAGGCTGACCATACCCTCCCCTTTTCTTTGTGTCATAGGCTTAACTATATCTCCCTGAAATTCAGAGTTGATGTTCACAAGTACTTTAGAATGGGCTAATGGGCTTGCACTGGGAGTCAGAAGGCTAAGAGGTAATGAAGGATCCTAATATGGTATGAATGCTATCCTCATTAAAAAGATGACACAGGGACACACACACACACACACACACACACAGAGAGAGAGAGAGAGAGAGAGAGAGAGAGAGAGAGAGAGAGAGAGGGGGGGGGATTCTATAACCCAAGGAAGGAAGCCCTCAGAAGAAATGAATGAATCAGTCAACACATGACTCCTGGCTTTCTAGCCTCCAGAATGGTAAAGCTGGGCATTCCTACAGCTGAAGCCAGTCAATATGCAGTTCTTTGTTACATTGCTACCGCACACATTCCCTGGAGCTACACAGTACAGTAGGTGGGGTAGGAGGCATCACTATGAATTTAGACTGCCAGCCCTCGCCAGACCCTCGGTGCTGCCAGGAGGTGTACTGCTACTCTCCTGACAACCTACATATCCACTCTCCCCAATGACTATTTCTTGCCTTTTATGATCCCTTCACGTCGCCAGATGTGCCTACTTTCTGCTTCCTGTTTCCTCTCAATAACATACTCACTCTACTTCAGAACCCTGCAAAGGCTACTGAGCATCCCTTCAGCTTCCTACCCGATATCGACCATCCCAAAAGTGTGTCTTGCTTTCCATCACGCCTGTGTTCACTCCCACCTCCCCAAGCTCTACCTTCTCAAAACCTCTCCTCCTCTTGAAGTCATTCCACCTCAGTCAGGTTATTCCCAGCAGTGTTTAAAAAGTGCTCAAGTCCCCTCTGGGTTATCTCAATATATCACTATAAAACAGGTACTACCTGAGCTGCCCATAATGAGTGCCATTTACAAGTGCCAGACACATGCCTGGAATACCACAGACATGCATGATCTCACTTGAATTTCAATCACAAGGGCTTTTTGACATGCATATAAAGATAAGGAGTATGTCATAGATTGCTCAGGTAAAGAAAAGGAAATAAGTATCATTCTTTTCCCAGTAGGTAGTAAAGGAGTTTAAAATCTTTATTTTGATCCCAATGCTCTGGTTCTCTGGTACAGACTGTGTTGATGAGACCCCAAGAGAATAAAATAAGTTCCTTGTCACATGAAGAGGCTGGAATGAGTTCTACAGCACAGAATGGGCGAGGATACATGCAGCGCTTCCAATGTTTTACGTACAGGAAATTGTCGCTACAAATACAGGGCTTTGTCTGTTAAGTTGCAGGTCCTCTTTACACCACAGGGCAAGAACATGCAGAAAAGGCAAATGTAAGTGCTATCTCAGAACAGCACACGGGAGGCAGCTGCCCCTGGAGCATGACTGAGCAAGCTCACCTGTAATTGTAAACATTACAAAGGAGTCACCAGCTCCTCAGGCCAGAGGCCATTGTGAGAGGAACAACTTCTGAATCCTCAGCCCCCATCTCAAGAGCCAAGAGCCAGACACGTCACGTCACAGCAGAATGCACACCCTCCTCCAGTAACTCACATGGACAAGGCAGGTGGCATGCACAGTTCTGTCCATCAGCATATTGGATAGAGCTAGCCGAGTCCAATTCCAGGTGTCCTGGGTGCCTCAGGTGCAGTGCCTTGGAGAAGAGACAACACTGAATCTGCACTGTCCCACACAGGCTCCCCATGCTTTGAGCGCCTCTTCTCAGGAAGATGGTACCATTTTGGCAATTTGAGGGTCAGGTAGGAGGTGGGGGCTGGCTGCAGAACATTAGTTGGTAGCAGGTTGAATCTGGCTGCATGTCTTGGCCATTTCCTGTCATGCTCTCTAATTACTGCTCTACCAGCATGTGAACAACCTCTGCCCATGTTCCCACTTCTATGATACGAGCTTCTCTGTAGTGTCTTCCCTGCCGAGATGGACTGAAACGCCCTGGAACTGTGAGCCAAGAGCCTTAAGTCGATTCTGTCAGGTATTGGATCAATCACAAAGCCACAAACATAAATGATACGGGCAACACGTCAAACACTCATGACCGCCATGATACAGTGTTCTTCACTACTTCACCCCATTCTTGTCTCTTTTCCAAGTGAACTACATGTTCTCTTACCCAAGTTTTCTGATGTTCTATACACTGATATGAATTTAATGGTTTTTGCACCTTTTAAAATAAGTAAGCCAGAGCGTTAACCTTTGGATAATTTTTCTAAAGCCATTAATCCAATAAATAAAATATATAATTGTTTAGAGGGAAATTGAAACAAGGTGTAGTTTATAAGCTATTGTATTTCCTGTCATTTGTATTCCTTCTCCTTTCAGAGAGACAAGCAACCACATCCTAGCAATGGAGTGACACACACACAAAGTCTTCCCTTGACTATAAGAAACTGAAACTACTTTTTTTGAAATCAAAGTCATGAGGGAAACCAAGAAGCAGAAAATATAATTGTAAAGGTACTCATGAATAAAAAGAATCTTGTAGAATTAGAAACCTATTCCTTAAGAGGACACAAACTAGGTTGCATAATCCACCCTAGATACAACAAGGACTGGGTTACAGTCATCCACTTACTGAGTCCTAAACATCCAAGCTGATTTCTGAACCCACAAGTAACACCAATATAACATAAGCCAATTTTTCAAAATATGAAATACCCCCAGGCCCAGAAGTTAGTATCAGCGTAATGTTGCATCTGGACATAGATGTATCAGAAATATACAGAAGGCCTAAACCCCAAAACATGAATCTGTAAAGATGATATCTCTGAGACTTCAGAAGCACTGAGCTAGGAACTCATCAGTCTTAATGACACAAAGGGAATCAGCTGTAACTGCTTCACTCAAAGCAACTGTAAAGTGTACAAATAAAGTGATAAGATGACATAAAAATATATTTAATAGCTTTTAAAAGGTGACCATCAAGGAATACAGCAAAAAAATGGACACAAAGGATGAAGCTTTACTATGTAAAGAGTTCTTAAAAGTCAATGAAGAAAATGTATCTAGAAGAAATTCAACAAAGCATATGAATAGAGCTATCAACTCCCCTAAAAATGCAAAATTCAGGACCATATTCAGCATCACTAAAACAACTAAAAAATCCAGAAGCAACAAGATATAATACATTTGTTTATCTGGGTGAGCAAGATGGCTCAGCAATTAAAGGTGCTTGCTGATAAGTCTAACAAAATGAGTTTGATCCCCTGCACCCATATGGTAGAAGGAGAGAATCAACCCCACAAATTGCTCTCTAACCACCACCCAAATGTCATGGCCTATGTGCCCCCTGCAAATTAACTTTAAATTCAAAATACAATTTTGAAAAACTATTTTTCAACTATTGTTTTTAAAAGATACAAAATAACTATAACTTCTGGTTTTAAAGGAAAATATTAACTTTCTTCAGTGTTTGCTGATAGCTGTATTGTGAAAACTTTCTGGAGTTAACTATCAGTTCACTATCAGTTGCACTCAGTTGAATTGGTCCTAATGTCTAATCATAGGAAAAACAAGTCAATTAAAAGTTCATGAGATAAATAAAACCATGTCAGACAAACAAAGGCAAAAAGACCCCCTAATGTGCCCAGTTCCTGGGCATTGGACCAGTCTCGCCATCTCAGATCCCCTAGGCAGATTTCTACAGTCAGTGGCTTAGAGGTAACACAGATGGTCTGCAAGGTGTCAGCAGATTTGCCCAGTTTTTTATTCAGTCTATGATACAAAAAACATCACAAGCTGGTTTAACAGGGAAATGGTATATTTCTGAGAATCTAAACACAGGGTAAGTAAGCATCTTAACCCGCTACTTCTGGGTATTTTCATAAGCCTCTAGGCCATGATCAGACACCCTAGTGAATGCTGAATCTATTAGCTGGATCTGTTTCTCCTACAAACAGCCACCCATGGTGTGTCTGAAAGACATCTCTCTCAATATTAAAGAGTCTTTGTCTTATGAATGACAAATCGCTTCCTCCAGAGCATCCCCAGAGCATGTGTCTAGTGGAGTTGAAATTTCATCTAGGGCCACAGTCAGTGAGTGATTGCTGGATTCTGTGGATTGATGGCCCTAGAACCACCAGTGCAAAACTGATGGGCCATTCATTTTTGCAGGCAGAAATGGGTTCAACACTCCTCCTGAATTAAGAGGAAAAAGAACCATACCTTCCAGGGGGGAAAAAGTGGCCTCTGAATGCACTGTTCTCAATATAAAGCTGTCTTTCTACAAAGCAAATATATGTCAATATAAACTGCACAGGGTTGCAATGGGACTGGGTCATCTATGGCTTGGGACAACTGTCAAGCAAACTTGGCTCAAAATGCAATGGATTGGTAGTTGCATCATAATACCATATGCATGTACGTACAAATCATAGTCTTTCCAAAGTAAGCGTGTTATGTATGCTGTGGTTCTAGGCTTCTGGATCTTCTCTGAGGATACCACCTGTAGACATGCTCTACTAGTGTTTTCCTAGCTCCAACATTCCTGAAATGAAGCCCAGCAGCTCTTGGGATGATCGACAGCACTGGAAAGGAAAAAGCACCTATGCATTTTCTAATGTTCCCAATTCTTCATTAAAGATCTTCATAGCTGTCCTGTTTACTCCTGACTCATGAGTTCTCTATGAACAATAAAAACACAGAGGATGTATTAATAGAAGTAAGTTTGGTTCACTTTAATGATACTTAGACACTTAGAGTATTATAGTCTACTCAGGATGCTAAAAATTCACAGGCAGAGAAGACTGTCAGTCAGAACTGTACTTGCTGCAGATCACAGCTGAGCAGCCCAAAGATCAAGATGCCGAGGATTCTGTGTCTGGTGAGGGACAATTTCTGGGCTTACAGATGGTGCCTTTTAGCTTTATCCTCACATCACAGGTGAATGCTGGTCTTGTCTATCCCTAAAAGGGCACCAAACTCTAAGGACCCTCCTATAACCCAATCACCCCTAACACCATCATACTGGGGATTAAGTTTAAATTTTGAATTTAGGGAGATTGAAAATCTTCCACTATACAGACCACACCACATTATTAACTTTGCATCTTTCAAAGTTTTTAACAAGTGTTAGACCATGTGTACCACAAGACATACTCCCCAGGTCCACATTTACTTGTAAAGGAAGCTGGGCTACAACATGTGCACTGACAACCCCAAGGTGACCACAGACATGAAGATGAGAGCTACATCACTTCTAAGTTCTAGGTCCATGATGCACATCTGGATTCCTGCCTTCACAGGCCAGGTAACCTGATGAGGAAAGAGCATAAGTAGATAGCGTCACAAATATGAAATTATGAACCACAGTGAGAAAATCTCCACACTAGAAACACAGCTCAGTAAGCCATGGTTCACCACACCTGAGAAATGTCTAATATCCAGTAAAAATCAAACTGTATAAATACAGATAATTACCCAAAATACTTATTTAATGTATGTCAATAAATGAAAAGAAAAGGTCGGGGGCCGGGGGAGACAGATGAGGTCGGGGGCCAGGGGAGAGAGATTGTAAAAACATCCTGTTTCCATCAAAAGAAAGAACAATGAAAGGACGCAGAGCTCAAACTTCTAGCTGCTGTGTGCCATCACCTCTTTTCTAGGACAGCCTTTTCCTGCTGCTCCACCCCTAGCACAGGAGTGGGCCAAATCTGATCCACTATATGTATTGTCGCAATTTTTTGAACCAATGACCTCACACATGCTAGGCATGTGCTGTATCACTGAGCTACCTTCCCAACCTGCAAATAAAATTTTATGGAAGCACAAATATGCCCATTAATTTACATTTGTTCAGTGGCTGCGTTTTCTCAATGCTGCAATAGACTGAGAGGCAACAGTGGAGACTACACAGTCTTCAAAGGCTAAAATATTTACCATCTGACCTTTTATTAGAAATATGGCCATGTTCTGTACTAGTATGCCCCAAGAATTTGGAGAGTCACATTTTGAAATCACAGCTTAATAAACAAAGCACTTAGTATGTGCCACATTGTACAAGCAGTTTCCAAACTTCTTTTTTTTTTCTCAAAATACATTTTTCATTTTATTCCCTCAGGAGCTCCATATTTGCACTTGAGGAAACTGAGGCATAAATTTAAAAGACTTGACCAAGGTAAAGTTCCTAGAAAACCATGAAACTAAGATTCCAACAGCACTAATAAACTTTGTCATTCAATTTTGTTTCTTCAAACATTTTAGGGTCATAAGACAACTCCCAAGTTAGCTTGAAATCTTGTAATTCTGCCAAGGACACAGATAATGAATGATATTAACTAGATCAGACATCAGCTGAAAAGAATATGATACAGCCAGGGGATACCAAGTGTCTGGGGGATTCCTGAGGCTTCAGATAGTCAAAGATATCAACCCTGTCTAGAGTAAGTAGATTAAATAGAAGTTTCTGTATAGGGTAAAAGGAGAGTTATTACCTGACTTTTGGTACCTGGGAACTTTAAAAGACAGTCAAGTTCAGAATGAAGGCCTATAGCTTGCTAACTAGAGGCAAACGTGTGCTCAAAGTGGTTCCTACCACTGAAGTAGCGTGCCCTGTAGAGCTGGGAGTAATGCTTAAAAAGTTCGCATGTCACAGGCTCATGTTTAACTTTTTGCTCTGGTCATGGCCAAGGATTGCAGATTTGTGTGTTTATATGCACATATGTATAAAATTTTATAATAAATTCCTTTTATTCCATTTCTCCTTAAATTATAATTAGGGTATTATAGGCATTTTTTAAATTATGCATATATATTTGTCATGTCATGTCTGTGTTTCTCATTTCAAGAGATATTAAACTTTTGTTATGAAAATGGACATTGGCTTAAATGGGTCAGAAGATCAGATTGGCAAATTCAAAGCATAAAGAGAAGAGCATGAGTCTAGAGCTTGAGAAAAGTCAAGGAGAAGACCTACAGGACTGGGTGAGACAAACAAGCCTACGAAGATATCAAAGTCTTCATACAATTCACACACACAGGCTTTTTGATCAAGAAAATGATAAAAATGAAGTTTTAATTAAACCCATATATCCATGGTGCAAAATCAATGTTCATGTGATCCCATGTTTATTTGTATTTAAATGGTACTTTCATTTCTGTTTATACACGGTCCCCAAAATTGTATATATGAGGACCTATATCTTAGCAGCAACATTCTTGGACAGAACACAACATTCCAAATGATGGGGACCATGTAGACATGTTTAATAGCAGAAAGCAGAATGTCTTGACCAGAAAGATCATGAGATGTTTCTCCTCCGCCTTCATCAGCAGGAGGTCAGGTTTCTTGTTTGCTCTTCCACACAGTTCAGACCTGCTTTAAACCACCTGTGGATGGGGACTTACAACTGCACAGATGTCATGGAACTCCCATTATCAGGTTTTAATCAAGGAGGTCCTGGAGGTGTAAATGTTCCCATGTCATTTCACTCATGGAAAAATGGAAAAAGTTACCTCAGGGTAAACTATGCAAAGCTGACCTTGAACCCACTTTAACAAAAGGCTATCCCTCTGTATTTTGTATGATTTAGTGAATTAATATCTCTATGGCCTGGGTAAGGTCTAACTACACCAGTGTTTACTAGAAATCCTTGCATTGACAACAGACTTTCCTTATGCTACTACCATGTGGCAACAGTCGATACTAGAAAGGTGGGACGTGGCACACCACGGTCAGGGTGCAGCTCTGGACACATGCTTTCACTCATCCCAGGTATGTGAATCGGTGACCAGGATCCGAGTTTATCACTATGAAATGGCTAAGCATTATAAGTAATCTTCTGTCTTTACCTTTCTCATTTAATTTTCTACTCTATTCTGTAATGAATTTTACTGCTGTACAGTTTCCATATAATAAAAGACAAAGCCATTACACATTTAACATGATAGGTTTTGACAACCATGTACTTATGAGTTACTTCCACAAAAAACAAGTTATAAAGCAAAGCCATTACCTCGGAAATCCCTCTGTGCTCCTTCCAGACCAACTTCCTGACTGTCAGAGACAACTGGCTTCTATCAACCATAGAAAAACAAGATCTAGATCATATCAAAAACTATCATTTTTGTCTGGATAACGCTGTTTTAATTATTTTTTTGAGAATTTAAAAATGACTAATGTTTTTGCCTTTCATGCATAAAGTCACATGTAGCACTGCCCTTTCTGATGCAGCTGTCACTGGTCCCTCAAATGAGCATGTATCATAATTTTGTTGGGGGAGAGGAAATGCTTTATTCAGCTTACACTTCCACACAGCTGTTCATCACTAAAGGAAGTCAGGACTGGAACTCAAGCAGGTCAGGAAGCAGGAGCTGATGCAGAGGCCATGGAGGGCTGTTCCTTACTGACTTGCTTCCCCTGGCTTGCACAGCCTGCTCTCTTACAGAACCCAATACCAGCAAGAGATGGTACCACTCACAAGGGGTCTTCCCCACTTGATCACTAATTGAGAAAATGCCCCACAGTTGGATCTCATGGAGGCACTTCTTCACCTGAAGCTCCTTTTCCTTTTTTAAAAATTTTATTTTCTATATTCTTTGTTTACATTCCAAAGGATTTCCCCTTTCCCAGTTCCCCCCTCACCATGTGTCCCATAAGTCCTCCCCCTGCTCCCCCCCCCCGTGCATTCCCCAATCACCCCCCAACCCTTTCTCTGTTCTGGTACTCTCCTGCAAAACTGGAACCACTCTTTTCTGGACCAGGGTCCTCTCATTCCTTCTTCTTGGGAATCTTTTGATTTGCTAATTGTGCCTTGAGTATTCAGAGCTTCTGGGCTCATTAATATCCACTTATCAGTGATTGCATTTCATGTGTGTTCTTTTGTGATTGGGTTAACTCACTTAGGATGATATTTTCCAGATCCAACCATTTGCCTACAAATTGCATGAATTCATTATTTTTAATTGCTGAGTAGTATTCCATTGTATAAATATACCACATTTTCTGTATCCATTCCTCCTTTGAGGGACATCTGGGCTCCTTCCAGCTTCTGGCTATTATAAATAAGGCTGCTGTGGAGCATGTGTCTTTATTGCATGCAGGGGAATCCTCTGGGTATATGCCCAGGAGTGGTATGACAGGGTCCTTTGGAAGCGTCATGCCCAATTTTCTGAAAAACCGCCAGACTGATTTCCAGAGCAGTTGTACCATCTTGCAATCCCACCAACAGTGGAGGAGTGTTCCTCTTTCTCCACATCCTCAACACCACCTGTTGTCTCTTGAGTTTTTAATCTTAGCCATTCTGACTGGTGTGAGGTAGAATCTCAGGGTTGTTTTGATCTGCATTTTCCTGATGACTAATGTTGAAGATCTCTTAAGGTGCTTCTCAGCTATCCGAATTTGTTCTGGTGAAAATTCCTTGTTTAGCTCTGTACCTCATTTTTAATAGGGTTATTTGGTTCTTTGGGGTCTAACTTCTTGAGATCTTTGTATATATTGGATATTAGCCCTCTGTCGGATGTGGGGTTGGTGAAGATCTTTTCCCAGTTTGTTGGTTGTCGTTTTGTCCTTCTGACAGTGTCCTTTGCCTTACAGAAACTTTGTAATTTTATGAGGTCCCATTTGTCAATTCTTGATCTTAGAGCATAAGTTATTGGTGTCCTGTTCAGGAACTTTCCCCCTGTGCCTATGTCCTCCAGGGTCTTCCCCAGTTTCTTTTCTATTAGTTTCAGTGTGTCTGGCTTTATGTGGAGGTCCTTGCCCATATCATAATTTTTTGATCATTTATCTTAGCATGTGGATTGCTTTCATGTTTGTGTTTTTATAAACCTGTCATGCACATTTTCAAATAAGTCATCTGGTAGATATGAGATCACAGTTCTGTTAAGTAAAGTATCTGGCAGTGGATTTCTGGTTCATTGGGTAAACAGGTAAAATTTTATAAGAAATTAACAAACATAGTGTGGCATTGGGCACATCCCACAAGCAAGGCAGTGAATCCAACTGTGGTCCCCACAACCTGACACTTGCTTTCAGAATTTTTTGCTTGCCATTGTAAAGGATATAGAATAGGATTCTTTAGTGGCTTTAATTTAGATTTCCTTGGTGAGTAATTATATTAACTTGTTTTTCATAAACTTCTAAGCTCTATATTTCTCTCTCCCCCCTCTCTCTCCCACCTATCTCCCCCTCTTTCTCTCTAACAAAATGCCTGTTCAAGACTTCTGCCCACCTTAAGGTGCCTGTGTATTTGGGTTATAGGAATGTGAGCATCTGCTATTTTTTTTATTTTCTATATTCTTTGTTTACAGTCCAAACAATTTTCCCTTTCCGAGTTCCCTCCATCCCATAAGTCTCATAAGCCCTCTTCCCTCCACCAGTTCCCCAATCAGCCCCCTCCCACTTCTCTGTCCTGGCAATCCCCTACAATGCTGTATCAAGCCTTTCCAGGCCCTCTCCTTCCATTTTCTTGGGAATGATTTGATATGTGAGTTGTGTCTTGGGTAGTCAGAGATTCTGGGCTAATATCCACTTATCTGTGACTGCATTCCATGTGTGTTCTTTTTTGAATGAGTTACCTCACTTAGAATGATATTTTCCAGTTCCAATCATTTGCCTAAGAATATTACGGACAGGAGATCTTTGTCAGATATATGTACAGAGGATACTGTTTTTCTAGTCTATGGGTCGAGTGATATACAAAACTATACCCATCTTGAATGTATTGTTACATGAACCAAGAAAATAATCATTATTAGTAACAACACTACACCTGATAGCTCTAGAACAAAAAGAAAAAGTAATTCTCAAAAAGAATAGAGAGCAAGAATCAAACTCAAGCATGAAATCAATAAAATACAAACAAACCAGCACAAAACAATACAAAGAATCAATGAAAGTAAGAGTTGTTTCTTAGAGAAAATCAATATGATTGACAAATCCTTAAACAAATTAACTAAATGTAGAGGAGAAGTTTCAAATTAATATAACCAGATATGAAAAGGGGAAGAGTAACAAAAGACACTGAGGAATTGGGAAAGGGGAAAGCCTTTGGAATGTAAACAAAGAATATAGAAAATAAAAATTAAAAAAAGAGAATCATAAGAACATATTTGAAAATTATAATATCATGTTAAATCTAAAAGTAATGGATATTTTCTTGATATAAATACCACCTATGAAAATTAATTCATCATCAAATAAACAATTTAAGCAGACTTGTAACCTCTAATGAAATAAAAACACTAATTAAAAATCTCCCAACCAAGACTGTCCCAGAGACAGATGAATTTAGTGTAGAATTCTACCAGAGTTTCAAAGAAGAATTAATGCCAATGCTCCTCAAATCATTCCCCAAAATAAAAATAGAATGAACACTGCCTGATTCTTTCTACAAAGTCACAGGCACCATAATACCTATACAAAGAAAAAGAATTACAGCCCAAATCCCATTGTGAACTTAGATGCAAATATTCTCAATAAAATCCTATAAACAGTCAACAAACCCTGACAGTACTCTGGATGACAAGAAGTATATACCAAAAGGAGCATGCCAAGGTTGTCTCTGGAGGGGCCCTGCCAGAGCCTTACAAATATAGAGGCAGATGCTAACAACCAACTATTGGACTGGGCATGGGATCTCCAATGGAGGAGCTGGAGGATGGTCCAGAGGAACTAAAGGGGTTTACAGCCCCATAGGAAGAACAATGATTTCGGCCACCCAGACACCCCAAGACTCCCAGGGACTGAACCATCAACAAAGGGGCACACATGGTTCCAGCCAAAAATGTGGCAGAGGAAGGCCTTGTTGGGCATCAATGGGAGGAGTGGTCCTTGGTCAGGTAAAGGCTCAACAGAGGCCCCAACAAAGGGAAACCAAGGGGGTGGGAGGAGGGAGTATGCTGGGTGGGAAGGCATATACGTGGAGGCAGGGGGAGGAGGAAAGGGAAGGGGTGGGAGATCTTAGGGGAGGGGGATATCTGGAAAGGTTTTACCATTGGCAATGTAAGTGAAAGCGATATTCAAAAAAAAAAGAAGAAGAAGAAGAACGTGAGAGTTCTCAGTGGGCAAGCAGCATTACCCACACAACACAATACATCATATATTTAAATACACGTAGGCTAAGAACTTATATTTCACGTCTGGCCTCATCTTGAGAACCTGTCCATGATCACTTCTCGGCCTTTTGGCTAAGATCAAGTGTAAGAACCTGTGCCACAGAAAGTGAACACTAAAGTTTTTTTGACATGCTGTTGATGGACATTTGGAAAGTTGTTAGAACTTTGGGTTTTGTTTTATGTTAGCATTGTGACTATGTAGAACAGCCATTCTCTGCCAAGGGTCACTTTTATTTCCCAGTGGTATTTGACAATGTCTAAATACACTTTTGGTTGTCATGGCTCATGGAACAACTCTCACAAACCAAGGATACTGATAAACATCCTTCTAAACACAGGAAAGTTTGGTCCAAAGTATCAATAGTACTGTTAAGGAGAAACATCAAGTTCATAGGGAAAGAGAAATATGATAATGAATTGCTGGACAGCCTGGGTGACACAATGAGACTCTGCCTCAAAATGAGTCAAGGAGGAAGGAAGAGAGGGAAGGATTCAGCAGAAGGTAGGAAGGGGAGGCAGGAGGGAGAAAGATAAATTCATTCCCTTATGATGAAAGTAACTTCTTCCATGACTCAAGTCACACTTAGAATTACTTCAAAACTTTCATGTTAAATAACACAATAATTATTATTGTTTAAGCCAGACTCTACCACTCTCCAACAACTATTCCTTAATTAATAGACTGACATCGTCTTCATTTTTGAGCTATGAAGCTGAAAATTAAAAGGACTAAATGATCTGTTTGGTAATGGAGCTTATATTTAAGATAAACTCTGTCTCTCGTAGAAAATCCACGCACTTTCTAGTAAGCTTTTCTCCTTCTTATAAAAATGTTCAAGTCGATGCTAAGAAAATAAATGAAGAATGAAGAAAACTTAATTAAAAACTATATAATGCATAATTTATACAACCAGGGAGAGAGTGCAGCATGAGGAAGTGAGATTTGTTCTATCTTTCATTGATGTTTGTGCTTGATTTTAACTTCCTTGGGCACTCAGGAATGTCTCCTGAAAGCCTACATTATATATGAGACACCGTGTTAGAAATACAAAATTAATGGGCAAAGAATAGCCATAAGTTTGCACCCCAAATAAGACAACTGAAAAGAATGTGGCAAGCCTGACACTGCTGGAGAAAGACTATACATGTACAACACTGCAGCTCAGCCTAAGACTACATTCAGCAAATGACTTGGCTACTAGACAAAATCAGCAGGCAAATAAAAGGTATGGATAACATGATACAGGACATAGTTGGTACCTGTGTGTATATTCCCAGCATAGACTATACACACCATTAAATAATCATCGATCCAGCTGTGCCCAGGAGTGTAGCATAAACCTCAGCAAATTTAAAGGGCTATCGAGCCATTGCTGAGATGTGCCAGAAAGGGGATGGGATGGGGCCCCAAGGTGTTTATGGATGCAACTCTAGCTAGGACTCTTTGCAGTGGTGGATGTGGATCCTGAAGTGGCCATTTCTTAGAGCAGGCAGGTTCCCAATGGAGGGATCAGAAAGGCATCCCAACCACCAAACCTTCAATCCCAAAATGTATTCTGCCTACAAGATATGCAGGGACAAATACCAGAGAGGGAGGAAATGACCAGCCAATGACTGGCCCAAGTTGCGACCCATTCCATAGGCAAGAACTAATCACTGACAGTATTAATGATACTCTGTTATTTTTGCAGACAAGTGTCTAGCATAATTGTATTCTGAGAAGCTCCACCTAGCAAACAATGGAAAGAGATTCCATTGCCCATAGCCAAACATTTGCTGGACTTCTGGGAGTCTCATGGAAGAGTCATGGGAAGGATTAAGGGAACTAAAGAGGATAGGGACTCCACAGGAAGGCCAACAGAGTCAACTAACCTGGACCTTTGGGGGGGGGTCCCAGAGACTGAACCACACTAACCAAAGAGAGAGTATAGGCTAGAACCCTACACACACACACATATTTATTAGATTGCAGCTTGGTCTTTATGTGAGTCCCCCAACAACTGGATAGGGGTCTGTCCCAGACCTGCTGCCTGCCTCTGGATCCCATCCCCCTAAATAGACCGCCTTGTCTGACCTCAGAAAGAGAGGATGCACCTAGTCCTGCAGTAACTTGATGTGCTAGGGTGGGGATTGATATGGGAGGGGATTACCCCTTCTCTGAGAAGGGGGACAGGAATGGGGGAGGAGCTATATGAGGGGATCCTAGGAGGAGGGGAACTGATATTAAGATGCAAAGTGAATAAAGATTTCTTTAAAAAAAGGAATTAAATTAACTATTTCCTTTGACCACAATGGATTTAAAATAAATCTCAGTAACAGGAAGAACTTAAACAGTAGAACTAAACGTCAAATTTCTAAATGACTTATGGGGCCAAGAAAAAAATCTTTAAGAAAATTACAATATCCCCCACACAAATAATAATGAAAGTAAGGCATTTCAAACTAAATAAAATGCAGTTAATATAGAGCTGATGAGGAATTTGTCCAGCACTGTTTTGACTTTTAAAATGAGGACTAAGTTATACCCTATAACTTCCGATCTAAGAGCCCAGCCCATTTTATCCTCCTGTAGTAAGTGGGGGCCCCAGTTTCCCCTCCTTAGGTACATGTATTAGGGTTGTCTAGGGACACAGAACATATGGATAGTCTCTATATAGTAAAGGAATTTGTTAATGACTTACATTCTGTAATCTAACTCCCCAACATCAGTGAGCAGCAGCTGTGGATAGAGGTACAAGGATCTAGCGGTTGCTCAGGCCCACAAAGCAAGCAGTCAGAGAAGAGAGTCAGTCTTCCTTTTTCCAATGTCCTTATATAGTTCTCCAGCAGAGGATGTGGCCCAGATTAAAGGCATATGCCACCACACCTTTAATCCCAGATGACCTTAAACTCACAGATCTCCCTGTCTTAATCTGGAATTCATAGCCACTATGCCTCAAGATGTCCATGCCAAGATCCAGGTCAGAAACTTGCATCTCTCAGCCTCCAGATTATGACCACAGATGAGCCTTCCAATTCTGGATTGTAGTTCATTCCAGATATAGTCAAATTGACAACCAGGGCCGGGCGGTGGTGGCTCACGCCTTTAATCCCAGCACTTGGGAGGCAGAGGCAGGCGGATCTCTGAGTTTGAGGCCAGCCTGGTCTACAGAGTGAGTTCCAGGACAGCCAGGGCTATACAGGGAAACCCTGTCTCGAAAAACCAAAAAAAAAAAAAAAATGACAACCAGGAATAGCCACTAGAGTTCACCTACCTATGTTCCCCAAGAACTTCTTGTACCATCCCCCAAAGGGAATAGTCATCTCACTTGACCTAAAACTAGTCCTCTGAACTACATAAATTCCTCCATTGAAAGGAAAAGGAAATTTGAAGGAGGAAAGGAGGAAAGACAGAATAAAAGAACCCAATCAACAAATGACTTCAGAGGCAAAAGTCCCAGCCAGAAACAAAACAAGACAAGATATCTCTTTCACAAAGTGGAGAGATGGCTCAGCAGTTAAGAGCACTGGCTATTCTTCCAGAGGTCCTGAGTTCAATTTACAGCAGCCATATGGTGGCTCACAACCATATGTAATGGGGTCTGGTGTCCTCTTCTGGTGTGTCTGAAGAGAGCAATGGTGGTGTACTGGTATGTATAAAATAAATAAATAAATCTTTTTAAAAATGTCTCCTTCACAAAGCATTAATCCCATAACGATGTCACATAAAGAGAATGAACTACAAAACTTCCAGACAATTCAGAAAAATGACTGAAAATCTAGCCAATTATCTAGGGCTAGTGAAGTCATGGATCTTAGTGGTGAAGCTGCAACCACCAATTTATTAAGTCAGCATAATCCCTATAAATCCCATATAAATATTTATTCTTATACCCACAGGTAATTGTAACCCTCATCCCCTCATCAAGGAAACTTTTCTCTGCTATAGCTAGAGACCATTACAGAAACCACAGTCAATGAAAATGCAGAGTTGTGGAGCCCAGACATAACTGATGCATCTATGTATAACTCCCACACCTAAGACTAAGGGATCATTGTGGGAGGAGGAGGAGGAGAAGGAGGAGGAGGAGGAGGAGGAGGAGGAGGAGGAGGAGAAGGAGGAGGAGGAGGAGAAGGAGGAGGACGAGGAGAATGATTGTAAGAGTCATAGGAACAGGGAGATTGATATCAAATTTGTGTCTCCCAAGGAATATCCGATGGTACACCCACAAAGTCTCACCAACATATGTGCCTACACATGACCTGAGCAAGCACAACACCAACGGACATGCTAACATGGATATGGGGATCCCAGGAGGCTCAGCCCTAAAAAATGAACAATAGTCAACTAAGGAATGCTGAGAGCAAAAGAAAGTCTTTCTCAGAGAAGAGCACACCAGTCTGTTATCTAATACCAGTCAACCATAAACACATACATATAAGTACCATTATACAGACTGAGCATGCTATATTTATGTGTTTAGGAATATACACATGCATTGCACACACACTCACATGCACACATGTATGCATACATTCATACATACATACATACATACACACCACATAAAAATACAAAGATTTTTAAAGGAAGTAAGGAATATTCCATAGGAGGGTTTGAAGGGAGGAGATATGAGCCAGAGGTCAGGAAAGGCCAGAATAAAGCAGTGTCTCTGGACATAACAGAACAGCTACTCAGGATCTCATGATACCCATGAAGCACAATATCTCACCCATCAACATTCTAGCATAGAAGAGGAAAGAGTTCATGAGCTCCCAGTACTAACTGAAGAAAAGCTATGGGCATTTGCTTCTCAAGAAGAGAGAGTTTTCTTTGAGGGTGTGGTTCCTGGTAAATAATCACTCTCCAATAAATAGAGCCATACCATTGAATATATGTAAAATATGAATTGAACTTGATGGGTTATCAAAATAAAGGGGACACACATTTGAGGGCCTAGGGAGGTAGAGTGGATCTGGGAGTATTTGGAGAGCAGATCGTGGGGTGAACATGATCAAAATCACTATGTGAAATTTTAAAAAGAAAAAAATACTCAACAAAGTGACAGATTTGTTGAAGAAAGACTACACTAAAATGACGCAGAAGGGAAAACCCAAATCCTCAATGGAAAAACCCACCACCAGAATGGATCATGGAGACAACAGAGTATCAGGGTTGAACAACAGGGCAGAAGAATTGGATTACTCAGTAAAGGTAAATGATAATAACAATAAATAAATACATAAATAAATAGGCAAACAGATTTGTGAGACCATAAAAAGACCCTTCAGATTAAGAAAATAGAGAACACCACAGCAAAGGCATAGAAAAATTATAGAAGAAAATTTCTCAAACATAATAAAAGAAATGTTTATCAAGAAACTGAGAGACCTACACCAACATCATATAAGACCAGAAAGGAACTACTTATGGCATCTTATAATTAAAACATTTAAAAACACAGAATGAAGAAAGGGTATTGACAGATGTGGGGAAAGTCAAGTCACTTATAAAGGAAGGCTCATCAGAAAAATAGCAGATTACTCAACAGGAACTTGTGAAAAGAGAAGATATATTCTGAAAAGATGTAGTCTAAGCTATAAAAAATCACAGATGAATAAACTATTTTACCCTCAAAAACCAATCTATTAAAATGGAAACAGAAATAAAAACTTTTCATAATAAAAACAGAGTAAAGGAGCCAGGCATGTTGGTGAACGAAAGGAAGAGGCAGACAGATCTCTGTGAATGCAAGGCCATTCAACATTATACTATGAGATGCTATCACTCAAAAACTGTAAACTAAAGGAATTTATGCTCTACAGATTATACTGGAAGGAATACTTTGTTGTAAAGGGAAAAAATAAAGCAAAGAGATCACAGGAGAAAAATAAACAATAGAGAAAAATCAATCAAAGTGTCACCAAACATCATAAAATCAACAACAGGACAGGAATTAATATATAATATACTTCTTTCAATAAAAACTCTTACCATTAATGGTCTCAATTCTCCCAACAAAGATACACAGTCTAAGATACACAGATTAAGTTACAAAGCAAGACATACCTTTTTTCTACCTCTAAAAATTAATTAAACCTTATCTTCAATAATATACACCAGCGCAAATGGGAGCAAGAAACAAGGTGGTTTAGCTTTTCCAAATTTAAAATAAAATGGTCTTTAAATCAAATCTAATAAGGTAAAAGGAATCTCACTCCATACTTGTTAAAGGAACAATTCACCACCAGGATATTACAAATCTAAACATTTACACATCAAAGACACATGTATCCAATTTCATTAAGGAAATATTAGATCTAAAGCCACAGAATAACCCCAAACATTAACAGTGGGAGACTTTGGTACTCCATTCTCACCAACAGTCAGATCATCTTAACAGACATTAAACAGAGAAACACTGAAGTTTAATGGCATCATAAGACAAACCTAATAGGCATCAACAGAAAATTCTACCCAAACAGAGAGTGCATATTCTTCCTCAACAGCTCCTGGAACTTTCTCCAAAATTCACCATATATTAAAACACAAAGAAAATCTCAATAAATTGAGGAAAATTGAAATAAGATCCTGCATTCTCTCTGAATGCAAATTCAGCCAGATACCAATACCACCAGGAATAGAATTACAAAGTTCATAAACTCATGGAGACTAAAAACACTTTTGAATGATAGTTAGACCAAAAAAAAAATAAAGAAATAAGGAGAAAATTTAAAAATTCCTAGAACTGAGTGAAAATAAAGACATAACACATCAAAATTTACGGGACACAATAAAAGCAATCCTATGAGGGATGTTTTTAGAGCTAAGTGCCTACATAAAAAATTATTGAGAGATTTCAAATTAATAGGCAAGTGATGCTTACAAAGGTCTCAGAAAACAAGAAGTGATACACAAAATCGGTAGACCAGAAGACATCATCAAATCCAGAGACAAAACACAAATGAAAAATAATAAAAGAAAAGAAAACAGAACAAATAAATGGAGTTGGTTGTTTGAAAAGATCGATAAACTTTTAGCCAAATAAAACAAAAGTAAAAGCGAGGAGTTCAAAATTAATAAAACTAGAGATGGGGCAGAAGACATTGCAAAAGGTATCAATGAAATCTAAAGGGTTGAAAGAAATACTTCTAAAACATTTATTACACCAAGCTGGAAAATGTGTAAGAAATTGATTGGTTTCTTAATGTACATGACTCACTGTCCCACTGAGGGTTTCTATAGCTGCAGCAATATACCATGACCAAATAGCAAGTTGGGAAGGGTAGGATTACACATTCCACATCTTAGTACATCACTGAAAAACATCAGGGCAGGAACTCAAACAGGGCAAGAACCTGGAGACATACACCGATGCAGAGGTCATGGATGAGTGCTGCTTACTAGCTTGCTCCTACTGGCTTGCTCAGCCTGCTTTCTTATAGACTCTGGGACCACCAGCCCAGGGATGACACTACCCACAATGGGTTGAACCCTTCCATATCAATCACTAAGAAAATGCCCTACATATAGATCTTATAGAGACATTTTCTCATTTGAGGTTCCCTCCTTTCAGATAACTCTGTCTTATGTCAAGTTGACATAAAACTAGGCAGCATACCTACAAAAATAAAAAGAAGATATTAATACCATAAATAACTTCTTCATAAGCAATGAGATGGATAAAGTAATTAAAAACAAAATAAAATAATGAACTCCCAAACAAAAAAAGGCAGGCCCAGGTGGATCTACTGAAGAATTATACCAGATTATTTTATTTTTTTACCAGATTATTTTTAAAAGGAACTAAATGTAATGTTTTTCTGACTATTCCACAAACTAAAAGCTAAAAGAATAGTTGCAAATTCTTTTTATGAAGTTAACATTACACTGATACTACAATCAAATAAAGGCAAAAGGCATAAGAAAATTATAGGCCACTCTGTCTAATGAACATACATACAAAAATTCTGAGTAAAATATTTGAAAAATGAATTCAAGAATGAATTTAAAAAATCGACCATTATCAAGTCAACTTTATCCCAGAGTTGCAGGGTGGTTCAACACATGTAAATAAACAAATGGAATATAACACATAAAAAGACTCAGGTTCAGAAACCACATGATTATTCAATTAGATGTAGAAAAGGGTTTTGACAAGATACATCTTTTCATAAAAGCCCTGCAGATCATAAGGATACAAGGGACATATTTCAACCTAATAAAGACAAAATACAGCAAGCTTAGAGCCAACATTATGCTCAAAAATCTCAAAAGCATTTCAGGAATAAAACAAATGTTTCCACTCACTGCATTCCTATTCAGTATAACATATCCATGTTGGCATAGGCCTTGATTCTATTCACAAAAGGCCCTAAGGACTCCACAGGAAAATTCTTATAGACACATTCATCAAAGGTATAAGATACATACTTTACATACAACATACAAGGGCCTTCTTATCTACTAAAAACAAACATAAAGAAAGAAATTTAAACAAATCCATTCACAATATAAAATGTCCTGGAATAAATAAATCTAACCAAGAAAAATGGAGAATCTCTCCAATGAAATTTTTAAAGCATGAACGTGAAGAAGATACTAACAGTTATAGGAAGAAGCGAATGATTAAGCTTTAGCTTCTAAGCACAGGAAAGGGCTTTTTGGGTAGCACCAGAGTAACACAGCATTAAAACCAACAACTGACAAATAGGACCCCAAATAACTAAAATCCTTCTTTAGAGGAAGGGATACTACCATTCACATGAAGAGGTAGTCCACAGAACAGGGACAAAAGACTTTACCAGCTTTACATATGAAAGAGGATTAGTATCTAGGATATATAAAGAACTCAAAAAACTAAAAAACTCAATTGAAAATTCAGTCATGAAACTACAGTGTTCTCAACAGAAAAATCCTTTTTAAACATTTAGCATCCTTGTCTATCAGGGAATTACAAATTAAAACTATTGATATTTCATCTTACCCCAATCAGGATGGCAAGGACAAAGTTGTGATGACAAATGTTGACAAGGGCAGAGGAGAATAAGAACACACATTCCCTGCTGGTCAGGGGCACACAGGTGTAGCCACAGTGGAAGTCAGTGTGGAAGTCCCTAAAAAAATCTGGAAACAAATCTACCACATGATCCACTACAATGTTCTTGGGCAGATATCTAAAGGACTCTATCCACAACTACAGAGATCCCTACTCATTCATGTTTATTGCTGTTCTGTTCCAGAAATGGAAAGAGTCTAGAAATGTTGACCTAAAGACTACAGTCATGAAACTGAAATAAAAGGCTGCCAGGAGATCTATGCCTATGAATCCAGCGATGTAGAAGAAAGAAGCATTCCCTCAATGAGAAGCAGAAAAAAAAATCTGAATGTTCTAAACCAACAAAGAACTTGAGCTCTGAGTTTCAGCATTCCCCCAAAGAAAAATCTCTAGACTCAGATAGTTTCACTGGAGATTTCTAGCACACACTTTAATCAGAATAAATATCAATAAGATAACATGTCTTTTTTAAAAACTGTGTTCTTCAAGGGAAGAAACAGAAATTTCTTAAATCATTTTATGAAATCATTATGTCATACAAAAGCTAGGTGATATCAGTACAAGAGAGAAAGCAGTGAAATATCTCACATAAATACAGATGTTAACGTTCTTAACTCAGGTCAGTAAATCCAATATCATGCAAAAAAAGAATTCTACATCATGACCAAGTAAGATTTGTTTCAGGCACACAATGACTGTTTTCCTCAAATTCCTGAATATTTTTACGATTTTTTGAATTTTTCCCTTTCATTAAATATAGATTCTTTTCCCATACAGTTTAGTCTAAATACAAGTTTACCTTCCACTTCCCCCGTTCCTCCACACCTGCTATCCCATATAGATCCACCCCCTTTTTGCCTTACATTAGAAAAAAGCAGACTTCTAAGAGATAACAACAAAACATAACAAAATAAAATATAATTAGTTAAACAAAAACCATCAAATCTAAGTTTAACAAAACAAGTTCACAGAAAAAGAAAATAATCCCTAAGATCAGGTATAAGAATCAGAGACTCCAGCCGGGTGGTGGTGGTACATGCCTTTAATCCCAGCACTTGGGAGGCAGAGGCAGGTGGATTTCTTAGTTCGAGGCCAGCCTGGTCTACAAAATGAGTTCCAGGACAACAAGAAATACACAGAGAAACCCTGTCTTGAAAAAAAAAATGGGGTTGGTGAGATGACTCAGTTGGTAAGAACTCTGACTGTTCTTCCAAAGGTCCTGAGTTCAAATCCTGGCATCCACATGGTGGCTCACAACCATCCCTAATGAGATCTGATACCCTCTTCTGGTATGTCTGAAGGTAGCTATAGTGTACTCATATAAATAAAATAAATAAATATTTTTAAAAAAAGAACCAGATTCACTTATTCACACATTCAGGGATCCCATAAATGTAATAAGAGCAAAAGTTTATATGCAGGGTACATACATGCAGACCTGTGTAAATCCTGTGATTGCTGCTTCAGTCTCCGTGAGTTCATGTTTTATATGTTTTATAGGGCCTTGTTCTCTTGGTATCCCAACTCCTTCTGCCTCCACTTCCAAGGGGTTCCCTGAGCTTTGAAGATTTCATGGAGACATCTTGTTTAGAGCTGTATGTTGCAAGGTCTTTATCTCTGTATAATGTCTGGCTGTGTGTCTCTGTATTTGTTCACATCAGCTGCAGGAAAAAGTCTCTCTGATGATGGCTACGTAAGCCACTGATCTATGAATATAGCAAAATAGCATTAGGAGTCATTGTTTTTGTGTTTTGTTTTGTTTTGTTTTGTTTTGTTTTGTTTTGTTTTAGACAAGTAATATTTGGTTATATTCTAGGTCTCTGGACTATGTAGTCTCTGATTCTTGGTCTCCTTAGCACTATCAAATGTTTGTTCTATCTCAAGGAATAGGCCTTAAGATAAGACATTGGTTGGTTACTCCCACAAGCTTTGTGTCACCACTGCCATAGTATATTTTGCAGGCAGGAGAGATAGCAGATCAAAGGTTTTTATGGTTGAATTGTTTACATTTGTCTTTTTAAAGCCTGCAGTGTACTTTCCCATGCCCAAGACACTAGAGCATGGGAGTGAAGGTTCAATGTAGAAACCAACTCTACCTCTCCATGGTCAATGAGTTGTGTAGATGTTGTCTTCCGCAATGACACCTTGCTTGTGTAGAAAACAAACTATTGCACAATGACAATCTTTAAAAGAAAATACAACTAATGCAATATACCATAGCAACAGATTAATAAAAATCAATGTAGCTGAACAATGCAACAAAATACTGCATCATTAATGACAGTGACTTTTGGCAAATTAGGAATACTGCATACTCAAATCTGCCTGATCATGATGACCTACCAAAAAGCTATAGCCATTTTCTTACTTCCTGGTGAGAGAACATGAGTCTTCTCACTGGTATACAAAACAGGTCAAGGCTGTCCACCTTCACTGCTCTAGTTCAATACAGTGCTAGCTATTTTGCCACTGAAATAAGGAAAGAGAAAAGTCACTAAACGTTATATGAATGAAGCAAAAAGAATAAAACAATCCCTATTTGCAAATAATGTAATTAGCAACAAACTCCCAGCCCACTGGAAAGTCTATAACTACTAAATGTGTCCAGCAATATTACAGAATGCTAGAAAGATCAACATAAAAAAATTTCAATATGATGTCTATGTACAAACAATGAACATGTAGAAGTCAACATTAATAATATAATACCTTTCATAATTGCTTTAAGGCAAATGCTTTTAAACTTAAAATATAAACAACATCTGTATGTTGAACATTACAAAATGTTAATAAAGATGAAATAATAGCCAAGTAAGTGGAAAAACTACTGAACTTACTGGTCTCAACACAGTAAAGATTTCAAGTCCCACAAACCACTATACAGATGCAACATTCCTATCAAAATCTACTGAAGGAGTTCATAGAGGCACATAAAGGGGGGCTAAAATATATGATCACCACAGGCCTGACAGTATTTATAATAAACTTGGAAAAAATAAACTGAAAGGAATCATTCGCATTAGGCTTCATATATAACTACAATAATAGTATAGTGCTGTCAGAAAATAAACATTGGAATCAATAAAACAGAGTACTGCCTAGCAGTAGGCCTACACAAATATGTCCAAGAGATTTTGGGACAAAAATGTGAAAGCAATTAAGAGAGAGACTGTAGGTTTTTGAGCAAAGGATGCTGGGGTGATGGGACAATTTTCATAGGGAACCAAATAAACACAGATTTTGAAAGCTAATGTTGAAATGGGATGGGAACTCATACACAGAGGAAAAATTATAATGCTTTTAGTATTAAAAATGAATTTGGGATCTTAGGTAAATAATTTTTCGACTTGACACCAAAATAGTGGACCATAAAAAATGTCATAATCTTTTCTCAGAATTAACAGTTTTAGACTAGGGATAGCTCAGTAGTAGAACACTTGTCTAGACTGTGCAAGGCTCCGAGTTTGACCCCTAGTGCCACAAAAAATAATTAAAATTAAAATGTCTTGTTCTACAAAATATTATACCATAGGATAAAGTACAGCTAAGAAGGAAAAAATTGTGAATTACAACTCACAAATTCAGCAAGAAACAATGTCTAGAATAGGGAACTCTCAAATTTTCACATAAAGCCTGTGATCTAAATAGAAAATACGGCCAATATACAGACACACTGAAGAAGACATACAAAGCAAATAAGTATGGAAAGACTGCACAATGCGGTTGGCCATTAGCAAGATACAAGCTAAAGCTACCATAAGATACCACAGCACACCTAAAAATTAAAGCCTGTCACAAACCCAGGGCTGGAGATTCTGCAAAGAACCTATACCACGTATACACCATTGCTAGGAATGTACAGTGGTGCCACAATTCAGGCATTTATCCAGGAGCAATAGAAGCTTAGGTTCATCAAAAAATAAAATAAAATAAAGAAGTAAAAGTGGATCCATCACAGATTTATGTCTAAGTCTTCCAACAAATAGACACTTAAACAAATTGGGCTACATCCATACTATGCAATTTACCATAGCAATAAGAGGGAACATATACTGATACATAAAAATACTCAGCCAAATCACCAAGTGAATGTAATGAGTTAAAATGCCTATGTAATAGAGTAAAATATTATAATTTAATATACAACAAAGTTGATAGAAATGGAGGATATTAGGCCAAGTTAACTCGAAGTATACTATACCACTACAGTGACAAAACCAGCAAAACCTAAAAATAACAGCTAAAAGCTCCACCTAACCCAGAGAACAGTGTTAAAACACACACTGGATTAGTCAAAGCACAGCCCCTTCCACAAGTCATGTTTGAAAAACTGTATCATCCACCTAAGAGATTGAAACCATATCTAAACTTCTCAGTCTACTTTAAAACTAATTCAGCCGAAAGATGGCAGGATCCGCTAAAGGAAAGAAAGTACCACTGAAGCACTTCACGAGACAAAGGCAAGGGCTTTCCGAAAAGGACTCTAACAGCACAAGAAATAACCCCACAAACTGAAAAGTGGGACTTTAGGTGTTTAAAATTTCAAGATGGCAAATGAAACAATCAAGAGAGTGAAGAAAGAGACTCAAGAAAGGGAGAAAAACTAGAGACTTAATATTGAGAATATATAAAAACTTAACAAATATCAATAAATGACGCAGTAAATGGCATAGACAGTTCACAAAGAAATATACCCAATAAAGATTTGAAAATGTGTTCAACAACCTCAACCACCATAGAAATGCACATGAAGACTACATTGATAATCATTTCATTCTGGACAAAATGGCTAACAGCAAGAAAACCAACAGCAGAAAATGTTGGTATGGATGGAGGGAAGAAGAACCATATATACTCTGTAGATGGTAATGTAAATCTGTCTAGCCACTGTGGACATAAGTACAGAACATCATCAACTAAACTGTAAACAGAACTCCCATAAGACCAGATATACCACCCCTAGATAGTTATGTGAAAGAGTCTAAGTCAATGCCTACAGATATCTATGAATGTCCATGTCTATAGCTTAACTATTATGAAAACAAGAAATAGAACCAGTTTCCATGACCATTGGATACATGAAAGAATGAGCTAGTTATTTTAAAGCTGAGATTTTATTCAGATAAAAGGAAAAAATAACTCATGACCCTGAAGGAAAATGGATAGAAAATGGATAGAGATCATTGTGTTAACAAAACAAGCCAAAACCAGAAAGACAAGTACTGCATATTTTCTCTAATATGTGGAATTTGCCTCCAAATGTATGTAACCTTACGGATAAGGTAAGACATAAAGCTGGAAAGGGAACTATAAGAAGGAATGAAGGAGCCTAAAGAAAAGACAGAGGAGGGGAGAAGGAGAGGAAGAAGGCGAGGAGGAGAGGAAGGAGAAGGAAGAGGAGGGGGAGGAAGGAGATGGAACATGTAATGTGAGAACACTGGGGTATGTACAATCTGTAAGGAGGAAACTAAAAGTGTGGGCAGGTCATGGAGGAAGGCAGGGGGGCATGGTGGAAAGAACAGAGTGAAAAGACATATATGGATGAGACCATTGCAAAAAAACTCATTACTTAGCATTCTAACGTAAAGGTTCAGTTTTGAAAAAGAAAGTCTATGGAAAGCAGTGTAGTGTGATGCGATTCTTTTCACATAGACTATCAAGACTACAGACAAATGGTGAGTGAGGATTACTTTAATGACTGCCTGCGCAGGGAATGGGTGGTTAGGAAGAGAGTGCCAAGGTCTGGGATACTCTCAGAAATAATGAAGACTTTCTATAATTGTGACAGTGAAACTGAGTGTCCTAAAGATCATAGAATTCTACTCTATAAACAGATGAGATTTAAGTAAATTCCAGCTCAATAAAGTTAATACCAAAAATAATATAAGTTTAGCAGAAAGTGGCTATGACTGACTTCAGTTCTTAAAGAGGAATCAGAGAAACAACCAGAGGGTCTAATACTTGAGTTGACTAGTGTTGCAAAGGTGTTGTACTATCTGTTTCTGGTTATAAAAGTAAAATGTTCATATTACCCAGAATAAGAACTGCTACAAAGCATAAAGTTCCTGGTTACTGGACATCAGAGCAAGAATAAGAGGAGGAGTGTGTGGAGAAAAACCTAATTCTAAAGGCAAATGGCCAGATGGAAACTTATAGAAGCATCCACATTGTGTGTGTGTGTGTGTGTGTGTGTGTGTGTGTGTGTGTGTGTGTGTGTAGAGACAGACGGACAGACACAGAGATACAGAGATAGAGAAACAGGTAGAAAGACAGACTGTGTGTTAAATGAAATTACCCTATACTGGGAGATAGTACCCTCATTAGACATTACATGCTAATAAATAAAAGGCCAAATGACAGGAATGGGTTACTGCATTTTGAGTTGTTAGCCAATGGGGTCCCACATGCCTTCCAAACATTACAGGTTATCACCATACTTTTGGTTGTCATCTAGCATTTGATGGTAAGTCTTTACTGCTGAGGACAAGACATCACCTCCTTAAGCCACAGAACATAGAAATATCGAGCTGGTACTCATCTAGAAGCTTCATCCCAACCTGCTACCCTTCAGAATGCTAGAAGGTATCATGTGGATTGCCAGATGACAAAAGCAGCAACCATCAGCCTCACCCAGCTATGAACCCTGAGCTGTAACAAAGCAATTTCTTCTCTATAGAAGCTAATAGACGAAAATTTAGACATTTCAATAAAAGTGCGGTCGAGCATAATAACTGTTAGAAAATCTGGAGGAAGAGCTGATGGAAGAGTCCTGTCCCCTCCACACACTTTTCACAGACACCTTCAACCTGCTGATGTCAGACAATACCATCTCCTTTCCAGCATGAAAAAAAAATTGCAATAATAGTAATAGCAACAAAGACAGCTAAGTCACAGTGCCAAGCACTAGTCAAAAGATGAAAGTCATCACCCAGGTCCTTATACAATGACTGTGGCTTTCCATATTCAAGTGTAAATTTAAATATTTTATTTTTATCTTTATTTACACATATGTGTGTTTGTGTGTGAGAGGTTATGCCATGTGCGTGAGGACATCCACACAGGCCGGGGGAGGGTGTTAGATTCCCTGGAGCTGTGATTACAGGCAGCTGGGAACCTGTGGAATAACAGCAGGAGCAGTCTCTCCAGTCCAAGGTTAAAGAGAAACAAGCGTGACATCATGGTTAGATGAGGCTGGCTCACACAGCCCGCACATCTGAAGAGGGACTGAAGAATCACACAACAACCTCAGACAAGAATCATATTTTCAAGGAAATTTGCTCGGGAAATTTTAGACACCATCTGCTTTTTCTCTCTCAAGGAAGTCGTAAGAAACACAGACTGTAAAATAAGAGGAAATCACAAGGCAATTTGCTTTGCTGAGGGAGAAAAGAGAAAACTGATCGAGCCGAGGAACGAGTTCAAAGAGACGGGGAATGATTCACAGGATTAAAACATTAGAGGTGCTGAGCAGAGAAACTGACAACAGCCGATCCTTATCACCTTGCTTAGCATAGCCGACAATAAGGAGCCCTTGCTGATTGCAATAAAAAAACAGCAAACGATAAGACTAATTACAAACTGTGTTTATATTGCTTTCTATAGATGACATATGGTCATGTAAATTACAAACCAGAAATTCTCGAAAGAACACAAAACCCAGGGAAAAAACTATCTTCACAGTAATGTGTCCACAACTAAATCCAGCCACACACCCAGCTCTTATCCTATGTCTATAAGGGACGCAGGCTCTTAGGTTTGTTTGTTTGTTTTCTGGTTTTGTCAGGGTTGTGCTCTGGAGTCCAGGCTGATCTTGATCTGGCAATCCCCTGGCTTCAGTCTCCTGACCTCCTAGACGACAGGAATGTACCACCACTCTCAGTGAGACTCACATAACTTCATACAAATTCTGCAAATGCGGAAACTGAGGCCTCCACAGTGACTTAGTGTTCCCGAGATAGTAGGGCACAGGTGGAATGCATATCCAGAGGCGTGAATTAAAATGCCCTAAAATAACTTTGAAGAGAAAGGCACACAATCCCGATGAAAAATATTCACAAGGTTCTGATGAGAAAAATAAAGGAAGCAGAATCAATGCTCTCCGAGCCATGTCTCTGGATGAGACAACTCAATACTGAATTGATTTTAAGTCCTTAAGCATTAATCTAAAAACTTAATATTATTAAATAAAATTCAAAAGTGATTTTATATGGAACTTGACAACATGACTCTAAAATTCATCTGCAAATAGAAGCTGACCAGCATACCTAAAAAGATACTGAGGAGGGCGGCAGGGGCAGGGGATTGAGAGTGACGAGGAATGGGGCACTCCATATGGAGTATCCCAAGTGGAATATACAATAAAATACTGTTGCGTTCCCTGCTATAGGTTGAGACCCAAGCAGAGGTGAAGTGATGGCATATTAAAAAAGAAAAAAGAAAAAAGGAAGAAAGAGAAAAACAGACCTAGATTTGTATGTAATGGCCCCAAAGCTGATGTTTAAGGTATAAGGGGAAACATTTTCAATAAAAGGATTTAAACCATATCAGGGGATCTTATCTCAAGATAATCTGTAAATGAATAAAAATTTCAAAAAGGTTTAAGTCAACGGGAGAAAAATCTATGCAAATATTCCCACCCTTCCTGCTTTGCTTTCTCCGGGACATTCTTCAGCCTCAGCAAGTCCCGCAGTTGTTAACTATTGTGTTTACTACCTGTCTCTCAACACTGAAAATGAGCTTCACAAGGACATACTTTTTAAGTATTTATTGACAGTGTCTGCAAACATTTCTAATATGTACTAGCTGAAGAAAAAAAAGCCATCTGTTGAAAAGCTGACAGAGGAGATGAGCCAGGACTGATGTGCGAGGTCACAGCCCCAGCGACTGAGCTGCCGAGGCGAGAGGGTCGCAGGCCAAGGAGTGTCTAAGTCTCAGAGCGATTTCAGGCCTTAAGAACGATGAAATAATTCAAATTGTATGTCTGCCTGACCATGTACAGGCACTCCCACTTAAGAACTGTCTACTAAGAGCTTTGCACGTACACAGACAGCAACAGGAGTGTTTGACTGCCATCATAAGTTTTTAACAGCAAGCAAGTTAATTGTCTTTCATATCAAATAAATTAGGATCCATCCACTCTGGGCATAATACCCATGAAACTACATGAGATAATCCTAAGCAGAAAGTAGATCTTTACTGATAGCATGGACAGTTTCCCTGTGTGCATAATGGGGTTTTTAAGCAAGTCATTCAAACAAGCAGAATGGATTTCTCCTGGGAATGTGTTGGAATGCAGATGCGCAGGCCACATGGCAACAATGTATCTTTGTACATCTGGGATGGTACAATTATTGGGTACTTCACAAACAACAGAATTTATTTGTGAAGTTCTGAAGGTGAAGCAAGACTTAGGCACCGGTGATGGCTAAAGGCTGCCTCTTTTTGGATGGACATGCTATGTCTGTGCATGGGGTGGGAGGTGTGACATGAGTACAGTTGTACCTCTTAGAATACTAATTCCTCACAATTTCATCACTTCCAGAAGGACTCATCTCTTAATGTGATCTTGATGAGATCAAGTCCCAAAATATAAAATAGAGGAGTGACGCGGGAGACCTTGGTACCACCTGAGATCCGGTGTCACACCGAGGGGTGAGAACCATATCTACAGCTCCACTAACCAACAGCAGAGTGTCAGCAGCACTGGGCTTGGGATGTAGTTACAGGAGAAAGAGTTTTCTCCTTCACATATCTGGATATTCTGACTGTGATGCTATCATCTCATTGAAAATCAAGAAATTTACAAGAACGAAAGTTCCACCAGAAAGAAAGTGGGGAATGGAAAGGTGAAGGGAACCACCTTATGTAAGTAGATACTATGAAACAGAGGAGAGCCACATGGGAGAGGCCATCTCCCTGCACACGCAAAAACCGCAACATTTCATACAGTGAGTTTACGTCGCAATGTGACAACCTTTCCTACCTTTGAATAAACAGGATCAAGAAAAAGAATAAAATGAAACAGAAGTAATGACACAGAAGGCCCTTGGAGATTTTCAACATTGAAAATTTACAGCAAAATTGGAATTCTAGGGTTCTTCTCAGATTAATATTCATGCAAACTTTTCAGCATTTTTTAATTAAAACAGAATTACCTCACTTTCCCCACCTCTCTTTCCTCCCACCAGCCCCCTCCCAGTTACCCCCTTGAACCCTTCTTGTGTAACCCCCATCTAATTTACAGCCTCCTTTTCTTTGATTATTATTGTTACATACAAATAGATGACAGTTTGAATAAGAACAGCCCCCACAGGCTCCTGCATTCAAATGCTTGGTCCCCAGGGAGGGGCACTATTTGAGAGGGACTACTTAGCCTTGTTGGAGGAAGTGTGTCACTGCTGGTGGGCTTTGGGGGTCTCAAAAATCCAAGCCAGCCCCAGCTGGCTTTTTTCCTCTCTTTTCCTGCTGCCTGCTGATCGGGCTGCAGGGCTTTCAGCTCTGTCATGATCCTTGCCATAATGATAACTGGCTAAACTTATAACACTGTAAGCCAGCCCCCATTAAATGTTTCTTTAATGAGCTGCCATGATGTCTTTTTAAAGCAAAGAAACACTAAGACAATATACAAATGTGTGTGTGTATGTATGTGTGTATTATAAATACACAACCCACTGAGTCACTTTTGCTGTTTTGTGTATATATGGTTTTAGGGCTGACCCCTCTGCATTGAACAACCAATAAAGGAGCTCTTTGCTGGGAGAGGCTAATTCTCCTTTTCCCATCAGACATTAGTTGTTATCCATGGATGAGACCCACAGAATTTTCCTCTTTCCATGTTGATGTCTACTGATACTGCCATCGATCCAGTCTTGTTTATTCAGGCATTGTAACCATTTGGGCTTTTGATGTTCCCCAGTTCCTGAGTAAAAGACACAGAAGCTTTTTTTTTGTTGTTTTTGTTTATGAATTAATGCTTAGGCCTTAAATTAGGGTTGTTCCTCCAAAACACTTGTCACTCAGTTCACCTGACTTTATTATTCTATGTCAGCCATGTGGCTGGTAGCCTGTCTTCAGTTTTACATGTCTGACTCTCTGAGTCCTATTGGTGAATCTTCCCATGCCTGACTCAGTCACCAACTTCCTCTCTCTCTGCCGTGGCACTTTCTAATTCTGCCTCAGCTTATTGGCCATCAGATTGTCATTGATAGGTGATGCTTTTATACAGTGCACAAGAGATTATCTCTGCAAGCCATTTCTAGGAGAGACAGTTTCACAGGAGAATAAGGAAGGCTCGGTTCTTAGAAGGTGTTTTTGCTCTTAAAATCTGGACACAATGCAAAGATAAACATATCACTGGGAGTCCATCTCCAATGGATACCTCTATACCACAGCTCCTGCATCTACAAGTCAGGAAACACAGTAAAAGAGAAGATGAAAATGTAATTATATGGGCAAAATTTTTATAAAATCGAGTTTAAAATATTGGCAGCATACTCAATATCCTACCATGTGTAAAAAAATGGTTATACAACAGTATCACAATATAATTATCTCATTAAAACGTATGATGTAGATTACGTATGCTTACAAGTAGAGAAGTACGTCTAACATAACATTGCTCAAACACACAGCATCTGGAAGATGTACTAAAGCACTTGCCATATAAGTATGAAAAGTAGCATCTGAATCCTTAGACTCTATGTAAAAGCTACAAATGGCAAAGATTGAAGATAATCCTTGCTCTCTCACAGTGAGATGCAACCATAGAAACCAGACACTCAAAGGCAACTAATTAGGTATACTCAGCAGAGAACAACAGAAAAGGAACCCTACCTGCCATCAAGGTAGATGTGAGGCCCAGACACCAGAGGTGGTCCTTTGTCCTCCACATGTGTCCTGGCATGCACATGCACACACTCAAACATAACCAATCACAGACACCTACATACCCACTTTAGGCACATTTAATAAACTTAATAGACTATAAAACATACAGTAATGACATTAAGCACTTAATACATGTCACAAGGATTCTAAGAACTACAAAATCACATAATCTGAATAACCCTGTGAGAAAAGTTACCATTTCACAGATGAGAAAACATATTGGAAGATCTTTGGGAAGGTTCCAAAGCCCAGTTAGTGAGCCATGGACTACAGTGTGATCCCAGACCACCTGATTCCAGAACACACAGGCACTGATACACAGCACGGTACAATGTGACATCATTACACCTGCCCACAGACTCTGGACATCTCGTCACTATGGAATTAATAGTGCTTATCTTTAGGTCGTAGGATTAACGGCAATTTAATTTTTTTTATCTTTGGAATTTCTTTTGTCTTGAAAGATTACATATTACTTAATTATGTGAGTGATAAGACATGGCCAGAGCTGGAGGCTGATTTTATGCCCTATTTTAAAAAAAAGAGTCAATAGAAGGACAGAAGTCCTACAGAAAACCAAATGGTCCTTCAGTGTCCTTTAGACATAGGACTCTGAGAGTAGGCAGTGAGGAAATCATCTGCAGGCACCCTTCATCTCATTTCAAGACTGCAGACACCCCAAATATACACAAATACATATGAAGCTCAGAAAAAGCTCACAGTTCCAGCGTGCTTTATCAGAAGGAAAAGGAGGCTCCAATATATTCTGAAGAACCTGAAGAACAGGAGTCCTCAAACAGGTGGGCTTTTCCTGCTTTCTGTACTGCTTGTAGTACCTGGACTCCTCAAGAAAGTCTGTATTTGCTAACTTGAAGGATCACGTAAGAAAGATCGGTGTCACGCAATCAACAATCGCAGTGCAATGGCTTGGTAAGAGCTCCAAAAGATGATAGCATGGCTAGGGTATGCAGGTGATGCAGAGTATGGCTGTGTAGGCAGAACAGCCCTAATGCTTTAAAGATGAACATTTCCAATTGCCATAGATGAAGATGAAGAATCTCTCCAGGAATATACTCTAAAGTAGCAAATCCTCTGCTCTCTGCAAGAATCTATTGTTATGGTGAATTTTCTGCTTAAATCATTACTTCATCTTGTGAAAGGACTGTCCTAGGCATTAGCAGAGACAGTCCAGGGAATAAAGTACTTCCTGTGCAGGTATGAAGACCAAAGTTCAGATCCTGAGCACTCGGGTAAAAAGCTCGCCAGGTATCATGTTCACCTATAACCCTGGTGCTCTGGAGACCAAGACAGAGGATCCCTAGATTCCCTGAATCTAGCTGGCTAGTTAGATTCACCAAATGGTAAGCTCCGGGTATAAGGGAATCCCTGCATCAGATTATAACATGAGAGAAATAGAAGATGACACCTGACATCTATCTCTGAATTCCAGATTCACAAGCACAGAAGTACATGTACACTACTTATATGCATCTAACATGTGCAAACATATGTACACAACATACACAAAGAAGGGCTTGTTTTCCCCATTCCACTAAGAGCAGCACTATGGGACTCTCTTTACTTACTGAAGTACAAATGAAAGTGTCACATATGCACATTTAATTATGGCCTGAGGATCTCTGTGTGTGCATTGCATTGATGTACAATCTTTTTCCCCCTGCAATAAAATAATTAAAACCTCTACAAAGGTCCAGCAAAATGCAGGACAACTGTAGCTGACCGAAAGCAGATATGTAATGTGAGTTTATTTTTATAAACCCCTTTATGGCTGTACACCTGAGAGTTTGGAATCATTTGTTACACACCATACCTTACCATAAACTGACTGATACATCACTGGATCCCAGCTTAACTAAGACCCACCTAGCATCCACAATCATTCAACCCTGAAGCTCTCTGTACCTCAAAGATAGTGAAGGTGACCTGAATGCATCTTCCTCTTTGGAAAATATAAAAGGTGCATTTTAATCCTGTTTGGATTTAATTATTCAAGCTACCGGCCTTTGACTGCACTACAACAGCAGGCTAATGTTCTCAATTGCTCCTTCACCTTATGCATACATAGATTTATATCAAAAAAATCTCCTTTCTTTCTGTATCTCATATGATCTCTGCCACTCCTGTGGTAATGGGTCAGGTGAAACACCATTTCAGCTGCAGGAAGTGATGTGAGTCTTCAGACAGAAACCAAAAGGCGCCAAGACTTAAATTTCCTTTTCTAGTCACTATACCAAGCCTTGAATTAAAAACCAATTCAGATTAGCATTGTTTGTAAACATCCAGATTCCAGCCGTCATTCATAGTTCTACCCATTGGTAACTAAACAGTTGTCACTGGCAATAAAACTCAAGTATATGTTTTCTAAAGAGTTCACAAGAAGTTTTTTGGAATTGCTGCAAACTTATGACAGAAGAAACCTTGAAAAATATCAGAAAAAAAATGATTACAAGGAATGGCTCTGGGGGATGGTAAATAGACACCAGTGTGACAATAACAAAAAGAATAAGACCATCCTTGCTGCCACCGCTGCCAACATCATATATCACCCTTGCAATACATATCAATGAGTCAGTAGTTGGACTCTGCAAGGAAGCTTGTGTTTTCTCAATAGAAGGACAGCACAGGCAAGGTCTGTGTCACTCTACAACAACTGTGCTGCATCTTAATTAGAGTCTATACTACCGTGATAAAACACTATGCGCATGAGCAACTTGAGCAGAAAGGGCTTATTTGGCATTCATGTTCTGATCACAGTTATGATTAAGAGTAGCCAAACTTAAGAACTCAGAACAGGAACCTGGACACAGGAACCGCAGCAAAGATCACAGAGGAATATGGCTTACTGCTTTGTTTCCATGACTTGCTCAACCTGCTTTCTCTTAGTACCTAGGGCCACAGCCCAGGGGTGGGGCCACCCATAGTGTGCTGAGCCCTTTCATCTCAAATCACTAATTATGAAAATGTACTCCAAATGAATCTGAGAATTGCTCGTTCTAGATCTATGAAGAATTGATTTGGGATTTTGATGGGGATTGCATTGAATCTGTAGATTGCTTTTGGCAAGATGGCCATTTTTACTATATTGATCCTGCCAATCCAAGAGCATGAAATATTTTTCCATTTCCTGAGGTCTTCTTCGATTTCTTTCTTCAAAGACTTGAAGTTCCTGTCATACAGATCTTTCACTTGTTTGGTTAGAGTCATGCCAAGATACTTTATATTGTTTGTGGCTATTATGAAGGGTGTTATTTCCCTAACTTCTTTCTCAGCCTGCTTGTCCTTTGAGTACAGGAAGGCTACTGATTTGCTTGAGTTGATTTTATAACCAGCCACTTTGCTGAAGTTGTTTATCAGCTGTAGGAGTTCTCTGGTGGAGTTTTTTGGGTCACTTACATATACTATCATATCATCTGCAAATAATGATAGTTTGACTTCTTCATTTCCAATTTGTATCCCTTTGAGTTCCTTATGTTGTCTAATTGCTCTCGCTAGAACTTCAAGTACTATATTCAAAAGATATGGAGAGAGATGGCAGCCTTGTCTAGTCCCTGATTTTAGTGGGATTGCATCAAGTTTCTCTCCATTTATTTTGATGTTGGCTACTGGTTTGCTGCATATTGCTTTTACTAGGTTTAGGTATGAGCATTGAATTCCTGTCCTTTCCAGTACTTTTAATATGAAAGGATGCTGAATTTTGTCGAATGCTTTTTCTGCATCTAATGAGATGACCATGGAATCAATATCCCCGACCTCAAGCAGTACTACAGAGCAATTGTGTTAAAAACTGCATGGTATTGGTACAGCAACAGGCAAGTAGATCAATGAAATAGAATTGCAGACCCAGAAATGAACCCACAGAGTTATGGTCACTTGATCTTTGATAAAGGAGCTACAACCATCCAGTGGAAAAAAGATAGCCTTTTCAACAAATGGTGCTGGTTCAACTGGAGGTCAACATGCAGAAGAATGTGAATTGACCTACTCTTATCTCCTTGTACTAAGATCAACTCCAAGTGGATCAAGGACCTCCACATAAAACCAGACACAATGAAACTAATAGAAAAGAAACTGGGGAAGACCCTGGAGGACATGAGCACAGGGGGAAAGTTCCTGAACAGAACACCAATAGCTTATGCTCTAAGATCAAGAATTGACAAATGGACCTCTTAAAATTACAAAGTTGCTGTAAGGCAAAAGACATTGTCAGAAAGTCAAAAGAACAACCAACAAATTGGGAAAAGATCGTCACCAACTCCACATCCGACAGAGGGCTAATATCCAATATATACAAAGAACTCAAGAAGTTAGACCCCAAAGAACCAAATAACCCTATAAAAATGGGGTACAGAGCTAAACAAGGAATTTTCACCAGAAGAAATTCAGATGGTTGAGAAGCACCTTAAGAGATGTTCAACATCATTAGTCATCAGGGAAATGCAAATCAAAACAACCCTGAGATTCTATCTCACACCAGTCAGAATGGCTAAGATTAAAAACTCAAGAGACAACAGGTGCTGACGAGGATGTGGAGAAAGAGGAACACTCCTCCATTGTTGGTGGGATTGCAAGATGGTACAACTGCTCTGGAAATCAGTATGGCAGTTCCTCAGAAAATTGGGCATGACACTTCCAGAGGACCCTGTCATACCACTCCTGGGCATATACCCAGAGGATTCCCCTGCATGCAATAAAGACACATGCTCCACTATGTTCATAGCAGCCTTATTTATAATAGCCAGAAGCTGGAAAGAACCCAATGTCCCTCAATGGAGAAATGGATACAGAAAATGTGATATATTTATACAATGGAATATTACTCAGCAATTAAAAACAATGAATTCATGCAATTTGTAGGCAAATGGTTGGATCTGGAAAATATCATCCTAAGTGAGTCAACCCAATCACAAAAGAATACACATGAATTGCAATCACTGATAAGTGGATATTAATGAGCCCAGAAGCTCTGAATACTCAAGACACAATTAGCTAAGCAAAAGATTCCCAAGGAAAGGGATGGAGAGGACCCTGGTCTGGAAAAGACTAAATCCGGTTTTGTAGGAGAGTACCAGAATAGAGAAATGGTGGGGATGGGGAGTGATTGAGGAATGGGGGGGGTGGAGCGGACTTATGGGACATAAGGTGAGGGGGGAACTGGAAAAGGGAAAGCCTTTGGAATGTAAACAAAGAATATAGAAAACAATAAAAAAAGGAAAAAAAGAAAATGTACAATAGACTTGCATACAGTCCAATATAATGATAGCATTTTCTCAACTGAGAGGCCTTCTTCCCAAATGATTCTACCTTGAGTCGAGTTGACATTAAACTAGCCAGGATGCAATGAAATGCCTAGGTAGGTGAAATTTACCTATGAAGGTAAAATAAGCAAGTGGTATTTTATGGTGCCTTGCTACAAGGTATATGGTGTTCTCAGATCCCACACAAATTGATTCTAGTCACTTCTAAGTAACCCGAGATTGTATTCTCCATATCTTATAGATGAGAAACTATGATCTATAATCATTCATTTTTGGCAATGTCATATTGGCTCACAAGTATCATCAGTAAACAGATATTGAAGTGTACAATTATATGAAAAGGCAGGCTTCCTGCATTCCTAAACCAGTATATATTTTCTTCTAGAATGAAGTAGCCTAAAGAGAATGATCACTCCCACCAAAAGCAGTAAAGGTAAATCATAAGCTGAATCTGGAAGCAAAGATATGGAATAGCAGCTATCTAAGGAGTTGAAGCAGGAGGACCTGCTTTCAACATCTGCCTGGGCAGGTCAAATTCAAAGCTAGCCTGGGCGAGTTAGTTAAGACTATATCAAAATAAAAAGCAGGGGCTGAGATGTGGCTCAGCAGTTATGAGCACATACTGCTTTGGCAGAAAACCCAAGTTCACTTCCCAGAACCCATGTTAGAAGGCTCCAAATCTAGTTTCAAGAGACCTGACAAACCTGTTCTCTGTGGTACCTACACTTAACATGTACATATCCAAGCACAGCCACACATACAATATAGGATAAAATAAAACAAATCCTACAGAAACAGAAGTGTAAAGATTAGTGATAGTATTTGCCCATCACGTGAATCTCCAGTACCACATACACTAAAATGTCAGCCATATGTTGAAGGTCATTTGATGCAAAGCAACCAGTATGTCTGTATTAGTCAAGATTTCAAAAGAAAATTCCAGAAAGAATAACAGGGTAAGTTATTGAGGTGAATCTGAACTGGTGCATATTGATATTTTCCATCAGATGTTTGTCAGTTAATAGCAAAAAGGACAGAAGATGGATATTTGCTATAAAAGATCAAACCAGGAAGGTATAGACAGCTCAGTGGGGTTAGAGTTACAATAAACTGGGTTCAAGCCTACCAAATTAGTAAGAAATGAAGGAGTAAATATTAGAGGGGAAAGAAGAAACAGATAAAAAAAATCAGTAATCAGTATGTTTGCCTCTGGAGACATCTGCCCAGGAAGTAGACACAAATAGCAAGTCAAATGATTCCCAAGAAGAAGAAAGGAGAGGACCCTGGGCCTGTAAAGATTGCGTCCAGTTTAGTAAAGAAACCGAGGGGGGAGGGGGAATGACTGGGGAATAGTTGGTGGGGGGGGGGAGAGGAACTATGGGAACTATGGTGGGTGGGAACTGGGAAAGGGGAAAGCCTTTGGAATGTGAACATAGAATATAGAAAATTAAAAAAAACGTATAAAAATAAAAAAGAAATGTAAACAAATAAAATATCCAATTTAAAAAAAGGAAAAAAAACAGAAAAAAAAAAAGAAAAAGGCTTAAGAACCAAACAAAAAGAAATTTTCAAACCAGGAACAGGGTTGGTGAAAGGGCTCAGGAAGAGTAGTTGATTGGCACCACGTCTGACAGCCTGAGTTCACTTCTCAGGATCCATACAATGGGAGGAGAGAATCAAATCCTGCAGGCTAGCCTCTGACCACCCCCGTAAGTATGCTGTGACATTCACACACACACACACACACACACACACACACACACACACAGGTAAACCGCAACAAATAAATATATAATGTATGGGAAAACATAGTGCCGAAGAGACAAAAGTCACAAGCATAAAGTCATGGAGGAGAGGTGCTCTGTGAGGTACCATGGGCTCTAAGGCTGGGGATGGAGATGGAGACTGTAGGAGGAACAACAGGTCTCACTCACAAGGTGGTGGCTGCACACATTGAGTGAGAACATGCAGCTGCAAAGATGACTTCCACAGGAGGGCCAGACTGAAGTTTGCATGAGAGCCTAGAGATTGGTGATGCAGACAATGAGACCAATCAGAAATTGCCACTTGGAGGACATGCTTGCTTGGGACCAGTGACACATTGGTTCCATGGTATAAAGGGCACTCCTAGAGAATTAATAAATGAGCTTGCTGTTACATTCTCACCTGCTCCCATATTCTTAGCTATTGATTCTGTGCCACCTTATCTCCAACCCTCAGGAGTAAGTACAATCAGGCAACAGGCAGTTCAGGGTATGAAGCAACTGAAGGAAACAAGGACTGGAGTGGAACAAAAGGTAAACTGAAGCACGTAAGGAACACCATCCACCTCAAGTCAGCTCTCCCATGATAGACTGTGTTTCTCGCTCTTTGCCATGGAAAGGGTGAAGCCACATGGGACAGCAACACTTCCACAGCCTTGACAGCTTCTAAGACATAAGGCCAAAACTCAAACCTGAAAGTTATTTTTATTTGCACTTACCTAATTGCTAAGGATGCTGAACCTTTTTATAGGTATTTCTTTCTACGGGCAACTAAGGACTGCTGAGAGTGGGAGAAATAGTTTTCCCCAGGGATAAACCCCTAATTAGCTATCCAGTATCAAGGAGAGAGCCCTGAAATCATATACATATAAGATGTATGTATGTATGTATGTATGTATGTATGCATGAACATGAACAGATCGAATATGTTGTGTTTACATATTATGCATGAACATGTATGTGTAAGATGACAAAGAAAAATAAGCTATGAATTTGAGAGGGAACAAATAGGAGTATGGACATGGGAAGGTTTGGAGTGGGGAAAGGGAAGGGGCAAATGATGTAATTACATTTTAATTTCAAAACAAAAGAGAATTTGATGCTACATTAAAATAAAATCTTAGATGCTGTCTTATTTTGGATTGTCACCACTCTAAAGAGACACCATGACTAAGGCAACTCTTATAAAGGACAATATTTAGCTGGGAATGGCTTACATGTTCTGAGGTTCAGTCCATTTTCATCATGATGGGAAGCACGGCAGTGTTCAGGCAGGCATGGTGCTGAAGTTGCTGAGAGTTCTACATCTTATTCCTAAGGCAAACAAGAGAAGACTGGCTGCCAGGCAGCTAGGAGGAAGGTCTCTCAAAGCCCATGCCTACAGTGACACACTTCCTCCAACAAGGTCACACACTTCACCAAGGCCATATCTCCTAATAGTGCCACTCCCTGGGCCAAGCATATTCAAACCCCACAGATACTAATCCTGTATGAATCACATGTGATACAAAGGCTGATCGAAGGGACTGGAAAAGACACAGCTGGCTAACACTAAGAAAAGAAGATACAAGCAGGCCAACAGAAGGCAGGAAGCCTTAAAGATTAGAAATACATTTGAAGAGAAAGAACATTTCAAACTGATAAAAATGTCCAGTCCTCTCAAAATACAAGCACTTTAATCTGTCTGCTGCTAGAAATGTGGCATGAGATATATAAACCCCCAAAATGACATAACCAAAATGAAATAAGCAATGTGTAAGCCTATCAGGGAAATGGAGCTTGCCCAGAAACACATGACAAATAACAAGGAAAACAGACATTATCAGGAAGAAGCTTGGAAAGGTAGCATGATGAGCTGTGTTTACCAATGGAAACATGCATGCTGCCGCAGTTAGCGATGGCATAAGACACACATTTTCAGGTTGATTTAAACACTGAAAGCTTGCTATACTCTGCCATCCAAGACAAAAGCTGTTCACAGTGCATTAAAGTTTCAGCAGCAAGAGAAAAGAGGAAACCCTGTGATATCTAACACTCTAGAAACAAAGTAATGGAATTATTGAGGACCCTGGGTGGAAAGATCTTTAAAAAATGACATGGAAATGAGAAAATATATTACCTGAAAATTAATGAAAACATGGTTGTTAGAATGTAGAGAAGTTGCAATTGACAGTGAATATGTATAGGTTTAGGTGGAACTAACAAGGGAGTAACACCTAAAAGTGTAAACAAACAAAAATCAGGAAGGGAGGAGCCAAGTACAGTATAAAGGGGATAATAAAGGTGAGAATGTCATCAACAGGGAAACGGATAAAGTATAAAAGAAACAACTGTTGACTCCGAAAACACATACAAAATTGACAAACACCAGAGAGATCCACAATAAAATGAAATACAATGTAAAAATATCAAGAACAAAATGATCTCTGAATGTTATAAATCCTACAGGCATTTAAAGACAACAGTGGAAGAATACAAAGGACCATCGGGCAGAGGTGGCACACGCCTGTAATCCCAGCACTTGGGAGGCAGAGATGGGAGGATTTCTGAGTTCGAGGCCAGCCTGGACAGCCAGGGCTACACAGAGAAACCCTGTCTCAGAAAAAAAAGAATACAAAGGACAGCTTGATCATAATACATTTAAAGATACAGAAGAAAAAACTCAAAAATTGGTCAGACTGAAGCTACAGCTACTAAGCCTCCTATATGGAAGCAAACAGGTACGCTAAAACCCCTAAACACAGAAACCCTAGACTCTCAGAACATCATCCACCATTTTATCCAAATGCTTCCACTATAATTATTATCTGTCCACACACACACACACACACACACACACACATACACACACACACACACATACACATACACACATCACACATTTCAATAACTAAGGCAATGAGACTATATAATAATGAAAAGTTTTAGACAAATAAAATTGGATATAATATTTTTAAATAAAAAAATTAAATTTTACTTGAAAATTGTTTTCATTTAAAAATTATCCATTAAAAGAATATGTATGTATTTCAGGAAAAGAAATTAACTAAAATAGAAAAAGCTACTGGGGATGGGTATTTTTCACAGCAGCACTTCAGGTTAACTAAAACCCAGAATCATCCTAAACACCAGCAGCACACATTAATTTTCAGCATATTGAAGTGATGGAACACTACACAATAATGAAGAAGATGGACTACAACATGATAACACGCACACATGAAGACACACACACACATACAAACACACACACTGAAGTTCTAATGAAGTCAGATATAAAACTTTGTTAACTCTCTGCAAGTAAAGTTTCAGTTGACAGCAACAGTCTGTGAATTCGTAGTCAGCATGGTTCTAATGGGAAAGAGGTAGTGACTGTGAGGAGCACACAGGGTCTCTGGGCACTGTGCTGTGGTGCAGATAGTGGCATCACATGTTGGCATCACTTTCTAACATCTACATACCCAGGGCATATGCACATGGCTGTTTATGTTGTCATATTTCCCTTTAAAAATAACTTCAAGAAAAGCCAGCTCTGTTCATCACTATCTTAGTATGAGACAAAGAAAAACTCTCTGGACATGGGTTACTTTTTTGTCAGCGCAATGAGGACTTGGAGCTAGGGAAGACCTAAATTTATCATTTTCACTTGCTTCTAATGGGAAATTCTTGACTCCCATCTCCCCAGGGCTCATGCCTAACCTGAGAATGTTCCATCTTCCCACATCATTGATTGTTTACCTAGAAACAAGCATGTATTCCACAGCAGGCCAATGAACCAAGAGTTTTGGAATAGTTTTAGATGCTAGGGATAGATGCAAGGGCATTGTGCATGTAAAGCAAGTACTCTATCATTGACATATAAGAATTGCTGTGTCTTGAATACTCTGACAAGGAAAGATTGTATTAGTGAGACTAATAGTTAACTAGTAAACATAATCTTGACACTGTTACTGTCCTGAAGGAGTTTTCCTAAAACAAAAACAAAAACATAAAAACAGATGAAAGTAAGGAAGACAAAGATTTTGGTGGTGGGGTGATGGTGGTACAGGTGGTGAAGATGATGACAGTGATGATCATGACCAATGATGGCAGTGATAATGGCAATGATGATGGCAATGGTGGTGATATTGACAATGGTCAGGATGACAATGTTGGTGATGGTAATGATGACAGTGTTGGTGATGGTGATTAACACAGAAATGACATTGGTAATGATGGCCATGATAGTGATGGTCATAATGATGGTAATGGTCATGATGATGGTGATGATAATGATGTTCATGATGATGGTGATAATGATGATGAGACCAAAAAAGTTGCAATGATGACAGCAATGATGGTAAGTTTTATGACGGTAGTGGCACTAGTGCTGCCACCTATGCTGATAACATTGATGACACATATATCAGTATTTATTATAGAGACAATACACAGATCTGTACAGAGAGATGATAAACGGATTAGTCATGGAGACATCTAAATGGTGATGGCAATTTGTGAGTGTCTGGATAAAATCATGTTTAGTCTTGAGTTTTTTAACTCTTTCTTTGGTCTAAAACAATGAATTTGGCATCTAGTATTTGCATCCAAGAGCTGTGAGTTAAATCTCTAGGGCTTATTCTGGCATTATCCATCCTGGTGACCTAAGAAAAGTGAGAAGTGTACTCAAGAGTCCCGCACTCTGCCAGGTGGCTTTTTTATTTTTTTTAAATTGTACATCTTAACTTTAATGTAAAGTCAGTTAAACATTCTAATATGGTCAATAATATTCTGTCTTAATGAGAGAATTTTTCCTCCAAACTGTCACAAAACTCTGATATCTCCGTAAAATGTACACTACTATTCTGAAGCCACTCAAAGGTACCTCCATATTGTCATTGCTACTACAGGGTAAAAGATCACAGTTTTCAAAGAAGGGAATTTGCCAGACATTGATTGCATATCTATAATCACAGCACTTGGGAGGTTGAGGTAAGATTACAAACTTGAGGCAAACCAAGGTTGTCCAGGGAGACACTGCCTTAAAAAAATTAAAAACAGAAGAACAGACTTATAGGAAGAATTACAAAAGGATACTCCAACAGAGTACAGTCAGAGATGATAAAACGGACCATAAGTTATGAGAAAAGATCACAGATAATGATGGAGACAAGCCAGTCTCGTGGGACAGCTGCCACTGAGCTCCCCACAACTGAGTGTGTATGTGATTTCAAAAACTAAGTACAAATACAACACAAATATAAAGACAATATGAATACAAGGTGAATGGAGTCTTGCATGGCCACGGTCCCACCTCTGATTTTGAACATACCTTCTTTTTTCCATCAAATACACACATTACTTATACTATCACTAAAATCCATTCCCCAAATACCCCATATTTTTCTTCTTTAAAACGTCATTTCTTTCAAATAGAGATAAGGCGTGGATGTTCCAGCATATATTTATTCAGTGAGACATACTTTCTGAAAAATCAGATGCCTTTACCTGTGCAATCTCTTTAAGGAAAATTACCCTTTTCCAACAGAGGCTCGCTTTCCTGTGTGGCACTTTTAATGGCCTCGAATTCCAGCCTCAACTGGCGATATTTGAATTACTTTTAATTTAGCAACTAAGGCATACAAAGTAACTTGTCAGCTCCTTCTTGAAGCATGTCAAGAGCAAGGGTCCTCCCACAGAAAGCTGGTGCTCAGAAACGTCTCCCCCCACCCCATTCATGCTGCTGAGAGCACCCCCCACGCAGAGGTACAGTGACGTGTCTGTCACTCTCCAGACAGACACCATACTCTGTAATAACAAGGTGTGCAGGGTTCTCTGAAATAACTCAATATAATCAAAAATCTGATCTCAACTATTAAAGAAAGAGAAATTTTAATTTAAAAACTGGCATCAGTGACCTTTCAAATCGTGTGTTGGGGCTCTTGTAAAACATGCATTCAAGGGCTACTGTTTGTCCGATTTACTTGTAATAAAAGGTTCTTTGTGGAGAGTGAATTTGCATTGTTCAGAAAGGTTCATTGTTAAGAAGATGGTTTCATTGGTACATGGTGAAAAAGCAAAGTATTGTCTCCTCTGTCGCACAGGGGGACTTGGGGATTTTAGTTAGAACCCATTTTAGAATAAAACAAGGGTGCTAATATTACTGATCTTGGTGGGTGATTTAACCAAGAACTTATTTTCTAACAAATTGGCAGCAAGGTGGGATCGTGTGTGTGTGTGTGTGTGTGTGTGTGTGTGTGTGTGTGTGTTTTACTTAGCCTCCTTAATACAGTTCTTTTCACCAAAGAAGAGCCTGAAAGTCCAGAAAGGCACTTGCTTCCTTCCCAAGGTTCCAGAACATGGACTCCAGTGTGAGACAGACTTCAGGGACCATGTTAATTAACCACTCAAGCCGCTCCCTGCTTACTAAGTCAAGGGAGGCTCTGAGAATGATCGGCATAAATGTACACCCCCATTCTCATTTCTTGATCTCTCTCCATAAATGACACCTTTCTTCAGTCTTCCCCAGACAGTGAATATCATGTTACTGCCTTCCACTCAGCTGCTCACATTCAACTTCTCTTGAAGACCTCTCCCAGTCATAGCATGCCTTTCTACCCTCTGCAGTGACAGTACATTCCAGGCCATCACCATTTCTTCTAAGGTCACAGAAGCTTTCACCCCTACTCCAGTACACATCCAGTTTATCCTTGCCCGGTCTTGCCCACGATACCTTCTGGGCCGCTCTGGGATGCTGACATTTAGAATGTGAAGTTCTTGAACGTTGTAGGCTCCCGTAGCGATCTTTAACCCTCTGCTATGAATTCTCTTCCATTCTTCACCACTTGCTGGACTCGCGCATACCCTCAAATGATGTAAAAACCAATCATCTCTCCTAGGACCATTTGCCTCTCCTTTGAAATCACAATCAAAGTTTGTGGATACATAGCTGAACAAAAATATCCAAAATAATAATGATATTTAATATCTACAATGAACAGTGATATTTAATATCTACAGAAGGTAGTGATGATATTTAATATCTATAGTGGCAGGTAGATGTGTAAGGCAATCTAGAAACTTGAATGCATGGCCCTTTCTGATTTCCACCAAACAATGAACAACTCCTGAGTTGACATAAACACTTGCTATCTGTCTACTGAATGAATGAAAGACTCAGCTGTGTCCTAAAGAACAAACGAGAGAGATGAAATGGCATCTCTACACATTTTACTGTATTTGACAAGGCTGATCACCCAAGCAGTTCAAAGTCAGTGCTCTAACATAAGTTCTAGAAAAGGATGAGAATGACAGGTACACACTATGAGTTAAAGGCACAATGGCCACTGAGTGGAGACCTGAACAAAGTACAGATGGTCACTTTTAGGTTTTATATGTTTTACTCTAATAAAAGAGTTCATAAATATCTTCATCCCAAGTGTAAAAGCAAATTAACCTCCAAGTCTGTATTACCACCAATTCTCCATTAATTGTATTTTGTTTTACTATCATTTCAATAGGATAGATTTCTCCCAGAAATAGCTGGAGCTTCAAAATGACTCAAGTGACTAGAATGCAGGAAACTGTCATCGCAACACAGGGGGATGGGTACCAGGACTGGCTTGATTATCCAAGCTCCGGTCAAGGCAGAGAAGTGATTTCAGTGAGACTGGATTCGCTGGAGCTGCTGTTAAAGCGAAGGGCAGGGAGCGAGCCCCCTATGGCTCTAATTGCAAAAACTAGAAATATGGACAATCAGCAGCAGACTTAAAACACTGAACCATCCTGGAGAATATTAGAAAGCTTGGAGGAGGAGCCACAATCCACAAATAAAAGCAGCCATGAATTAAAGGGATAACCACAGTGGTGAAAAGATACACTAGTACAAGACAGAAAGGATCCCTTCCACAGACTGCGACATTTTCAGACATATTTGCAGTCCCCAAATATAAAGAACAGGATTCCTTTGGAAGGAGATGACAAAGCAAGGCAGATGGGAGAAACAGCTCCCAACTCCTTTCTTCTTCATTTCAAAGAAAGCAACAACATGAGGGGTGGGCTGGGTTTCTTTGTGTTAAATAGAAGAAAATGCTGACTGCCTCAAAAGCATCTAACAGGAGACCCATAGACCATAGAAATCGCCAAGAGAACTCTCATCTATGACAACTATTCTTAAACTATTAAGTCATATGACTGCCTGTCTGATTTCATACGCCCATGTCTGCAAAAACACAATCTTATCTTAATCTATTTTAATCTCTGAGTTTGATAGAATTGCATTCATCTCAAATAAGGACAAGATAATTATCAAAACAACCTAGTATTTAAGTGGCCTATGTTGGGTTATCCAATATTTTCATTGAAGAATAATAGATTCCCAAAGCAGCTGCAAGCTAGCCACATATCCCACAGTCTTAGTCTGATTCACTCCCAAATAATCCTAGCACCACACCTGAGATGGTAGTGGCAGATGGAGCAGGGTCTGTGTGTGATCTGATCAGGTGGAATCTAGTATTCTTATGGCATGATTCCAAACTATGCAGTTAAATCTGACAGTGGAGAAAAAAGCTAAACATAATCTAAACCAAACTGGAAAAAAATGCACAGAAATAAGAGATCAATAAGGCAGGGGCTCTGACCCACAGCACTGTATCAAGGGTATCATCTTATCCGTGGCCCCTATGTGATCCTGATTAAAATATATGGGATCAATTCCTCAGTCATTAGTCTTCGATATGCGCTGCTGATTAAGTTTGTGGGTGAATCCATTTGGCCTAAGATATACAGGGGCTATATGTGCATGAGAGACTGTGCTTTCGAAGGCAACCTGTAATAAAGGACTATCAAGAGAAAGGCAAACATGGGTTTGTCCTGAACATGGACATGGGAGAATGCTTTCTTGTTTGCATGATGCCTTGGTGTAAGGAACAAGGAGAGGATGGGGAAACCAGATGGGAGAGGAATAGGAAGGAAAGTGGAGGGAATTCAGCTACCCAGCATCATGGAATCCTATTTTCCTACAGATGGAGTGTAGGGCACAATATTGAAGTGAGGGAAAGTTGGGGGAGGAGTTATGAGAGGGGGACTGAGAGGAGGGGGTGGATATTGGTTTGTAAAGTGAATAAATTACTTAATGAAAAAACAAACAAAAGGACAATTAAGGATACTAAAGAGAACTATTGGTGAACTGTTCCAGCAAGGATGTTGGTGGGCACATCAATCTCCAAGTCCGTAAGAAGCAGGAAGCAGGCATAGCCTATTTTAAAGTCAGGTGTGTCAGAGTACATTCGCAGGCCCAACACTCCAGAAGTTGAGGCAGGAGGATAGTGGGCTCCTGGCCAGCCTAGCCCACACAATGAGATTTTGTCTCAAGAAACAAAATAATAATAAAAAAGACCCTGCTTAAAAATCCACAGTTCTAGACAGTGCTGCCTCTCCCTTGTGACAGTTCCAATCAGTAAACAGGTTCACGCCTTCTTTTCTCTTGCACAGCTGCTTTCATTCTTGGAGAGGCAGAAATGCTAGGCAGTAACTTAACCGAAACAGAAGTAAGGCAATGCCCTACATCTTCTGACAGCAAGAAACCCTGTACAAAGCAAGCCCTGGAAACTACATCCAAGGTTTACGCAGCTCCATGAGTCCATGTTTTCATTCCCGATGCACAAGCGAGGCTTTTAAACCTTCTATGACTAGGTAGCAGGAAGCTGCTGGAGCCTTCCAGAACTTTTATTCAACATTAACAACTAAACCAGCCCAACTGAGAAGAATCTAAAGATAGAAGAGGGAAAAAAATTAAAAAAACTACTTCAAGATCCCGTTCTACAGGCTGGCAAGATGGCTCAGAGGCTTCCTGCCAAGCCTGGAACCTGAGTTCAATCCCTGGGACCCACGTGGTGGAAGACAGAACCAGTTCCCACAAGATGCCCTCTGACCTCCATACAGATACTGTGGTATGTACATGAATTATGCATGCATACATATATACAAACATGCAATATACCTTTTAAAAATAATTATTTTATTTATTTTATGTATATGAGTGTACCGTCACTATCTTCAAACACATCAGAAGAGGGCATTGGATCCCCCTACACATGGTGGTGAGGTACCAGGTGGTTTCTGGGAATTGAACTCAGGACTTCTGGAAGAGCAGTCAGTGCTCTTAACAACTGAGCCATCTCTCCAGCCCCACATATAGCTTTTAAAAACATCCATTTGTACACATCTGTCCCTTACATAGTAACTACTTTTGCTAATATCTGTAATGATAGTTCAATCAGTTCCAACAACTATGTATATTTACTGACCTGTTCAAAATACTTTCAATGTCAAGTCCTGTGTAAAGTTCACAACAACCTTGTAATATGGACCCCATCATTGGCCCCATTTAGGAAATGCACCTTGCCCAAGTCAAGGGAGTTAGCCACTAAGTTGGTATTTTAAACACAGTTGCAATTCTCTGCTCTCCTCTTTGGGGGGGTAATGGCTTAATACTATAATAAAAATAATTACATTTTATGTAAGGATTACCTTGTAATTTACATAGATTTGTTCAAATGACTCAACACAGGTTTTACTAATCTCAAAAACTCAGTAGAGCCAGAGGCTTCAGTCCAGAATGCTGAACTGGCTTGGAAGAGCTTGGTCCTCACTGGTGTGATGTCGGGGGCCACCAGGGTTATGATAACAGGCTGGCCCTTCAGGAAGGGCAGAGCTTGGCTGCCCCAAGCTCACAGGGATGCATGGACAGACAGTGTGCAGGGAATGACCCAGCAGCAGCAGCAGCAGCAGCAGCAGCAGCAGCAGCAGCAGCAGCAGCAGCAGCAGCAGATCAGGACTCACTCACAGTGGCACCCTGGGAAGTGGATCAAGTGGACAATCAACTATAAATCCGTGAAACAATAGTTCACCCTCATGTGTCTGCTTGCCTCCTAGGACACGCTCATCACTCATTTGGAGTTGGAGCTATAACCAACCCTGGGACCTCGGAATGAAATCAGTGCTAAAGGACTCCTCCTCTGGCGATGCTGGAGCCATAAATCCGAAGCGCACTGAAATGCCAAGCTGACAGTGGCATACACACACGGGTGCTGTCCATCTTCCAAGGGCCCATCAGAAAGCTGCTCTCTTGTAAACAAGCGTGGGTGTGCTTGTTATCATTGCTTCTATCCTCCTGCCTCTCTGCCTGACTTCATGGCAAGAATCGAAAACAAGTGGGGTGTGTGGGAAAGGAATCTCTGAAGATCCAATCAGGACTGGATGTGCCTTCTCAAAGGAGATGTTTTTCAGAACATCCAAGAGGAGGGCTGTAGTCCAGAAAATAGTTTCTCTTACAAGGAACACTTGTACGGTTATACAGTGAGCTAAGCCTAATCCATGTCTGCCAGTCATAGGCTGGTAGCCAGTGCTGGTTGGCTGGCCAGCTGGTTGATGACACAAATGAATGAGGTGACTATCGAAGAGGCAAGATTGTGAACTTTGACATCAGGACCACCAGGGCTGAGATGTGGCATAACACCAAGCTTCCATGAGGCTTCAGCTACATTACTTAACTTCTCTAAACTGCTCGTTCTTTGGCAGAGGACAACAGCAGCATTGGTGAGCCACTGTGTTTGATCTTCTGGTTGGCTTTCCCAAGTCTTTGTTGTTTGTAGTTCCTATAAGACCCTGATTTGAGTTTGAAGAATTCTCCATCCTCAAAACCATGGTCATTTGGAAATTAAAAAAAAAAAAAAAAAAAGAGCTAATTCTCTTCCTGGCCACTGGAATTGCTTGAGCAGCACAGCCATCCCTGTGCAGACAGGACTGAGACCCAGAATAATGGTGTCAGCGTTCTTTATTGGGTTTCATTACATCCAGGCAAACAGAAATGATGACTGACTGTTTCCTAATGGACCAGTGGACAATCCACCTTAGGGAAAATGCTCAGTATCCAATGCCCATGGCTGTGGGTCAGAGTCCTTTTCTGCCATGTTGTAGAGCTGAGTTGCTAAAGGTGAAACACGCCATGTGGGTTCACTGGGGTCACTAAACTAACAAAACACTTAACCAAATTCAGAAGGCCCCTCCCTAGCTATTTAAGCAGGTGGAGAATTGCTGCAGGAGTCTTGCCTGGAGAAGATGGCCGAAAGCTGCACAGGAGAAGCCAATGACACAGTCTCTGGGAGTCATCCACACCCTGAGGCGAGCTCTGGAGTACTGCAGCTGCAGGAGTCCCCCAGGCTTCTATGACTAACTCCTATAATAACCCCAATAAGGTCATTGCTTATTCAAGTTGAACTTGAATGGTTTTATTACTTTGGTTTGTTGTTGCTTTCTCTATACGAGACTAGAAATAGACTCATCAGGAAAAGTCCCAACAGAGCCACTTACCAACTGGATAACTTGATTCCTTGGGACTCGGTGCTCTACTCTGTACAATGGAGACAATATATGCCTAATTAGGTTATATGGGGATGAATACGAGATATGATTAAAGTCCCCACCCTGATAATGTCAACTCAAAATCAAGCCCTTCTCTTGTATCTCTTTATACTTCTCAATGGTCTCTTGTTTATTTACCTTGCATATCTGATTTAGAGGTGTAAACATCCGAGGCTATGATGAGAACTGCCTGCCAGATATCCCTAATACAGGGAATGTGAAAATTTTCATGATGTAGATTTGCAGTGTGCATCCATATTATACTTGGGGCAGTAAACTAGCCCATGAAAATTCACAAAGGAATGAACTGCAAATGATTTATAAGTTCAGTGAAATAAGTTCAAGAAAAAAAAAACAGAAAGTTCAAGAAAAAAACATCAGGAAGGGGGTTAAGGCGTGTGGAAGGAAAAGAGATAAGAGAAAGGCTAAGAAAAAGTAAGAGGGAGGTGAGCATTCACATATATGGAAATGTCAAGATGCCTTACTTTGTACAATTAACATATGCTAATAAAGTATTAAAAAGAAAGGCTTCAAATCACCATTTGCTCTAACATGATAATTGCTGTTATAAAACTTCACACAGAAGTGATGAGAACACAGGGAGAGGAAAATGACAACACCCTAGAAAGAGGCACAACGAACGAGGTACAAAGGAAGGAAGCTCTGCTGTGGACGGAACAGAGGACAACAGGCTGCTGCTGGGAGTGGGAGTGAGGTATCTATCATCAGGGATCTAGAGCCTGGTCCAGCCCACCAGTCCCTCCACAGAAGGCTGCACACCTCCTAGTCCCGCCCACCCTGATCCCCCATGATGGACCTTCTATTCCAGTCCAGCATAGTCCTCCAATTAGAGGCTGAACACCACCTAATCTATCCCACCATGCTTCGCTCCATGGAAAGCTTTACACGTTCTAGCCCAGTCCATCGTGGCACAGTCCCTCCATGGAAGGTTCTAGTCCAGCCCACTATACCCCTCCCTGCAATGGCAGTCTGTGCAACCTTCTGTTCCAGTCCACCCCACCCCACGCCCAGGGAAGGCAGAATAGCTGGCCCTTATCTTCACATTTGGCCAGAATAGTGCTGCTCACACATAATGTGGTCATGTTCCCCATCACAGACCTCCACTGCCTTCCCACCTCCCTCAGTTTGTAAACTAGGATCCTTGTAATTGGATGTCTCTGCCACAATTAGGCATCCACCTACCTTGGCACTTTTGCACCTGCTGACTCATCTTCCTATGCTGTTCCTGCTATTTATTAAGCTCATTCTGTCACAGTATCTAAATTAATTAGTAGTCCATGTCTAAGTATCTATTATACATGTACAAACATGCACATGAGTTTTTATATTCTCTGCAATATGCATCCCCCATGCCTACACCTGTCCCTTACACACAGAGATACCAAAATACTTGCCAAATAATTGAGTGTCAACTGAATCCCAGTTTATGAATTTATAAATTGGCAAATTCCAAGTAGAACTAATTAGGCAAAGACCAAATAGGCATACCGGGGTCATAAAATATGGACACCAGTACTATATTGAATGCAAGGTAAGTTTATTCAAAGTGTGTAGACAACAGCATGTGTAGATCCCTACAGGAGCCCCACCCACATTTCATGGTAACTTCATCCATGCCTGATGCTTTGCGGAGTGGAAGCTCCCACTGGAAGGGTACAGGATAGCACTAATTGGAAGCAAGTTGATTAAGAAGGAGGAAATGGCCTGTAATGAGAGCATGAATATTTGAAATCCATGGGTATATTTTTCCCTAGTTCAATAGAATGTATTGAGTCTACTACATCCAGACAGATCATGATTTGGTCAGAAATGAGACATTTCAGTCATTGACGAGTAGAGCAGCGTGGGTAGTCAGTGGAGAAGAGAAGGAAGTAGCTTCCAGACAAAGTAAGAGTTTATGCAAGAGGGTCAGCCGTGAGCAAGTGTCACTTGAAAGAGACCAACCAAGAACTAGTGGGGAGTGAGTCTGCATAGAAGGTGCATGTGCTGGGAGCAGAGAGTTTTCAGGCACCTGGAGATATAAAGAACATGAGAAAAGTCTTCTCAGTCTGGCTAAGGGGTCACAGGATGTAATGGCAGGTGACCTAGGGAGGTCTACAGGTAGGAAATGAGATGGAAACATTGGTACAGCTTTCTCTACAAAGCTATAAGTTAAGCCCAGATACTATTTTTTTTAAACAGAATGAGTCCCTTCAGCTAAGCCGTTCCTTAGGCATGAGCAGCCTTTGTGATGGAAGGCCACGAGGTGGGCACCAGCTGCCCATCTTGCAGATGCACGCCAGCAGCAATCACTGTCCAGATTCATCCTCTAGAATCCTCCCCGTTGAGGCCCTGCAAGCTGGGCTGTTCACATCCCCAGCACATCAAACAGACAGCACATCCAAGGTCTTCGTAGAATAACAGAATGAGATGTGTGCATGCCCCTGAGGCTCTTGATGGATCAATCTGCCAGTTCACAAACGACACATAAATGCAGTGGGTGCGACCGCCACTCAGTCACCAAGGACCTGCATAAATAAGACTCCATTTAGCCCATGCTAAAAAACGAAAATTCCTACAATGAGGAAGAGAAATAACAAAACTGCTAGACATTAAGCTACATGCTTGTCCCTGGAAATTCAGTGCTGCCTTACAGAGTGAACGGGACCTTGTGATATGCAAAGAGACTCTGTTATCAGCCAACTGGCCCATCAAAAAGATGAATACAGAGCCAGGTAGCTGACAGCTCAGGGGGAGCAGGTGTGTGGTGCATGTGGGGTTACATGTGACAGCACAAATGCTCGCACTGCCGGCCGGCTGCCAGGCACCATCCTAGGCACCTCCTTCAACCTACGTCCCATCCTCTTCACAGGAATGCAGCAGCCAGCCTACTCTCCCCTCTTTGCAGATAAGGACACAGGGCATGGAAAGACCAGGTAACACATCAAAGTTTGTGCAAGCTCATTTACAGAATCAGGCAGATTTACAGAATCTACAGGGAGGTAGATAAAATGAAGCCTATGGGCCAGAGATCTGGCTCAGCAATTAATAACACCTGCTACTTTTGCAGAGGACCAACAGTCCCGAATTGTCAGGGACAAGAATATCTTCACACTGTAAAGCCCAGCTCATAGCTTAATGTCTTGCTGTTTTTTTCTTCCTCATTTCTTTTTTTAGCATGGTCCAAGTTGGGTGTTTCATAGGTCTTTGTACCTCCAGATCCTGTGGACCATTATGCCCTCTCCTGGCTTCTGTGACACATGCACGTGCACACACATGCACACACACAAAACGCACACGCACACACAAATAAAATAAATATTTTATGAAAATTTTGTCTATATATTTGTTCACCCATAAAGAAAATTAAAACTATGTCACCTGCAGGAGAATAAGCAGAACTGGAATTGGAAAGCACTGTGTTAAGTGAAAGAAGCAGAATCCCCAAGACAAAAATCATGCTTTCTCTCATATTCAGAGAAAATTGTACACATACATACATACATACATACATATGTACATATGTACGTACATACGTACATACATGAAGTTAGGAGGAAGAGTATGAAGGAAGAAGGAACCTCAAGGAAATCAGAGGGAAAAGTAAGAGCAGGGACAAAGGGAAGCCTGCCTGTACTCATATTCAGGATCCAGATGCAAATCTATACATGTAAAAGCCATGCAAGGAGATGGAAGGGCAATGCAGTGGGAGAAGGAGAAGCTGCACGAGAGGGAGAGGGAGCCAGGACGAACTCTAAGTTCAGTGCGGTGACAGAAAGTATGAAGCTGTCCACAGAAAACCCATCTCTTCAGACACTAACCAAATCTTTTTTAATTAGATATATTCTTTATTTACATTTCAAATGTTGTCCCCTTTCCTGGTCCCCCAACCCCCGAATGTCCCATAAGCCAACTCCGCTCCCTCTGTTCCCCAGTCAACCCTCTCCTGCTTCCCTGTCCTGGTATTCCTCTATACTGCAGCATCGAGCCTTTCCAGGACTAGGGGTATCTCCTCCCTTTGGTGTCTAACAAGGCCGTCCTCTGCTGCCTATGCATCTGGAGCCATGGGTAACTTAGTGAGTCGCAGGTCAGGCAGTTCATCAGCAGCTGAGTCAGAAGTGAATTCCAGGCAGATTGGTTTGAGAGTTCCTGGGTGACATTAGCAGCAAGAGATCCAAGGTTGCTCCTCCCACCCACACGTTTGGGATAGTTGTTGAATCGTTTGAAGCTTGCTTTTCATTTGTTTTGGACACAGACAAATATGATATATGTGTGTGTATGCATGTTCACGTGTGTGACACATGCAACAGGTATGTGGGGGGGCAGGTGCGCATGTGAACGTGAAGGTCAGAGGTTGACCTCTAGTATCTCCCTTAATCACTCTCTTCCCTGTATTTACTGATGGTCTCTCTGAAACCAGGACTGGCAGATTTAGATACTCTAGCTAATCAATTGGTCTCTGCTCTCCCTGCTTCCCAAGTGCTGGCATTCCAGGTGGACCACTATGTCCACTTAGCTTTTTATATGGGTCTTAAGATCAGAAGTCCAGTCCTCACAGTTGCCCACACCCAGCACATTAGCTACCGAGCCATTTCCCCATTCTGGATCTCTTAAATGTCGAGTAGGGGGCAGTGACGCTTGCCACAGACAGTTCAGCCAGGCGGGCGGCCAAGCAATGTTTAGCTAAATCTCAAGTTGCAAAGCTTTTCTGGGGTTCTTGCTGTGGCTGTGAGATTATATGCCACCCCTACTGACCACTAGGCAGTTTGTGTGCAAGACTTTATTGAATCCATGTGCCCTGTCCCATACTCCCTGCACACACAGATCAAACCTCCCACGGGCTTACCTGCACACCATAAACTAGTTCTCAGGGTAAAACCTTCAGAACCTGGTGTGCTTTGAAGGGTGCTGTTCCTATCCCAGAAGCACTTACCAGAGAAGCCCACAAACAGCCATTAGGCACAACAGGAATAAAGACAGTACTGGCATGCACTGGGCTACTGTACTGCGGTGGCCAAAGCACTGAGATTCCTAGGCAGGATCAGATTGGTAGAGAAATTTAAAAGGATGGTTAGTCAACTTTGAAAACATCTTTGTCCTGACCATCCCTAACATTCAAGATAATTTCAATCTGTCAACTTGAAAATGTCCCCTCTAAATGTCTAAATAATAACCATTGTTCAGAAACTACAGTTGTCAAGTCCTCATTAAATGCTGGCTATCAGCTTAGGTGTTAAGGGCTAAAAATGACGTGTAACACACAGTCCGTGTCTGGGAGGCTCTCTTAACCTTTCAGAGAAACAAATTCCCAATTATGGTAAACCCTATGTATGTTTTTTTTCAAATTGTATGTAATTTACATAGCTATTCATTCATTGTTTTGAGACCACCTCTTATCCTATAGACCCAGACTGGCCTTAAACTCACATTCAACCTCCTTATACTTCTGTTTTGGGTGACCTATTCTGTTTAAGTGCTCCTACAACTTGTTAGAAAGCCTAAGTTGTTGAGCTGGACAGGATAGCTAATACAGCTCATGGGAAAGAGCTCCACCAAGGAAGACTCCACTCCCCAGTGACTGGATAAAAATGCTATCAAAAGCTCAATGATTTTTAATAAAGCAAAACAAAACAAAACAACAAACAAACGGAAGCATTCATATTGGACCAGAGGCCTGGTGATGTCAGCCCAGGTTGAAGAGAGACTTCACAGAACTTTCTGCTTCAGTGCCATCCGGGAACAAGACACAGGAAGTGTGGGCATATGAGGGACCAGACAGTATCTCTGTGACATTTAGTTGCCTACACCACACATAGCAGTTGTGGGGTGCACACATGGAAGTACAGTGTAGCGCAGAACTGACGAGCGTGGTGAGAGCCAACTTCTTTTCCCTAGGAAAAAAAACAACTGGGGTACTTAGTCCTGCTCCTAGAGCATTGGTGAGAAAGCCTGTAGCACCTTAGCATTTCAAACTCACCTGTACTGCGGAGCCGAGAGGCATCTCCATCCCTGGCCTGCCCCAATCTCAACCTGTCACTGCCTGCTCCCTTACATCATAGCCACCCCTGGTTCCCAAGCTCCAGCTCGACTTGTAACATTACAGGTGTGAAAATGAAATGTCAAAGTTTTCTCACTCTCTCTCAAAAAGAACGTAAGACAGTTAGAGACGATACATTCCTAGCACTCTAAATGTCTTTCACTTTTCAAAGTCTCCTAGAATTCCGGAGACACGGGACCTTCCTGAGCTCCACTGACTTTTACAGTGTTGCTTTTTTTTCTCCATGTTTTTTGAAAGATCAAGAATTTGAAGGAAAGTTTGCAAGAAGGCAAATTAATACTTTATGAATCTTTTATTATGTGCCAGACTCATACTAAAAGTTTCTAAATGATACATTCATGAAAATCATTTAACAGAATCCCAACCCTTTCCAGCATACTAAAGGCACAGACAAGTAGGAGAACATGGGTTCAAAGCAAGCCTGGGTTACAAAGCAAAGTAAAAGCCAGCTTGCTTTGTATTAAGATTGTGTACCATCAAACCAATATTTGGGAATGCGGCTTCATGATAGAGCACTTATCTAGCATAAACAAGGGCCTGATTTCAATCCCAGTGTTGCTGAGGTAAGTATGACAACCAACGTATAAGAGATGAAAAATGGGAGGTCCAAGATCATGTAGTCAAATGCAAGGATGTAACCAAACACAGTTGATCCTATCTATAAGTCCCTTCCTCTAACACCTGCACAAGGATGATAGCCATATGGAAAAGCAATGATGACTTCAAGATCACACTGTGCCTGGCACCAATACTTTTCTTTAAGAACTAGTTAAAGATCATGGTTTAGGATCAAGGTAAAGATCAAGGTTTATTTCGTGATTTAGGCAACTAAATTCATATTGACTACCAGAGTCCTAAGTGCCTCCTATCTATACTGAGATGACCAGACTGTTCTAGACTAAGACTCAAGCTACAAGGTACAAAGGCAGAGTAAATTACTTGTAATAGAGGCTACGTTGCCTACAAAATATAGAAGAAGAAGAGAAAAGGGGAATGAAGAGGAGGAACAAGAACAAAAAGAAAAAGAACAGCAACAAGAAGAACAAGATCAAAAAGTCCAAGTAAAATAAGAACAAGATCACAAACAAGATGATCAAGATCAAGAAGGAGGAGGAGAAGAAGAAGGAGAAGGAGGAAAAGGAGGAGAAGGAGGAGAGGAAGCGAAAAAGAACCCAACATGGTTCTGTACCTTTAGAGAGTATTTGCCCGCTCTTGGGCTAGTCCGTCACTCTTTCCTACACTAGTGAATCTTTGAAGCCAGAAAACAAGGTGAGGAGGGAGAGAGCCAGAAAGATGATAAACATGAAGATGTAGCTCACTCAATGCCCCCTCCCTTCTGAGCACTAGAGCTGCAGACTCACACTTTAGGTAGGTATTTCCTGAGCACTGCAATGTACCAGTCATCACAGTAAGTTACAAGGAGACAGACAAAAGGTTCTTATGAAAAAAGCATCTTATAACTTCTACTTCAAGTACAGCACTACTACATAGAGTAAAAAGATCCTTGGGAAAGAGGTTTTAGGGACAAGTTCCATAGGTCAATAAGTCATGTCTAACCTTGCCTGTTGGATCAACTCTTCCCAACGGAGGAAGGGGAGATCTTCCCAAGATCTGGTCTAGGTCTTGAAGTGTGGCTTGCTTGAGAGGTGGAAGATGCTATAGCTTGGACCTGGAAGGTTCCATAATGGTCCACGTGTCATAAAATCTTGTTCCCAGCACTGGGAGTTGATGCTGTCCTAAGGATGTTCAGTGTCCATAGTAGAAAGAAATCAGGTCACTGGAACCATGGGAGCTTACTTATCAGGACTCCATTCTGTTTATCTCTGCTTCCCAGACACCATAAGTTGAGTGTCTCTGACCCCACCCTATATGCTGCCTCACCACAAACCTAAATGCAACTAAGTCCACAGCCCATGACAAAAGCCTTTGAAACCATGAACCAAAATAAATCCTCCCTGCCTTTAAACTTTTTGTGTCTGCATTACGTCACACTGTTGGGAGGCTGAGTGACTGAGGACACAGGCAGCACTGAGCAGAGAAGAGGGCATGCATGTACATGGTCATCAGGAGATCAGCCAGCACACCCAGCCATCAGCATGAGCATCTCATGACTGAAGCAGAGCAGGGGTCAGATGGGGAAAGAGTAGTATGAAGCATCACAGCTCCAGGTGGTAGGTTCTAGGGACAAGCTCCGTGGGTCATGTCATGTAAAGACATGGGTCATAAGTCATGTCAAACTTTGCCTGTTCGATCCTAAGAAATGTCTGCAGCCACTTCCTGCAATCATTATGAATCTATTTTTAAAAACTCACATTAAACATTTGCATAATCTCCAACATATCCTAAGGACAGAATACATTCCATTATTATTATTATCATGTGCAGTCTGATCAGAACATCAATAAACAAAATTAACTGCAGAAACAGAAATGCTCAGCCTCCACTGAAGCTTTAAGTGAAATAGTAGGATGTGTGGAGCTGGCTGGAGCGAAGAGTGCAACTGATACACCACAGAGCTCAAAGCCAAGTACCAAGCCTTTCTCACTGCATGGCTTGGAAGAGGTTACTGGGCTGCTCTGCTCCTTAGCCTTCCCATGTACAAATAAGACAGCAGCAGAGCCAGGCTCCTAAGGCTAAGGCATTGGTGGAGATATACTGTGACTCTGCATGGAGGAGCCAGTCCCCATTAGCTGTGATGCTGATTACCCTCCAGCCATCTCTCCTTGTGTGGACCAAGAATGTGTGTTCTTTCTCCTTTTCTAGGAAGCCCCAACGGGAGGACAGGGAGCATCATTCCTCTCTTGGCAAAAGCACTTCAGATTCTGCGCATCCTTATGAAAGGCAGAAGGACACCCTTGGATGGGTGGCAGCTATCAGTCACAGCAATGCAATGCTCTGTTCAGATCTGGACACACTCCCCTCATCTTTGCTGGAAGCTGTACCAGGTTAACCCCTCAACAACACTTCTTGCCTTGCGATGTGTACTCAGAAGTGAAGCAAAAACAAAACAACAAAAACCTTTGGGAAGATCCAAACTCTGCTGGCAGAAGATCCAGCAGGCAGAGACAGGACGGGACCCTAGCGGGAGGGCAGGAAGGAGAAGGAGTCCCATCTGTGCTCCTCCTGATGGCAGTGGTAAGCATCAGTTAGTCCCAGCATCTGTACAAGAGGGACAAGCACACAATTCCAGGCTTTCATTCTCTGTGAGTCGAACCCATTAAAAATGTTGTTTGGTTCCTGCAAGAGAATAATCCAGCCTGCAATTCAAGCCCAGACGATAAACATGTGTTTATTTAAAAATCAATCTTAAGTCAAGGTCTCCTTCACATCCGCAGAAGGATACATCTGAGGGGCAAGCTACAAGCTCTCCCTCCGCTGACCACAGGTCTCTCTGGGAGGTGGAGCTACTGCAGTTCCAGAGCATCACAAGCAGACTGTGTGTGGCGAGGGACACCAAGACTACCAGTCACTCAGTTAATGAAGGGAGTAAGATCTTGTGTATCTCTATGACAAAGAGCTGGGTGCCTACTGGGATGTCTACTTCACTGATGCCTGCAGAGGACAAGGTATCAACTGAAAGAGGGGACAGGTCACAGGTCAAACCTCTCAACACTGTACAGACATGCACACACTGAGAGATGTGAGCACATACACCCATCCACATACTCTTCTTACACATCCCTATACACATAAACACACATCCATACACATACATGTATATCCATATACATATACCATATACACATATAGACACATACATGTGTCACTACACACACTTGCACACACACACACATCTCACACATGCATAAGCAGTAACTCATACCCAAATACATGATCCTCACATAAAACCATGCCTACATATGTGTGGGTTTAACTTCCACACATAGAGGCACTCATCTATACAAGCAGACTCTCCAGTGCAGGAAGGTGAACGGGACCCTGGCCGTCTGCTTTGCTCAGGGGATCCATCCCTTTGGTGTTGAGAGCCTCATTCTCATCTGTTTCAAGTTCACACTGATGTCTCTGAGAACAAACCCATTTCAGTTCTAACACGAATATGGATTTAGCTCACAAATGCAAATGCCTACCAGACGCAGGGAAAGCACATCACGGGTGGGAAGGACTGGAAGTCACAGCAGCAAGGGATGGGGACTGAGGCAAGTGGGAGAACCCACCTGTCTAGGAGACAAAAAACGCTCATCACCCAGCACCACTGGACTGTGACTGTGAGATACAGGCCCCATGCATTAAGGTATACAGACTTCCATCTGTAAACTAGAAAATCTCCAAATTTTAAAACATCAGTTACTGATCCAAATTGCTTTAAAACCTTGTCCAAGCAAACCAAGCTAGACTCGTGATATGAACCTGTCCCTCTGCTCCAGTGGGAAGAGTAGCCCTGAATGGTCACGGACAACTTTTATGTAGAAAGAAACCGGTACCATTCCCACGTGCACTGCTCCACGCACGCACACCTGGTATGCCTAAGTCCATGCTCCACCTGTGCCAAGGGCCTGGCTTCCGGCCTTTGGCCAGCTCACACCGGCAGTGGTGGGAGGAAGGCCCTGCATTCCTGGGACCCAGGAATTTGTCACAATACTCTTCCTCAAAGTATAAAATGAAAGAGGAAAAGAAGCGGGGAGTAAAGGAAGAAAGATGGAGAGAGGTATCGGACACAGCTACCCCTGAAAAGCCAGACTGGTCTGCTTTGCTACCAAGAACTTCCCTTCTCAGGTGAATGACAGAGCTGTAACCATTTAAAAGTGAATGAACAGAGGTGCAGAAGGGTGTGCTTTCATGTATATGTATATATATACATATATACACACACATATATATGTATATATATGTTTGTATATATACAAAATGTATATGTATATATTCATATGTATGTATATATTCGTATGTATATGTGTCTCTGTACACACATACATACATAGTGTGTGGATAGACACATGCAGTATGATTCCAACTCTTTTAGCTTAGACATTCCTAGATTGGAAAGCTGGAAAAGAAGGCCCCAAATGTGGGATATTATCACAAAACTGCCTCAAAACCTAGGTACTTAGTTCTGTTCCTTGCTGCTCCCCAGATAGGTGACAATTGCTGGGCAGGTCCTGTCATCACCCTGGGCTTCTACTTCCTCTCTATAAAAAAGGAAAGTTGGACCTTACACTTTAAGCGTCCAATTCCCCCACTATGAGTCTCTATAAAACAGGGTGGTTCCACCTGCCCACATAAGCTCTAAGGACAGTAAGTGAATAGATTAGCTGCGCACTGTGAGATGTCAGCAGAAGTTTACGTGAGCACTCTCCCGGCAGCTGTGTGTCCCTGGAAGTGTGGCTTAACCTCCGTGACTTCCCTGTACGTTTAGGAAATGTGCTTACATGTGTAAAGGCCCTGGGTAGTAGGCATAAGGAGCGAGTTACTGCCTTTGTCCCCAACCAGCTATCCCTGTCATCTAGAGATGAAACAGACTTGGTGACCTGAAATGGCCTGCAGCTGTGCTTGCCTTGGTCCACACTATGGTTTCTAAATGATGAATCTGGTTTATACTTGTGTCTGGAAATAGACACAGTGACAATATCGGGTCCCCCACTCCCTGGCTCTGGCTCTGTGTCTTGGCCACTCTTCAGAAGGTCTATTAACCTGATATTTGTCCTCAGGCTCCCTTGATCACTGCAGCACCTGAATTGCCCAGGCAGGCTCAGCTTGTGCAGCCTCTGGCCTAGCCCAGGATGAAAGGAGAAACCTCAAGAATGCAGGACTCCTGTAAACCACAAAGATAGAGGAGACTCTTTTCATAGCGGCCTGTGGCTGCTCTGGATTGCCTTATCCACAAAGATAAATATTTGCCTGGGAATTCAAGAAGTTAAATACCCTGAACCACTCAGAGGGCATGTGCTATGGGAATTTAAAACCAGAAGGGAATATAAAAATAACTTACATTATTTTTTCTCTCTTTTCATGGAAGTTCTTAGGGTTGATTTATAATGCTTATTCTAAAAACTCTTTCCTCCTTCACTCAGAACGTCACATTTTGTGGAAGGTCAAAAAGACAGGTGGAAGGAGAAGACTCTTCCTCAGTCCAGGAACATGCGTCAAGTCCAATGAATGCAATACTCTGTGTCTGGCATTTACAGTTTGAATCTGCAATGTCTCGTACAGACTGATATCTTGAGTGCTTGGACCTCAGCTGGTAGCACTATTTAGAGACTTGTCTTTGTTATGAGTCCCATGATGAAACACTTGAGGAGGAAAGGAGTCCATTGAACTCAATCTGGACAGAAACACAGAGCCAGGAGGTGACACAGAGACCGTTGAAGAGTGCTGCCTCCTGGCTTGCTCATCCTGTCTTCTTACAGAGACCAGGCCCACCAGCCCAAAGTGGTACCACCTACAGTGAATTTCCACATCAATGTGGCCCCTTTCATATCAATCACTACTTTAAAAAGCTCCTTACAGATTTATCAGCCACCCTATACTACAGAGACATTTTTCTCAATTGAAGCTGCTCCCTCTTATATGACTCTAGCTTGTGTCAAGCTGACATAAGAACTAACCAACACAGAAGGCTTGTGGAACTTTAAGAAGTAGGACCCACTTGAAGGGAGCAGGTCACTAGAACTGGATCTGTGGGTGCTATGCTATCCTTGCCCACTTCTTTTCTCATTCCTTGTGGCCCATAATAATGGTGTCACCTTTGTCACACATCTGATAGGCTCTGCCTTGCCTTCCATCCAGCCATAATAGAATGAATCCCCAGAGCCATGAGTCCAAATACACCTTGCCTTCTCTAAGCTGCTTTATTAGGTATTTTCTCACAGTGAGGTCAGACTGTCCTTTTCTCTCAAATGGTAATATATGGCTTTCTTCTCAAAAAGGCAGTGAGGATAAAGTGAACAGTCTGTGCCAAAGTTCACAAAACTCTTCTCTACAGCAAAGCCACATCTTCAGCCTTTGTACCTGGACCACTGTGAAGATGGAGCTTTGGCCTACTCATCATTACATCACCAGTTCTTTTATCACAGTGTTTGGCACACAGTACAAATTCCATCAACGTTTCCTTTAAACCATGACTGGGAGTGACCCATATACCACTATCCCAGATAAACTAGAAGTGACAGTGTGCACCTACAATCTTGATAAGACAAAAGTGGTCTTACATACCTATAATCCCAACAAGCCAAGTGTACCTGTGTACAGCCATACCCCAGATAAGACAGGAGTGGCAGTGTGCACCTATAATCCCAGATAATCTAGGAGAAGCAGTGTGTATCTATAATCCCAGATAAGCTAAGAGAGGCCATATGCACCTGTAATTCTAGCACTTAGGATACAGAGGCAAAATGCCCAGTTCTAGACTAGCTTGGACTATACAGCAAAAGCCTGTCTCAGTAAAAAAAAAAAAAAGAAGATGATGAAAAAGAAAAGAAAAAAGAAAGAAAAAAGAAAAACAGATGGCATATACATAGGTGACTGAAAGGACCAGCCATTACAAGAACAAGGCATGGAGGGCTCACTGCTAATGCCACCTCTATGCTTTCTGTGATGGACATCTAGAAAGATGACACAGGGTATCAAGATCTTTCCATTGCAATAGCTAAAACTCTACCTAAGTTATGTCCCATTCATCACTGAGCAGACACACTCCTGAATTCATCTTATATGGAATGGTCACTCGTATTTCACTGTCTGAGGGCTAGATGCATCTCAAGCCTCCTGAATGGCAGGAATCTGAATGGGATACCTTCATCTCACCTTTCATCTCATCCTTGGTATCTCTGGAGGTGGAATCACAATCAAATTAATTCACAGAACAGAAGGCAGAGTCTCTTTCTGGTCAATCCACTTCCTCCTCCTGAGGCCATACAGTTACTAGGTTAGCTGTCTGTTTATAAGCCCTGACCTTGAACACAGGTCCATAGAGGTTCCTATCTCCTTAATAGAATAAACCAGTTGAGCCTTAGAGGGTATTGGGGCACTATTCTTGAATTCTTCAATTTCACTCAGTTAATTGTGCTCTTCTGGGTACCACTCACTCTCTTACTATTGTGATGAGCTAATATGACAACCAGTAACCAGAATGCTTCCTCAGTTTGAGCCAAGTTCCCTCTCAGGATAAGGAACACTGGCATTGAGTTTGGGGCCAGTCAGCCATGATAACTATATACAACCCTCTGATAATGCTGTCTACTTGGCAATGCTTTGTTTGAAGTGAGCACTACATGGGCTAGAATGGTGTACTTCCCTCAAAGGAGAAACATCCATAGAATTTCGCTATGGGAGCTCTCATGGAGGCAGAGATAGTATTTATTCCCGAATTTACTGAGTTGGACCTGGACCAAAAAAGACAATTCACTGAAAAGTACAGAGAATCAAGTTATCTTTAGAGAGTCTAAGTCAGGAAGTCTGTTACAGCTATGGCTGAAGATATGGTCCAGTCAACCCTGGCCACCTCTCTGGCTGAATCAATGACAGCCTTCCTGTCCTTAGCTAGGATTTTGAATCTGGACCCGTGTGCTCTCATCAGAGCCTGAATACCAGTCTGCGCTGCCTCCCTTGTCTCAGGAGCATTTGGAGAATGGGTGTCTTCATGCCTGGCTGGGATCCAATGCAGGCAAGCTGTAGCCTGCTCCTCCAGACTGAGTCTTGACAATCAGAATCCCTGAAAATTGGCTTCTCAGTGGTGTCTGCATGTTTGTAACTCCCTGGCCCAGTGAACAGGAGCATCTTTCAGAATAAATGCAATGGAACAGAATTTCATACCAGGATTCATTTCCTTTACACACACACACACACACACACACACACACACACACACACACACACAAGGATCTGCTTCCAATGATCAAAACATAACTTTTAATAAGGTTATGGCATCAAGAATTGCAGCCCAGCAGCTGTGGGCTTTTTCTTTGCTATTTCACAAAATGCTTAACACTGACTTCACTCCAGCATGCTCCTGTGGTCAAGAGTCCTCCAGTCTTGGTGTTCTCTTTCTTCCTCTCTCCTGCATCTCAGCCCTTTAAGTCATTTCTCTTCCTTTGTGTCTGAGCTTTTGTTCTGAGGGAAGGAGACACATTGACAGGGATCAGAGGAGAGCCTTCACATGTTATTTCTATTTCAACAATAAAGTTCATGCACACATAGTCCTTAGTGAATATTTTTCTGATTGTTTCCTTTCAGCTGAAGAATAGTTTCACCGAAATCTACATCCACGGTCACAGATCACAGTAGGTTTGCACAGGGCAGAGTGCAAGGGAAAAAGCCTTCTAAATCTAGAATCCACCACTAACAGTTCCAGCATTCTCTCTTGGTTTTCCTATCCATCAAGCAAGTTGGCACTGATTTGGGATCTGAGCCCTGTTATTAATGTATCATCTCTAGTTTATGGGCAATTAGAATTAAGTGTCCTGTAGGATTAAGCCAGCAAGACGTGCCAAGTTGGAAAGATGACTATGATATTTCCAAGCTCTAGCTGGCACAGTGAAGAATGATGTTAGCACTGTCTACTGGGGAAGAGCAAACAGAAGAACATAGGCACCCATGGACGTGGTATGTGATTTGAATCTCAGCTTGGATACTTCCTGGCCATGTGCAATCTTTAACCCTCCTCATCTCAACAGTGGTGATGGATTATCCATATTAAATTTTAAAAAATAATGTAGATGAAAATATCTGCCCTACAGTCTCTGTATATATGTCCTTTCTTGTCCTCCTTCCCTCCTGCTGCTCTGTAAATCATTCTAGGCCAAGAAATAAGAGACAGAGCTCCAAGTCTGATGGTGACCCCCTTCATGAGAAGTCCCAACATACTTCAAACAGAACCCAGCGTCTTTTCCATGCATACCTGTTCAGCCCTCTGCATCCCTGACACCACTGGCAAGGACCAGTTATCTGAGCCAGAAATCAGCTTCAGTGCCCAGGATTCTTCAAATCATCCTTTCAAATCTGCTTCCATTTCTTAACTCTGGCTCCTTCTCTCTGTCTCTGCTTCTGTCTCCCCAATTCATCCCATATTACCCTCTCCAGTCGTGTAAAATCTCTTCCAACATCCTTTCTTGCCCATTCAAACTGTCCCTCCAACTCTACATCTGGAGAAAAGTTTCTAAAAATTCAAATAGAAACAAGACTCTGCCTGCTTACCAAGTCTGCTCTCAGTGCAACACACGCTTTCCTGCTGTGACTGCTTTCCAGCCTAGCCCCTGCGCCTTCATTTCAAGGGGCACAATTCATTTCTGTTTGTGTCCTGAATGCATCCTTATTAATAATTCTACACCAAGCCCCAGTGCCTGCAATCCTCCACCACCTTACCTAGCCATATTTCAGGTAGGGGTGTGTGTGTGTGTGTGTGTGTGTGTGTGTGTGTTGCACCCATGCATGTTTGTGTATATGTGCTCTTCTAGGTCCTCTTCATCCTTAGATTTTTAACTTAACTACATATCTACCCTGTCCATGCCTCTAATGCAGGATCTACCATGATATCTGGTGCTCAGTCTATATTTAGTAAATCTTTAAATAACTTAAAAGTTGAAGGTTTACCTAGATATGGCAAAGGCATGCCTACTCTCTCTGAGTAGTCACACAGTAATTCAGCAAACCTCATTTAGGAAAAAAAAGACACAGAACAAAACAAAAGCAAAGAATGGAAAATCAATACAGACAAACTTTAAAAACAGAAAATCACGCCGGATGGTGGTGACGCACACCTTTAATCCCAGCACTTGGGAGGCAGAGGCAGGCAGATTTCTGAGTTCAAGGCCAGCCTGGTCTACAGAGTGAGTTCCAGGACAGCCAGGGCTACACAGAGAAACCCTGGCTCAAAAAGCCAAAAAAAAAAAAAAAACCAAAACAGAAAATCAATAGGACAAAAATAGACACACACACACACACACACACACACACACGCACGCACGCACGCACGCACGCGCACACACACACACACACACACACACACACACACACACGAGTCATTTTGTATTGGTCAATTATTCCTGGGCACGGGCCTTCACTAAAACGCAGGTCAATATCCCCAGTGACACTCCATTAGAGAAAACTGATGTTCCCTTTCCCAGCCCAGTCTAGTACAGAAGCAACTACCTTCTTGGCAAAGAGTAGGGAGTGTCTACATCTCCTCTCAGTGCTGGGACTTTGTTTTAAACCAGTGTACATCTCCTTTCAGGCTACACAGTCTCTGTGAATTCATATGTACATCAGTCCTGTGGTGTCTACAAGTTGATGTTTCTGCTTGGAGACTTTAGCCACCTCTGACTCTTAGAACCTTTCTGCCTAATAGATCCCAAGTCTTTAAGGGAGGGGAGCAAGCAAGCCTCATTCTTATCTAGCTACCAGGCCTGGGAAGAGGTAGGAGTGAGCCATGAGGCGTGTCCAGTGGCCCGAGCCATACAACAAAAACATCTATCAGAAAGCAGAATGGCACTTGAAATCAAAGCTCTTCTGGAAGTTTGAGAGCATAGCACAGTTTTGGCAAGCATAGCAACCCCCCTCCTCTGCATGGCATAAAGAAAACTGCACAGGTGGCTGTGGTGCTGAGCCCAGAGGTCTTATTATCCTGATAGGAGATGGAGATTAGGCAATAGGTTAGCCATCCTGAAGTTTTGATAAGTGAGACAGTGTGGGCCCAAATCTCTCAAGGCCCCCAACAGAGACATCAGCATGGAAAGAAAGACTATGAGACAATGGCATGAGGCAACAAGGAGGGGAGGTCTACCATCCTTACAATGGGTTACATCTACAAGGCGGTAACAACCTAAACACAGAAATTGAAAACAGATAAAATCTCTTAGGCAGAGACATGATTAACATTTGTAACCAATGATATAATCAACACTAGCATTGACCTAGAACGATGTAATGATTAAAGCAAAAGTGTCCAAATGAGTAAGAAAGCGCCTACTTTGTTCACGGGGTCTAATTTTTTTCTCACCTTCAGAAGCGAGCAGATGGGAGAAATGGGCACAGAGGGGAGAAATGGGCACAGAGGGGATCCAAGGGGGGAAAAGTATATCTACTTACCCAGACAGTGAAAGGGAGGGAGGGAGTGTCTCTCCAGAAAAACATCTCTATAAGGCAATGTGTGCCCAGCTTAGGAGTTTAATAGAAGTCGGACCTTTATTGTACTGTTTTACCTTCCTAGACACCATCACAGTGGCTGGGAATCAGACAGAGACAGTTGTTGACTCCCCAGGATTGAGCTCTCTAGTGAAACCACTTGAAGATCCCTACCCTCCATAACCCCCATTATAGCATCAGAAGAAAACCTGCAGAGTCCAGCACTGTCTCCATCCAAGAAACCTGCCAGCAAGAAAAGGAAGAGGCACAGCAATTGAAGCGCATAGAACCCGGAGAGAGTAGCCAGATACATTTATCGTTTTGTAGAGGTAAATGAAAAGTATAATGACAAATTATAACTGGGTGTGATGGCATGTACCTGTGACCTCTGCACTTAGAAGCCTGAATCAGCAGAAAAATCATGAGTTCAAGACCAGACTGGACCAAATAACAAAACACTACCTCAACAAGCCCAAAGTGTGTGTGTGTGTGTGTGTGTGTGTGTGTGTGTGTATACATATATATATATATGTATATATACATATATATATACATACATATATATATATTATAAAGTATAAACATACAATATGTAAAGAGGTAATAAAGTAACTAAATGTTTGCGGAAATGTTATAGTATCAGTGTGTTTTTACTCCAGGAAAAGATGTATCCTTGCATGCTCTGATGTTATGAGCCATGTTCCTAACCCTAGCCTTTCCAAAGCCCATAAAGTAATGTTGACACAACATACAGCAGCTTTCTCCAACTACCTGAACACCTACCATGTGCCAGGACCTGGAAGCACTTCCAGGCCCATCTACAGAGTTTCAGCAAGGTCAGGGTGAAGACTCTATCTCACAAAACAGCAATCAGGGAGGTATTATTTTAAAATAAAAATACTATCCATCCATACCACTCTGTTCTAAGTGTTTTCTCTACAATAGTTCATTTCCCCCTCAGTCCCACAGGGTACCTGCTACTATCCACTTTACATATGATAAAGGGAAGGTGGGATGTGTTTAGGTGGCCTTTCTTCGGACACAGATTGGATAGGCATAGGAGCTAAAGCAGGCAATGGGAAATGGCCCCTCATGCTAACCTTCCACTTGTCCAGGACAAGCATGTATGTCGTAGTCCATCGCTGTGCCCTCAGCAGACTGGCTGAAGAAGAAATGAGCTCCTGTTAAGATCCCACTTGGTTTGTGGCACTCCTGAGAAAATATTGCTATTGGCAGGGAGGTGTGGTGGGACATACCTATCATCCTAGAACTCAGGAGGCTGACACATGACTGGAAGTCATGCTCAACTGGGTATACATAGTAACTCTGTGCCTAGCCTGGGCTACACAGTGAGACCCTGTCTCAAAATATTTCATTAGGAAGATAGCTCAGTGCCATGCATGCATGAGGACCTGAGTTTGAGACACAGCACCCCCCCCACCCCCACACACACACACACACACATAAAGCTACTCATTGGGATGTGCTTCTGTAGAAAGAGCTAGGTGTGTCCCCAGGATTGCTGACCAACCAGTCTAACTAAATGAGGTTCAGTGTAAAGACCCTGTCTCTCATAATAGGATGGGAATCAATTAGGCAAGTATCTCCCTATGGCCTCCATATGTACGCATGCACACACATTCATAGTTACAAACACACACACACACACACACACACACACACACACAAGCACATGCATATGTGCACGTGCGCGCGCGCGCGCACACACACACACACACACACACACACATATATATATATATACAAGGGCATGTGTAAACAGGATAAAATAATCAAAAGCTTAAAGCTATCTTTCAGTGCTGGAGCTCTTACCCAACATTCCCAGGGCCATGATTTCAATCAAAGGAACAGAAAAGGAAAGGAAAACTCCAGTGTAGTGACACATCTCAAGAACAGGGGGTGAGCCCTTCTAGGAGAGAAAAGGACCCCAGGGAAAGGGGACTTGGTATAGCTCTGCCTGTCCCTCACTCCCGAAATGTAAGCTGAAGCACATTGTTCCTCTAGTGTGGACATGTTGTACCTGAACATCCTAGAGGAAGAGCAGCCGAAGGGTGCCACAAGAACAGAACAGGTTCAGTGGGGAGAACGAACAGGAAGAAGGCAAATGAGACCCGCGCTCAACCAGAAGACCACACTGTCAACTGCTAAAGGGTAATAAAAGAGGACCCGAGGAAAGACTGCGGTGCAGGGACGCCTGCACCCTCAGTGACATCAAGCTTCCCAGAAAGAACGGGATGGGACAGGATTGGCAAGAGGCTGTTCCCAACATTTTTGTGACTTTACAAATCTCTTTGCAATAGCTTGCCTCTCATGGGAGGATTGAAGGGCTCCATCTCCCATTGCTGCCGTTGGTACACACTGCTCAATTTGAAGAATTGTCCCAATTTTTCACACCGGAACTCTCCCTTCCCTCTTTTGTGGTTTTGATTGTTATGTAAAACTTGCTTTTATCTTAATCCTGATGTCAGTATTTCAACTGCTAGGAAATCATCAACTTTTCCACTTGGAAAAATCGCCCCCAAGAGTGAGTTTCCTTTGCTCTCAGAGGCAGCAGCACACTGTTCAGAGCTAAGCCTGGCCCACAGAAATGTCTGCTCACCCCCTCACGCCCCCACCGTCCCTGCCTTCCTCACATCTTTCTTCTCTTTTCAGAACCTGCATCATGCTACTGAGGACCCCGACATACACAGCCAGCCAGCACACACCTCCTTTCTGTATCACTCTCTTTAAAAGCAAAGACAGTGAGGGCTCAAAATAGTTAAATAACTAGCCTAAGCTCACATGGTCTGTATCTGTAAGAGTTTCTGAAACACATACATAATCTATTTTATTTTATGTGCATGACTATTTCACCTTTGTGTATGTATGTTTAGCATGTACATGCCTGGTACCCATGAGGGCCAGAAGAAGACAATGGATCCCCTCAAATTGGAGTCAGGATGGTTGTGAGACACTATATGGGTGCTGGGAATTAAACCTGGGCCCTCTGCAAGAGCAACAAAAGTGTCCTGCACCACTGAGCCATTTCTCCAGCCACTGAAGGGGGGGGTTTGAAAGTTATAGGGAAAGCTGGGGAGATGGTGCAGTTGTTGAAAGCATTTACCATGCAAAGTGTGAAGACTAGAGTTTGGAGCCCCATCGCCCTGATAAATGTTAGGTGTGCATGGAGGTGCTTTTCTCATCCCAGCAGTAGGAAGGCAGAGAGAGATTGTTAGCTAGATTAGCTGAATCACTGACAGCCCGATTTAACTGAAAGAGCCTGCCTCAGTCAACAAGGTAGAGAGAGATGGAGGGAGACTTTCACACACACAAGCACATATGTGCTTACACATATGCACACTAGATATATGCACCTACACAAATGCAAACACACATAACACAACTGTGTGCAAACCACACATCCACATGTAAACATTAGGGGCAACGTTAAGCCAATCTGGAAAACTCAACACTTTCTAATTTCAAAATACACTACAAAGCTACACTAATTAAAATAACATGGTGGTATTTAGTACACTATGGCCAAGGTCTCTCATGTAGAATGAATGAGGTGAAAACCTAGAGACCACTGTAAAATTGGAGTCCAAGAGAACAGTATTCCTAGAATTGTATCAGTGAACAATATGTTCAAATCTATGAGGAAACCCTTGGGTGTACAGGAAACTGATTTTATTAACCCATAAACACAGATTGGAGATTATTAAAATGATCAGGAAAATGTGGATAGGTATATGCCTTGGGTTGTTCATGATGTTTTACTGAAATAAGATGTACATAGAACGTGAATATAGAAGGCAGCTAGTCACAAATAATGCCCTGATTCTTTCAATGAAATACCAGGTTTCTGAAGCACCGTGTCAGGTATGGGAATGATGCATGGCTTCAGGGCAGTTTTGCTTCTCCGCCGTGTTATACTGTTGAGGGCTCTTTTAAACCGAGTTCTCAGTGCACTGTAATTCTTTATCTTTCCTCATCTTTCTTCACCAGCACCAATAGCATATGTTCACACGGGGATCATTTTTATCAACAAGGCAGTTTCACTACAAGGATATAGTAGAGGTTTCAAGCGGCCGCAGATGCCTCTCCCTCCTCAGGAAGGTTTGCAGTCAGCACTGAATGTGAAAACCTGGATCTGCTTCAGGGTGCAGCGAGAGCAAGAGAAGGGACACACAGAGTTGTCGCATAATCCATCATGTTCACGCCCTGTTTAAATCTCCTACCCTGCCCTTGCTCGTGACACTTCCGCCACCATATCATCTTAATTCAGACTCAGGTCATTGCCAGCTGCATCACAGTAACAGCCCTATTGCTAATTCTCATTTCTAGACTGTGTGGTACTCTACCCCCACTGCAAAACCCCTGCCGCGGTCACAGCCCTCCCCACTGTTTTTCTAAGCCGCTGAGCTTGTCAAACCTATATCACAGTCTTAAACTCCTTCATCTGGATGCCTGAGGGGTCACACGCTCAAGCCAAGCAGGTTGTACTGGCTAGACATGCAAGATCCCAGTGTTCTATAGAGCTAACAGGCCTAGAGGTGTCCTTCCCACAGGAACCTTCTTTGTTTGCATAGTAAAGATGAGGAACATTCTTTACTTCCACATAGAAATATGTTTCCACTCTGGCACTTCCTAAATCAGACAAACCTCACAGGCTGGTTTTTGTTTTGCTCTCTGTGTTTTCGTTGGAGACGTTAAATAAAGGAAATATGTTACTGCGCTCCTTAAGACAAACAGCAGTGAAACATGCTGACAGGAGGGAACAGTATCGGGGCTGTGGCTGGGGAAGGCAAGAGCTTGACAAAAATGGATGGATGGACAGAAGAGGGCAGACTGACTGGATGGCAGCCTGTTGCATCCTGATGGGAATGTGGGTGTGGTTGTTCTTTAAGGAGAAGGTAGAAGTTGGATTGTTTTTTTCCTATAACTTTGAGGTGATTCTTAGCGGCAAATCTAATGCTTTGTCTGGAATAAGTCAGAAACTTTCATTTTAAAAAAAAATGGAGATGGATTCATTTTGCCAAACCTCAGCCAAGGCTGAAATAGTGAGTTTATCTACAAGCCAGGTGCAGCTGTTTATGACCCCTGACCTGGAAGTTCTCTAACCCGACCATCGTTATCAACCTGTGCTGTTTTACTCCATTTAGTCCCATTCCCCCTCCGTGAAAACCAGAGTCTCCCCAACTTTGGGAAGGCTTATAAAGGTCTCACTCTTTCCCCACCTGTAAAGATTCCTCCAATGCATGTCTCAAATGTGACCTCCTCGGTAAAGCCTTCCTGGTTTCCAGGAAGTTTATCACTGAGCTTATCTGGCTCTTTAAGCCCCTGAACATTACAGCACAATCCATGTTTACACTGTCTTCATTAAGTTCTCATTCTTGGTAAGGTATGAATATCTTAAAGACAAGATTCCAAACCTTACTGATTTCTGTGATATTTATACTATCAACCTAGCCTCTTGTAGGGTCATATACCATTAAGGATGGATGGATGGAGGGACAGACAGAGAGTTAGATGGATGGATTAGTGGCAGATGGACATACTGGTGTTTGGATGGTGATGGGTGGATATATTAATGGACTGTATACAGGGATATGTGGTAGACAAATAAATGGATGTGTGGATGAATTTGTAGATAGATAGATAGATAGATAGATAGATAGATAGATAGATAGATAGATAGATGAATGGGTAGACAGATGGATTGAAGTATTGTATGATTGTACAATTCTTGGCCAGAGCCTTAAATAGAGCCAGCAAGGATTAGTACAGGAATTCTGACTTCAAGTTCACAAAATATACTAAATTCATGTGTTCAATCTTTGGATTGGTTCTTCACTCAACTCATTCCATGACTCATTCCTTTTTATTGTTTTTTGGCTTGAACTCAAATGAAACTTTCTCAATAAAAGCCTTTCACAGCCTTTTCACACTGACCCAATGTAAACACCACAACCATGTCAACCACCTTTACACAATTATGCTGATCCATGATTCCTGCAGGCCACGATATCCCTATATGCTCCCGTTTACCCGTGGTTATGCTTCCCTGCTGCCTTTAGTAGGAATTTCTGTGATGGCACTGCTGTAGGTCAGTGCTGAGATTGTACAGGGCACACTGTAGATGCTTAATACACATTGGAAAATTGAGCAAATTGGTTGATTACTAGTAGGCAGGATAAATAAGCTAAATACCCTCTTGAACACTGCAGTAAGTGGGGAGTTGTAAGGTCACTGAATCTATCCACCCTTCATAACGAACTTGGACTAGAAAGCAAAGACCAATGACTCCTTTTCAGAGCACTTTACTTATTGGGGCTTTGCAAATTGTTGGCCAGGAGAAAAACATCTGGGAGTAGACACTTGTAATAAACCATATATTCCCAAGCTCTACTATTTGACCATCTTAGAGGGAACATTCAGGGGTCTTCCAACACTATGACACAAGCATATGAGCCACAAGCATCAAGAATCACACTGTGTCGGAACATACTTGTTAGAGACAGGCACCCCTTTAACTGTGCCACTTTGCTAGGAGGCCTCTTCTGAGCTGTTGTATTTTTTTTCTTGCATATTTCCTTGGAGGTCAAGTTACTACATAACTGAATCTTCTCTGTGGGCCCAACATATGTCAACACGGTATTTTGCTAAGAAAACTCATAAAGAGGATTGCCAGCTGCAATACGACACTCACTCTATAATACCGCCAGTCTAATTGTTTCCAGAAGCAAACAATTAAACAGTTTATGAGAAAAACTCTATCTGTGATTGTGGGGCCCAGCACAGCTGCTTCCTTGGTAAGGCAGTTGCAGACTAGCTGGTGCCGATATTAAAGTACGGCGTGTATTTAGCAATATGGCACCTAAATGCATCATAGCAGACCTTTTGGGGAAATAAACAACATTCAAGTATATTTTTGGAAGACGAATATTCAATACTTTATTTAATCTGTGGTTTGCAGTTAGTGGTTAATCTAAGACAATGAGGAGAGAGCCACGCTTCACATGCCTATCGAGGAAATGCAGAATTGCCTTCAGTTTGATGGAGGGATTTTAAAGAGGGCAATTCAAGATCTCCCAATGCCCTTCGTTGCCTCGTGCTTCCTCCTTCTAACATTGCCTATAATCCATTCAGAGGAACCTTTCATCACTTCATCTTTCCTCACCATACCCAACGTAAGTAATTAGTAAACTTTCCCCTCATCCTTACACAACACTTGGGCTTCATTTTTCATAAATAAAATAGCCTTTCTTGTCTAAGTGCATCTAGCTATACACCTGAGGGCACACACACATTCACATACACACATACTATATAGATATATTAAGCATAAAACACATAGAAATATACAATATATACACATATTACAGATAATACACACTGTACATATACGTTACACACTTATACAAACACATACATTACATGTACATATAAGCATACATTATACAGGCATATATCAAGCTTTGCCAATTTGTTATGTGTTATTAATTGTTTTTCCATTGGCACATTCACCTGACCACTTGCAATTGTTAAATTTATGGAAAGCTAGCTGAACAACGCTGGAGGAAAGCCCAACACCTTGATTTGATAATTGGTTGGCATAATTACTAACTGTGGCCCCAGAGTATTCCCTGAAACTCCTTTATCTATGACATGTTTATTCATAGAATGAATGTAGCAGGGAAATCCTATCCGATTCCAATGTCTACCCATATTTCCAAAGCTGGTCTGGATCATTCTCTGGTTCGGAAGCTTGCACACAGACCCAGATTTAGTCACAGGATGAAAACACAAAAGAGAATGGAAATGGTAAGATAAATTTAAAACCCACCTGTTAGAGAAACACAGTGGGGAAAGCCACCTTTTTATAACAGACTAATGCAAAGCACTGAGGGACTTCCTTTCATGCCTGGTGGTCTGGGATCACCACAGACCACAGCCTCATCGGTTTCTCTCACTCTGCCTTCCAGCACACAGCCCGATCCTCATTCCCCACAAATAGCACCACTGAGCACAAACCAAACAGTAGCATAAAACAGAAAAGCAATTAGATTTAAATCTAGTCCTGCTTACTCCCTACCAGCCTTTTTTTCTCTAGCAAGATGCTCCTTGGTGCAGTAACAAATATGATTCCCGTTTAGCACAGTGTGAGACAGGAATGAAATGCAGATCCGTCAGTGCTATTCAGGCACCTGATGACATTTCCAACTCCTGAGAGGGGGACTCTAAACACAGATGACTAACAAAAACCCTCAGTGCTTGGTAATTATTTATATGTCGTTCCTACATAATCAATGTCACTCCAGCACCCCCAGAGCTTAATCCCTTGCCTTGTGTGATGTTCTCTGATACTCTGTGAGTCAAATTACAAGGATCTTGAGCTTGGTCTCTGCCATCTACTGTATTTTCCCAATGATAGCCCCAGCCAAAGAGCATTACCATAACTGGAGGGGATGGGAGGAAATTGAATGAAGACATAGCCACATACATCCACACAGAAACATAAACACACACACACACACACACACACACACACACACACACACACACACAGCAGGGAGAGCCATCCAGGGGAAAAAATGTTCCTTTTAAAATGAAGAGAGGGAGCATGGACTACGAGCAGTCAGCCATTAAATCTGGCTTGACCAAGACCTGCAGGACTGCTTTCTCCCTGGTGTCGTGGGTCTCAGCATGACAGGCACGGGAGCTGGAGCCTTTCAGCATCGTCCATCAATTCTTTATGTCTCCATGAGCACATCGAGTGGCAGCTTCTTGGCTTCTCCAAGGCAATACTCCCACCACACCACGGGGACTCCCTGCAAATTAACAATCTTTTCCTCTTGCCTGCCTGGCCCTCAAGTTTTCAAACATAACAACAATCTAAATGAAATAATGAGAGAGATTCATTCTAATGCTGTGGAGGGAACTGTTTTATTGCTAAGGCACCAAAGAGAACTTAATTGAATATACTGGAAAAAGAAGTGGAAGGCAAAAAGAGGGAAGGAGGGTAGACAGAAGAGGCTGATGTTCCACAGCATGCACACACACAAGTGCACACACAAATGCACTCATGCACACATACACACACACAGATACACAAACACACATACATGCACACAAGAGTGCACACAAGCATGCATGCACAGATACAGACAGGCACACATGCACACAAAGAAAGGGAAGTCTGGATTCAAAGGAAAGGGATTCATTGGAAACAAAGTGCAGGAGTGTGAATATCAACAGCTTCCAACACTGTCAACAGCCAGGATTTAGAGCACTGAGAAAGCATGTCAAGCGGTCCATAGCATATGCAGGTCTCCAACAGCTGCACCATACTGGATGGGGAAGAGCGGTCAACAGATAGTTCCAACAGATAGTAGACACAGATAGTACCAAGCACCCACAGTACTGAGATGGCTACAAAGCACAGATGCAAACTCCACAGAATTTCTTTAATGGGATGGGGGAAACCACCACCATCACTGTCATGAGAACATCATCACTTTGGAGGTCTAAGCTACAATGTTCAACATAAGGTTACTACATTAGCCTGGGTTCTCTAGAGGAAGAGAATTGACAAAATGAATATATGTGTATATATACACATATACATATATAGAGAGAGAGAGAAAAGGAAGAGAATTGACAAAAAGAGTATATGTGTGTATATATATATACATATACATATAGAGAGAGAAAAGGAAGAGAATTGACAGAATATATATATATATGCATACATATATATGTATATATATATATACATATATATATTCTAATGACAGTGAAGCAGGACTGAGGGCAAGCAGGCAAAGAACAAAAGCTTCCTTCTTCCATGTCTTTTATATAGGCTTCCACAAGAAGGTATGGTTCAGATTTAGGGTCTTCTGAGCTCAAATAGTCTGGAATTAAGGTGGATTTTCCAACCTCATATGATCTGTTTATGAAGTGGGTCTTCCTGCTTCAAATAATCCAATGAACTAAAAATGCCCCACTGGCGTGCCCAGGACTTGAGATATCAGATAATTCCAGATGTATTCAAGTTGACTACCAAGAATATCCATTATGGTTACCAAGATTTGGGAAACCCAAGCTATATGAGGGAGCATTATACAAGGAGATAAATCATAGGTAGGGGTTCTTATCAACCAAGCTTTGGCTAATCAGTCCAAGCCCATTGCAAAGGAAACAGAAACCTTCCCAGCAGGGCATCTGCAAATCCAGGCCTCCAAAGACTAAGCCAGGAGGATCATGAGTTTGAGACAAAAATGATCAGCAGAGTGAGTTATACAGGCAGGAGTTATATAGTCAGACCCTGTGGATTCATAAATCAAAACAAAACAAAACAAACAAAACCTAAGAAAATATAGCTATGACAACAATAACAAAAAATTACAGAAGATTCCATCATAGGTCATCCAGACAATCCCATCTAAGGCTCCTGTGGTCCTTTGAATAGGTATGGCCCCCACAGACACACACGGTCGAATGCTTGGTCCATAGGGAGTGACACTATTAGGAGGTGTGGCCTTGGGATAGGTGTGGCCTTATTGGATGATGTGTGTAACTGTGGGAGTGGGCTTTGAGGTTTCCTATGTACAAGCTATGCCCAGTATGGCTCAAAGATTCTTTCTGCTGCCTATGAATCAAGATGTAAATCTCTCAGCAACTCCAGAACTATGACTGCCTGCATACCCACATGTTTCCTTCCATGATAATAATGGACTAAAGCTCTGAAACTGTAAGCCAGCCCCAATTAAATGTTTTCCTTTATAAGAGTTGCCGTGGTCATGGTGTCTCTTAACAGCAATAAAGTCCCAGACACTACATAGCAAAAACAAACCAACCTTGCCATCCTTTATGTTATTCCCCAACAAAAACTAGTTGCATAATAAAATGGTGGTTGTTTTTTCCTGTACAGTGATACCTAGCTAGGGCATATGTGTGATTCTGATTTTTCAGTGGAGTAACAATTTCTACATTATTAGCCTTGGTTTTAACATGAGATGAAATTAATTCAAACAACATGAGATGGAATAAATAACTACCTCCTGGTGTGCTTTTCAAGAGAAAACAAAATAAATAATAAAAGTTATAACAAACCAACACGTATTTGCTTGCATTTCTAAAGATATACATTATTTCATTTAACTCACTTTAACAAATGGGAAACAAAGGCACAAGAGAATATTGTCACGTGTGTATTCACACAGAAGAGGCAAAATGTGAATTTCAAACCAATTTTGTTAGTCCCTCATGTATCTCTGATGACTGTGGCCAGTTACCTGACACAGCAACGTAAAGTTGTAAGGGTTATGGTCAAGCATGATTACAGGTGGTGAAGTCTCCAGTTGCTTGGCTTCAGTGCTTGCCAAGCAGAAAATCACGATAGTTGGAGTGTGTTATAGAGAAAGCAAAGAAGAATACGGGAAGTGCCCAGGAATAATAAATCCCCTCAAGGACCCACTCACACTTCCTCCAGCTAGGCCTCACCACCTAAAGTTTCCACCACCTCCAAAATCAGTGCTGCCAGCTAGGGACCTAGACCTTAACATAGGAGCCTGCGGAGCATTTCAGATGCAAGCTGTAACAGCAGGATCCTTCTGTCCCGGCTTCTTAATCACCCTTAAAAATCTATCCAGCGATGGACACACATACCCAACAGTCTGACGCATAGTCGAGAAATGTTTATTGCTATTGTTATTGCTACTGTAAGGATTTGGTAATTAACAGGCAAAGGCTTAGGAAATATGAAATTGAGTTTTCCTGCCTCTCCTGCTTCAGCACCCACAGGTGAATTCTGCAATCATGTGTCCACCCTTCATAATCCTCCAGCTCTCGGAAAACAGGGAGAATATTCATATTGTGTATTTCACATGCCAAAAAGGATTTCAATTTCACGCTGTACTGAATCTTAGAAATGCTCCCTTTAATCCTGTTTTTATTCTAAACCAGTACAAAAACTTTAATATTTCCTAATGGAGTGTACATTTATACATTCCTACCAATCTACTGGCAATTTATGAGAAGTCAGGCAATAGCCAGTAAGATAAGCTTAAAGCTTTGGTTCCTTAGGTTCAATCAGTTAACCTAGGACAGCAATCACCTTTCCAGAATGAATAATGGCATGGAATAATATTTGGATCGAGATAAACTCGTTTTGCATAGGCAATTGCATTATCATGTACAGTATCTCAGCTGGATATGTACGTTTACCAATAAGGATATTGCTTCATGCATTTTTATCATGGGGCTCTTTGATTCAGAGATTTCCAGAGGATTCTGCATTGAGGGAGGAATGCTTAATGTTTGTGTAGCACGTGATGCTCTCAGAGCAGCTGGGGGCTGGGGGAGTGGGACGGCAGGAGCTGGTCTCTGCAGCCTTTGAAAGGCTGCCACTGCACCTTCCCAGGGGTCCTTCATGCCACTTAGCAAAGGGGGAACAGCTCACACAGCACAGTGAGACAGAGTTCTGTAAAGAAATGGCACTGAAAATAACCACCATGTCAATTTCAGCTAATGGGGCACGGTATGGGCTCATTTCAAAGGGGGAGGGGAGCAGCATGCAGCCATTAAGAAAGAAATGTCCCTGCCATATGTGATCATGCCACCCAAGTACAGCCAGGAACCAGCAGTACGGGAGAGAGTGGAGCACAGCTCTCACATGCTTCAAAACACACACACACACACACACACACACACACACACACACACTATTCATGTTTCAGACAACCATTAGGGAAGTATAATTCTAAGTGATATTAGTAAGATATATAAAATATATACATATATAAGAAATATTACACACACACACACACACACACACACACAGAGAGAGAGAGAGAGAGAGAGAGAGAGAGAGAGAGAGAGAGAGAGAGAGAGAGAGATAGTATCCCCCAAGAGCATCACCACAGAGTGGAGCTTCCAAGACTCCTATTGGTTTGAAGAGACTGGGTCCCTGAATTCTGCTGCTTCTCTATCACAGGTGCAATTGTCTGAACATTCAAATGCGCACACCTGCTCACCAACTGACACATTAAGCTGACAGCACCCTTTCAGACTCAGGAATAGCACATTAGCAAAAACCTTCACTCCTCTTCCCAGAGTGACCGAGAAGCTCAGACTTGAATCCAGCTATGAAATTTCGACATGGCTAGTTCTTCCACTGAGGAACAGCCATCCAAGTATACTGCAGGGGTGTTAGGAATGGCCACAAGAGCTTTCTAACACTTTCTGGAAGTAGAGAGCAGTGGCTAGATATACAAACACTGGTATCAGGGAGACACAGTCTTAATCCAGATCTGTCACTCATTTCCCTCGGCGAGTGTCAGCTCCCTCCTCTATAGGAGGAGCAAAGACAACAGCTGCCTGATAAGAGTTGTGGGGATTGGTGAGGAAGAGATACCCAGGCTCTGCACATCACCAGTGAGTGTGGCTTTTGCTGATTCATCTAACATATTAATACTCTGGGTTCTCAGGCTGGGAGTCCTCAGCTGCTACATGCTATATAGAGAGACAAGCCATGAAGCTTGACCTGAAGACCCTAGCAAAGCTCAGTTCCATGCTGGGTGCTGTCCACAGATCGCAGTGCTGAACATAACCTGTCTTACTGCCTTCAGCAACAGCACACAGAAACATGTAACTGTCATGTTCATAGTCTCTAATAGCCCATAAGTCTGATGTAAGAACAGTCATCACTGATACTCAAGAATAATGACGAGGGTATTTTGTCATGTCTAGCATCAAATTCCGATCACTTCTTTCTCTATGTGATGGTTAACGTTGTCTTCTGACTCTCAATTTGACCCCCTCCTTGCTGCTGCACCACTTACACTCTGGTCACCTTAAGAACTCCCTTTCTTCCAAAAACCTTCATCTACAAGCACACACACACACACACACACACACACACACACAGCTCTATGCACACCAAATTCCATTCTTGTGATGTTTTCTGACTGACTCACAACCTTTTATACCACACCAAAACACTGTAACACCATAGAGTGAATTCACTCTGAAACACTTGCCAAGCATTGCCACCTAACCAAGTATTGCTGTAGTCACTGCGGAGTCAATGAAAGTTATACAGAAGACACAACTTAAGCATCTCACAGTCCAGAGGAGCAAGCTTAGAGTAACCCGAGAATCAACTGGTAAGTCTGCAGAGCTCTAGGACATGAACAGCAAGCACTTGATGATGACAGCAGGGAGGACTTTCCAAGGATCTAGCCTAAGAACCACAAGATGACTTCATCAAGAGAACAGGAAGACTTGCTAAGCACAGAGGATATTGTATTTGAACATTTGCCAATCATACATCTGAAAACGTTTTCCTGTGACACAATAAAGATTAGATGCGGATATTAATGCACATGAATTGATGCTTAGAACATGTAAGAGATTATTTTTACCTAAAACATGAACATTGGTAAATCTCACATTTTAATGACACAAAAGAAATTCCATACTGTGTGTGCTGGGTAGGTTTTGACAATTGGACAGAAACTAAAGTTACCTGGGAAGAGGAAACCTCAATTGTTGAATTGCCTATATCAGATTAGCAGGTAAGAAAATCGGTGCTACATTCTCTTAATTAATGATTGATGGGAGAGGCCCCAGCCTTCGTAGGTGGCACCACCTCTGAGCAGGTGGTTCTGAGTGGCATAAGAAAGCTGGATGGACAAGCTGTGCCACGTGCTCCTCCATGGCCCCTCCTTCAGTTCCTGGCTCTAGGTTCCTGCCTTGAGTTTTGTCTTGGCTTTCCTTCATGACAGACTGTAACCAGGAAACCAAATAAACTGTTTCCTTCTAAAGTTGTTTTTGGTCAGTTTTTTATTACAGCAACAGGGGAACAAACAATGCAAAAGCAAAATGACATAATACATAGGAGAAAGACTGCCAAGGAGCCAAAATAAAAGTCTGTGGGTCATACAATGACACAATGATAGTTGGAATGGTTACATTTTTATATTCATTAATCTAACTCCACAAAATTAACACTCAGAATTTGTAGATCTTATTGAATCTAAATTATGCTTTAATAAAACTGAATTAAAGGGTAGTAAGAAATTATTTAGTGTGCATAAAATACAGAACATGGCTCAAAATAATACATCTTTTTAAATACATTCATAAAATTCTCCATAAAATAGTTTTTATTCCTTTGAAAACATCACAAATGTATTCAATGTATTTTGATCTTATCTACCCTATTCTACCTACCTCCAACTATACCCAAGGCTCTCTAAGGAATCTACCTCCACACTTCATGTCCTCTCTCTTGTTACTATTATAATTATTGGTAATATTCCACCTAGTATACTTAGTGTTAAACATGAGTTAGTAGCTGTGTGACTATCCAATGGGGCTCAGGAAACCTATCATCGTCTAAGAAAAAATGACACCCCACAGCCGGGCGGTGGTGGTGCACGCCTTTAATTCCAGCACTTGGGAGGCAGAGGCAGGCGGATTTCTGAGTTCGAGGCCAGCCTGGTCTACAGAGTGAGTTCCAGGACAGCCAGAGCTACATAGAGAAACCCTGTCTCGAAAAAAAAAATGACACCCCACCACCATCAGTCACAAATTGCCAACAGCTTATCAGCTAGGGCTGATACTTCAGTATTTTCTCCCCTATCCATGCTGGAGTTTTGATTGGCATCATCTTGTGTGAGCCTTGTGTAGGCAACCACTGCTGCTGCCAGCTGATGTGGACATCAGCCATGCCATGTCTACAAATCGGCACTTCACAGCACTCCTCCCTAGAATATGGTTCTTACATTCTTTTCACCCATTCTTCCAAGATGTTCTCTGAGCTTGGGTAGAGAGAGGTCGATCTAAATGATCCACCTAGGGCTAGGCACTCAAGGTCACTTATTCTCCATAGTCTGACTAGTTATGTGTTAACCACTATTCAAGCAAAAAGAAGCTTCTGTAGCCAAGGTTGAGAGCAGAACAAATTTATGAGGATGAACATAAACTCAAGAAGGTAGTTTAACATAATATCCATTTAATGAAACAATACCCCTAGGGCCTGTGATCTCCCTAGTAATGAGCTTCTGACAAGATTTACATGAAATCCCTCCTGGGTTGGAGGATACAAAGCCTATCAGAAAGTGGTTCATTATCCCATGAGCACCATGCAACTATTGTACCAGTGGACAATGCTTGGCTGGCAGGTCTGTATCCATGAATCTCTGGCAAGTCTAATAGGGAAGAGATGAAATCAACCATCTAAGACATGACTGCTATTGGCCAAAGGCATATACTTGACTTAATCCTTGATCCTTGCAAAATACCACTGACACATTTATGGCTACAATGCCCATTTCCTCCCCTTTATATTTATTCTTCTTTATCTTTAGTATTTAGAACCCTGTGTTGTACTAGGTACATAATTTTCCAGATAATACTTTTCCCCAAAATCCCTTGCAACTAGTCATTCTGTTGAATCCTGCTCAATGGCAAAAGTCTTTCAGAATTTCCAGGAAATGCATTTAATAAAAAGATGAAATGCAGCCTTCTTTGTCTTTTCTCTATCCTCCACTCAGAATGTAAGTGCAATGGCTAGAGTCCCAGCAGATATCTTAAACTCTGAGGCAAAATATTAAACATGGAGAAGTATCTATTAAAACGAGCCAGAATATCCAATGATGAAGAGAAGATAGGAACCATCTTAGACCAGGTCTGACTGAGAAAAATAAGATAGTGCTTACTGGAGCCACCATAATCTGAACTATTTCTGCTACGCAGATCTACATCTTATATCGAGTTTCTTTGTTTTACATTCTACATCAAGCAAGTGTAGTTATCAAATTAGTTGGCAGAGCCAAACTTCAGGCAAATTTCTAAACACATGTAAGAGATAATGAATGAATTCCAAAGGATATATTGATAAATTACATAACAATAATAATTAAAGATTAAGAGGACATAAATTTGACAGAGTGGAGAGACACTGGAGGAGTTGTGGGTAGACGGGGTTGGGGAATGATGTAAATACAGTATTTATATATGAATGTCTCAAAAATTAAATAAAAATAAAATTTTAAAATGAAACTATATTTTTAAAAAAGGACTTGTCCTAAGTCAGGACATCTTAAAACATTGTATTTCTCAATGTCTCCCTTGATCCCAGAACGCAACACTAGTTAGATACAGCTAAGTTTTTTAAAACTATCTTGATGACAAGGGATATTAATTAAGGTAAGGCATAAAGGACAGAGGAGAGAGATTGCTAGCTGCCATCTTAGCCAACTGCAGGAACACCAACCTGCTGGGTTTATCTGAAAAGAACAAAGATAAAGCTAATGAAAGTGCCAGAGCATGATCAAGAGCTTGCAAAGGTATGGAGCAAAGGATTTAGGCTCCTGAGACCTCACAGGGTAAAGCTAAGCAGGGATGAGCCAGATAAAAACCATCACAGTCTAGAACCATGAAGGACTGAGAAAGGTTGTAAGATTCAAAACAATCAATAAGGCTGCCACTGAGCAAACCCAATAGCTTGCATGCTGACTGATTATGTCATTTATTCTGTGACTTGCTCCCAAATAATTTCTCCTGTTTCAAAGTGACTGCATGACACACTGTTCTGAGACATTGTGTGGAGATCTCATTCACTTCTCAGAGCTCTCCCCCACAGGCACTATGTCCATATATTTATAGACCAAACTAAGAACTAAAAGCTTGTCTAAGGTTGCACCAAGAGGCAAGAGCCAAGACACTTCATTGCCCATGGTGTCTGTGCACTGATCACCTGAACACATAATGTTGCCTTAGCCTCAATGAGACATCCAAGTCCTCCAAGAGTGCCCTGACCTGAGACAGATCACTGTCACTATCCATTTGCAGGGCTGACCCGGTCACTGGGTCTCCTTGGTGTCTCTAATGAGGTGCTTTTCAGAAACCTAGCAGGACTCTGGTTTGTGAAGCAGCCTACACATGGGGTTTTGGATGATAATGTAACACAACAGGAAGGAAGTTCAAGGTGTGTTTCAGAAATTAATGCACACCTTAGTCAGAGAGGCCAAAGTCAGAGGTGAAGAACTTGAAGTCAAGTCTTGGATGTGTGACAAATAAAGTCAGCAAAGCAACCACAGGCACAGAGCCCTAGAGCAGATGTCAAGGATTAGCTCACAAACCATAGAATGCAAAGCAGGAGGCAGGAGGGCACAGAGAGAGCTTAGCTCCAGAGGCAACAGTGTAGGAGACTCTCAAAGGCTCAGTGACCAAGAAACACAGGCCAAATTTTCACAGATCAGTTAAAAAGTAAATCTAAATTTAATTTCCTAAAAAATATTCAAAGAAATATGAGGAACCCCTGTTGTTCCAGCATGCTCATAATTTACTCACCATTAAACAGCACCCTACCTCCCTTGAGGACTACGAACTCTGCCATATTCTCTTGATAGAATTAACATTTACCACAAGACTTACTGTATTGCCTTGAATCTGAGGTTGCTCAGGTTTCAGACCTGACCAAGAACTACAAGGGTTCCTCTGATCACTGTGGGGGATTCAGGAGGATTTATGATCCATGTGGATCCAACAGGAGTCTACACTGAGACTTTGAGTGAAATTATTAGGAAGGACATCCTAACCTCAACACCCAAGCTAGCCACATAAGTGTACAAAGCTGCTGGGGACCCACCATCACTACTCTGTGGATAAAATGTCTATAAATGAAGCCAGAATGAATAAAAGCAGAGCCAAGAGCTGAGGGATGGAGCTGGTGGAGGGGGGAAGCATTTGCTCACTCAGATGCACCTGGCTGACCATCCACAGCTACCCCTGGGGACTCTTTGGTTGTATGACCAAACAAATTATCTTCTGCTATTGGTTTCTGTGATGGCCAATCTGTTATATGTGCTTCTGAGCCCTGTAATGCAGCATGCATTTCTGAGCTTCTCAGGCCTCTCTGTATACCACAGACTCCTCAAGAGAAAAGAGGTGTGCACAGCACAGGGTATCACCAAGCAGTGAGGCAGACACCAGCCTCCCTGAATTCATCTGAATCTATTAAATGTGGCCATGCAGATATTGTTGAACATGTTCTAGACTGTAGCAGTCTCCATTTTGTTCCTTGAATGCTACAATGACCCCTCTTTATTTCTAAAACTTGCTATATCTAAAGTTTAAGCAAGTTCAACGATAAAAAAAATTCCTTCAAAGTCCTTCATTCAGCTACACACAGTCCTACAAATCTGGATCCATCCCCCTACCTAGCATTTATTTTACTCTGAATACACCCTTTAAGGAAGCTCAGGACTAGTACTCAAAATCAAATCTTGGCAAGGTAAGTACTCCTTTATACAAAAACAAAACAAAATAAAAAAAGACTATGGAATACATCATTTAAAACAACAAAAAAAATTTATGATCCATCTCTGATTTTTCAAATGCAATATGGGACAGAAAAGATGTCTGAATATAATGGATTTTGCAGTGTTTGCTAAAGTCCTACCCAGGAAGAATAGGTTACAAATAAGTCAAGAGGGAAGGTCTCTCAACCTTCAGCACTTCTTGCAAAAGCACATAAACACACAGACAGACACACACACATACACACAAGACACAGAGACACACAATTTTGTACAGTATAGTTCTAGAATGTAATCATGATAAATTCTAGAGTAGAACGATAATGAAAGTCAATAGAGATCCCCTGCTAGCCACTAAATGTATTATTCACATTTTTGTTTTCCCATGAGCCTTAGCAGGCAGGTTCAACAAGGAATAATGGTGAGGCAAGGGACACGCCCCACCTGGCATTTAGCAGGGTGAGTTTGAGGACAGGGAGAGTGTCTACTCCAGTCTTCCCTTGGGCACATCCCTGTCTCCTCACGGGCATTAAGAAGATTTGCACTGGTGATATTATAGGATGTTGAGGTTGGTGAGGAGAAAGGAAAGAAGTTGGCCCTGTTAAGTGTGCAAAGGTTTAAATAAGCCCTTGCAAGATCAGAAGGACCTCTTTCCCTGAAGACAAGCCTGTTACCTAGTATTTTCATTCTACCTGTCCTGCACTGACCAAGTTAATTCACCATCTTGAAAAGGAAGCCACTTGGACCCTGAGACCTGAGACTTTGGACTATTCACTCAACCAAAGTCTGTTCAGAGATGGCAAAAAAATGGTATCTACAAACAGGCAGAAATGGGCTCTTGGCTCTGAAGGGACTGTGAGTACTAACTGAAGCATCTCCCTGGGTCTCCTGTCTACCTGACTGAAGGAAGAATTCTAGAACCACTGTGTTTTTAATCACTTTAAACTCAAGGAAATGCTGGTGTCAGAATAGACTTTTTCTTTATGTAATCAAAAGGTCTGTGAACCCAAACCTGAACTCTTTAAGAAACCTTAAGTGGAATGGACATCTTTCAATAACCAGCATCATAATGTGCCCCTCGGGTTACCAGCCCAAACAGACAGGTGACAGCAATGTGCAGGAAGCCTTGTTCTGCCGGGAACGTTCGGGAAACAATCAGCTTAAGACATCAACCATCCAATTCCCTTTAACTCAGATGAAAAGTGTCACCACTCCTTAGAAACAGAAGCTGCAATCACAGAGTCATGGTAACAGCTGACTAACTACCAGCCTGTCTTTGGAATTTTGTTTCTATGTTTTTAAAAATATAGTGCTATTCCCCCTGCTGAATAAAAGCAAAATCAGATAGATAGATAGATAGATAGATAGATAGATAGATAGATAGATAGATGGAGAGTGTAGGTGGGTAGAAGTTGACACCAGTCCAGCGAGAGGCAGAGGTTAATTAGTGGACAATGGGATCATCGTTTTTTCCAGCATGCATGAGATGAATAAGTAGTTAGCACACAGCTCTGCCCCAGAGGCTGAAGATATAGCAGAAAATAAGAGAGTAAATGTCCTTGTTCCTTGAAGGATATGGACCAGTGTGAGGGCCCAAATAAAAAAAAAGAATGTAAATGTGTAAATGAGCATCAGAGACAAGACTATACAGTGTCAAATTACACACACACACACACACACACACACACACACACACACACACCAAGAGGTGTGTCATGGGTAACTTGGTCTAGAGGTAATGAGGCTGTGGCCTGTGGATGAGGTTTGCTCAGATACTTATACAGGCATCAAGCAAGAAGAAAGACTAACAGAGGGGAGAGAAAGCTATGGAAGGAGCCACTGATAGTTGAGTTCTGTCCTCAGCCTCATCATCATTTTCCACCACTTGACCCAACTCATCTAAAAGCATCAGCAGGGCACTGCCTGGTCACTTAGCAGCCAAAATGCCCATGTTCCCCTCTCAGAGGACAGAGCACCAACTGTTGTTTATGAGCAGCTAATGAAGAGGAGAGCAAGAACAGGGGCTTTGAGCTAGGGGCGATTTGAGGCTACTCAGAAAAGAAAGACTGGGTATCCAGCTTATGTTATCATCAGTGATGTGGGAAAATTTGCGTTTGTTGGCATCGACGCACAGTCAATAGACAGTTGTAGAGTGCTTAGTCTCCATACTGCCAGGCTGGGTAGACTTTGTGCACAGAAGGGCATAAAACCCAGCCATCCACACATCATCCTCACAGTCTACAACATGGGACACAATTAGGCTTTTTTTTCCCACTCTAGCACCACTATTAGTAAAGGACAAGATAAGCCTGACACATTTCATGAATCTTATTTTTCCATATTTTAATCTATCTGAAATCAGAATGGGTCATGTGATCAACACTGGCCAGGCAATACAGCCTGAGCAGGGGCCTCTAAACCAAGAGCTTCTTAGGAAAAAAATCCTGGGGTCAATAATGGAGTATTTTAGAAATAACACCAGATAAACAAACGTGATGCACCTCAGAAAAAGAATACTGTGGAGCTCAAGTAGAGGGCCACCGGGAACTGGGGTATTCCAGAAGGGACAGACTTTGGAAAATTTGGGCATTCTCAGATCAATTTCTTTTCTCTGATAGATAGATGAATATACATGACTAATGGAAGGATAGGGATGCTCTTTCAATGAATACAAAATTCTAAATGCAGAAGTGGTGTCATGGTTTAATTAGCAGCATTTTATTCTTAGTAATCGCATGCATCAGAGTGCATCTTACAGACTCGAGGAAATCTGAGAGCATTTACGAAGCATCCAGTGGCTGCCAGGAATTCTATATGTGCTCTATGGCACATAATCGTCACAGCAACACTATGCTCGCCACCTTGGAGATATTAATAAGGACCTTCCTGGAACATGGCTGGTTTACAAATGAACCACATACTTTTAGGGGGCAGGCAATTCTTCAGGGACATCTTGACAGGCAGAGGTCATGGTCTCAGACATATTCTGACCACACTGTTTATTTCACCGTCCCAATAACCCAGGCATGGTGGTGCATTCCTGTGCCAGTATGTGGCAGGCTAGGGCAGGAGGACTACCAATTCAAGGCCAGCATGGAATATATAATAAGACCCTGTCTCCAAAACAAAACAAAAACTTAGCTTCCCTGCTAGGATAATTAATCAATTGCCAACTTGATAAGATCTAGAATTATCTGGGAAATGATGATATAGAGTTTATCTTGATTAGGCTTTCTGAGGTGAGAATACATGCCTGTCATTCCCTGCACCATTTGGTCCCTGGCTGTATGCATATATTATGTATGCATGCATACATGTATGTATGTATGGCTACAGATGCCAGGAGAGCAGCTGTGTCAAGGCCCTGCTGTGGGTAAGTACTGTCACCAGGAACTGTAAGCCACAATAAATCTTTTCGCCCCTTTAGTTGCTTTTTTTAAAAATAAAAGAAAGTAACAAAGACACTTGCTCAGACCATGGAGGAAAACCATTTGTTGAGGCAATTAAGACTCATAAAGACAAAGGAACCATACTGATCAGATAGTAATATCCCCTGAACCACAGTTTTGGGACCAGACTCCAAAGGGTGTAGGCAGTGGAGAATAGGAAGTATCAGACCTTTCCTGTTCATTGAGGAACTAACTGGAAACTCTAGCATAATGTAGGGACTTCAAGCAAAGCTGCATCCAGGACTCATAACCAGGAGGTATCTGTATCTTGCTCAGACCTCTTACTTGAGGGATGATGATCTAGAATTGATCTAGAATTGTATTAAAATGGAAGACCTATGAAGAAGAAAGTAAATATTATTTTCCCATCAGGCCCAGGCCTGGTGCTAAGGTGGAGTCTCATTGGTCCAGCTTAAGCCATGTGTGTATGATATCCAGCTCTCAACTGATCGCAGATACCGTGGTGAGTGCACTGAGTCTCCTGCCACTGATGAAACAGGAGGGGGATTCAGCCTGCTCCAAACCACAGGGGTTAGAAAAGTTTTTACAGTCTCACTTGCTACCCTGTAAAACACAAGGAACCCAGATGGGGTCTAATGCTTACCTCACCACCCTCTACCCAGATGCTAAAGAGAGGAAAGTAATGGGTTTCTTTAGAGGACAAATTATTCAGGTAAACTGTAAGCAATGACACATGACCACCAAAAGGCAAAGGACCAATAAATTATGACCCCTCTCATAACATATCAAGGAAATAGCAAGAGTTCAGCAATGAAAATACATGCTTCCGAAAGTCCATGCACAGCTGCCTACTTCCGGAATGATAATTGCCCCCCTTCAAACCCTGTGATGTTTTTATCTCTGTGGCTGACAATGTTGTGCTTTAAGAGTACTGCTAATCCCTGCTTCTTGAGGATTCTTTAGGATGTGAAGAGATGTACAGGGTCACGGCTGGATCTGGCCACCCATGGCAGTACCCAGAATGCCTGCGGGAGGTCACTGGTGTCACTGTGAATCACCAGAAGCATGTTCTACAGTGCTTGTTAGCATCAAAATAATCATGCACTTCCTACTGTTCAGTAGCAGAGCCTCGGGGTCAGCCTGAGAGCTGTGCATCCTCCGAGCTCACCAAATGAGCCAGTCACAATGGAAATAGCAATCTATCTAAGCCAAGCTTTATCAGCAGACTTCAGTATAGACTGCCTCCTAAGAATTACACACACTCGGTAGAATTTTTTTTCTCATGTTCATCTGGAAATCAAAATTTGGGGTGAAGCAAAGGGGTGAAAGGAAAGGGAAAACACGATTATTCTAGAATATTTTCTTTCAGGGGTAGGGTGTAGCCCAGTGGTAGAGAGACTGCCTAGAATGAAAATTGAGTGTTCACTTTCAATCCTCCCTCCTTCCCTCCACCCCTTCCTCCTCTCCCTCTCTCTGAAATCGTGTTTCCAAAGTGGAAATCTGGAGTCCTCCCTGCCTCAGTTACTCTGGCCTAAACAACTGCCTACCTATGCTAGTGACATCCTATGAGTTTGAGATGTTTCTCCCCTAATCTGAGATGAGCAAGAGCCACAGAAACCCACAATCTCAAGAAACTGCTCCTGTACAAATACTATGGAAAAGTTGATCCTCCCCAAGTATATTCTGACAAGGTTGCTCACTGCAGGACAGTCAGAAAATACAAGCCCTCCTCCATCAGTCTCAAGGAATGACTCGGATTGCCCAGAACATGAGGAAACATTTCTAGTTTTCTAGCAGCCTGCCCTTGCCTGAGCTCCCATGGGTGTTGTATGGAACTGAGCTAAATGGATTGCTTAGCAGGCTTGGGATGCCCAAGACTGCACATTCTGAAGGGCCAGCCACTCTGTGGCCAGGTAGGAGCATTGCCTGGGAGGCCTTGGAATATCTTGCTTGAGGTGAGTGCTTTTGTTGCTGAGATCTTAGGCCAAAGTAATAATATACTAAAAGGTGGCCTAGAGTGAAGAGCTGTTGTTAGCCTGCAGTGCAGGGGGACACCATATGGTTTGTTCTGAGGAGAAAAAGCCAGAGGGGGAAGTAGCTAAGGTCTGTCACTTGGCAGAGTATGTCTGTGGGAACATGCCCTCATGAAACTCCTGGACTCTGAGCCCTGGGTCAGCTTCTCCGAATGGCATGTGTGATCACTGAAGTTGGGCAGTATCCCTAGACTCCTCAAAGAGGGCATCCCTGTCAGGTGTGTGGACCCAATGTAGAGCCTTCTGGATTCTTCCCTATGGGTCTTTTTCCATTGCTGATTTTAATTCATGGGACATCACTATACTAAATGGAACCTGTGAGTGTGAGAGACTTTTCTGAGTTCTGTGAGGGCTAGCATCATAGATTCCCCCACAGTGGTCATGAAGACCCTTCAACCCAAGCATGGGAAGAAGATAACACAAGAAGAAAATGCCACCCCCCACCCCCGCCCCGAAAGTGTTCCAGCACAGAATCCCTTAGTTTGGGGATTAAAGTATCAACAGGAAATAAAATGGCATGTGTACAAGGACCTCAAAGGACACTGAAGATAGACAAAGATGCAGCAGCTGCTGGGAAAGAGAGAGGGCATAATATATCACTCTGCCATGCTGCCATGGAGACTGCTTTGTCTCACCACTCCCCCAGTGCTACAACTAATCTTCACTACTGTGAAGTATTCCCTCTTGATTGAAACATCCCGTTTCAGAACTTAAGTTCTGAGCAATAAAACTTTTCCGAAGTGATCAGGTAGAGACTAAACAGATGAGAGCATTACGGAATCGCTGTCTCTTTTGTTGTTCCCTTTGATTGCTGTCTATTCATGGGCCATGGAGACAATCATACATTCTACATTTAATGCTGCATACCCGGACCCAACGCCAGGGACTTTCCTTGCCTTGCTTCATTCATATCCTTCCCCTTCTCAATTCATTGAAAACCACTTCAAGCAAAAATCATTTGAAAGAAATTACCTCTGTGTATTACACCATGCTCAGTGAAATATGTCCCACATGAGACCTGAGGGTCCCAAAGCAATAATTTTTTTCTGAAGAGCAAGATGTAATAACTCAGGGAAAAGAAGTCCCCATGACAACAAGAAGAAGGAAATAAGTAGAAAATCAGAGGATTCAAGTCCTTTACAATACAAGGCATCACTAATTTGTACTTGGGAATCTGTTGAGTTTGAAATCCCAGAAAGGAACATGCTCCTTCTTGCTTTGCTGCTTGCCTAGGTGACATTATTCAAGCCCTTACACCTCAGGAAATGGTGGGAACCAGGCACACCTATAGTGGAACCTGCTTTTTCCCAGAGACTTTCCCCATCTTCTAAGTCAGAGTAATGGACTATCACATGGTATTTACAGCAAAGCTGGCATTTCTGAGGATTCAATGTAAAAATTTTGAACTGGGGATAGGGGAGGGGTGGGGATGGGGGAGGGGTGGGGTGGGCAGATGGGGGAGGGAGCCAATAAGAGTTTGCTGCACAATATGGAGACCTCAGCTCAGAGTTTCTTGGAACTGGGCCTGATGGTGCATATCTATAGCCCCAACAGTGGGGAGGCAGGCAACCCCTGGGGCTTGCTGGCTTGCCAGACTAGCCTACTTGAGGAGCCTAAAGTCTCAATAAGATACTCTGTCTCAAGAGACAAGATGAATGACTACTCCCGAAAAGCAGTACCTGAGGCTGATTTCTGCCTCCCACACATGGTGTAGTACACACAACACACAAACACACATACACACACACACACACACAGGCTCAGGCACTCACACAAAATGGTAAATAAGGATCCAATAAAATCGTGTTAAACTACAATGCAAACTGTGCACATCTCTTCTGCTGGACAGCTGAGACTGCAAACTGAATACTTAGCGACAAGTTCCCACCCATTCTTACAGAGAACCATTCCCCAGCTCAAAGGCAGGGACATCCAGTAAGAAACAGATGCAAATGGATGAAGTGCCTGTGTGTGGGAAATGAAACAAGTTCTGAAAATTGTGCTGCACATAGTTACAGAAACCCATGCACCTAACAGGATACATGAATCCCAGACACTGAGAATGGAAAATAGAGATCTACAAAGCACCATGAAGGCTTTAAAAATGCATTTCTTCTTGGTGACATCTATGGAAACTGTAAATGCCCAATCTCTCCTGAAGAGCATCCAGCCTGGGCTAGCAGTATCTCATGCAAAGCATGTAGACTGTGATATCAACCTCTCCTATAGGGCACGCAGCATGGGATATCAACCTCCCCTGCAGGGAATGCAGTATGGAATAGCAACCTCTACTGCAGGACATGTAGCCTAGGATATCAACCTCTCCTACAGGGCTTGCAGCCTGGAATATCACCCTCTCCTGCAGGAATGCAGCCTGGGATATTAACATAATGCTTTTAGACACAATAGCTATTCTCACCACAGATCAAGCAGATCACTGCCGAGTAATGCCAAAATTCTCACTGTGGCTGAGATTCTAAATTAACTAGAAGAACACAGTTTCTACATGTAAGCACAAGGGGAACAGGACATCCTCCACAACTCCACACCCCCATACCCCCACATACAGACAGACACAAAGAATGCACACAAATTCAGGCAGGCTTCCTGCAGAGAAATAAAGCAGCATAAATCAAAAGCCTTTAAATCATTCTGATTATCAAAGTTTTGATCTGGTAATGCAGTAATGTGTGTCCAGAAAGTACATATTTCTGTGTGTGTGTGTGTGTCTGTATGTGTGTGTCTGTGTGTGTGTGTGTGTGTGTGTGTGTGCGCGCGCGTGCACACGAGTGCATGTACAGGCATCCATGTATGCATGTTGGCACTGACTTGCGATCCCTATATGTGGAACCTCAAGAAAAAAGATCCTGAGTTCCAGGCCAGCCTGAGATCTGCAATATGAAAACAACAGCAAAACCTATAAAGAAGGAAGGGGGACAGGAGGGAGGGAAGGAAGGCACATATGTGCATGTGTACATACATAAATATGTGTATTTTGTATGCCTTTGCTCAGAGTAGTATTTGTCCTAACACTGAAAGCAATTCAAATGTCCATCTGCATGAAGCCAGTTAAACGCAGCTCACTAGACCCATATCGTATAATAAACACTACACTGCCAATAAAATTCATGTGCTAATGGAGTAGTGTTCAAACTGTGGGTCACAAATCATTAGTGAGTCATAAAGGCGATTTAGAGAGTCATGGCCAGCTTTTTAAATAGAATAGAGAGTAAAATGTTTAAGAATGCACTGTACATAGTAAGAGTAAGTGGTTTCACGAAAACTGTTTTGTAAATGCATGTGTATTTATTCTAGGTAATTATATAAAGTACATTTTGTACCATTGGGGCATAGTAAAATAAATAAATAAAAGCTAGTGTAGTAATGGGAAATTCAGATACATGAGAATATGCAAATGGTTTCTTTAATTAGAAATAATCAGCAGTGACTCAAGGGTGTAGTCAGTGGAATACCACTTGCTTAGCACATATGAAGCCCTGGGTTCAATTCCCAGCACAGAAAAGTAATGTGTCAGAATAAACAGTGGTAGGGACAGAGCTCATCTTGGGCAGTAGAGTCACCCCCCTCACACATGCAAGGTCCGAGGTTCATTCCCCAGCACCAGAACAAAAACAAAGGAACTAGAAACTTTTAAGATACAATCCCAGATTTAAGCTAACATGGTTAATCAAACACATATGCATGTGTGTCCTCAGAAATGAAAGGCCCAGGGGACAGCAGGGTGTAGGAGAATGTGATCTCTCTGTGTTTTAGCTATCTTATAAATCTCCTCTTCTGTGTAATTATTGTTAATAGCCAAACGGGGACCATTTTTTCAAGCATGACTGTGGTTAAGTAAATCACAGTCTTAGTTCCTAAAACAGAATGGCTGGTGACAGAACCGATAAATGCAATGCTGGGGGAGCCACCCACTCCACGGACGCCCTGCTAGGAAAAGTATCCTGAGGATGCTTGCAGACCAGGGCACATAGGAGAGCAGCATAGGCCTAGAAGATGATGCATAAAAAAAATAAAATAGCTCAGAATTAAATAGCTCAGTATGGTGTGTGTCTTCACATAGTAACACACACAGGTGATTGCTTCTATTGGGTAAAAAATAAAACAGAGGGAGATGACAGAGAAAGAAAGAAATAGAGAAAGGGGAGATAAGGCAGTATCCAACTGATGGGGGAAACCAAGGGAAGCCTGCCTTTGAGGGACAGTTGCAAAGTCCTGCTGAGGCTGCCATGCCTGAGGGGAACAGCAGCCACCTTGGCCTTCAGCATTTATGCAAATCTAAAAGAGCCAAAGGCTCCTAAAGAGCCAAGGGGTGATCAATGGACAGAGGGTGATCAATGGACGGAGGGTGATCAATGGACGGACCTCTTCTAAAAGTTGATAAGGATTTTCACACTCCCTCTGTACCTCAGGGTCTGGTGGTAGCTTCACATTCAGAAGAACCTGTTGTTTTCTTTTTGAAAAGAACTTGGAAGAGCCCCCCTTTCACATGGAAAAATAAGCAATAATGAATTCACTTAATAGACTCTGCCCCACCCTCTGCCCCCATACCCACCAATACCCCCAGAAGGTGAGGCTACACGTTCATTGGTTTCCAGATATTTTTGCCAATATGATCATGACATCACAATGCTTGTGCTGTGCAAAAAAAGAGGCCAGGGCTGGTGCTGCTGTGTGCAGTGTGTGACTCAGAGAGCAACCCTGCAAAGAGCATGCTCACTGGCAGGGAGGCCTAGAAGGGTCAGAACCATCTGCCTCCAGGCAGGCCCATTAGAAACAAACAAACAAACAAACAAAAAGGTTGAGGGTAGAAGACTATGAGGACCCCAACAAATTAAGTTGCTTCTTGGCTAAGGAAGAACTCCTGGGCCTCATAAATAGTATGTCAGAACAAAGAGAGTTAAGAAAAGATCTCACTCTAATGGACAAACCCATCCTTCCGGTGCTGCTGAGCAAGTTTGGCTGTAAACCAGGGTGGTTTGAGGATGTGTAGGTTTTCACTCGGGTTCCTTATCCTGATGTGACTTATATATGCATTGCCCACACCGTTCACAGGCAATCGCTAAAACAGTCACCCAGTATTAGAAAGAACAACTCCCTAGCTGGAACCAATGAGGTCTTAAGAAAAGATATCTCCATGCTTAAGGAGCACAATGGGCAGAAACATCCTCCGAACTAACCCCCTGCCTACAGGGAGCTGGCTTCTCCTTTTTAAAATAATCTCCACGTCTCCTGCTTTACCTTGTGAGAATTTATGTTCCAGAGCTTTCCATGTGCCTCTCATTTGAACCTTGCAACCCTTTCATGAAGGATATACTGTTAATGCCTTCGTATTAGACATACTTAAACTGAGTCACACACAACTACCCAAGGCCACATAGCCAGCAGGCTGCATAATAAATATTCAGAGTCAAGCAGTTGGCATAAAGGTCCATGTCACATGACTGGCCTGTGTTCTTAAGGATCCATGTTCAGCAGATGGAATCTCCGTCTCTCTCCTCAGAGCCATCTGAGGTGGTATGGTAAAATGCTGTGACCTTCCTCTCATCCTTCTCTGCCCATATGCCCGTGCCTTGTATTGTCTAAGAGATAAAGGCAGTTTCCCACGGGGCTAGGTTCATTTCTCACTGACTGAAAGGCAAAGTAAAATAAAACAGAAGGAACAGGGGAGTCTCCAGGCAGGTTGTGCTTTGGACATATACAAATAAAATGGCTTTAATAAAGGAATGGTACAGAGGACATAGATCAAGACACTTGGTACCTCTGGGAAGCCAGCTAATCCTCTTCATGGAGTCTCCGGGTGGGGAGCAGCAGAACCATAAGTCCTGGGCTTTGTCTGAGGGTTTGGAATGAGAACGATTTGCATTTTGTTATGGTGTTTGTTTGTTTGTTTTTCAAGATAGGGTTTCTCTGTTTAGCCTCAGCTGTCCCGGAACCTACTTTATACACCAGGCTGGCTTTTAAAAATTGAGATCCTCCTAGCTCTGCCTCCAGAGTTCTGGGATTAAAGAAAAGAGCCACCCCCACTACCAGGTTAAGGTGACATATCATGGAAAGATAAATGACTGTCTACAAAGAAACACCCTGGCAGGCTCTGGTTTCCAGGGCAGTGGTCAGCAGGAGTCACACAGGGTACATCAAAGAGAGTCAGGTAACTTAAGGATGTTGGCTCACATCAATGTGATTGCTGATAGACAGTGTAGAGTGAAGGCTCACTGTTACACAGACATATGCCTTCATGGGGAAACATAAGATTTATTTTATTCTTTTAATTGTTTTATTTATTTGCATTCCAAATGTTGCTCTTCTTCATGGTTCCCCCTCTATGAGTCCTTCAGCCCATCCCTCCTCCCCTTTGCCTCTGAGAGGGTGCTTCTCATCCCCTACCTACCCACCCACCCTCCTGACCCACCCAGCCAGCCAGCTCCCTCTTGCCCCAAGCCTCCCATGTCCTCCTTCCCTGGAGCATCACATCTCTACAGGATTAGGTACATCCTTTCCCACTGAAGCCAGATAAAGCAGTGCTCTGCTACATACATTCCCCAGGGCCATGCACCAGCCTGTGTATGCTTTTTGGTTGATGGTTTCATCTCTGGGAGCTCCCAGGAATCTGGGTTAGTTGATTCTGTTGGTCTTCCTATGGGATTGTCCTCCCCTAACTCTTCCACAGGGGTCCCAGACCTCAGTCCAATGGCTGTAAGTATCTGCATCTGTCTCAGTCAGCTGCTGGTAGAGCCTCCCAGAGGACAGTCATACTAGGCTCCCATTAGGGTTTCTGTGCCTTCTACAGTTTGTGTTGTCAATGTTTCCCAAAGACCCCAAGCCCAGTCTGTGGTACTACTGGGGAAGTGGGGTCCAAGGAAAAGAAGTCAGGTCACTTTTAAGCATGTCCCTGAAGGGGACACTGGGGTTCCAGCCTCTTCTTGTTCTGTCTCCAGGCTATCCTGAAGTCAGGTGTCTCCTCTGTCAATACTCCTGTCACCTTACCCCAGACCCAGACCAATGGGCCCAACTGATGGTGGTTTGAACAAAACCTAAATTGTGGACAAAACAAGTCTTTCCACTTTCCAAGCAGATTTTCCTGGATATTTGTTACAGCAGTGGAGATCTAATATTTCCCCAAAGCCTCTATTCAGGAAAGAAGTTCACTGTGGGTACTTTAAAGAGAAGGGTGGTTTTATCTCACATGGAGAATACACATGTAGCACACTGTTGTACATGCTATTCCTTTTGTGCCTGATGCTCTTCCCAACTTACCATGTATTCTGTATTTAAACGAAATGCCTGTCCCTAAGGTCCCTCACTTCTCAGAAGGTTACTTCCTTTAAGACACGGCCACACTGTCCCTTCCACCCAGCAAGCATTCCCCTCAGACCCTTGCTAATAAAACTGGTCATTTGTTTGAGCCCTCAAGGATGACTCGGGCTGCTCTGATGGTCTGTCCTTCTTTGTAGCCTCTGAGTGAGTGGTCAGGAGAAGACAGACACATATATCCAACTGTCCTTACTTATTCTAGTAAGTAGTCACTTGAGCTAGTCACATGAGTCTCCTTGCAAAGTCTCAGTCTTGCCACTCGGGCAAGAGTGAAGTTTATTCCCCACTAGCTAAGATTTCCACCCAGAGGATGAACACATGGCTCAGCAGTTAGAGCTCTGGCTGTTCTTCCAGCGGTCCTTGGCTCTATAACTAACACCCATGTGGCAGCTTACAATGAGCCGTAACCCCAGTTCCAGGAGATCTGAAGTCCTCTTCAGGTCCATGGTCATTGGGCACACATATGGGATGCAGACCTATATACATGCAAAACACCCAGATGCAAAAAAGAAAAAAAAGATGAAAGCTTTAAAAATAAAAGATTCATGTTCTACCTTAAATCATTCACTTGCTGCAGCATTTCTATCCAACAAGCCTTCTCTACCTTCCACTTGTATCTGACCTGCTTCTCGAACTCTCTCAACATTGGTCTTGGAACATCTCACTCCATCAATGGAGACTCTGCCATCCTCAATGAAATGTAACTCCCATGGCACTGTATGCAACACTGAGACCTAGGACCACCACTGAGTCAGACGCTAACAATTTTGTATGTGATATTTTCATTCGTGAGTTCATACATGTATCTGCATGTGTGCACAGGTACATGCCACCACTCCAGTCTTTTTACATGGGTGCTGGGAATCCAAACTCAGATCCCATGTATATGAAGTCAGCACTTCAGCAAGTTAACCATCTCTCCAGCCCCCATTAGCTTTTGGACAGTGTCTCTCTGTGTTGCCCAAGCTAGCCTTGATCTCCTAAGCTCAAGCTTCCTTCCTGCCTCAGCCTTGTGAGTAACCTGAACTCCAGGTGGGCACAACTACTCTTGGATTTCATGTTATCTAGGAAGAAGGCTTCTCTTATCCTCACTGCATGTACTTTGTATCCACAATGTTGTCTAGAACAGTGGTTTTTGATCGACAGATTTTTTTTTTTTAATGTATGGGTAATACAAAAAAATATTAAAAAGTAAACGTTTATATTCTGGAAGGAATTTTTCTCTGCAAAATACTAAAAATCTACCTTAGAAAACAGCCAGTCCTGTTGCTACTCAGCCCCTTCCTCTCGGCACGCTCCCCAGTACACATGATACTGAGACCTTCGCCTGCCATCTTCACACCATGCTGAAATACGAGAGAGTCTGAAAGCCAACGGGTGACATGACAGAACGGAAGGATATAAGCAACCTGTCTGTCACACACCAGTAAGCTGCTAAATCTACTCCAGGACCACCCACCTCGATTTCTAGCTAAGTGAATTCTAAATGTCCTAAGTCACTGTTCATTACATCTTCTCTTCCTTACAGCCAGAAGTATCCAAAATGACACATTCTGCATTTATTAACCTAAATTGTGCTTGTCATTTGCTTGTCTGTCATCTTACCTAGACAGAAGTTTCACAAGGTAACAATGTGCTCTTACCGATGCCCTCCCACCACACGGAAGACAGTGCCTAAAGCATAATGAGATGCCTTCACTGTCAGCTAAAGGGGTGGTCCATTTCCCCAAGTTCCTGAGCCCTAAACTAAATGTGGATCTATCTACACAGCTCTCCCTGGTCCTTTGAGATGTTGCTGCTGTTGACTCTGGCATCTCTCAGCTTGCAGAATGCTAAGACACATCTTAAAAAGTCAACCCTTCCTCAATCTGAATCTAAATCAAAGGGACTTTTTTTAGACTTTGTTTTTTAACATCTTTTAGCGACATTCAGTGTAGTTCATCACCCTCTTCCTTTTAAAACTTAGTTCCATAAAGCTGCCTTTTCCTCTCTCCCTCCTGTATCTTTGCTTCCTGTATCTTGCTTCTTTATAAGTCAGACTTTCTGCATTCTCCAATTACGTTCAAAGCCCAATCCTAAACCCATTTCTTTTACTGCAAAATAGCAAAAAAACACTGTGTGGCTTTGATTGTGCCTTTGTGCTGATATCTCCCTATGCTCCAGCTCCTATCCTGCTTTCCACAAGCTCGGATACATACCTCCAGTAGCCTATCTCATAGCTATCCGTGCATGACCCAGAATCATCTGAAACTCAATGCTTTGGACTTAAACTTTCATTTTGCCTAACTAATCCAGGGCCCAAGGAAGATGTGAGAAACCTACCCCAAACTAGTTTAAAGCTCCAAACAAAATATAGTAGCCCAAGAAGTTGGGAACAGAGTGAGACTTGAGCATACCTGAATTCTGGAACACAAAAGCACAAAGGCGGGTTTTTGCTCCATCTCTCATCTCTCCTTATCTTCAACTAAGTCTTGGCTTTCCCAGAACAAGGAACAGGTTTCTCATGACCAGGAACTACCACAGCACTTTACCCTCATAGTTCTTAACTCCAAAGGCAAATCTCCTTACTCATTGCAGGCCTACAAAGCACGGCGGGGGGGGGGAGGAACCTGTGAACTCCTCACTTTGCACCAATCTTGTGGCCAAACAGTGAGCAACAGGTCAGAAGGGGCTCAGCAGGAGAACCTTAAAGCAAATCATATGACTGGGTTCTTGCTGGACAGAAGGTTGCTGGACAGGCTTCTACTCACCCCAGTGTTTTCCTCTCTATGTTCCCTATATTAATGAAGAAAGCCAGCATGCAGGCAACACAGGCCAGAAACCCAGATGTTCCTGCTGACTTCCCTTTCCAGTCCTCCAAGGCCACACCATGCCCTTTCCCAGGTGTCCTTCAGAGTAATTGCCATCTTCCTAGTCTAAGCCACCCCAACCTTTTTTGAACTACTATGTGGGAATTTCTAACGTGCACTGATTCTCATGCCTCCAGTACATTACACATAGAGCAACAGACCAGTTACTCCAAAGTATACACCTTGCCATAGTCGTGGCTCCCAGAAAGCACTCTCCACGTCTGTGACCTGGCTTACAAATCTCCAAATGGCTCCCTTTCCAACTTCATACAGTACATTCTTCCCTCTTCTGCACAGATGCAGCACAACATGCTTTTAGTTTTCCCAACATATAATGCACATTCCAACTATGATGTCTTTGCACGTGTGGTTTGTACACACACATGCATGTGCACACACCACTCACACATACACACACACACACACACACACACACACACACGCACACACATACAAACACACACACAGTTCACCCATTCATCATTAAGATCTCCTTTGGACTGCTACACCCTCATAGACACACCCAGAGGATGTTTAAGTCCTGTCCCTGTGAGCCACTGGCATTCTTTGTCATGCCCTCTTGCTGCCCTGGGTGCCACACCTTCTGAGTACTCACTGTGCTTGCCATTTCAGCTTCATTTCACATCACTGATTCTCGCTTCCCACGCCAGAAGACTCCAAGAGCAAGAGCCCATCGCTTGTGCTTACTTCTCTCTCTCTCTCTCTCTCTCTCTCTCTCTCTCACTCTCTCTCTCTCTCTCTCTCTCTCTCTCTCTCTCTCTCCCCAGCACCAAGCACAGTACCTGGCACAATAGGGAACAATCACACAGATGGAGAAGTAGATGTCACAGTCCTCCTGGAACACATGAAGATCAAAACCTGGTTTCAAACAGGATAAGCATTAGATAATTTTTGGTGCACAGTCTTTAGGATATTTTGTTTATAATCTTGGGCAAACTCCTTGTAATTCATTCTCTTGTCTCAGATGTATCCTCTCAGAAATGCATACATACAATGTGCTTTGATCACATTCTCTTTCTTATTCTCTCTTGTCTTCTCCCCCTTCCCATGGAACTCCTTCTCCTCCATACCTCCCTGGTCCTGTCCTTACTGTTGCTGTCTGTGTCCCACTGCCTTTAATTAGAATGCCTGCATAAGCAGGAAGAACTTACTTGGGCAAGGACAACTTACCAGTGGCTACACCACTGAGGAACACAACTCTACTCTCCCAGCAATAATCAATTGCTAAAACTCCTTGGAGAAGGGTGTACTCAGACTTGGTACCCACGACTTCTATGAGTTCATGGTATGATAGCCACACCATGTCTAGAAAGAAACTCTTCATAGCACTCCTTCCCATCCTACAGCCTCACATTCTTTCCACCACCCCCTTTTCTGTAATGTCTCCGAGTCTTGGTCAACAAGACTCAACAGTTACTGATTCTCATTCATTTGATGAGCTGTGAGCCTCTGTGTTAATTCTCAGCCACTGCAAACAGAAGTTCCTCTGACCAATGCTGGAAGTAGCACTAATCTATGGGTATTGTGAAAGCAATTTGATATTATATTCACACAGCAAAACAACAGTAAGAGAGGCCCCCAAACCATGAGAGTTCTTGTCATGGCTAGCTTGCCCACTACAACTTAGATAATAAGACCCTGTTGTTGAGGACACCTCAAGCTTTGTTTACTAGACAGAGAGAGTTAGTGGAAATGGAGCTTAAAGCTTCCTCCCTATGGGTAACTTTCACATCTCTAAAAGGGCCTATGCAGGCTGCTGGGGTAAAAAATCAACACTCTTACACAGTTATGAACCAACCTGCCAGGGAAGTTATGCCTGCCGGTGAAATAGTGGCATGCCTGTCATAGGGGTAACCAACCAAATTCAGACTGAAATTTGGGCCAGATCCACAGGAAAAATTCATGTCTAGTACTGTAAACTTGGTAAAATCCCCATGGTTGGAGAAGAGAGGTCACAGACCCTCAGAGGAACCCACCATTGCTATTTTGCTATCTGGACATAGCCCCCTTGTTCTATACCTGTTGCTTCATCCAGACAATGTAGATAACAACAAATGTTCTCTAGACAGGCTTCATAAGATGAGCTGCTAAAGCCTCAGCACAGTGTCTGGAACATAAAAGGCAGAGGCATCTTCTCCAATTATACTTAGCGAAGAGCAACTGAAACCCCAAAATAATACGGCTTAAAGAAAACAGTTATGTCTTCCTGTCTTATACGAAGGGCTCCCACTGGGCCCTTTCTATCTTGCTGCCCCACAATTTTCAATATGTGGCTTTCTCTGTACAATGCCTCCAGACAGTTCAAGGTCTAACCATCATATTCTCATTTCTACCAGAGGCAAAGGGAAACACATCTTTTTAAGGCCAAGAAATTACACACACCATCTATTGTTAAATCCCATTTGTCCAAACCCAACCTCATTAACCACATCAAGCAGATGGGCAACTAGGAAATGCAGTTGTTATTCTATAGTCTCACGCGTTCAACCAACATTGAAAAGACAAATAGCAGCTTCGATCACAGCAAGGCACAAAAGGAGCATCCTTCCATGAAAACAAGCACTCTTGTCAGGGAGTATCTCCATAACAGAATATACAGGCAATGAAGACCACCCACAGTAACTCATCTTAGTGAATCTCTAGTACATAAATGAGTCTATTGGATTTGAAAACTATCATAACCATTGTACCAAATGAACCCCCGTCATTTATGGAACGCAGCTTCCTGTGTTCCATAGCACATCAACTCCTGAAATGCTGCTCAGCTCCAGTCTTCTCACGTCATCCCTGTCTTCAGGGATTATGCTAGAAAAACAGCCTTCAGAGGGCCAGTCTATTGTTGTTCACACACACACACACACACACACACACACACACACCCCATAGACCACACACACATACATCACACACACATCACACACATATATCATACACACATATACACACATACCACACACATACAAAACAAACATACATGCATATATCACATATACCACACACATATGCCATATGTACATACATACACATACACCATATACAAAGCAGACATATACACATATATCACATATACCACACATATACATCATATATACATATACATACACCACATACAAAACAGACACACACACATCCATCACACATATGTACACCATACATACATACATATGTACACAACATACAAAACAGAGACACACATATATCACTATTACCACATATATACACACATACATACACCACATACAAAACAGACAGACATCACACATACCACATACATATACCATACATACATACATACATACTTACACCACATCACCACATGCAATACACACACACACACACACACACACACACACACCTGACTTGGGATCTGCTCTCTGATCAGTGCTAATCTGGACTTCTCAGAAAACTGCAGAGCAGTGCTGAGCTGCAGAGACCCTCCACGTTGGGGACAGGGACATGGCTCATGAGCTTTGCCATCTGCCACAAACCATCACCCCAGAAAACTAATCTTGTTCTAGGGCTAAAGCCATCCTGTTTCTTTGCTTAAACACACGTGGGAGAAATTGTGTAAGAAGAGGAGTCCTTGGCCTCCCCACAAACCCTCAACTTTATAGAGAAACAGATTCTGCAGCAGTTCAAAGCAGAAGGGAAGTATTTACTTTTTCTTCCTTTCATGCAGAAGAGAAAGAAGCGCAGAGTGTTATTTTGATGATAGAAACTAACCTCTAAATAAGAGCTTCTAAGAGCAATACACACACTCAAACCACATATTTTCTTTCATCTCATGGTAATCGTACAAGGAGTCAGCATCCTTATTATTAAAAGCTTTTATCAAGGGCCAGCAGGTGCCTGGGGCACAAAAGGAGCCCATTTTTCCTAAATCTATATCATTTCTTGGTGATAACACGAAGGTTTCTTTCAGGAACTCAAAAGTAAGCACGTACTCTCACAACTTTTAACATGTATCAAAAAAAATTAAATGCAAACTCCTTCCATTTTCTCCCTAACAAGTGGGCTCCAGGAGACTTGGAAATCTCCGCAGCTTTCTTTGAAAGCAGCTTCAAGAGATGGAGACCATAGAGATATGCATCGAGAAAGGTGTGGTCAAATAAACCATGATACAACCCACTGGTTTAGAGTTATTATCCAACAGTAAACTAGCTTTCCCTATGCAGCCATAGAAACAGCCTGTGGTCTAATGACAGGAAACAGTACCCACAAAGTAGGCAAGCAAAGCCAAGGAACAGCAAGAGCTAAACAGACCAACAGGAGGCCTCAAGGCGTCAATGGCTTTGACTCCAGTATTTCCCATCATGGCAACTGTGGGCAAGTCGCACAACATTGTGAAACTGTAATTTCCAAGTTCCTGTAGAATGGGGTAATAACATGATGAGAGAAACAGGCTGGACATCTGCCAGAGGCTCGCATCAGCAGCAGTGTTCAAGGCCTGTAGCTTCTGGTGTTATCTGGTTCTGCCACTCTCATCTCCCCAGAATAACCACTCAACAGTAAGGAAACTCGGTCACAGTAAGCTGTGACTCTATGCCAGGAAATGAGGCTCGCAGTACTAGAAGCAGGATGTAAGCCACAGAGGAGATGTCTTTATCATTGTGCTAATTAGCTAATTACATGAATTATGTAAAGCAATGGATTCCTTTATGTCATTTTCATACATGTATATGACTTACCATGGCCATATTCTTTCCCTACTATTCTTTCTTACCCATTTCCCCGCATCCCTAATAACACTCTCTGTACTTTCATATCCTCTTTTTCATAGTTTTACATTTGAGGAGGAATGTGCAATCATTGTCTTTGCAAATCAATGATCTCTTATTCATACATTTCCCAGCAGACAGTATCATTCTTCTTTATGGCTAATACTCCACTGATTATATACACCACATTGTCTTTATCCACTCACCTGCTGATGGACAGCTAGGCTGATTCTATAAGTTGGATATTGTGAATAGTACTGTAGTCAACATGGATGTGCAGCTGTCTATTACTGACTTATTTGAGCACACATGTGGGTATGCACATGTGGACACACACACACACACACACACACACACACACAGTTGGGGAAGGAAGAGTAATATAAATGGATCATATGACAGCTCTACTTCTGAATTTTGGAAAGATCCTTATACCAGTTCCCCCAGTGGCTACACTAATTGTCATCCCTACCAACAATGTAAAGGGCCTTTTCCAGCTACGCCAACACATGCTTTGTTTTCTGTTTGTGGTGATGGTCACTCTTCTTCTTAGTGATAGCCTTCTGACTAGGGTCAGATGACATTTCAGTGCAGTCTCCTATCATCACCTGCCTCGTGGCTAAAGATGTTGATTAGTTTCCATGCATTTATTGGCTGTTTGTTCTATTTTTGGAAAGCACTATGTTCATTTGCCTATTTGTTGATTGGAATATTTGTCCTCTGAAGGGAGGGATTAATCCTTTGCATTGTTTATTTATTTATTTTAGAATAGTAATATAAATATATATCTAAAGAACTCTGGCCATATATGAACATGGAGGGGTTGTGCCACCTTGTCCTGGCACCTCAGGAGGAGTAGGGATAGCAGAGACTCCAAGGCAGCCAAGGCTGGACCCTCTAGCTCCTCATCTAGCTTCTGCTTCTGTGTCACTTGAATTCCAAACACTAGTGCCCACCAGAAACCTCAGAATGTGACTGCCCGTGGAGACAGTCTTTAAAGGCACAGTTGGGTTATGAAAGCAAATGGGGGGGTGGTTCTTACCTGATCTGTCTAGTGTGCTTCTAAGAAGAGGGGATTAGGTGCAACGATTTCCACTTAAACACCAAAATGAGGCTTAATCCCATATAGGAACATAACCTGGAAAAGTATGCCAACTAGAAAGAGAATTAGTAAGAAAGGGGGGGAAATAACTCAGTTGCCCATGCAACCTGTCCAAGAAGAGGAGATACAGACATGCTAGCAATGTCCAAGGTACCTGACACTGAGACGTTTTACTGTCAGTTAACCAATAGACATTCTGGTGTGCTGAGAGGGACGTACATGGGTAGAGGAGACCAGGACACAGGCATACACAGAAAATCCTGGATGTTCAGCTTCCAGAACTGTAAGAAATAAATTTATCTGTTCAAGTCACCCTGCCGCTGTGATATTTGTTTAGGATAGCCCCCAGCAAGCTCTGTAGAGGACACTTTTCTAGTATTGAAGTATTTTCTGTTTCCTAGAAGAAAATGTACCCCAAACTTACCTGTCTTTCCCCTGTGGTCTCTGAGTTCATCCTCACTTGAGAGGCCCCACACCCTTCTGATTATCTAGCAAGTTTTGCTGTTGTCTTTATTGCTGTCTTATCCGGCTTCATTTGTTTCATTCCTTGCTACAACTTATCTCTTATAATCTACATGTGCTGAGTTTCAAATTTTTCAAGGATTCCCAAATATAAAACTATATTGTCTATATTCCCCCATTACTGGGTATTGACTAATACCCCTGTTGTTTATAAATCATAGAAAGTGTTGAAATTATGTCATAGGAGCACATTTTAGACCGAAGAAGATACAATCTACTCTTAGGTGAAGATGGGAAGTTATTTTTAAAATTCACCATTTTGAAAGAGATAGTGCATACATAATTCACAAGGACTAAAACTGTGGAGGAATATCCACTACCATATTAGCAACAGCTATCATATTCAGTACGATCGGTTGCCTTCACTAAACATATAATCCATACGACCTAAACAGCAAGCATTTAGAACTTACTTCATTCTGCGCATCTCCCAAGACTGGGCAAAGACACAAACAGGACACAATGTCTACAAAGATGCAGAACCATGGGGGAATTCCTGGGTGGACCGGATTCAGGGTTCAGTAGAATTGCTTATGTGTGTACTTCCTGGTACTGGGGTTACAAGCCAAGCCACTCACAGAAGCTTACCGTACCCAGTGTTCTAACTCTTGGCTACACCCTACCCCACTGAGTAAGTTGTTCGACATTTAATTCTGATTTAGTTCTTCACAGAGCTTCATAACAGGGTAGAGATCTATTTATCACTGAAGTCAGCCCACATGCCATTCATGCACACACATTGTCAGGATCTGAGGAGATGGCTCACTGGGTAAGAACCTGCTGTCCAAGCATGGGGTTCTCAGGGAAGACCCTCAGCAACCATGGAAAGATCTGGACATGGCAGCACACCCATACCCCAGTGCTGACAGGGTAGAGACAGGCAAATCCCATGGGGTCCCTGGCCAGCCTGTCTAGGCAGAACAATCCATTGAGACCATGTCTCAAAAACTCAGGAAAGCAACAGAGGTGACACCCAACAGTAACCTTGAGCTCTATAATGTGCCCTCAGAGGTTTACACACACACACACACACACACACACACACACACACACTCATTCACATACACACTTCCTCTACTCACCTATAACTTTTCTAAAGACAACTGTCAAAGGAGTCTCAAAGGCTAAACGTTTCTGTAGACTAAGAATAATAGGACAGAATTGTCTACTGTCTACTGTCTCAAAAAGTAAACTCCTGGATGATGCTGTCACCAGGCCCTCCCTCCAGAGCCACCAAGAAGCCTGCAGAGGCATCAGGGTCAGGGCACACCCATACAAGGTGACCACAAGAGTTGTTTTCACCATGCACACTGCCTTGAAAGGGCTTGCGCAACAGGGATGCTTTTAAAGAGTCAGCCCTGGGGAATTTTCATCCCTCAGCTGCCCCACAGAGGGAAGGGGCAGCAGGGTCTCCAAGTCTCTGAAATTAGCAGCACATAGCCAGGTTCAGAAAAACAATCTCTCTCTCTCTCTCTCTCTCTCTCTCTCTCTCTCTCTCTCTCTCTCTGTGTGTGTGTGTGTGTGTGTGTCTGTGTGTCTGTGTGTCTGTGTGTCTGTGTGTCTGTGTGTCTGTCTGTGTGTCTCTGTGTGTGCTATCTGTCTCTCTGTCTTTCTCTGTGTATATGTGTGTGTTATCTGTCTGTCTCTGTGTGTGCCTCTGTGTTCTCTCTCTGTATGTGTCTGTGTGTATGTGCTATCTGTCTGTGTCTCTCTGTCTGTGTGTGTGTGTGTGTGTGTGTGTGTGTGTGTATGTGTGTGCTGTCAGTCTTGGTGTGTGCCTCTGTGTTCTCTCTCTCTCTCTCTCTCTCTCTCTCTCTCTCTCTCTTTCAAGTTCTTCCAAATGCTGAGACCTTTAATAGGAAGACAGTCTCCACTCTTCCACCATAAGCAATCTATGCTCTGACTTCTCCAGGAGCCAGACATGAGCGCTGTAATCTATTCACAAAGGCAGAGATATGTTGGATTTGGTTGTGGAAAGGGACTCTGAGGAAATGCTCCGCCTGTCAAGCTCAGACTGCAAACAGAACTTCCTCAGCATTGTTTCTTCCCAGGAAGTAGCCTCTTGCTGTGACAAAGGTTTGCAAACACTGACAAGCCCATGTTCCTACCCAAGCTGCACCAGCAGTAACCAAGGTATATTTGGTAATCATTCCTTCCTCTCTATGCTCACTTTCCCCTTAAAATGCAAAATCTGTCATCATTAGAGGTTGCTGGGAAGATTAACCAGTGTTAAAAGACACTCAGTGAAATGTTTGTCATGTAAACATGAAGAACTGAGCTGGGATCCCCGGGCATGGTGGCTCACATCTGTAATCCCAGGACATCCTCGGGACAAAGGGAAATGGAGATGGAAGACTTCTTGGGAGCCCCTTGGCCTCCTCACCCGGCGTGGGAGACAACAACAAAGAATCTTCACTAAAGACTAAGGGTGATGACCAACATCTGAGGTGGTCCTGACTCAACATGCAACAATGGTATACACACGAGTGCACGAGTACGTGTGCGCGCGCGCGCGCGCGCGCGCACACACACACACACACACACACACACACACATCTTAAACACATACACACATCTTACACACAAATATACACACATACTCACACACATCTTAAACATAAACACAAACATACACACATACCCATACATATCTTATACACGTACCCATACATACCTTTTACACACACACACACACACACACACAGCCCTGTGGGTTTTGTTTTGTTTCAGTCTCCTGAAAAATTATGGAAGCTAACTATTGTTGCTAAGAACATCCAAAGTGCAGCTGCTGTAAAGGGAGAAAAAAAATCACTCAAGTGAAGTTCTTATCTGTCTTTAAATTTCACCTTTCTTTGAAATAAGAGAACCTTTTATAATTCTTCAGAATCTGAAAACAAGTCACAGGAAATTGGTAGATGAACGTTTTTCAGACAGCAAGGGCCAAGAGAAGTAGTTTTGTTACCACTCCTAATTCCTCTGTTTTGAAGGAAATGAGGAAAGTGCCTCTCTCATGTCTCCATCATGGTGGTGGGGCTCAACTAAAGAAAAGGGTGGGAATCAGACAGCAAGGGCAAAAAGCGGATAAGTCTTGGAGCTGAAGTCCAAAGGCAGGCTGAAGCATGTTCCAGTAGGAGGCTGCTTGCCCGGGACACGCAAAACCACCTGTTCCATCTCCAGTGCCATGAAAGGGGAGGGAGCAAAAGATGGGGAGAAGAGTGGGGAGCGGGAAAAGGAGAAGGAGAAGGATGGGGAGGATGGGTGGGGAAAAAGAAGGGAGAACAAGAGAGGGATATGAAAGAGGAACAAGAGAGGGACTTGAGAGTGAGGACAGAACGGCAGTTAATGAAAGAGGGGGAAAGAGGAGGAGGGAGAGAAAGGGAAAGGGAGAAAGTAAGAGAGAGAAACACACAGAGAAAAACAGAGACAGACAGACAGACAGACAGACAGACAGACAGAGACAGAAAGAAGGAAATTGACCTGTACCTATTGTGCCTGATAAATAATCCAAGGTCTTCAAGTATCCTAATGTCTCTTCAGAAAGACCCTTAGTGATCTTGAAGATTGTAAGACTGTCACACTCTGGCACACTAAAGATGATAACATTGCTGCTGGATAAAGACAGCCACGCACTCACATAGCATGTCTCTTCAGACAAACCCCAAGACGTTGGATTTGACAAGGTTGATTCTGTTTGCCTCAAAATAGGGGTTTATCTTCATTAAAAGGTCTCACAAAATCACAGCAAACTAAATCCCACTTAATGCTTTATTGTGAGCCTTACCTTAAGTAAGAAGATAAAATAGCAGCGCCAAGGCTGCTCTGGAACTCTGGGCTATCTGCTTGTTATATTAAGGCTGATCGAGTGCCAAGACGTTTGTTTCTCCCTCTCTACTGGAAGGGATCCTGGGCAGGAAGATTTAATGTGGTGAATGCTTTACTTGCTATTTGAAGAATTCTCTTGCAAGATATAGAGTCCCTTTAATTTTTCCCAGGCAGTGCTAGAAGTTGCTACGGAAGTGACAGAAATGGAAAATACTCTAAAACAACCAGTGACTTCTAGAGGTGGGTTGTTTCAACTTTCCCCCAGGACTTAACACCTTAAATTCAAAGACTGGACCAGCCTCTCCTTTCTCTATTTCCTACCTTCTTTTTTCCACCCTGCCCTCCTTCCTAGCAGAGCAACAGAAGAGGAGTTTTGGAGACTGTTGGAATCCACCTCAGGACAAAGGCAGAACAGAGAATCCAACCCAGTCCTCTGTCTGCACACAAGCCAGCAGGACCCACGCTGCTTCTGATTTACTCGGCTGTGTTGCAGTGGAAGACTGCATTTCCACAGAAGTCTAGAAGCAGACATCTGTTGTGTTGGCATCCATATACATTTCCCCCCTCTGAGAACTATATCCTGGTTTTGCTCTAGGAAAAATTCCTGCATCCTAGTACTGTGTGCCTGGAAGATTACTGACCTCCACCCTCTGATCCTCGGAAGCAGGGAGCTTTGGGGACAGATTGAGGTCTCTATTGCCTGCAATTTAGGAAGAGGAATCAGGTAAACGCTCTCTTCATAGCCACAGTGCAGAAAGTTTTATGAATGTAGCCAAACGCCTCGGCAGCAGAATCTAAAAATTAAAATCTGGTGGCATCATTAAGTCAAGATTAAGCCACACCTTGAAAAATAAAGATTCCTGGGAAGACCTGGGGATGGTAAGGGGCTGAATGTGCTCAAAATATATTGAATATATGCACATATGAAATCCTCAAAGAGTAGAAGTATTATATTAATTGTTTAAAGATCCCCATCCCCCCACCTGGGAAATCTCAGATACATGAGCTATTTATTAAATTCCTTTGAGTTTATACTTAGCTCAGATTTTACCTGGAATGATGAATGCTATAAAGTAAATGAATCGATATATTGCCTGCAGCTTCCCGCCCAGCTGGTGGTGGGGAAGCCGGAGGGTCACCCAGCGTGCCAGGTGCTCAGAACCATCCGGCGGCGGCGGCAGAACCAGGTACCCGACACAGCCCGAGCTTAAGACCTTCGGGGACTCAGGCCTGGTGTGGGAATTGGGCACAGAATAGCGGGTGCACTCTGCACTCGCGCGCGGGGCGGACCCCGAGCTCCCTGCAGGCAGCTGCCCTATTGCCTGCAGCTTCCCGCCCAGCTGGCAGTGGGGAAGCCGGAGGGTCACCCAGCGTCCCAGGTGCTCAGAACCATCCGGCGGCGGCGGCAGAACCAGGTACCCGACACAGCCCGAGCTTAAGACCTTCGGGGACTCAGGCCTGGAGTGGGAATTGGGCACAGAATAGCGGGTGCACTCTGCACTCGCGCGCGGGGCGGACCCCGAGCTCCCTGCAGGCAGCTGCCATATTGCCTGCAGCTTCCCGTCCAGCTGGTGGTGAGGAAGCCAGAGTCAGCCAGTGTGCCAGGTACCCAGACCCAGCCGGAGGCCGAACCAGCCTCCCATCCAGCCAGTGGCAGGGAAGCTGGAAACCGGACCCAGCCAGCTTCCCAGCAGCTTGGGACCAGCAGGCGGAACCAGATAACTGAGATATCCCAACTTTAAGACCCCTGGGGAAACAGGATATCAGACAGCGAACCCTGAGCAGGAGCAGTGCAGAGCAGCCGCCCAACAGGCGGAACCAAATACCTGGGATATCCTGAGGTTAAGACCTCGGGGGACTCAGGCCACCTGTCAGCAATCTGTGAGCAAGAGCCCCGCAGGACAGTGATTCAGGTATCCCAGTCACTGGGAAATAGCCTTACAACCCCACAGGAGGGTCAAGCACCAGCTAGTATCTACAGGACCAACTAACACCAGAGTTAACCAGATGGCAAAAGGCAAACGTAAGATCGCTACTAACAAAAATCAAGGCAATATGGCGGCATCCGAACCCAGTTCCCCAACAGCAATAAATATTGGATACACCGAAACACCAGAAAAACAAGACTCAGATCTAAAATCACTGGTCAGGATGCTGATAGAGGAACACTTAGATAAATCTCTTAAAGTAATACATGAGAAAATAGATCAAAAGCTAGAAGCCATTGCAAGACAAACACAATTAAATCCCAGATATCTCAACACACCAGAAAAACAAGACTCAGATCTAAAATCACTGGTAAAGATGCAGATTGAGGATCACTTAGATAAATTTCTTAAAGTAATAGAGGAGAAAATAGATCAAAAACTAGAAGCCCATACAAGGCAGACACAAAAATCACTTAAAGAAATCCAGGAGAATATAGAGCAAAAAGTGAATCCCAATAAGGGGGAGAAACAAAAATCACCCAAAGAAATACAAGAGAACATGGGTCAACGAGTAGAAGTCATAAAGGAGGAAACACAAAAATCCCTTAAAGAATTACAGGAAAACACAAACAAGCAACTGAAAGATCTGAGCAAAACCATACAAAATCTAAAAACAGAAGTAGAAACAACTAAGCAATCGCAAAGGGAGACAATGTTGGAAATAGAAAACCTTGGGAAGAAATCAGGAGTCATAGATGCAAATATCAACAATAGAATACAAGAGATAGAAGACAGAATCTCAGATGCTGAAGATACCATAGGAACCATGGATTCAACAATTAAAGAAAATGCAAAATGCAAAAAGCTGGTAACCCAAAACATTCAGGAAATCCAGGACACAATGAGAAGACCAAACCTAAGGATTATAGGGATAGATGAGAATGAAGATCTACAACTTAAAGGGCCAGCAAATATCTTCTACAAAATTATGGAAGAAAATTTCCCCAACCTAAAGAGAGAGATGCCCATGAATATACAAGAAGCCTATAGAACCCCAAATAGACTGGACCAGAACAGAAATACTTCCCGTCACATAATAGTCAAAACCCCAAATGTACTAAACAAAGAAAGAATATTAAAGGCAGTAAGAGAAAAAGGACAAGTAACATATAAAGGAAGACCTATCAGAATTACACCAGACTTCTCACCTGAGACCATGAAAGCTAGAAGATCCTGGGCAGACCTTATGCAGACCCTAAGAGAACACAAACTTCAGCCAAGACTACTATACCCAGCGAAACTCTCAATTGCCATAGATGGGGAAACCAAGATATTCCACGACAAAACCAAATTTGCAAGATACTTATCTACAAACCCAGCCCTACAAAGGATAATAGGGGAAAAAAACCAACACAAGGGGGGAAACAACACCCCAGAAGAAACAAGATAGAAACCCCATCTCATCCAACCCAAAAGAAGAGAACCACTCAAATACAAATAATAATAACAATTCCCAAAATGTCAGGAAGTAATAATTACTATTCCTTAATATCTCTTAATATCAATGGACTCAATTCCCCAATCAAAAGACACAGACTAACAGACTGGATACGGAAACAGGACCCTACATTTTGCTGCATACAGGAAACACATCTCAGTGTCAAAGACAAACACCTCCTTAGAGTAAAAGGCTGGAAGACAGTTCTACAAGCAAATGGTCCCAGGAAACAAGCTGGAGTAGCCATTCTAATATCAGATAAAATCGACTTTCAACCTAAAGTCATCAAAAGAGACACAGAAGGTCACTTCCTGCTTGTCAAAGGGAAAATCCACCAAGAAGAATTCTCAATACTGAACATCTATGCACCAAATGCAAGGGCACCCTCATTCGTAAAAGAAACTTTACTAAAGCTTAAAGCACACATCGCACCTAACACAATGATTGTAGGTGACTTCAACACTCCACTCTCCTCAATGGACCGATCAGGAAAGCAGAAACTAAACAGGGACACAGTGAAACTAATTGAAGCTTTGGACCAATTGGATTTAACAGATATATATAGAACATTCCATCCTAAAACAAAAGAGTATACCTTTTTCTCAGCACCGCACGGTACCTTCTCAAAAATTGATCATATAATTGGTCACAAGACAGACCTCAACAAATACAAGAAGACCGAACTAATCCCATGTCTCCTATCGGATCACTATGGAGTAAAAGTGGTCTTCAATAGCAAGAAGAACTACAGAAAGCCCACATACACATGGAAACTGAACAATACTCTACTCAATGACACCCTGGTCAAGGAAGAAATAAAGAAAGAAATCAAAGACTTTTTAGACTTCAATGAAAATGAAGGTACGACCTACCCAAATCTCTGGGATACAATGAAAGCAGTGCTAAGAGGAAAACTCATAGCCCTGAGTGCCTCCAAAAAGAAACTGGAAAGAGCATACACTAGCAACTTAACAGCACACCTGAAGGCGCTGGAACAAAAAGAAGCTAACTCACCCAGGAGGAGTAGAAGAGAGGAAATCATCAAACTAAGGGCTGAAATCAATCAAGCAGAAACAAAGAGAACCATACAAAGAATCAACAAAACCAAGAGCTGGTTCTTCGAGAAAATCAACAAGATAGATAAGCCCTTAGCTAGACTAACCAAAGGGCACAGAGATAGTATCCAAATTAACAAAATTAAAAATGAAAAGGGGGATATAACAACAGAAACAGAGGAAATTCAAAAGATCATCAGATCCTACTACAAAGGCCTATACTCAAAACAACTGGAGAATCTGGAGGAAATGGACAATTTCCTAGACAGATACCAAATACCAAAATTAAATCAGCATCAAGTAGACCAGCTAAACAGTCCCATAACCCTTAAAGAAATAGAAGGGGTTATAGAAAGCCTCCCAACCAAAAAAAGTACGGGACCAGATGGTTTTAGTGCAGAATTCTACCAGACCTTCAAAGAAGACTTAACACCAATACTCTTCAAACTATTCCACAAAATAGAGACAGAAGGGACACTGCCCAACTCATTCTTCGAAACCACAATTACGCTGATACCTAAACCACAAAAAGATCCAACAAAGAAAGAGAACTACAGGCCAATTTCTCTTATGAATATAGATGCAAAAATACTAAATAAAATCCTAGCCAACCGAATCCAAGAGCATATCAAAACGATCATTCACCATGATCAAGTAGGCTTCATTCCAGGAATGCAGGGATGGTTCAATATACGGAAATCCATCAATGTAATCCACTACATAAACAAACTAAAAGAAAAAAACCACATGGTCATCTCATTAGATGCTGAAAAAGCATTTGACAAAATTCAGCATCCTTTCATGCTAAAAGTCTTGGAAAGAGCAGGAATTCAAGGCCCATACCTAAACATAGTAAAAGCAATCTACAGCAAACCAGTAGCCAACATCAAAATAAATGGAGAGAAACTTGAAGCAATTCCACTAAAATCAGGGACTAGACAAGGCTGTCCTCTCTCTCCATATCTTTTCAATATAGTACTTGAAGTTCTAGCGAGAGCAATCAGACAACATAAGGAAGTCAAAGGGATACAAATTGGAAAGGAAGAAGTCAAAGTATCATTATTTGCAGATGATATGATAGTCTACTTAAGCGATCCAAAAAACTCCACCAGAGAACTTCTACAGCTGATAAACAACTTCAGCAACGTGGCTGGTTATAAAATTAACTCAAGCAAATCAGTAGCCTTCTTGTACTCAAAGGACAAGCAGGCTGAGAAAGAAGTTAGGGAAATAACACCCTTCACAATAGCCACAAACAACATAAAGTACCTTGGCGTAACTCTAACCAAACAAGTGAAAGATCTGTATGACAGGAACTTCAAGTCCCTGAAGAAAGAAATCGAAGAAGACCTCAGGAGATGGAAAAATATTTCTTGCTCCTGGATTGGCAGGATCAATATAGTAAAAATGGCCATCTTGCCAAAAGCAATCTACAGATTCAATGCAATCCCCATCAAAATCCCAAATCAATTCTTCATAGATCTAGAAAGAGCAATTCTCAAATTCATCTGGAGCAACAAAAAACCCAGGATAGCTAAAACTATTCTCAACAATAAAAGGACTTCTGGGGGAATCAATATCCCTGACCTCAAGCAGTACTACAGAGCAATTGTGTTAAAAACTGCATGGTATTGGTACAGCAACAGGCAGGTAGATCAATGGAATAGGATTGAAGACCCAGAAATTAACCCACAGACTTATGGTCACTTGATCTTTGATAAAGGAGCCACAACCATCCGGTGGAAAAAAGATAGCCTTTTCAACAAATGGTGCTGGTTCAACTGGAGGTCAACATGCAGAAGAATGCGAATTGACCCACTCCTATCTCCTTGTACTAAGATCAACTCCAAGTGGATCAAGGACCTCCACATAAAACCAGACACACTGAAACTATTAGAAAAGAAACTTGGGAAGACCCTGGAGGACTTGGGCACAGGGGAAAAGTTCCTGAACAGAACACCAATAGCTTATGCTCTAAGATCAAGAATCGACAAATGGGACCTCATAAAATTACAAAGTTTCTGCAAAGCAAAGGACACTGTCAGAAGGACAAAACGGCAACCAACAAAGTGGGAAAAGATCTTCACCAACCCCACATCCGACAGAGGGCTAATATCCAATATATACAAAGAACTCAAGAAGTTAGACGACAAAGAACCAAATAACCCTATCAAAAAATGGGGCACAGAGCTAAACAAAGAATTCTCACCAGAAGAAATTCGGATGGCCGAGAAACACCTTAAAAGATGTTCAACATCATTAGTCATCAGGGAAATGCAAATCAAAACAACCCTGAGATTCCACCTCACACCAGTCAGAATGGCTAAGATTAAAAACTCAAGAGACAACAAGTGCTGGCGAGGATGTGGAGAAAGAGGAACACTCCTCCACTGTTGGTGGGATTGCAAAATGGTAAAACCGCTCTGGAAATCAGTTTGGCGGTTCCTCAGAAAATTGGGCATGTTACTTCCAGAGGACCCTGGCATACCACTCCTGGGCATATACCCAGAGGATTCCCCTGCATGCAATAAGGACACATGCTCCACTATGTTTATAGCAGCCTTGTTTATAATAGCCAGAAATTGGAAGCAGCCCAAATATCCCTCAAAGGAGGAATGGATACAGAAAATGTGGTATATTTATACAATGGAATACTACACAGCAATTAAAAATAATGAATTCATGCAATTTGTAGGTAAATGGTTAGACCTGGAAAATATCATCCTGAGTGAATTAACCCAATCACAAAAGAATGCACATGAAATGCAATCACTGATAAGTGGATATTAATGAGCCCAGAAGCCCTAAATACTCAAGACACAAATAGCAAGTCAAATGATTCCCAAGAAGAAGAAAGGAGAGGACCCTGGGCCTGTAAAGATTGCTTCCAGTTTAGTAAAGAAACCGAGGGGGGAGGGGGAATTATTGGGGAACAGATGGGGGGGAGAGGAACTATGGGAACTATGGTGGGTGGGAACTGGGAAAGGGGAAAGCCTTTGGAATGTAAACATAGAATATAGAAAATAAAATTAAAAAAAAAAAAAAAAAAAAAAAAAGTAAATGAATCCCGGCTCCTCAAGCCCTGAGTCCAAAGTGAATTCATAGTCACTGGAAATGGTTTTCTTTAAAGGCACACTACTTGACAGTGATTGGAGATTTTCAAATGGGCTATGACTTAGGGAAATCTCTACTTGGTGATGGAGATATGGAAAGAGGAAAACAAGAAGCCTTCAATAAGACAACCCAGGGGTGAATGACGGCCAGCCCACAGAGAGCAAGCTCACTGTTGTCCTCAATAAGGAACTCAGTGACTCCAGGGGAGGGCATGGGCTCACTGGATAAAATAGTTGTTGGGTACTTTTCAGAGATTCTAAGTGGATAACACTCATTCAATACCTGGGATAGCACTATACCATTTTTTAATATTAATCACCTTAACCTATATTTAGGCTAGCACAGGATGCCCATTGCTGTCCACTGAGAATCAGGAGAACACTAATACCAGAGGGTGTGTTACCTGACCATATTCTTTCTTTATCTGAGCACAAATGAAAAAAATCTGGCTCAGAAGGAAGCCAGAGGGACACTCAATTGTGAGTTTATTCTAAAAAGGATTCTACACATCTGTCTCAATACCCACTGATTGTTTCCCCAATGTGAACCTTTTTAAATGCCTCTCGATTTCTGACTTTGGGGCAACAGAAGTAGGGGTAAAACCAGACAGGGGGTTGAGTGCAGTACATCTTACAGTCACCACCTGGTGGCAGTGTATTTAATTAGCAGGACAGCTTGAGAGGAACATAATAAATAAATGGCTCTTAGCTTTACCTCAGCAATGATAAAGTCATTTTGTGATTCTATATTAGGATCAAAAATTCCCAGGACAAGGGAACTAAAGCTTGAAAAATCAACACAACAAAAACCAGGAATGTGAAGGGATTAGCTACAGACTAATCTAGTCTAGTGATTCAGTTAACAACAATATGACCCTCCCAAAGAGGGGAGCTCCTAGCACTAGCAATGCTAGCTAAGTCCAAGTCTATGTGACCAGGCTATATGGAGGATAAGATGGTTTAGCAAAGAAACAAGTGAACGAAATATGTCAGACACACCATTAACTGATGAAAAGAATTCCAGGTAGAGGGAGTAACAAGGGTAAAGGCCCTGGGGTAGGACATGCTTAGATTCCCAGGCTAGCGCAGGAGCAAAGAGAAGAGATGAATGAATGCGGCTGCAGAGAAAAGGATGCATCAGAGTTGTAGGGCTTTGCATATCCCAGTCAGGCCTGTAACTTCTTCTACGTGGACTTACTTGGAAATTAAAGGGAAGGAAGGGATATGATATGCTTTATACTCTAAAACAGTCATTTGCCACGGTTGCTGCATAAAAATAAGATGACAGAAAGGCAAGTAGACAGGGGATAAGAGTTATACCAAGGCAAAAGGTGCTAGATAGACAGACAGACAAACATACAGACAGAGAGATATGTACATACATATGTAGATACACAGGTACATAGATACGTGGCTGATCGAGATATGAGAACATATACAAACATGTGTATATATGTCTTATATAAATCCACATAATATATTTGCCTATGTACACTTAAATATACATGGATACTTACCAAAAACATGCATTCCATTTCACTGTGTTTACAAATATTTAAGAAACATAGTTTTCTTCTTCTGAAAATAATTTTTGTGAAAATTTATATAACCACTTAGTTTTCATTTACAAACAAAATGTCGCTGGCACAGAGAAGGCACCAATCTGAAGAGGAAATCCAATGCTCAGTAGGTGGGTGGACACACCTCTTAGGCAACCTATCTGCAAGATCTGTGTTGACGATGGAATGGGATTCTTGATAGAAAAACATACTGATTAGATGAATGCTACATGCTCTCTAAACTGTCCTGTGATTTCTTCTGGATACTGCTAAACACACACACACACACACACACACACACACACACACACACACAAATATGCATGCACACATGTACGTTTAATTTATTTCTCCTTCCAATTGGAGGCATTTTTGGCAGAAGGGAATTAAGAGACATGGCAGGCTGTGGTGTAGAACACTGGTGTCACACACAAGGTCCTTGACTTGACCCCTAGTACAGAGAGATAGCAGTAGACATGGTGAGCGCAAGAGCAAGGGAGCAAGAGATGGGGAGAAGGAGAGAGAGAGAGAGAGAGAGAGAGAGAGAGAGAGAGAGAGAGAGAGAGAGAGACTATGACCATAAGCTAGTGCAATCTCCTGTAGCAGATAACTGGCTGTCCCTGTGCTCATTTGCCCTTCCTTAGGCAGAGGCCTTCGAATGCCTTCCCAGGCTCCTTTGCAGGTAGGTGGAGCCTTGCAACTGAATTCATGACACTAGAATGAGCCTGAAGTTATGGGTGTGATCTTTGCACAAAAAAATAAATTGTGCAATTTCTGAGAGTGAAGTGTGGAGGGAGTGAAGTCCCAGGAAAGAAAGGAAGACCCTAGAGCTCTGAGCTAGATGTAATTGGGACTGCATGGTGACATGTGACAATGTCTGGAGCCATTTATTATCTGCCTTGACTGAAGGGGAGGTGCTACTGGCATACAGTGAGCGAGGCCAGAAATGTTGGTAAGTACACAAGACAGGTCTTCACAACAGTGTCTTGGGCCCATCCCAAACATCACCAGTGCCAGGGTTAAAAGACTTCATTCTAAGACGGTAGTTCTTAACCTCCCTAATGCTGCCCCCTTTTAATACAGTTTCTCATGCTGTGGTGACCTGCAACCATAAAATTATTTTCACTGCTATTTAACTGCGATTTTGCTACTGTTGAGAATGTTCCCTATTTTCTGATGGACTCGGGGGCTCACAACCCACAGGTTGAGAACCACTGTTGTCGAATATTACTTCTCAAACCCCTGTTCCCAGTCATCAGCAGCGCCTCTCCCTGAGATGCAAACTTCTGCATCGGGAAGGTAGGGCTGGACTAGAGAGTCTGCATTTCTAAGAAGCTGCCTTGGGGATGGTGTAGCAACAAGAAGAAAGAGATGTAGATCCAAATGATCTCATGGTGCACACACGCCTGTGGCCTTCGTCTATACTGGCTGCTGTGTGAGGGGGTTGGGATTCAAACTTTGGGGCCTCCATCTACACTGGCTTGTGGATGAGTGGGTTGGGATTCAAACTTGTTCATCTGTCCCCCTGAGCTTCGTTTCAGACTTGGGTGTCTGGGTGGCTGGTGCTTGTGCAGCTATGTGCTCTGAAGATCAATGTTCACTACCTACCCGGGATAGAACCCGCTAGCTTCTATCAGTCACTCTTACTTTTACATCCTGGAAATACTGTGCATTCATACACTGTTCCACTCCATCTGTTTGGGAAGCGAACCAGAAGGCCCTGAAGATGGCTTTTTTCTAGAAAAGAATAGACAGAGAGAGAAAGAAAGAATCAAAGTGTTTTGGTGACTGCTAGGCACACCTGAATAAAGTGTACTCATCTCCTTTGGCTAGTATAATAAGTATGTGAAAGGTTATAGGCTTAACACCATGTAAATATATCATCTTACTGTTCACATGGCCAAAGTCTAAGATGGATCGCAACGGAAGTGCCACTGTGTGCCTTCCTTCTGAAGATGTTAAAACCCCACTTCCTTGTGCTTTCTCTGATTCTGGATGCTGGATAACCTCCTTGGCTCCTGGCCCTTCCCTCTGTCTTTAACGGCAGACATAATTGACCGGATCCCTCACATGCTCTGTATCCCTGGTTCTCTCACAAAACTCCTCTTCCATTTATGAGGATTCTTGTAATTAATTGAGTTCATCCAAAAATATGAGACAATCTGTCATTCCGTTAGCTAGTTAGCACATAATCTTAGTTCCATGTGAATTCTAATTGTCCTTTGCCATGAAAACTGCTGTATCTTGTGAATTAGGATAAAGATATTTCAAGTAACTATTATTCTGCCTACCAAGAAGGACTAAAAAGCAGGATGGATGGGCAACTAGAAGGTGATACATAAAGATGCCAGTTTGGGAATCATAGCCAAGATGTGCACGAGGAGGGAGGGAGAAGAAGGGCCAGTTGAGAACCAAATAAGAGAATCTTCTGGTCACTTCTAGAGTTGATTAACTGCAGGGTAGTCTGACAAAGCAAGCATGCCCCATTACTCTTTATGTTGTTTCGGGATAAAAAAAATTCCAGTGGTCATAAGTCAGGGGAAAGAGTTATGCAGATTAAGGCTGTCTAAGAGTTCTCTGGAACCTTCTGCAGTCTGCGCTCAGAACATTTGATATCCATGCCGTATAATAGTTTCTGTAAATTAAACTTCTTAATCTAACTTTATGATAAGAGGAATCGTCCTGTATTTCAGGCATTCCCTGGAGTGCAACATCCCAGAAAACCAATTACCTGGAGGAATTCAGGAAACGTGCGTGGATTAACAACAACTAGCACGTGTAGACAGATGTGGTAGCTTCCTGCTTAGAACCCTGTTCCCCTACTGCAAAATTCCTGTGGGTTAGGAAGAGGACACTAGTCCCATTTTAAAGATGTAAAATACAAGATTCAAAAGTTAAGAACTAATCTGCATGTAAGGGAGACATATGTAGAACTCTGGTTTAAAACTGTAATTTCTAATTTCAGGTCCACCTCTTAAAAAGTTCTTTTTTTCTTTTTTATTTCTTGTGTGTGTGTGTGTGTGTGTGTGTGTGTGTGTGTGTCTGTGTGTGTGTCTGTGTGTCTGTGTGTCTGTGTGTGTCTGAGTGTGGGAGTGTGTGTGCAATATGTATGTATGTGGGTATGAAGATCCATATATGTAAACATGTATAAGTACATGTCAAGTTACACTTGTGGTGTTTGGTCCTAGCCTTTCACCTTGTTTGAAAGTATGTCTATTTTGTAACACTGTGGACACCAGACAAGCTGGGCTGTAAGCTTCCAGGGATTCACCTGCCTCTCCACAGTTATCCCCCTGCACCCAAAGTTGTCTTGTGGAATTAGCGTGTGAAAGCTTTTACAACAATTTATAACGCAAGTTCCCAAGAAACAGGCATGCTCTTTGTTCTCTGAAGTCTGGAGTGTTACACACAGAAGACTTGCCTTTGTCTTGTGGGTTTGTTGATTCTTTATTGTCAGTTAACAAAGCATCACCTTTTGAGTGTCTATTGCATTCGGGGGCACTGGTAAGGAACTAGATGGACAGGGTCCTTGATTCTGTGCAGCTGACCATCCAACGAGTGGGAAAGTGACCAGGGTAACTTCGAGGAATAATATATCCTATGAGGAAAGTAAAGGCAGTTGAGCAGGGCAGAACAGGAAGACCTTTATGTAGATGGAAATGGTCTAGTAGAGGAGTCTAAACTTCAGCCAACATCTGAAGACTTGATAAGGAGACACCAGCAACACAGAGATTGAGGACAGAGTCTTCCAGGAAGAGGGAATGAGACTGAAAAGGTCCTACAGAGGAAGTTAGTGTGACCAGGTCCCAGAAAGGAAACCCTCTCTCCGATATCCACAACATATACCACAAGAATTGGCACATCTGTTAAACTTAACAATAAATTGCACTGTCAAGGACTGAACCACCCTCCAACTCTTATAGTGAATCCTATTCAGTCAAGGCTTGTGTTCCTTTATCATAAAATCATTTTCCTGTTCATATCTCTAATTGGTGGCCATGTTTAAGCCCAGCAAATGGCATGCAGTGGATATTACATGTTGAATGAATGAATGAATGAATGAATGAGAAGTTCAACTAAACCCAACCTCAAACTAACCCTTTAAGTCTCTTACCAATTAACATGCTAAATGACAGATCACGTGCCATCCCAGAGGGTTTTCCTGTTTCATGCGCATCGGGTGTAACATCAATCCCATAGACCCTTCTTCCTCTGCAAGCAAATTATTTCCCATCATTTTGGTAAGACTACCTCTGCTTCCACACCCCTACCACCATCTGAGGTCAAAGAAGTGTCTACATATCCTCCTGGCCTAATGAGAGCACACCCAAGCCCTGCTTTAGGAGGGGGCACATGTTACAGTCTGGACAACGGCGTCTCTAGGCACTCTTTACAGACTTAAAAGCCATCCTTGAAACATGGGAGTGGGGGACATTACTTACCACCTGGAATAAAATGAGATGAGACGCCACCTGAGACAGAGGCATGACCACCACAGCAGAGGAAGGAATGCAGAAACCCACCGAGCTCTAGGCCACCGTTTCCTAAAGCCCATGACCCAACACTGTCATCCATCCTAGTCATGGATGACAGGGGATCATCGTCTAGCTTTAAATTAAGTTCAACTTTTCTCACTTGAAACCACCAACATGTATGCAATGTATAGTATTAATATAATACATTCACATGCATGTGCACTAATCCACATGTTACTTCATTCCCCTCTAAACTGTCCATTCTTCTTTCTTTTCTTCAAAAGGGTCTCACTACATAGCCCTGGCTGGCCTAGACCTATCGTATAGATCAGGCTGGCCTCACACTCCCTATTTAAACCAGGCTGGCTTCCCACTCACTTATGTAGACCAGGCTGGCCTCACATTCACATTTTGCCCACCTCTGCCTCCTGAATGCTGGGACTAAAGGTGTATGCCACCAAGCATAGCTAGTATACTCTTAAAATCAAGGTTGTAAATAATTTTAAGAGTCAGGCAATCCTAACTAGTGAGTGCTTTGGCGGAAAAAAAAAATCAACCTTCTGCTTTTAATTAATGACAAGATCATCGTAAAGTCTCTAGCGGTGAATTATAATTTCAGACTGAAATTCCCAAGACAGTTGCGGAGTAGCTTGTTAAACCACAGAAACCAATGGGATCCAGAGCTGACTTCGCTGGGGGTGGGGGTGGGTCCAATCCCTGCCAGAGCGAGCATCCTTCAGGAAAAACCAAGCTCTGCAGCATCTAAGCCAGCAGACCTCAACTCACCCAGCGTCTGGGGCCTCTACACTGACTCAATTTAAAAGTAAAATGGGCCGGGTAAGGCTTACAAAGCTAAAAATAAAAAATAAAAAATAAAAAATAAAAAGCTATGGTCAGATGGCTGGAGCACCTGAGTGATTTCTCCAGAGCTCAGGCAGGAGAGTGACAGGGTGTCTTGGGTTCTGTGGGGAAGATGAAGACACACCTGCCGGGCAGCTTACTGCTCCTGGGCTATCCAGAGCAAATGGTTTGCTTTTCTGCCAGAGGCTCAAGAGAGTGACAACACAGAGAACTGGGCCATTTTTCCTCCAGTTCCTCTGGGTGGAGAGCACGACCAGATTACCTCAGGAAATTAGACTCATCTCCCACTCAGGGCGAGCAGGCTGACTTCTGGAACCCTCTGATTGTTCTCTGGATAACTACTTAAGATTTGCTGGGGACTCACAAGCTCTCTTTCAGATATAATCTTGAAATAAAAGGTGGTGTCCAGTGAATGACAAATGAGTCTACTTTCTCCTTAGGGTCCTCCGTGCTGCAGGGCAGAATAAAAGGAACACATGGAAGGAAAAGGAAGAAGCCAGGGAAGGTACCTGATGTCACCAACTCTACCCAAGGCATTTGAGATGTCACTGCGGTTCATTGTCATATAGTGCTTTGGAAGTAAGCAACAGTGAGCCCATTCTATGGATGGAGAAGCTGAAGCATCAAAATACCTATCAACTTACCCAAGGTCACACAATGAGCATGCTGCGGAAGCCGGCTCAGAGATGAAAGGGCCTGCCCCAAACCGCATCCCTTCAGACTCCCACATCCATCCCGGTAAAGACTATGCTACCCAAATGCACTCGTGGATCAAAGTGTTTCAGTCAGAAAATGAGCTTTATTAATATAAGCATGCTGGTAGCTGGCATGGGGTCTAGACACCATGTCTCCTATCTCTTAGGTCTCAGCCCTCCCTACAAGAATAGATCTTATAAACCCAAGTCGTCTATGTGGTCAGATCAGGTGTGGTCACTTCATATCATTATGTTAAGGATTTTCCTGCTGGGAATGTATGGTTGAGCACTTGCCTACCATGCATAAGGCCCCAAATTCCATCCCCAGCTTTGAAAAACAAAAGAAAACAAAGAAAGCAAACAGCTGGTGTGGCAGTGCCCAGCTGTGATCCCCTCCATAGCAGAGGCCGAGGCAGGGAGAACTGAGCCTACCTGCAAAAAATGCTAATTGGGAAAAAAAAAAAGATATTTTAAGTATGAAGTTTCTTATTCTGCCTCAATGTTTGCACCAGACTGTGTTGGTGCTTGCTGCTACATTCCAAGGAGGTACTTCCCCCTAGCTGTTGCAAAAAGCCAGAAAGGGGAGAAATGCTAAACCGAGTAGCACCTGCAAGCCACAACTCTGGCCACTGCACAGCACACCAGTTACTTTCCTAAATGAGTTTAGCCCAGAGGTTGCAAACTGGTCGCAAGTTGGCTGCATCCAGCCCACAGATGGGTTTCATTTGCTCCACAGTGTTGGCCTACACAGCATGTTATAAGGAACTGAAATCTGTGGCCAGCACTAAAACCCAGAAGATTTTACATCCGAACCTGGCTTCCCATTTCTTCTTACAGAATAAAGATCTCATAACCCTCGGGTCCTGGGTGCATGGAAGTGTAGCCCAAACAGGGCTGGCACTGCCCCTAGCTCAGGGGAAGTGAGCTCAAGAGCATCCTCTGTCCACTTGCTACTTTCATTTATCTGATCCACAAGGGCCCAAACGTCACCTGAGTTTGTTACAAGTTGCAAAGTCCTCTTTATCGGGCTTTTCCCAAAGCAATCAAAGTAGCCTAGCAAGGTGACGTCATCACAGTCAGGATTCGAGGTGAAGGGTCAGAAAAGCCAAAGGATTTAGGAAATGAGAAAGAGCAGCACTCAGCCTCATCTGGACTTCTGCTCTAGGACACTCACTTTGTGAATGAATGTCTCCACTTTTACTAGTCCATGCATTCCCCCAACAAGTCTATAGGGAAGAAATGACTGTCCAACAAACTGGACCTGAGTGATGGCATATAACCTGGAGGTTGGGGGCTGGAGAGATGGCTCAGCGGTTAACGGCACTGACTGCTCTTCCAATGGTCCTGAGTTCGAATCCCAGCAACCACATGGTGACCCACAACCATCTGTAATGAGATCTGACCCCCCTCTTCTGGAGTGTCTGTCTACAGTGTGCAAGCCTGGGCGTCACTGGGCCGGGAGGCTGCAGTCATGTGACCTCGATTTCCCCCACAGTGGTCAATGAACGCTGCAGAGCCACAGGATCTGATTCCTCTTCAGGAAGCTCACGCTCACCCTTCCCTCTGCTGGGAACATCTCTGACTGGTTAGGTGTCTCACCATTTCACTCTGTTTACATAATTCTCATCACCAGATCATCTCAAAATAACACACTTGCATGTACAAATAGCTATGAGAGTGCACACACAAGTGCACACACACACACATGTACACAAACATGTGCATGCGTACCTTCACACATCGATGATCTCAAAATAGGTTCTAAGACTCAGTAGCAACAATGGCATCTAGCGCATCTAAGAAACTCAGAAGCCCAGAACCCTGCCCCACCCTCCCCACCTCAGGCCACACCCACTCACACACCCAAGTGCACACACACACACAAGACCTGTAGCATCACAATCCAAGTGAACAAAAACCTCTGGGCATACTTAACATTTAAAAGCTCGGCACTGCACGAGGGCTACCCAATAGACCTCCGAACACCTCCACAGATACCCTATTTCATTCTCTAGTAGCCACTTTTAAAGGGTAAAAAGAAGTGAAATTGGGGGTTGAGGCTGTAGTAGTGGAACACACACAGGAGACCATGGCTTCACTCTCCTAGAAGTGCCAACAACAACGACAAAGCACGAAATTAATTTAATAATGTACATTATTAACCTCAGCATTAATGCTAGGGTTTCTATATGCCATTATAGAAACTTACTGTTCAGCAACTTTTCATTCTGTTTATTTTATGCTTCTGGAGTATTCCAATTTGGTCACTTCAGCCGGACCAGTCATTTGCATGTGGTTAGTTGAGCTTTCCTTACTCGCTTCACCAAAGCAAAACGTTTACTACACACTGTTTGGTTTGCGTGTTTGTTGTCTGTCCACCTTCTGACCACAGGGATGTTTTCAGGAGGATGGGGCTCCACCCGCCACATGCTCCACCTCACCCTCCATTCCTGAAACAGCACCAAGTGCACACTCAGCAGTCGCTAAGCATTTCCCCAAGGTAAGGACTGGAAAGGCAGCGGCCCCTTAGCATTCGTGAGTGGCGATGTGGCGCAGGCAAAGAAGCAAAGCCATCTGCAGCGGGACGGGTGCAGGTTTGAATCCCAGCTCAGACAGCAACCAAACCAGGGACGCCGAGCCAGTCACTTACCTCCAGGAATAAAGAAACCTTGGTCATAAAACAGAAGCTGCTGTTTAGTCACAGCGTAATCTCAACGCTGCAGTGAATAACACATCTACAGCGCGCCAGCCGGCACTGTGGCTGGCTTTCCATAAATACCAGCATCTCATGTCCTCAGTCCTCTCTCCAGACACCAGCTAAGGGTGCTGCTGCCAACCCCTGGGGAACAAGGGCTGAATATCCTGCAACATGCAGTGAGTTCTTGGGGTTACTCCACCCTGCCAATACAACGTAAGACCATAGACCTTCACCCTGGAGCTAAGTGGATTCTGAAGCAAAATGTCATGGTCTCTGTACATGCAAGCCACAGAAGAGGCAAGTGCTTCTGTCCCTCTGTCATTACAATGAGTTTTGTAGTGCCATCCAGGGCTCCGCCCCCAAGGTCCCATCCCTTAGAAGGGGTTCAAGGTCTCTTCCAGCATCACTGTATCATTCTTATGGAACTGGCTTATGGTTTTGCCCTTTTGGAGAAAGGTACGGAAAGGCAGAAGAGGGCTCGATCCACCAGGCTTATTAACCATTGACTGGGTCAGTCCACCACTGAGGCTAAGCATCTCTACAGCTTGAATACACACATCCTAATCCATTAGTCCAGTGCTGCCCTGAAAATCGAATGTACATCTTCTAATCTTCGAAGTGTTTTTACATCCCATTAGATAGACAGCATAGGTACAAAGGAAAACCCGGATTTAGGGACAGCTGGAGTGATGCCACTGAAATGAACCCGCTAAAGCTGATCCGTCAGCTAGGGAGGGAAGCCCCAGCCAGTTGCATTGGCAGCAGCCCCAGTTTCGTCTCAGCTCTTCTTGCTCAAAGCACAAAATCCAGGACCACTTGCAGAGCCAGTGGACAACTGGGAATACATTGAAAATGGTAAATAAGTAAAGGAGTAAATGATTAAATAAATAATGAAAATTTAAAACCTTTAATTAACCTGGGCTTCTTCAATGAAACCACCAGATTGTAGACGGCAGACACGGCACAGGCAAGTTAAGATTCCATCATTCATAGTCTAGAGTTGCTCTGGGATGCAAGACAAAGAGTTTCTACCACTGGTTTGAATCAAAGCCACTCTTCACATTTCTACATTAGGATCTATCTATCATCCCTTCTTCCAACACAGGAGAGAAGCTCAGGGCAAGCATGAAAAGACAAGACTAACGAAGTCTCACAAACGTCCTCAAAACACGGCTGTCAGCAATGAAGCTGGGAAGCTCACGGGGTCCGTCTGGTCCTCAGGAGCTTCCAGGAGTCTTTCTATCAGCCCTGTTTCAGTGGCTAATGAAACCTGTGTTGATAGAAAGCCACACACTTCCATGAGGCTTACTCTTAAGAGGGTCTCTGCCTCACCGCCAACCGGCATCCCCCACTCTTGTGTTTCTATATGGCAAGCGAATAAGGGCCAGCGGGTGAGGACCAAGAGATGCCAAAGGGTCCTCTTACCTGGACCCAAGTGGACCTTGTTCTAGACAAGGCATTTGTGTTTAGCAGCTCTACTGAGAGCTAACAAAGACCAAGCCACACACAGGACGAGTATTGGCTGGGATCAGGGGTCTAGGAGTATCACCACACCGCACATCTTCAGTAGCCATGTTTTGGCAGTGAGGTAGCTTATGCATCTCCTTATCCTGACACCAATGTAAAAGAACCTAAGAAACCTGCCATCTCTTTCCTTTCTTTTAGAAAACTCTCCAGGCCCCAGGATAGAGACTGCCAGGTTCAAGCATTCCCATCAACTTTATTGGTCATCCGAATAAAGCACTTCTTTCTGTAGCTCCACTGCTGCAAAGCCACCCAAAACACATGCTGTAAGACTTGATTTTATGCCTCTCTTAAAGGGCATCTGACCCTTCCCACAAGATGCACAGCTTTAAAATTAGAACCGGGAGGGGGGATGCCCACAGTTCCCCTCCTATGGCCAAAGCTACCCCACAGAAGAAATCAGGACATTCCTGCAGCTCACCAGTAAACAGCTGAACCCTTCCCAGACATCTTCCCCTGTCTTTATTTTGCTGTTGTTGCATTAATCATCCTAACACCTTTTTAATTATAATCACAAACTGGAAGCCATGGCTTGTGATGTTATAAATAAGGATTTTTTCCAGTTAAATTAGGCACTTGCTGTTTTATGTTTTGATAGGAAGGGACTGTTTGAAGCCTCCTAAAATATCCCAATTAGTTCTTGCTGTTGAAACAGACAAGACATTAACAGACACATTCCCTGTCTCAGTATGATGTGCTGGAATGTTTATGGCTCAGTGTACTTCTCTGCAGCTTTTAAGGCACAAGGCGATTTAAAGAGAGAGAGAGAGAGAGAGAGAGAGAGAGAGAGAGAGAGAGAGAGAGAGAAAGAAAGAAAACAGTCATAACACCCATGCTTATTACGTATTCCCAAAGTAATGGCCAAAACTTTTCCCAGGCTTCAGTCTAAACCCAGGAAGCATGCCTCTTCAACAGGAAAGCAACCCTGTCACAGGACAATTTTATCTACTGGCTCTGTGGAACTGATAGCATCGCCTCAGCTGACAAGGGCTCTGTTTCTGTTTGACAGTTGCAATTAATTATTGAAATGTGATCGAGACGAGGCCACCCGTCCAGATCTGCTATCCAGAAAGATATGAAGAGGGAGGAAAGAGGTGGGGGACAAGAGAGAAAGGGACTTGCATTCTGAGCATGTCCACGCACCAATGTTGTTTTAATGTCGGGGCTGGCAAGATACTAGCTATCTGACCTGCACTTAACTTTCTCCTGTTCCCTTCCTCGCAGCACCAACACCTGATGGTATCCTGTTAGAAAGAGGTATATAACTCCCCGCAGAAGTAACTCCAGTCTGAGTCCAAGGATGCTCAAATTAAAACGATCTCTGCGCAGGGCACAGACACTCTTAAAGCACCAACTGGCATCTAGACACCTCGGCTCCTGATACTATATCAAGCCAGTGTTCATTCAGCCAAGAGGGACAGAAAGTTACAGAGGTAGGAAATAGCCTACTATAAAGCCAAAGCGCCTAAACGGTGGGGTTTTTTTTAACTGTTCATTTTGCTCTGACCTTAAAACACTGAAGTTGGATTCCAGCCACGCAAACGCTTTTGAGGGTGCTTTTGATTGATTCCTGGGGATCTCAAAGCCCGTTGTCAATTTAGCTCTCCTGTCTTATTCCTCCACTTGTTCTCAACCTGGAAGCCCAGCGCCCTGTCTTGGCCTGGGTTGGGAAACACCCCACAGACAGGCGGGAGAGCTGGGGATTCCCAGATTTGGAGCCTGGTAGTTCTCCAAGGCACCTGCTCCTCCCCTTTCCCCGAAATAAAGTGATCTTTTAGCTTGAGTCCTGTTCTCTCCTCTGCACCGGGACTCTGCGCAACCAGGCCAGGGCTCCCACTGCCCTCCCCTGGATGCCCGGGCTATGGGCTCTCAGGACCCCTCACGCATCCCTCACTCCGCAGCCTCCTACCTGTACCACTCCAGTCCCTTCTCATAGTTCCTGTCGAAGAAGTGCGGCTCTACGCCCACTGCCCTTACGTCCGGGTGGACTCGGATAGCCTCCAGCAGCGCGCGTGTCCCTCCTTTTTTGACCCCGATGATCAGCGCCTGGGGCAATTTCTTCTCCCCATAATCAGGGGTGCTGGCGGGTCCCCGTTCAGCACTCCCGTTGGCCGCCCTCCGGCTTTCCAGCTCCTCGGCGGCGCCCGTCTCCTGAGCCCCGCGCCCCAACAGCGCGTCCTGTTCCGTGACCGCGTCTCCGGGGGCAGGCGGGCTCCTGGGCCAGGAGTCCCGAGCACCGCCGCCACTCGCCAGTCCCCAGCCGTCGGCCGCCGGTGTTGTGAAGCGCTCGGGGGGCTCGGGCGGTGGCCCGCGGCTCGCGTTGTCCGGCGGCGACGAGGAGGCGCTGGGGCGCACACGGGGAGGTGGCAGCGAGGGAGGCGGCAGGCTCGGCGGGGGCTCCGCGGCGGATCCCGGGGGCTCCTGCAGCGCCAGCGGGAACTGCAGCGAACCCGAGCCGCCCAGCAGGCTATAGCACAGGTAGGTGACGGACAGGGACAGGGTGCACATGAAGAGCAGCTTGCGCGCCGGCGGCCCCTTAGTGGAGGCGCCGGGCAGTAGCGGCGGCGCGGCGAGCGGCGGCGGCGGCGGCGGAGGCGGAGGCGGTGCGGGCCACCGGGCCATCGCGGCTCCCGGCTCGCGGCGGCGGCGGCCCCCGGCGCTGCCCGGACATGGTTTCAGCCGCCGCCCCCGCCGCCGCCGCCGCCGCCGCCCAGCCGCCCCGGCTGCATGGAGCGACGCCGCTGCGCCCCCGGCCCTGGCTGCCGTCCCGCTGCGCCGGGGACAAGCCCGGCCGCATGGCCCCCTCCCCTCGCGAACCCCCGCCGCCCCCCTCAACCTCAGGCCAGGAGCCCGAGGGGGGCGCCCAGTCACGGCGGCACCTGCTCTGTGCGCAGCGCCCCGCTCTCCCCGCGCTGCCGCTGCTACCGCTCCCGCAGCCCCGAGTTCCTTCCCTGCTGCTAACTTTCTGCGGGGAGAGAGGACGGGCGCCGAGGGGCGGAGGCGAGGGGGCCGGGCGCGCGCCCGCCGCCGCCCGGGGAAGGAGGGGTGCGCCTCGCGCGTGCCTGCGGAGGGGGTGCGCGAGAGCGGAGGCGTGCGCCAAGGCTGGGGCGCCCGGGAGAGCGGAGATCCTGGCCCCCACCAGCCGCCGCCAAGTGCGCGCGGAGGACCCCGCCCCGCCCTGGCGCTGAGCTCCCCCGGGAGTCGGAGGTGCCCGCGCTAGCCGGCGTTCGCTCAAGACTCTTGGAGGGAATTGTAGCCCAGAGCTGGCCCGGGCCGTCGTGCGCTGGGGAAGCTGCGAGCTTAGCAAGAGAAGTTCCCCCAGGTCTCCTCCGGTGGGACTCAGAAAACTCAGCCCATTTCTGACTGACTCTTCCCTAGCCTCCGTCCTGCCTTGCTTTCGCTTGCAATTCTTTCCCCACGCCAGCTTTCACCTCTCCAGCCTTACCTTTGAGGCTCCTGATGGGTGGAGCTTTGACACAGACCCCCAGGTTTCCCAGACTAGAAGCTTTTGCCCCTGCCTCATCACCTAGTGACTGTACTTTCTGCTGGGAGATGGCGCTGTCCCCTACCAGGTCCCTTTAACCACAGGTGCACCCACCTGTGCCCTGTGGGAGGCACTGCGGGCTAAAGGAGCTTGGGGTTCCCTGAGCTGACAGACTGGGGTCCTCATCCCTCCACACACCCAATAAACAGAGTGATGTCTGTGTGTCACTTCACTGAATATTTTAGATGCCCGAGCTTAGCAGAGAGATTTCCACCCCTCCTCTCGCTCGATGGTATCAGAAGGCTTTGGAAGACTCTAAAGTGGACTGGTTTGTTGTAACCTTTAGCTCGGGAAAAGGGGGAAATGGAAGCTAGAATTGGGGGAGAAGCCATCTAGGGAGGCGCTCTCAGCAACCCTTCGTGAGCACTGGGACCGACTCTAGTGTGCTCTACTCTGCTAGGCACAGCTAACTGGGTACCCAGACTATAAGCGTTCCCTCTTCTGCTGCAGAGCTGGCTTCTCCTGTTCTGTTTGATCTCATAATGGGAACAATAGTTAAAGAAAATGTATATAATGTCTAAATATTAACAAGATACCTAGTGCCACAGAGAGGAAAAATGTTAATCAAATCCGACGAAGACCAGGGACTTTTCCCTGGGTGAGCAAAAGCTCACTGCTGCTCTCAGCTGGACAGGAGTCTTCCGCACCGCAGCTTTGGTTCAGATAAAGATTATTCCTTTATAATATATTTTTTATGGTACACAGGAGACTCTGAAATACGGAGTCTGGTGTCCTGTAAATCACTCCCTGTAACGAGCGATGCTTTTTTTTTTTTTTCAACCACCACACAACTGCATTGCTGTAATGTTAATGGGAAGGGCCCGCTGAAGCTGACAGAAAAGCCACTTCATCTAGCGCTCCTTCAACTCCAAGTGCAGCTTTCAGATAATCGGCCAGGAAGCCCGAGTGTCTGCTAATGTCACCACTGCCTTGGGTTGGATTCCTTTTCCTAGCGAGGGCACTAGGTTGCCGAAGCCTTAGCCTTCTTGCCCTTGACCCCCAGTTCTCACTCTCCAGGCTCTCAGCAGTCAAAACAGACCTGCCCTGTGGGCAGGTTTTTTTTTTTTTTTTAATTAAAGACGTGTTCTCAGACTTGGATTTTTTTTTTCATAAAATGGTGTTAAAATGTAGCCCGGAAAGGGCAAGCTGAGAGCAGCTATCTGGCATGCAGCAGCAGGAAGATGGGGAAATGTTTAAATCGACTCCCAACAGCTGAAAGCTGCAGGCTTTCCCTGGAGGATCAGTCTACTCACTGAAAATCTGAATAGACAACTCTCTTAGGGTTCCCATTGCTGTGAAGAGACACCATGGCCAAAGCAACTCTTCCAAAGGACAACATTCAATTGGGGCTGGTTACAGGTTCAGAGGATCAGCCCGTTACTGTCAAGGTGGGAGCATGGCAGGACTCAGGCATTCAGGGGCTAGAGGAGCAGAAAGTTCTAAATCTTGATCCAAAGGCAGACTCTTCCATGTAGCTAGGAGGAGGGTCTTAAGACCCACCCAACTGTGACACACTTCCTCCCACAAGGCCACACCTACTCCATCAAGGAGACACTGCCTAATAGTGCCACTCCCTGAGCCAAGCATGTACAAATCACTACAACTAAGGCTGAAAACTCAGATCTAGAACGCAAGCCTCCCAGAGGAGCCTGCAGGCTCTACTTTCTCATCTGTCCGTCTGGGATGTGCCTGCACATTTATGATTCTTATCTGGATATTGTCAGGAAGATTTCTCAGAATCCCTTCTCTTTCTGATAGCCACACCCAAATAGCCACATTCAAAAGAATGGCATCTCATTGATCAAACACCATGCCCAAGAAGTGATGGAGAAGAGGCATGCATTTATTCTCTCTCTCTCTCTCTCTCTCTCTCTCTCTCTCTCTCTCTCTCTCTGTGTGTGTGTGTGTGTGTGTGTGTGTGTGTGTGTGTGTTGTTTCTTAGAAACTCTGCGCATTCCATACTGAGATAGTTGCATGCTTCTATATATGAAAGATTTCCTGAGAACATGTCCTTAAGAAACTTAGAATAAAAAGATGCTCTCTACGTAGAGAGAATGCCAACTCCAGGCTGCAATCCCCACTGGGTCTGCAGAGGAGAAGTAAGATTGTGTTTTGTTTCCACTGCCAACAGCCGTGCTCACTCAGGCCTATCTGAGTTTTCACAGTTTTCCCCCAATGCATCTCCAGACCTCCAAACACCTCATTTCTATTCATCCTAGGCAGCAATAGCAAGTGGATCAATGCTTCTGAGGAATGCTTCCTGCTTCTGCTAATGCCCTTTCTGGATCTTTCCCTACCTAATAAACGTCAACCTCCTTTCGTGCACCCCACAGCCCTGTCTGATGAATGTGGCCACGGCTCCTATGATGACATGATGTTATGCTTTCGCATCTTTGGTGACAGAATCAAGACACACCTGTTAGTTACTAGTTAATGGTTTCCAAGCAGCTCTTTTTTTTTTTTTGTATATCTTCTATATAGTTAAATGAAGAATGATAAGAATCACCTGAAATTGTTTTTTTAAAAAGGATTAAATTGAATTAGCTAACATATGCAAAAAGATACCTGGCTGTCTGCCTGATGTGTGGTGGCCAGCAATAATTAGTTGAATCTAAATTTTGGCTCAGACCCTGCCTGCTTCATTTCCTATTAAAATGTTGTCCCTGCAAAATGTATGTGTGCCCTTGCTTCAAACCCAGCCCGGAGAGTTCACTGAAGTGTAACTTCCTAAACTGCTAGAATGTGGCAGCTTTGATTCAAAGCCTGGTAAGTAGACACCATCTCTGAGTCACCTGAATTGTGGTTTTCTGGACATTTTAAAAAGAAAAATACCAGAGGGATTTGGAGGAATTTGTTTAATTGGAGAGTTTAAAAAAAAAAAGAAAAGAAAAAAAGAAAAGAAAAGAAAGAAGCAAGAGTAGTCGGGAGAATGTATAATAGTCAATATTCTCCAGACACTGTCCACCCTCCTCGTGGGAACATGGGAGGAATATGATTTCTGGATTCCTTCCAGAACACGTGGCCATGGAATGTTCCAGCTACTGAAACACAACCTGAGCAGAAGGAAGGACATCCTTTCTAGGCAGAAGTTCAGAGAGACACTGTCCTGCTAGGCATCTGTGGAAAAAGCAGATGGAGCTCCTTCAGAAGAATACAGACCCAGTGATATGAGTACAACTGAGAAATGGGTTTTAACATGAAAGACTTAGGGCTAGGTTGTTATCACAGCACAACCTATACTGTCTAACTGATCACAGTCCACCTATTAATTTTGATTTGACTTTCATTGGCTCTAGCTCAGGAGGACTCTACCTTGTTATGCCTAGAGATACCTGCACTTGTGTGTGCTTACTGCCACCCAGCAAGACACAGAGCCACCCTGTATGTCCAGCAACAGATGAAGAAATAAAGAAATCTGATGAACGAAATTATGTCATTTTCAGGAATATCGGTGGAGCAGCAGGTCAGCCTGGTGAGTAAATGAAGCCAGAAAGATGGCACCACACCTTTCTCACAAATAATCTAAAGTGTGTCTGTGCAACTGCATGTGTATCTCTGCACATGACCTGGAAGGGATGCTGTGTGCCAAGGACCAGCCTCAGCTTGGAGAGGGCTTCTAAGAGAAGGGGTGCCTGGGAGCTGTGAAAATCGTGGGTCCCAGCTGGAGGTCTACGTTCTGTTCAAGACAGCTTTCCAGACTGCTTTTACTCTGTTATGCTTTCTCTGGAGATCTCCAGACAACTAGCCTACCTCTCTCCTCTCCTCTCCTCTCCTCTCCTCTCCTCTCCTCTCCTCTCCTCTCCTCTCCTCTCCTCTCCTCTCCTCTCCTCTCCTCTCCTCTCCTCTCCCCTCCTCTCCTCTTCTCTCCTCTCCTGATGTTCTGCTCCAGAAAGTTCTGCAAAGTATTCTTTGCTATTCTAAAATTTCTCTAGATAGCTCATCTCTTGCAGACCATAAGCCAAATTTTTTATTTTACATATCAATCTAGCCATTTACTTCACGTTCTTTTTTGATTATCCTATGAATCAGCATCTCATGATCCCAGCCCCCTGATTCTTAAGAGACTGCAAGCATTAAAAAAAAAAAAAAAAAAAAAAAAAAAAAAAAAAAAAAAAACCTTTGCGAAAGTATTCAGAGATCTGTCTGTCTTTGTTAAGTACAGACAATAAACTAGCTGGGTGGAGCCCAGGCCTGAAATTACCATTTCCACCATGCAGGGCCTGGACCTAAATTCCCTCTGTCCCCGGCTGACTTGAACTCAGGAACTGGTCTACCCTTGTAAGCAAAAAATTTAGCTGGGTGGGATCTTCTGCAATCACCACTCCCTAAATCTAAATCTCTTCCTCCTTCCTTAGTATCTTTCTGACAAGTTGGCTCATAGTGCATAGTTGTTCTTTTAGATTCATGAAGCCCTTCATACAATTCATATTGCATCTTTATATTTTGCATAGTTGAGAAACTAAATATTTTTGAACTCATGTTTTTAGAGTTCTTTTCCACAGCCTTAAAGGCTCTCCTGAAGGTCCCAACATTTACAATTTTGCTGAGACATTAGCCACACTTCATCTCCCTGGCTACTGCTGTCTGATTATCATGGAGTCATTAACGTTAACAGGGAGGGTATCTCTTGAAGGAGGAATGTAAAAATATGTACAGTATTATACAAACAAGCCTCCTTATGCCCACGGCAGCACTGGATGCTTGTGGAGACGCATGCCCTGTTGGCCCTGTTCCATGCATGGGAACCATGTCCTTCCACACCCACCAAGGCCATGCTGGACCAGGCAGAGGTGTTGTCAGCAAGAGCAAAGGAACAACCAGGAATGGCAGTTGGAGCACAAAAGAGAACACAACTAAATATGGACAAAGGACAGATATATGAATGCCGGACATAATCCTGTGACCATCATTCTGGCTGGACTCCACCCCTACAGTCCCCTGGCTACAGCCAGGTTTTTCCCGCCCTACAGTTACCTGGCAACAGCCAGGTAACCTAGTCCACTATAAAAAGGGATGCCAGCCCCCTCCTAGCTCTCTTGCTTTTCTCTCTTACCCTTATGCTCTCTCCTCTCTTGTCCCCCTGTTCCCCCTCTCTCCATTCTTCTCCCCTCTTTCCACATGGTCATGGCCAGCTCTTACCCCTCTATCTTTTCTTTCTCTCTTTACTTCTCTATCTCTTTTTCTTTTCCTATTTCTCTATAACAATGCTTTGAAACCATGAGGCACTTCTTATCAAAACCTGATGTGTAGGAGTAATAGAACAGGTCTCAGCATCTCCAGCCTCCAGAAAGGACCAAAGCCTCTTCCACCCAGCCAGGCTTCCTCTACAGGTACTCGGGGCCGTGCCAGAATGACCCTGAATTCTGGGCAAGGACCCCCCATAGCCAGGCAGCCTCTCTTCCATAGGTACAAGGGAGCCCACCATTTCTTTACAGATATGCAGCCCTGCTCGTTTTCCCTACATATGTATGTAAAATTTAATAGTGGAGCTCATTGTTTTACACAATGAATACACACTAATAAATAAAATAAAAATAAATAAGAATAAAACAAATACCAAATAAACATATATATAATAAAATAAAAGGAATAAACTTTTAAAAATTGACAAAACTCTAAGGGCCTTCATTCTTCAAATATTAGAATTCTGTTGTACAAATTTGGATAAGTAACAAATTAGAAACTACATTAATGACTTTTTTTTAAAGTTTCCAAGCAATATAGAAGAACATGTTCCTCAAATACAGCAATGAAGATGCACATCTGGAAAAATTTGAAGGAAGACTGGATAGACTTTGCAGGCAAACTAAAATGATGAAGACAAGGGCTAAGACACTGTTAGCAAGAAGCAGAAGACTGGCAATGCTGTATCGATGACCAGGGCCAGAAGGACCCAGCTCTGGAGAACTGAGAAATCAGGGGCTGCTTTGAACTAAAAGTCACATGTGGCAAAATCTGGGGAGCAGGATTAAGCAGTGCTTATCAAAAAGATAATAGGCTTAACAGCACATCTTGAAACAGAATAAACATGGAGATCAAGTCATCTGTACACTGGGCTGAGAATGCTGGGGACAAAGTGTGTTGGTTAGGGTTTCCATCGTTGTAAGATACACACTGGTGACAGTATTGTGATAAACACACCCCTGACAAGGGCAACTTGAGGAGAAAGGGGTTTATTTCATCTTACAGCTTATAGTCCATCCATCCAGACAAGTCAGGGCAGGAACTCAAACAGGGCTGGAACCTGGAGGCGGGAGCTATGGAGGAGCACCATTTACTGGCTTGTCCTCATGTCTTGCTCAGCCGGCTTTCATATAGCACTCAGGACCATCAGCTCAAGGATGGCACCATCAATAGACTGGGCTCTCCCCCATCACTCATTAATCAATGACACAGGCTTGTCCACAAACCAATATGGTGGGGCAATTTTCGCAATTGAGGGTGCTTCTTCCAAAATGACACTAGCTTGTGTCAAGTCCACAGAAAAAGTAGCCAGCACAGGAAGTCAGGAAGTCATGTCTGCATACCCTAAGGATATAAATACTCACCTATACTTTTGTTACATGTAAATGAGAACACTCCTGTGTGTTTATTTGCTATTTACTTATGACTACGAAGTGCACCGTAGTCGTCTCTCCTTCCCTTGCCCCCAGGAGAATATGGACTCTTTTAAAAAGTGAGTTATCGTTGAAATGAGGGTAAATAGACAGGTTGCTATTACCCGCAGGACTGTTGTTCTATAAGGAGAAAAAGATAACCCCCTTTCTATTTCTCTCTTCCTCCCTTCTCCTTCCTCCCCCTCGCTTCCCCAACACAAGTTTTTCAAGTGACAGCACTGCAAGACAGTGGCTGTCTGTGGGTGAGCGGAGAGTCTTCTCCCAAGCTCACCGGCGCCTGGCTTTAGACTGCTAACCTGTCCAGCCGTCTGTCAAGCATCACGTAGTGAGTCTTCCGAGGCAGGCCAGACTAAGACATTTATCTTTCATGCCTTGTATGTTTTATGCCATTCATTTGTTTATTTTCTCTTTATTTACTTCTTCAGGCATGGAGTCCCATTCTCCTCCTTCAGGCTAATCCTCTTACTCCCAGCCTCCCCCTCCTGAGGGCTGGGATTACAGGTGTGTGCATGTGTGTACCACGTGCTCAGCTGCTATTTTCCATTTTTATAAGTTTACTACTCCCTTGTTGCCACTTCTTACGG